>CM024793.1:491063-1207724 GCA_014281875.1 Nibea albiflora
TTATATTAAATTTATTGATGTTGTCTTTCAGTTGGGTGATTCCACAATTTGGTTTCAATGTGATAATATGCTCGCGCACAAGACGCTTCAGGTGCTAGTTCCAGTTCAGCCCTCCGCTTACATATTATGATTCAATCATGCAGTCGTTTTGCAGGGGCTGTGATGCACAAAATGCATCCACTGGTTTACAACCATTTCTGTCACACTGTAAGTCTCTGTCAAGGTGTCTTTTGAAGTCACTGTGCATCACAAGAGTTGTAATTACACGCTTCGGCCACTATGTCAAATCAGCTTCAAAGCCCGACACATGTCTGGGGGCTTAGATTTACCACTGTGACGGCAGACAGGGACACTTGGTCAGCGGGAAACATGAACGCAGGGTGGCTTGCATGGTTTATTAACATCAGATGGTGTTACTCAGGACATGTGACTGTTAAGGCCCGGTCTGCTGTCAGGACAATGAATGGCTGGCAGTGTCCAGACTGTACTAGAGGAGGAATACCATAGGGAGGTGGAGAAGAAGCTTCAGGAGAACAGCAGTGTGAAGGGACTGAAGACCATCACAGGCTGTAAGAGGAAGGACAGCAGTGAAACAGATGTAGGGTAGTATGAACTTCTTCACCCTGCATCAAATAGGTTTGACTGTCTGTCTGGTTCTCACCACCACTGCCCCACTCACAGCTGCTGATGAGCCCCTGTGGGACAATGTTCTCCCCTGTTTTGTCCATTATAAACACCTCTGACGTCAAGAACAACAGTCATGCCACGTGGAAAAGTTCTTGGATGACACTGCCATTATAAGGGCATTAGGGTTGACACACAGGCCTGGTGGAACTTTTTTGATGGTGCAGGGTGGAACCATGCTTAGCTGAACAGATCAAGGACGGTGGCCCAGATGGTCAGTCACCATTAATGGGGTCAGTGTGACAGTGGTACAGGCCAAAAACTACCTAGGGCTGCACTACACTGTGGCCTGATGTGAGTTGGTGCATCTGTTATTACTATCAAGCTAACACCAGAGACAGGCTTAAATCTCAGCTGACAAGGGGCATTTCATGTACAATTACACTCTTACTTACACTCTTAAATTCCACCGGGCACAGCTTCATGATGTGGCACTGTTCATTTGTTCTTCACAGACCCAGACTCTGTCCTGTCTGGACCCAGACCCGCAAATGACCAAACATTGAATTTTATTCAGTTCTGGTGGAGATTACATTTTGACCGCTGACTCTTTTCTCTGACATGTTTGAAAGGGACATCATACCTGTCTCTGGTTGGCCAGTACTTGTTCTCTTTGTGGGTTCGATTTGGTTGGGTTAGGCATGAGGACTGAGATTGGTCATGGTGAGGGCAAGAATGTCAGCCAATCACAGGCAAGGTAGGGCTGGCCTGACAGTGATGGAGAGAAAATATAAAGGAGTGAAGAGACAAGGCAGAGAAAAGTGGCCAGAATGTGAGTCAGTGAGCCATGGCGTGTGCTAAACGAGAAGGTTGACACTGAAAACCGACTTTTAAATCCAACCGTCTTTAATCCAAGACTGCAGTCAAGTCAGTCAATAACATATAGTTCTTCTTCTTCTTATTGTTATTATTATGAAAGCACTTATTATTATTTTAGTTCTCAGAACGTCAAATTTACTTTTATGTATTTGATTTATTATTTTATTATTGTTTGTAGCTGTGTCACTGAAAATAAATATTGACGTTGAATTGTAGCTTTCTTTGTTTGATTTTTGAGTTGTTGACTTCACACAGTGCAGATGCTGATACAATGACAATGCTGCTTCAATATATATAAATAATTGTAATGTATAACTAAATTATAATGCAATTTAAACATGATAATGCTGCTGACATGAACATGAGGACATTTTCTCTACTATCGGGGACCTCCTAAAATGAGAATTGACTACCCCTGCCCAGTGCCATTTCTATGTGTATGTATGTCTGACTTTCAGCCAGCTTGATCTGCGCTGTGCTGCTTGTGCAGCATCCCTCAAAAAATAACAGCCATGCATTCTCCACAAAGCTTCTGAAACGTGCTGCGGCACGTCATGAAATCACAATCATTGTTTAGAAACTGCTTCAAACAGCTCTGGCAGCTGCAGTGACCGCTGGCCACTGATAAGAATGTCTTGTATCAACAATGCTAGATACACCCAAAAACTAGCATCAGCAAAAGCTGCTTGAGATGATGTGACACTGGTCCATGATACCCGCATAGTGTTTGAAGGCCAACTGTCAGCTTGATGTGTCATGACCCCTTTAACTTGCCATCAGTGGGATAAAAATAATCTCTAAAATGGTTGCTAAGCTGTTTACCAGGCCAACCCCAACAATAGGCACTGGTGTAGAGGAAATCTTGACCTCACACATTCATAAATCCAAGCTTATGAACAATGCCCCAAAATATCCCCCACTCTCTCTTTAGAATCAAATCCCTAAATGAGGATCCTATTTGTTAGCAGCAGCTGAATAACCAAGCATTGCAGGCTGTATTTGGCATATCCTGTCCTGTTCCCCTGCCGGGTGGAGGTTCTGTCGCCTCCTCTCCCTGAACAGACGGCAAGATTGGCCCCAAGACACCAGAACATCCTGCCTGCACAGCAAGAATGTAACAGGCCCACATGTTATGTCTACCCAAACCCAGGCAGATTTCATAATCTTGCCTATTCTTCAGCTCTATATGTCATGCTATACTGCCTGAATATGGTGGGGAAAACTGCACTCTGTGACACTGCAACTGTGTTTCTGAGGGCAGGATGTAGAACATGTGAGGACATTTACAATCGGAAATTACATCATAACATCATGATTGGAAGTTATGATGAGTTTTTCCCCCAAGTGTTTCCCTTTTGGCTGTTTTAGATCCAGCACTTTGCATGAGGTGTTTTATTTCAAAATGGACCGGATTCTCTGTACCATTTCTGTGACTGGCTTCCGGGCCTGCTCCAGCTGCCCTGTGCAGATTGACGCAGGCTGCTTGTAGGCGTCCGTCAAAAATAGAACAGCCACATAGAGGCCTGCTCTCTGGGACGCCTACTGAAATGGACCCGCAGCAAAGCGGGTAAGATTTGAAGTATGACTAGCGCTACCACGTATAACCCCCTGTAAAAATACCAGTTTGTGGTTTAACAGGGACTATTTTATGGTTAAGAGTAGGATTATGCCTAAAATGTATAGACCACTTGTAGTAGTGGTATTTCCTTGTTTTGGCAATAAAATCAGAGACTAATCACAAGAGATTTGGGTGTGAAGATGTTTTCTTGAGATGTGACAAACATTGCACAAGGCTCATGAGACATTACAGTGAGTGAATTTGTCAAATGTTATGATCAACATGTTCTGTATAATGAAGACTGGGATTTGTTTCTGAGTCTGTGGGCTGGTTATGGGGTGTGATTTCCTCAAGCGTTTGAGGTGAATCAGTCTCTGGCTTGCCTTTTTCACTTCAGAGTCAGTATGCAGTGTCCAAGACCTCATCTCCATAGTCTTGCAGACGTTCATGAGGAAGGTCTTGACAACAGCAGACCAGTCCTTTAGTTTCCTTCAGATCATCCTTTACATTGTTTCCAGTGATCAGACCCATCAAATGTAGTCAACAAACTTGTCAATGGTGTTGGAGTCAAAATGGCTACATAATCGTATAGGGAGTACAACAGGGAACTCAAAACACAGCTGTGCTGTGCTACAAACCTAAATATGAGGAAGCATGAGGTGTGTCCACCCACTCTTACCACCTGGGATGGCAATCCATCCAATAGTTGTTGAGATATTTTGGTCTAGATGAAACTGGTGGAGCACTGATTAAAACTGCTATCCAAAGAGCATCTCCACTAGTGTAGCTAAAAATAAAAACAGATGCTTTGCTGTGACTCAAATTAACTTCTAATACATGAAAGGTACAAAGTGAACGAACATGAACCTACCTCATACTGATTGAATAGAGATCAAATAATATGATAGATTTTTAAATGTTTTCTTTTCTTTTAATCATAAGTGACTCATTCTGTATTATACAGTGCTCATTTGACCCCAGGGTGGTAATTGAGAACACGTACGCACACACACACATACTCACACAGAACACTTCGTGGTCTATGTCTTTTACGGAAAGACGAGAAGAGTTCTTGAGCCCAAACCTCACTTGGGTATTCTTCAGCGAAGTAAAGCTCCCATATTTTTTTTTCCTCAAACCTCAGCTTTTAATCTTTTATCTCCTTGCCCATGGAGGTAATTATCAGTGTTGTCACGGCATTGTGATTCATTAAATGAAGCTTTCATCCCTGGCTTTCTGCCTGTGTTTGAGGCCTGCACCATCTTCACCAGCTTAATTAGTGCTAGCAGCGTTCGCTCACTTTAAGGCCCCTCAGTAAGAAAGTGATCTGAGGCGGAGGAAAAGAGAGCAGACAGGAGGGTAAGCCCTGAAAGTCTTTGATGGATCTCTCTCTCCTCCACTCCTAACCCTTCTCCACACTAATTCAGGTTGACCCAAGACGCAAAAGCAATGTTGCTAGTATCCATCA
This sequence comes from Nibea albiflora, assembly GCA_014281875.1. Classification (NCBI taxonomy): domain Eukaryota; kingdom Metazoa; phylum Chordata; class Actinopteri; family Sciaenidae; genus Nibea; species Nibea albiflora. Next base: position 495,593 of record CM024793.1, read on the forward strand.
AGTGCTGGGGATGATGACGGATGATGAAGGAGAGGAGTGCCTTGCTGAGACATGCCAGTTTCCGTGTCTCTCTCTTGGGGGTTGTGATTGGGAATTCGGGAGTCGTCACTTGAGAATTCTGTCTAATTTCCACGCTCATTTGGCATAACTGCACTGATACATAATTGATAAGTAAGTTTGAGTTACCAGTACAAGTTTGTGTTGCCTCTTGATGTGCTTTTCTTAGATCTGATAGTTTTGATACTGTATCAACCGTATCACAGTGAGTCATCTTGTATGTTATGTGACTCTCTGCAGTAAGCACAGTCTGATCTCACTTGGTTTATTATAGGAGTTCATTAAAGAGTAGAGTTATAGCTAATGTAATATTGTGGTTATACAACAATTGCCAACTTGGGTAAAGTATATAATCAAAATCTTTCATGTTTTGGGACAATTTGCTCTCGAAATAAACATTTTTTTGTATTTCAATGGAAATACACACAGACTCCAATGTAATGGAAACCAGTTAACAATTCCAGTAAATAGTCAGAGTCTTAGTAATGACCTAGCAACAGAGATGATTTCTAGTCCCATTAAAGCTTTCTAGAGATCGAGAGTTTCCCCAAACTGAATTGTCACAAAATAAACTGTAGTGACTAAGATATCTGCTGAAAAAGATCATTTTTCATGGACAGATTTAGCTATTAAATTCTTGAACTTCACATTTATGTTTAGCTGGTAGCTCTGTATTAGCAACTCAGTGCACAGATAATGGAGGACGTGATCCAAACATTTCCTGTAACTCCATAGCTTTGTATAGTCCAAAAGTCAAAATGTGTTCAAAAAATGTAGATGTAATGTAGCTGTAATGTCGATGTTTCCAAATGTAACGTCTAATTAAATATTTTGCCTCCATCCATATTAGTCATCCTTTAGTCAAAATATTTTCTATTTCTATTTCTATTTCTTCAGCATTTGTGTGTGGTGAGTTTTTGTATGTGTGAGAGAAGAAGAAACATGTCTTTAATGAAGGGTTACTTGTAGTTGATGCTGAACAATGAAGAACATTTGGAGCAATTCATCTGCTGATTTAGGATGATTGATTATTGGATATTTCTGGGGGGCAGGCAATGCAGATTGGGTCTTAGTAATTGGTCAGGTCAAAAAAAGGAAACAGATCCACACATCACTATACATGATACATGAAATATATTACGTAACATTATAGTCCCTTTTAGTTTCACCAACAAAAACAAATCATGCTTTTTGTCCTTGCTTTAATTATCAAAGATGTATTTTTAAATGGTCTCGTCTACACTCACCGGCCACTTTATTAGGCACACCTGTCCAACTGCTCGTTAATGCAAATTTCTACTCAATCACATGGCAGCAACTCAATGCATTTAGGCATGTAGACATGGTCAAGACGATCTGCTGCAGTTCAGGAAGAAAGGTGATTTAAGTGACTTTGAACGTGGCATGGTTGTTGGTGCCAGACAGGCTGCTCTGAGTGTTGGAGAAACTGCTGATCTACTGGGATTTTTATGCACAACCATCTTTAGGGTTTACAGAGAACGGTCTGAAAAAGAAAAAATATCCAGTGAGAGGCAGTTCTGTGGGTGAAAATGCCTTGTTGATGCCAGAGGAATGTTTTCTAGTACCTTGTTGAATCTATGCCATGAAGAATTAAGGCAGTTCTGACGGCAAAAGGGGGGTCCAACCCAGTACTAACAAGGTGTACCTAATAAAGTGTCCGATGTGTGTCATCCTCAGAGTGGAAAAAAAGGTTGGTTTGTTTTTTGGTAATTTGGAAATCAACACTGCTACTCAATATTAACTACTCAATATTTCAATATTCTTGAAGCAGTGGCTATCATATATTAGCATTCAAGCCATCTGCCTCTTGATAACAAATTAAATGAAACAGTGTCGACAGGATTCACTTGTCACACAACAAAAAAGAAGTCAAATGATTAGCAGCATGTGGTACTCCATATCATTCCTGTCAGAGCAATGCACTTCTGATCAAAATCTTAATGCCGTTTTCAATAAAGTGCCTCTTGCTCCTGTTTCTTCTTTTTGCATTCTGAAGTTCCACTAGCACGTTATGCGAATATTTGTAATTTTTCCCCCGGTCTTAACATTTGATCAGGGATGTATATCCAAAAATGTACACCTGTGGAACCAGGCCTTCATGCAGCAGTTATATCTTACAGGCTGTGTGTCCTCACTTCATCTGACCGCCAGGCACAGTATTGTACATGCAACACCTTTAGTATGTTTACTCACAAGCAACTACCACCTTTTCTTGGTTCAAATTCATGTTATGTTCTTTTGATTATTGTTTGTATTACCTTCTTCTGATTTGTACTGGCTGCATAGTGCGGCTTGCACCACCAACTGACTAGGAGATGACAAAGTGGTTAGAAAGATATGGTTAGGGTGGATGTTGGTGGATGGTGTGTGTATAAGGCATGGGTCTTGGTAAAGATTTGACTTGTTGCATGTTCCTTACCCCCTTTGTATTATAAGAGAGGCATTATTACATGATGATTTATTGTGAATATTACTGTTGCGTACTTGCCTGACCATAGAACACTTGGAAAGGCACATTCTTAGGCAATAATTTTATTGTGCATTTGACACTTTCAGTTTCAGAATTCAGCTTGTAGTTATCCTTGAATCCTCTGTAAGAAGTTCAAAGATTACTTATTTGGTTTTCACTGACTCACAATATGTGAGTCAGTGAAAACCACAGTGTGAAGGTGGTGGATGAAAACACTATCAGGTTTCCTCATTAAGGAGCCCAGCCTTCATCAAACAGCTTTGGTCTCCATCTTTTTGTTGTGAGTCACTTACAGTTCAGTGGCGCTGATTTACAATGCACCGGTTTTTTAGTTTCCATTGTGTAATCTGCTATGGCCATTTCCTCTGACCACAGTCTCAGACAATGATTCACTATATATGTCATGTGAGTGGAGAACTGAGCTTTCGCCTGGTGCTGAGGGCTTACTTTCAATGGCAGCATAATGAAAGTAGACATATAGAAATAACTGTATGTGTGTGTCTATGTGATTGAGAGTTTCACATGTAAAAGACAAAATAATTTTAAAAAGGTTTAAGGATCCATACCCTCCAAAGTCAGCTGGGATAGGCTGACCCTGATGAGGGTACAGATAATGGATGAATGGATGGATGGAAGGCATCTATATTTGACTCCTGCCCACATGAAAGTAGAAGATTTTAAAGTAGGAACGAGGACAAGCTGTATGTACTGTGTATATGGCAGTATGGCACACAGTGTGTATTAAAATATTAATGATAAAATATTGCACAACATTGTAAGTATGTCTTCATTATGTTTATATCAAGATTATTTTTTGTCAGTGTTGTTCTGTAGGTCAATATAACAACAGTTTTTCAGCCACTTGTCAAAACTCTGCCCTGCGATAAGATGGTAACTTCAGGGTGTACCTCGCCAGTCTCACCCAAAGTCAGGCTGGGATAGGCTTGCAGCCCCACCTGGACCCTGATGAGGAGAAGCAGTTACAGATAATGGATGGATGGATGGCAAACTCTTAAAATTGTCCTCAAACTACATAACATACTGATACCTTCTTACAGTTGACATATATGAATTGCATAATTAACATCACATTATATTACATTAACTACATGTAGTATGTAAATAATTTACTATTTTATTGGCAGTAGAATATTGAGAGAATTCAATAAGAAAAAACATAAAAAGTATTATATCAACACTGAGTCATGGTCAATATAATTTTTATTATTGTTTTGTTATTGTAATTTCCGATAAATATTCAACGCTACAGTTTTAATATTTAGATCATTTGTGGGCAATGCAACAAGCTCTAAAACACACAGAGCAAAGTTAGCATTTGGAGTTGTGTTTGTCCACCTGATGAATGTAAACTAACTGTGTATGTTCACTGTTTAACTGAAAACAGCTACCTGCTGCTGGTGGTGAGTTTGAACAAAATAAAATAAAATCAATGAAAAAAATCAATACAATAAGCTTAAAGAGACACAAAAAGCAACTGCAGAGTTGATTATACAGTATATATATGGATTCATCATTGAGAGACACCTTTCAAATTAAAGATTGACCTTTGTTCATATAAAATATGTTGCAATTATTATTATACTAATTCATACACTGAAATAAAAGTTTCAAAAGTGTTTTAATTCTACATTTCTGTACGTATGACTTGTGTCCGACAATAAACAGAGACTGCATGCACAGTATCTTTGTGGACGTGCAGTGTGTGTATGAAGTATGCATGGTTGCACACCTTCCTGTGCATGTACGTTTGGCCTGCCCTGTGTTTTCTCACTCTGTGCTGCCCGGTGACTTCACCTCTGCAGTCTGTGATGCCAGCAGCTGAAACACAACCCAGCACGTACAGAGGGGAGAGATGAATCCCATATTTTCCCTTCTATCTGTATCCACTGCTCCACTGTGCCACATTGAGATTAATCTGATGCCCAAAGGTGCTGTCAGAAACAGAACCTGGGTCATTTAAAGCCAGCAGAAGAATATGCCTTGCTCCTGATTTACAACTAGAAGTTTTTATAACAAAACATGAAGTGTGTGTGTGTGTGTGTGTGTGTGTGTGTGTTTGACTGCAGTGTATAACTGTGTGTAAGCATGGAGAGGGGTGCGGTGTTGCCAAAATTCCTCCCAGATGAATCAAGAATGGAAGAATTGTATCTGTCATTACAATCACCATGTGATACTGAAAGTTGAGGAAGATGTGGTGAGAAGAATATGTGCAGCATGAGAGACCACACCCTTTCCTGAAGAATGGTGAAAGTTGTGGTACAAGTAAGCCGGCTGCTTTATTATGAGCAAGCCCGACTATCTATTTTTTTTTCCCACTGTCAGTTTCTTTTTATCCTCAATGTCCCTGAAACTATAGGTTTAATGAGTCTCCATGATTTCAACGCTGTGTCTGAGAAATAAGGTTCTTTGCTTCCTGTTAGTATCGTGGATGGCTTTGACCTATGAACCTCAGCTGCTGTTGCTATTGAGAAGAAGGCAGTCAGACGTCCAAGTCTGAACTGCAGCAATTTTTTTTCAGTTGTGAACAAAACCATAAAGGTGGAACCATCTTTCTTTTTAATTATTGAATTATTAATGTGTTTCCTGTATTAATAAATGTATCTTTTTGTCATTAACCCATAAGAACCCAGACCCATTTATCCTTAAGGAAAATTATGTGGGTTATACCACAGACCAAGTGGACGACCAAGTTCTAAAGTTTTTTTCAGAATAACACCCAAAGATCTGTGTTGTTACATATATGTCACATTGGGCTTAATAAGGGGCACAAAGCTTTATACAGAAGAGTCTGGGACATTCAATGTGCTTGTGACACTGGTGTCACCATGGGTTCTTATGGGTTAAAATGAAAAAAGTGAAAAATTCCTTTCAAAATTTTCCTGAGCTAAAGGCGACATATTCAAAGGACTTATTTCATCTGGCCAAGGGATCAATCTTAATTTTGAAGAAGCTGGAACCAGTCTGGTCTTTCATAATCATTTATCTAAATAATGGATGATTTATTTCAGCTCTATGAATCCTTCTTGATGGGCCTCTCGGCAAGCATGGTAAAACTCCTTCAGATGATCCAGAACATGACGCGCCTGGTCTACAACCAACCCAAAGGGTCACATGTCACCCCGCTGCTCATCGAGCTCCACTGACTGTTGCAGCCCACATTAAATTCAAGTCACTAATGCCTACCTGAACATCTTTATACAGGCTTATGCTACCTCAAGACCATTGTGTTCCTCCGATGAGTGACGCCTGGCTCTGCCACCTGTTCGCTCAAGGCAATCCATACACTACCAGTTTCTACCAGAGCAGGGGCGTCCCTCTCTACCTTTAAAAACTCTTGAAAACCAGACCAGCTCTTCAGAGAGGACCTCCTCACCTAGCGCTACAAACTATTTGTTGCACCTGTAAATCAATTTTCAGCTCAGGAGGAGGAGGTCTGAATGGTGTGGACGTGTCCACTGGCTTGTATATTTGTTTTTCTTACCACCAAAGAATCAAATGTTTCCTGACAAAGTTGCTCAAAGAAACAATATTATATTCCCAAAAAAATAAGGTAACAGGGCGAAAAAGTTATGACTTTTCCTATGAATCCTATGCGTAATGGTGTAATATTACTATGGAACAATACCCAGGTCCTAAATAAAAGTTTGTCTGAGGGATAGTATAATACAGGAGAGGCAGACCTACCTATAACCTGTAAGGACAAAAGAGCAGAATAAACTCTGGTCGGGTCTAGCCTGTGCTTGCTACTTAATATCTGCTCTATGCATTCTGTCGAAGGTCTTATGCTCTCTTCTCTTCTTTTCTTTCTCTCTTCTTTTTTCCCCTCTGGCAGTCTTCTGTTGCGAAACAAGGCGCTCACTGTAACAAAGAGCAGCTGAAACACAAACACGCCGGCAGGCAGCATTCCCTTTCAACTTGACCGACCTCGTCTCAGAGAAAACTTGCCCTGTTCTGACATTCCCTCTCAATGTAATGCAAGCACAGCCTACTCTCTGTGTGCATTTACCCTCTACACAACATTCTAACTATGCAGTTTCAATGCTAAAATTCATTCACCTAATCCGTCTGAAGACAGTCAGCTGCAACATAGTTATAGTAGATATTGGCCGTAACTCTACAGTACAGGCATAATACTCATCTTCTTTTGAATTCAGCAATGAGAATGGAATACAGACCAACTGGGCCTGAATTAGATGTTCTATGAATGTACATATGGAAGTTAGGTCCAGTAACTACTATTTCTATTTTGTATGTGTATGCTTTGTAAGCTATGTCACAGAGATAAAGGCCTGTGATGTACTCCTAGTTGGACTTGAATCTTACTGCAACAGCCCATGCCCAGTTGCTGACTGAAAGTCACATGGGCAGGTCATAGAAGCGTCAATCTAATCCTGAAAGTATGTCTCGTGACACTGCACCAAGCACCAACAGAGACACAATGAGGCACGTGTCATATCATTGAGTTATGACTACACACAGGTGGATGAAGAGGACCATCAGTCCTCCACTGACACACCCCTGACTGGGTTGGCTGATGAGGCAATGCCTCTGGCAGACTCTGCAACATTGCAACTCTCTGGAATCAGTCAGGCTTCCTCAAGCTAGCTGAGCAGTTCAAGGAACAGCGCAAAGCATGCACAAGGCACTGGGTGTGAAGATTCCCTCGTCCCTTGTAGGAGGTGGGGGTTAAATGACCTTTGATTGGCAAGATGGCCTCAGTCAGCTCCACTCTGCACCCATTCCTACTTAGTAAACATGCATGAAGGATAAAGCTATAGTAGCAAGATCTTGGCCGTCTACGCCAAAGTTAGGCCCAAAAGAAGAACTGTCTTACTCTCCAAGCTTGCATGCTTACTGACCTCAAAACGCAGGAGACTGTCTATGATGATTTCCAAGTGAGTATTGAAATGGTGTACAGGGCTCTCATCTGGTGGACCTGGTGGCGCAGGAAGCATTTCTCAAGTGGGTAGCTCCTGGCCATGAAGTAGTCAAAACCATCATGGCCCACTGCAATTGCTGCTTCAGGGAGATTCAGCATGACAGCTCCTGCAGGAATTCAAGGACCAAGACTGTGATTAAGGGTTGCCTGCGTCCAGAAAGGGTTAGGGAGACGGAGAGAGAGAGAAACTAAGCATCTTCCTACACATTGGGGGAGAGCGCAAGCCACCTCATCCCCTTAAAGTTAGTTAAAACTAACTAGTCTAATTGTCCGACTGCTCATGTTTCTCAACCAGTCAATCATTTTCAGTGATTTCACCATGTTCATAGATGTCAACTTGTTGTGCACAATCACTGACAGAAGAGCATAAGACCTAAGTTGTCATTAAGTTTTTGAAGGGAAAAGCTAGGCCAAGCTCACTGTTCAACATACGTTTATACTGCACCCAGACATCAGGCATGTTGTCATTGTTGCTCAATAGCAATTATCTCCAAAAACTAAACAATCCCTTTAATCTCAACTACTTTTACTCCTGGCCGGTTGCGTCAAAGGCACAATGAGTTCCTGAAGAAGTGAGTAATCAGAGGAAGGGCAGCACTGAATAATAACTTGCATAATTACCTGATACTGTTCGGATGTGGTAAACCCCACCCAGCTACTACTGTACTTTCAGTCGGTTAAATCAAATGTTAAACATTAGTTGCAGGTTATCTCACTCAGGCTTCAGATGTGGTGCTTGCACAAAGGACCGCACTGTGCTTGCTCCTTTCGCAACACAGTGAGGAAACGGTTGTTTTGAAGGGTGACTCAGTGTCTGGCCGGGCAGGTAATTATATGAGTGTTGTAGCTTTTGGCTTAGTCCCTAATAGACCACATCATGATGAAACAAGAACAAGAAGTACAGAGAAAACACATCATCACCATGCCATTGTGATTTCCTGATTGACTCCGGCGGTTGCTGCTGAGTCTAGGTTTAAGCCACCTGTGTTTTTCCGACACATTGAACAATGCCAGAAGCATATGTGGAACGCAGACAAGCAGTATGTGACCCGACAACCAAGGTGTTACACTACAAGGCTACAAGGCCCACATGCTTTCCATGAAGTGGTAATGTTGGGCTGGGATCAGGTTCCCATTTCTTTGACACACTGTGTTTTGGATGTAATATAATACAGACATATTTCAACACACACACACATGCTTACAAATGCTTACATATAAGTTATCTGAAAGGCTTTCTAGTTGCAAACTCTAATGTTAATTGGGCAGGAATGAATAATACAAACTTAACATGAAAATGTTCAGAGGCCTTGCAAAGAATTTTATATTGACCATTGTCAAATCACTGTTTCACTAAGAGAAGAGTGCATTAAAGGGAGAGTAAAGGAAAGAAGGTGAGTACAAGTACTGCACTTTTATCAGATAGGTGGATAAACATAATTGGAAAAACATTTGAAAAACATCTGTTTTGCAGAACCTAACCCAACTCCCTGAATCCAAAAGACAGACAACTATTGGATAGGCTGTGAGCTGTAAACTATGCATGAGCTGCTCATGGGATGGTCTTCTGGGTTCTGTTTACAATGACTTCACCTGTCTCATGATGTAGATATTGATGTGAGAAAATGACAGGCAACCACTTGACTTTTGAGGATTTCATCAAAAGAGCCTCTAAGGCAACATCAGTATTCATCTTCTTTCCTTTAGGCCTTCTTGAATGCATTTTGCTCTTGCTGAGCCAGCAGGTTGTACAAGTTGTGTAACATAATTTGCAAGTTTATTGTGTCATTTAAACAATGTGTGCATGCCACTATCATGATTTATATATTAATTGATTATTACAATGCCTGATAAAAGTTCTATGGCCAATCACCCTAAATACATATAATGCACCAACAAACACAGACACCTACAAGTCACAGTATCTATTTTGAATTCTGCAGAAGAGAACATTTCATTATAAACAGTGACTGATTTGCTTGTTACAGGTTTAACACTGCTGAAATTTTGGAAAGCATTTGTGCTTTTGTCATCTTTTCCTTTCACATCAATCTGGTGAGTCAGGTTTTTAATTTGTTTAGCAGCTGTGGGATTTTTTTTATTTTATGATAATGAATGGTAAAAGGTACGTTTTATCAGTGGGTAGAGGTTTAAACACTCTTCTAGCCTGAAGCCCACAGCAAAACACTAGGGAGAGTTTTAGACTTAACAGCTGCTGGTTTTATTGCTGTGATTGTGTCATGAAATTTGTGAAAAACATATTCCCATAAATAATTGTAAACACTAGTGATCCTCTACCATTTTATCCTTTATACCTGTAAAACTGATAACTACAGTTCAATAATTTCCCAACCAGAAACCATGCATGATCACAATGCAGTATATGCACAATGCAATCCAGGATACTATAAGCTCACTTACTTCAGCCCACAAATTTGCTTTGCAGTCCAGTTTACAGTCCCTCCCATATCTACCAATATACCAACATATCTAACAATACTTTTTGCTCATTCTGAGGCGATTTGCATCTAACAAGTGCGAAGAGCTCAAGCAAAGGTTCATGGATGGGATGGGGGCACCTTTATCACATAATGTCAGGAGGGCTTTCAAGTATATGAACACCAGGAAGGCAGAAGAATCAGTGAAGGTCATTAAACTTTGTGCTGCCCAACTACTGCTATTGACACTGATGTTCAGCTTGTCCATGACTTATTCATTCATACCCAGATCTTTCAAAAGACCATCATTCCGGTGTCCAAGAAAATAAGACAGCCTGAATGATAGCCCAGTGCCACTCTGTAGTGATGATGTACTCTGAGCAGCTGGTCATGGGTTATTAGTTCAACAACCTGGGATGGAACATGTCATCAAGCTGAATTGGAGAATTCACTTTATTTCATAAGCTTTATGCTATGATCAGGAATGCTCATACCTGTAAAGGTCAGTGGTTTAAGGCTCCAGAGGAGATCTCACAGACTTAACAGATAATTTCAGAGATTTCAGGGAGACACAGACTAGATGGTGTGCCCACCTCACAGGATGTTCCCTGCAATAATACTGTGAATTGCTGTGAATTAAAGGACACTCAGACATTTCACACCCACATCCAGTGCAGTAGGATTGTCCTGTTGTTCTTAGGTTTTTCGAGTCTGGTCCAATCCTTACATTTACTTTCATTATTCATTTCTTTTTCATTAGCATGTTGCTAATGTGAAAAATCTAATGGCAGCTTCAAGTGTTATGCCATGGTCATACTGAACTGAACTCCACAATGGATGTGTTAAATTAAACCAGGAATATGGTGACAGAATCAAGTGTGTTTCTGCAGACTCAGATTTCTTCAGGCTCCATTTTCTTGAGATTTCTTTGGCTTCATGTTCAGCTGTTCTCAAGTCATTGGAGTTTAAGACTACTTTAGTTTTTTGTTTCTAACCCAGGATCGAAAGATTATGAGTTTGTAACTTCACAAATACTATCATTTCCCACCATCCATATGGGCTTCCCTTTATTGCATGGCTGTGGATAAAGCATAGAATCCACACGAGGTAAGATACATAAATCAATGTCCTCTCACTTGGATCTGCTTTGGAAAAGGAGGCACCATTAAATTCTGTGAATAATCTTAGTCCAGTGTTTTAATGATCCAGGGGAGGAAGTTAATAATAATATTAATAATATAATAATATTAATAATAATATTCTACCATATGAAATTTTACACCTACTACACTGCACTTATAATTTAAATGCAAAATGACATGCATCATACAATAGTGAATCAGTCATTGATTGACATTTTAGGAGCTGTGAAGACAAGCATCATATTCAGGATACAGTATAAATAAACAGAAATTTAATGGCTGTATGCGTATATGGTGTACAAATATGCACTGCATATCCATGAACAGCCCACATGGAACACAATCACTGTGTGTCTCTCTCTCTCAGTTTCTCTATGAGCACACTTCACACACACACACACACACGCACACACACGCACACGCACACACACACACACACACACACACACACACACACACACACACACACACACACACACAAATACCAACACATGTTTGCAGGGGCAGCCATGCAAAACAGCATAGGGCTGTTTAGACAGCAGGCCCAGGTGTATCCCAGACTGTGCAGCTGGATGGGGGTTTTCACGCTCCATCCCACCCCTTCCTCACATTTTCCCAACCCGCTCTCAAACACCCCCATCCCTTCATCAAACAGCTTAGCCAGTAATACCATCATCATCGTGTCTGCCAGCTGTCAGACAGGCTCACCTTGTCTGTTTCACACACGCACACACACACACACATACACTTGTGCAGTGTACACACTTGAATGCCAAAGGACTGTTCTCACGCTGATGTTAAAGTAGACAAAAGGACTCCCATCTGTAACCAGATTATCAATATTTATAGAATATCAATATTCGTGACAAGGATAAAATCATCCAATTGTCCCTCCGTTTGTGTAATATTTCTTTAAATATACATATTTTGAATTGTGTTTTTGGCATATTTTAATGAAGTTATAAAGTGACCTATTTAAAATGTGCATCCTTGAATTTGCCACAATATTTACAGTATTATTTTTTTATTCACAGTTCTAAATGAAAGCTCCCTGTGCAATGTTAGCTAATGAGAGCTGATTCATTAAATGATTGTATAGTAGTGGAGGAGCTTGCTGTGTTAGGTGCAGACGGCGGTGCTTTTATAAAGCTCAGAATGATATAGATGGCTGCACACTCATAGATTCAGTGCAGTTTAATTCAACCAACAGAAGCCTCTTGCCATTGCTGTTGAAATATTAGTTTCATTAAGTGGTGTGGAATCTATGACAGTGCGACCAGCTATTTCAACTTTGTAATTAACGTTTTATTCATCTCACCAAATACATTTAATTAAAATTATATTCAGCATTAAATAATGATCAAATATCCTGTCAGTCGTGTTCAATCTGTTGGGTAAAACAAACATTAGTGACAGTTAGCTGACTACATTTAACAATTAGAAGTAAAATACTTTTTTACATGTTTAACTACTTCAACTACTATTTTAATTATTAACATTGCACTGTGCGTAATGAGCTCACTGCTTGATTCCATCATTTTTTAAGGATGCTGTGTTGAGGAGGACAGAGCAGATCGAGGTGGCCAGAAGTGAGACACAGAAAAGACGTATAGAATATCTGGTCAATTTTCAAAATAAAACACCTTGTGCAGACACAGACAGGGAAACAACAAGGGAAACAATTTAACTACGTAGACAACTTACTCATTGCAGAAACACATAAACCAAGAAAAAAAGACCAAATCTGAGCAAGTTAACAAAGTCTGGCAGGCAAGGGTTTTGTAATGCTCCTGCGGAGATATGAAAGCAGCTGCAGCAGAGCTGTACCGTGGAATTAAGGAGTTAGAATTAGTTTTTCTGTTGTTGTTTTTGTAACTTTAAGCATTTATGTAATGCTTTTATTAGTCTATGAACGCTAACACATATATATAACACATTTATACACTGATAGCAGTAGCTGCCCTGCAGGGTGCCAACCTGCTCATTGTGAGCAGTTAGGGGTTCACTGCTCACGAACACTCCAACAGACCCTCTGGAGGAGCCAGGGATTGAACAGCAAACTAAATGACCACTCTAACTGGTACCTGGAACTGACGTGAAACAAAGCAGAGCTTATTTCTGTCTAAAATGTTTCAGAGTGTAAAAGTAACAGAAAACACTCATAGTGTAAGTAGCACCTCAAGTACTTGAATAGGGTACATGATTGAGATTGAGGCAATAACTGTTGCTGGGTATAAAAGAAGACTGGTTTGTTGCCTTGTTAGAATGCACACATTTGTAGAGCCAGGAAACATATACAAATGTTTATATGAAATTATATTTAGCTTTTCCTGACTGAATAGTAACTGTTTCAGTAAGATCTTTAGCACTCTTCTCTCCCCTACTGAAGTATGCGCATATAGGACTGCATTAAAGCCAGACCAGTGAACTAATTGGCTTTAACTGAGGGCACCCTGGACTTATGAAGAGTTTGAGAGATTCTATAGGGACTAATCCACTTCAAAATGCAGCTCTCATGCTTGCTGTCTAAAGAGATCAAGGCCTATGTCTGAGCTAAAGCTAAGAGCTAAGCCGGTATCTGCAGTTTGATGCAGGGCGGGCTGCAGAGACAAGGTGAGGAGGAGAGGGAAGACGTGAAACACTAAGCATGCAAGTACAGGCAGGGTTCCTCCCCGGGGGCCGAGGAGACATATTTAACTAGAGCTGCACTTGAAAAAGTTTTGATGCTGTGCTTCTATCATATTCACAGCCACTCTATTTTTCCTCTTCTTCTTCTCCTCCTACTTCCCCATATCCCCATCCCTGACTTCAAAGTGCTATTTATGCAAAAACTGGTGGAGTTTTCCTGTCCTCGCTCTCTCCTCCCTGGAGGGCACATGTTCTCTTTTGGAACACATCGACAATTTCATTTTGTCAGAAAAAAGAAATATTTAAAAAAAAACATGGTCCTCTTCTCTTTGGCCGATTGCTACACTGTGTCTGTCCTGTGATACACACTTTTTCTGTATTCTCTTTTTCGTTTTTTGCTGTTTTAGGTTTCTTCTTGGTTTTCTCCTACTCCTGTCTTCATTTTTCTAAATCCACCAAAACTTTTATCCACCATTGCTTTTGAAGAACAATGTTTAAAATCCAACTGCACACTGAGCAAATAAAACAAGTACCAAGAAAGCAACCGACAGTTAATGATTTAAGCACAATAGCTTATCTCTGGGACAGTAACAGCTGAGGTGCATCATCTAAAACAGACTACAGACACACATGAAATTGTATAAAACTAGGCAGCTAACTATGTGGCCTTCTGAAATTTCCTTTGATGTGTTGAAATGGTGGCCACTATCCAAATGGACACTCAACAGTGCACCTTCATTATTTCCTGTTAGAGAAATCATTCAACATATCTTATCCTCAAACATCACTGTCTTAAGAGTGTTCAGATCACCATCAGTCTCAAGTCTGTGTCAGCACAGAGCTGGAGATGTTAGCCTAGCTTAGCATAAAGACTAGAAGCTAAGAGAAACCATTATCCAAAAAAAAAAAAAAAAAAAAGGATCTACCAATGCCCCTGCTTAATGTATACATGAATAGAAATATTAAAAAAATATATGAAAATATATATCTATATATACCTAGTATATGGTACTGAACTTGACAGCAAGACTCCAGGAAGCCGCATATACTGTAGTCACTGTTCCTGGCTATTCACAGAGAATATGTTCACATAAGTACCACAAATTGTAGTATTTCACATAAGTCCACAAATTGTAGTATTTCATTTTCTATGTGCATATGGATTAAACAGCTAGGCTAGCTGTTTCCCCCTGCTTCCAGTCTTTATGCTAAGTTAGGCTAACCACATCCCGACTCCTCATCCTCCATGTCCATATCTTTGCCTCAGGATACATTTTTATTTCTGAAAATGCTAAACTATAGTTACAAAAAGTGCTGTAGTATAGTATGAAGGCATGCATATAATAGTATTCTGTAATAGTACATATTATGGGATTAGGATATAGCAGTCTTCTTCTTCCCTTCAGTCTGCAGGACAGTGACTGCAGGAATTGTAGCCTTGGTAATTTTTTTTGCCTTTTTTTGAGCTTCATTTGACAGAAACAGCTTGAAGAGTGACAGGAAATGCAGGGAAAGAGAGATGGGGAATGACATGCGGGAAGGAGCCACAGGTCGGATTCGAACCCTGGACCGCCGCGGCACGGACTGAGCCTTTGATGATGCGGATGCTCTACTAACTGAGCTAAATGACACTAAATGACGAGCTCATGTTTTTTTTTTAATTCAAATGTATGACATCCCTGTAGTGAGTTTGTGGTTATTTCTTAATTTTCATTTAAATGACTTAAAGTGATCTCTCTCTTGACTGACACAATCACAAACCTTTACAGGTATGCGAATGAACGTAGTCAACTTCTGCTGCATCATTTAAATAGTGACTTTCAGTAATTTTAGATCTAGTGCTAGCAACTTTCATTGGAAAAGAGTTGGTGACACTGAACTGACCACCACTCAGTGCAGTGTAGAGCATCGACAGTCACTGGAAGCACAATGACAGCTGTTTGTAAAGGACTCTGGGTGATACCTGTTCTAGCTAAGCTAGCATGCTATGATATAAATTAGTCCCAGTGGACTTTGGTCAGGATTGGCCTTAGAAATCTCAGAAAACTTCTCAGTGGTTCAAAGCTGTTTATGCTACCATGCTCTGAACAATCAGTCCAGAAAGTAATGTTGCAGCTAACTATTATCAGGTAACGACAATTACAGAAAAGATTTTCCAAAATAGAAGATGCATCACAATCTTTGCCAATCATATGAAATGATATACACTTCCTGTCTCCCTCTTTGAAAGGTTAGGGCCTCAAACGTTGATTTTCTGCCGATTTGTCTGTTTTATTGTGAGAATGACTTTGAGTCTAATATTTACAGAAGTGACTGCTCAAAATCTGTGCTCACATTCACTTCTCCCATTAAAGTAAACAGACTCAGGACCTGCTGTGGCAGTGGCTGAACCCACGTGATACAGATACAGGAAATTAGTCTTCAGTGTGTGGACTCTTTTTTTCTTTTTCTAAACCATCTCTGGCTACAGTTCACAGCAGTTTACTTTCCTGTAAACTCAGCATTGAGGAAACACCAGAAGACGTCCATGACAGAGACACGTTTCACCCTATTACATGTCAGTATAGCATCAAAATCATAGTGAAGCTGTTATTTTAAGGTAAAAAAAAGATATATAATTGTCTGTAATAAGCTTAGTATTTCTAAAACAGAGACTTAGGTTCTAGGTCTAGGTCTAGGTTAGTCTGTGGAGTTACTGGTAAGATTAGCAGGCCTGTGCTTATCTTGCATTTGTTGCATTTTGTAGAAGTTTACAATCCAACCTATATAACCTGAGATAGCATTACAAAGGTTAAAACATAATAACATAAAGTAAAGTACATAGTATTATATCAGTGTGTATATAGTATGTTACCTACGTAGCCATACTTTTAGCATTATATGATGCGTGCCACCACATTTAAGACCTTTAACACTGTTCTTATTATACAAGTCAGACATAAAACACTATCAACTTATGGAGCTACTGTTAGCTAAATTATATAGCTACATTTTGTCTGAAAACAAGAACTAATTCTGTTTAATAGAAAAAATACTGCTTAATGTTGTTTAATGACAAAGAATTGAGAAATCTGCCTCTGTTACCAGTGTATTAGGATAGATTTTTTGAGTATACAACCCCCACATATTTCTAATTTCACCTGCTTAACCTATGTTCTATAATATCCTACTAAAAAAAAACTGTTTTCTGATCAGCATCCATTATAATTTGTTATGAACTCAATACTTGTTGTACTATCCCCATTCAAGTTAACCACAGGCTAGACTGGATGTTAGTAGCTTGGCTGGATGAAGTCTTTAATACGATCCAGGTTACCTTATACCTACAAATCAAACTTTTTTGGCTTCATGTGGCACTGAGCAGCTTCCATAATGAGCAGAGCCTGACCTCCATTGCTGTATACAGTTATCTTTATATATCCATGGTTGGTAGGTGTACTTCTGAACTTAACTTATTTCACTATTGGTAAGAAAGCAGATAAGCATTTTTTTTCAAAAATGCTGTTCTGTGTATTTTAACACATCAATAAAAATTCAAAGGAAAACTGAAATGGAACGACAACCTAAAATCAAGCATAAATTTACCATCTCTTTCTGGAAGTCCAATTAATTTCTGTGTCTGCTGGTGGTTTGCATTATGGTAATCAAAGACTGTAGGTCACGCAGCTTACCATCCTTTTTATTCAGCACTGCATCATTGGCTTTCAGCCTCTCTCTCTTTTTTTATCTGTGTGTCTCTCTCCCTCCTCCTGCTCTCTTTCTGTCTGTGCAGCTGCAATCCTCACAGCTCTAATCCCCTCTTCTCTCCCCTGTGTGCTGGAACGCCATCCAACTATTTAACCACAGCCCTGAAACAAACCAACATCTGTTTGGAGGCCGGCCCAGACCCGGCCACTGCCGTCCTGCTGCGAACACACCAGCCACCACCAGCTTAACCCCTTGCTGTCTCGACCAGACGCAGACTCGCCACGCCAGCGATGAGAGAAGTGCATGTTCATTTGTAGACAGTAGGTGGGCGTGTGTCCAAGTACTTTTTAAGACTCGGTGTCTGCGGCCTACAAGTGGTAATTCAGGATTGATTTTATCTCCATCTTTGGTGCTATACGCTCGTTGTTGTGCTGTTTCTGTCCTCCACTCCCCAGAGAGCACTTGTCAGTCAAACTGTGGCAGAAATGTGACATCTGATTAAGTTTGATTTTCTCTGACTGGCCCTTTTTTTGTTCACTTGTCAGCCATCACTGCTTAGACTAACGAATGCAGTTCTAATATTTAAATTGCAACAAATCCTCAATATCACTATATATATATATATATATATATATATATATATATATAGTATGTTACTATCCTCATTCATGTTCTTTCACTCTGCTGTGGTCTTAAGAAGAGCCAAAACCAGTTCTGATTTGTCAACAGAAAAATCAATAATTGATTTGAAAAACTGACAATTTTTCAGGAACATTTGCTGGTTCCAGCTTCTTAAATATGATAAATTGCTATTTAGCAAAAGACAAACAAACAAAAATAAATAAATAAAAATACATAAAAGGATAAGAAAAGGAAGTTAGTCTTTGGTCAAAGATCAGTTTAATTTAATTTAATTTCTTTATTTTATTTTTATGGAAACATAACAGAAGTTGTCTCTTGACAGTAGCAGGTCTAGACTGTACTCATAATATTGGCCAGTATCAGTCAATCCATGTGAACAACGTGATTTAAATTACATACTTTTGCTAGTCTGTAATAGAAATGAAGAATGTGTCAGAGCTGTAATTTACCTCAGGTCTTTATTTGTCTTAATATTTCTGTTTCTTTTTAATATTTCATTTCGCCTGTTTAACAAGTATTTTTTTTAAATTATAATTGACAGTTGTTCAGTGGTAAGGATCACTCTTCACAGGTTTTTAATGTGAATCATCTACAGGAAGCATAACAGTGATTGAAGCGATTGGAACGGTCAATGAGATCAATATTCTATTTATTTTACAAATAATTCATCAGGGCAGCTGATTGGTTGTTTTTTGTAGTAGCTATTACCTGAATACAAACATGTATTTGTGTCGCAGTCAGTCTCTCTGTCCCACCTGTCCTCAGGCTCAGGCTCACCTAATCACCTGACTGCCCCACCCATCTGCACACCGTCTCTGATGAGCCCTGCAGGTACCTGACCTTCACCACTCACCTGTTTCCGCCCTGCAGAACTTAACCAGCCCATTTTCCTGTCAGCTCGTCAAAGCTGTTATATAGTTCTTGTCTTGTCTGTTACCTTGCATCCTGCCTTCTTCTTCTCTAAGTAGCTCTGCTCCTGTTGTTTTTTTCACGTTCAGCCTTTAATTATGGTCTGCAATTCACGTTTTAATATGACTGATTTGAACACACGAGGGGCAGAGCGCCTGAGGACACATCGTACATTTTGAACTATTGAATGAAATAATGTCTCTGCTGAAATATAACGGCCCGCTGAAGACACAAAGTGAGATTGTTCTCTGCTTATTGCTTCACTACAACTCTGTATCATCAAGAGACAGATCATGTACACTTGTGTTTCAGGGAATATCTCAAAGGTATCCTGAAAACTCCACTTTTAGATGGAAACACTTACCGACACATCCACTCATCAGGGGCCAGTGTGTGTGTGTGTGTGTGTGTGTGTGTGTATGCATGTGTTCAGGGAAATGAAAAAAAGCCTTTGTGTGTGTGGCGCTGGAGGTATACAAAAGGGTGTCTGGCAGATTTTTTTTTTTTCTTTTTTTTCTTGGCTGTGCAACCATAAGCAGTAAACTTGTGTTTGGCGGTCTTCTACAAATGTTTATAGAGATATAAAAAGAAACACATTGAGGAACTAATAATATACAGAAAATTACAGTGTATACACTTGTGTTTGGGAGGGGGGGTCTGAAATAGACATGGCCAAAATTAAAGCTCAAAGACGGTTTCTTGGACATCGATTTAACTTAGTCCAACAGATTTTTTCCCCAATAGGAATGTCTCCTGGGATATTTCCTTGGTCCCAGTTTGGGAGTAAAACACCACTGGATTCTAGTTTTATGTCTGGAAACCTGCATGCCATTTGCTCGGTTTCATGCTGTGACTTTTTTAAAGAAATGGTCTAACATTTTGGGAACACCAGCTTTCTTTAAGCCACTTCAGATGGATATCAGTCTCTTGCTGGAGTCAGGGTGTGGTGAAACACCTACCGACACCTCTTCAGCTCTCTCAGATTTCAGAAAGAAAGCAAATAAGTCTATCTGCCAAATTGTTGAATTATCTGTATAGTATACAAAAAAGCAAGAGTTGCATAATAGCTGCGAGGCAAATTTATGAATACTAATTCAAAACAGAAAAGAGGACAAGAGCCTTGTTGAAAACTGGAAAATAGAGGCATGCAAAGATGTGGGGCATGTAACAAACAAAATAGGTTTAGCGTGGCTTTTTGCCAGAGAAAGCCACAAGGCAAGCTCAGTTTTGTTTCCCAGTGCTGTACCCTGTAGGTACTGTACAAAAATGCCCAATTATTACTCCTTTGTTCTCACAGTCTGGTTTTCTTCTACTCTGCTTAGATTGAAGTACCAGTCAGAACCAGTATTTTATTACAGCACTGTCAAAGAATCTTTGACTTAACAAAACAGTTGTTGTCTTGACACACCTTCTCATGATCTGGGAATAACTGTCATAAGAAACAAAGTTTGTGATTATGATAAAATACAAAATATAATAATTACATGCATTATTACATTCTCTGGTGTTGAAGTCCACCAAGGCAATATTGTGGATTGTTGCAGTGAGACAGCTGTGTACTACAAACAGCAACTGCATGACCTGAGCATCTATGCTGTGCTGAGTGCTCGGTCGCCGAGAGTTGATGTTCAGCTTTGTGCTCATCACTCTCACTTTTTACAGACTATTAAAATGCCACAAAGATTTATTCTTATATGTATAACTGCTAACAATGGAGGAGAAATGAATGCTCTCTGCTGCTTTCTGTACCAGATGACCTGACTACCATATCAGTATGAGAAATAATGCTTGGAGGAACATCTTGTTTGCCATGGGTCTGTGATACGCTACAGTCACTTTGAACACAGCTGTATTTGTGAAGTAGCATTCTGAATCACTTGCTAGGGCCCGTTTTTCAGCCCAACACTTGTTAGAGGGCCTGTTTTCTCTACTGTCTGCACGATCTGTATTCACGTCTCTGCTTGGGTCCTTTTATTTTTTAGTTTTGGTTATCATTCCTCTCAGTAACATTCATCTCACAAAATGAATTACCAAGATGTGGGAACACAGTGACATCATTCAAAAGAAATCAGACGCAGCAACACAAGGGCTGCTTATGACCACCAACACCCAGCTGGGACAATTAGACCGACCTTTAGACTGAAATCATGTTCTCACAGTTTTCCTGTGGATCATTAGCAACATTTTAGCTGTGCTTACTTTCAGTTTGACCTCTAAATAAAGACTGACTTCAGTAATCAGCAAAATCCTTGTCCTTACTTTATCCCTGTACCCTAAAGGGCTTCACACTTGAAGTGTAAGAACTACTGAACATAGTAGTGATAAAAAATGACATGGAGTTTGTTTAGTTTATTTGGTCGTCTGCAAATATTTTGTCAGGGCAAATAAAGACTAGGAGAGAAGGAAGAAACATCTTCTCACATTTATTTGTTAAAGCAGCTAGTTCAAAGTCTTTACAGCCTTCAGGCTACGGCACTTCACACAGCTACTGTTACACACACACACAAACATGTTGACAGGCAAAGTTATATATACTTGCATGTACTTCCACTTGAAGTTGTGCACACACAGACACACACACGCACACACACAGTGGTCTAACCAGTTTCTGAATGGGGTTCAAGTTCACAGGTAAACAGAGGGGGAGTTGTTAAGGCGGTATGTGCCCAGCTGTGGGCCTTCTCTCCCTGACAGACTGGCTTCAAACCGGGGTCAACCGAAGGACAAGGGAGGGGTCCCAGTACCCATCACTGCAGCGCCCGCAGGACAAACTCCACACTGAAGGTGGTGAATATTCCACTCACTCTCTCGGTGACAGGCTGAGGGAGTCTTTCCACGCTTATTCATGAGACCTTTTTCCTCTGGTGGTGCTGGCTCACTGCATTCAAAGTTACATTCATGGAGTCAGGGAAGAACAGTCCAAGAAGTTTGGGAGCAAGTTGGAATAAATATTGACTTTGGAAGAGAAGTGGAAAAAAAAGAAAAAAACATTAAAAAGAGTCACTAATCAGTGGATTTGTTTGCAGATACTCATATGATGTGGATGATTTAATTCCTCAACATGCAAATTTGTGCTGTTGACTCTTACCTTTAAGGGAATGAAGCAGGTACCACTGATGGCACACACTCACCACTGTGAGTGAGAAAGCCATTAAGGTTTCAGTGGGAAAGACACTGCAGATTGGAGGAGCCGGCCATCGTACCGCCCACCGTCTGATTAGTGGATGAGCCGCTCTACCTCCTGAGCCACACTGAGTCCATTCCTTGCATCCAATTTTATGTAATGATGCTTCATTGAATGAGAAGCCACAACCAATAGTAGCCACTGCAAGACCACATGACTACATCATCCAAGCTTCCATACCACTTACCGTATTTAACCAGGAACACACAGACAGACACATACAGTCAGCATGCATCTGGCTGTAGTATGGCTGGGTGTAAACCACCACCATGGTGGTGAGAAAATTAGGGTTGGATTGATGACCAACTAATCTTTTCCAATCATGTCACCTCAGTTGCCCAGTCATGCCGCTTTGTACTTTGCACTCTGACACAAGCTGTGGTCATTTCAGGACTAGACTACTGTAATGCCCTCCTGAGGGGCCTCCCAGCCTCCACAGTGAAACCTCTTCACATGATCCAGAACACACAGGCACGCCTGATCTACAACCAACCCAGCTCATTGAGCTCCACTGGCTACCCATGGCGGCTCGCATTACACAAGCCAATCCAGACTCTTCTCATCTGTTGTTCCTCTTTGGTGGAACGCACTACCAGTTCCTACCAGATCAGGGGCGTCCCTTTCTACCTTTAAAAACTCCTGAAGACCTCCAGCTCTTCAGAGAGGACCTCCTCTCCTAGCACTACCAACAACTGGACATGAGAAAGCTACCCCTTTAAGAATTGTCATAGCACTTATTGTTGGACGCTTTCTTATCGCACTGTAGCATGATTGTTCTCTGTACAATGCTTTGGATAAAAGTCTGCTAAATGGAATGTAAGCTCTAATCAGGAGGTTGGTAGCAATCTGACGTACAGCGACAACCACAAAGGCGACTGTCATCCTGTCCACTGTTTGTGGCCTCCCTATGATCATTAATTTCTGATTATGGACACCTCAAAGGCCATTATCTTTCTAATACCATGGTGACGTGCCAAAGAAAAAAACTTAAGACCATTAATTTAGATTTGTATGTGTGCAGTCACTACTCCAATAAGTTGGATGAACCTTACATACTACTTGGTAATGAAATATGTTTCTAGTCTGCTCAACTCATCGAGCCCTTTGTCCCAGGTACATGCCACAAAGCTAACATTATGCTAGCAAGATCGGTAGCAAGTCAGTAACCATATGGATGGTTGACAAATGGTGAATATCATTTCATAGTACATTTCACGACAAGACTAGCTAGCTAGTGTGTTAGTTAGTGTTCTTGAATCAGGATTTTCAGAAACTATAAATCTGCTGTGTAATTTACTGTCAGCCTGACATGGCAGATTTAATATTAATGTAGATGTGAGATGATTGATTACACAGATAATCAGTAAGTTCAGAGGGGCGGTGAACTTCTTGCAGCATGTGTGTTACAGTCGCCATCCGGTGGTGATGAAGCACCAAAGGACTACACTCAGTGTTGTAAATAAAATATTTTTATTTTAGAATTCTGAATTTAACGGAATTACTTAGTAAGTGTCCTATACGAAGGATTAATGGACACCCTGTAGCCAGTCAGAATCGAGTATTCCCTGAACCATGCATTAATGGATTATAATTGTAGATGCATTAATCTGTTCATCACATTTATGTTGCAGCTAGTAAAGGTGATGCTCATGAATCAATCGATCAATAAACCCCTGATTATATTTTGTATTATTGATCTAAACCTGCGAGGTAAACATGATTTCCTGATGGTGTAGAAGTATACAGTAGTAGGAAAAGGAATTATTCAAGCAAAGTACAAGGACCTCAAAATTTTACTTAATTACAATACTTGAGTAAATGTCCATAGTCATTTTCTGCCACCGTTAATCACTGTCAAAAAATGATTCATATGATCCTGATCTGCTATTGCTATGGTTAAGGTTTGGTTATAGTACGTAATTCCTTCGAAACCCACTAATTGTTGTTTTTAGATTTCTGTTTGTCCATGTATTAAACAAAGGAGTTGCTTCTTAAGTGGAGAAGCCTAGGATAGGCTAACCATATCCTGACTGTAACTTCATGATTAATGTATACACAAGAAGCAAGCTGGTTATATTTGTATTTCCCAAAATGTTGAACTATTCCTTTAAAGGATAAAGTCGGGGAACAAAGGTGTCTGTCACAGTGCAGTGAGACCACACGAGAGTCAAAGTAATGTAAACAACATTTACAAAAGCAACATAATTCATGAATCTGCAGTGCATAAGTCAGCGGTGACTGCAGTGTTGAATCTATGTGTGCTGTTCACACACGCTTACACAAGCAATTTGCGGTTGGTATCTTGCACAAGGACACTTCAACATGCAGACTGGAGGAGCCAGAGATCAAACCACAGATTGATGATGAGTGGACGACCCGCTCAACCTCCCGAGTCACAGCCACAGTCAGTGGTCAATTATGAGAGACCGAATGAGGAGCCAGCCTGCAGGACTAGCCCGCCTAGATGCTAGACAATGGGGTATTAATGTCTGTCTATATCTACCTCTACAGTCAACATGCAAAAAAAATAAATAAAACATAGCAGGAGAAGCACTGACAGTTGGCGGCCATCACAGGTTTCCTGAAAGATTGCTGCAGCCCGAGTCTGCAAAATGTGCACAAATACCTATCTGTGTGTATAGCTGCATATACACACCACTACACCACTGGTCATGCCTGTAACTTCGGAAAGCACTAGAAAATACATTTTTGTCATTGAGGTGAGAATGTTTGATTGGTCCAGGACATGTGTAGCTTAGCTAAACAAAATCTGGAAGCAGGGAGAGCTGTGTCAACTAAAGAAAGTGATCTATCTGTCCAGCTGAGGTACTGAGTACTGTTTCTGTTATCGCGGGTTAACTGCAGTATTACTTTAGTTAGTACCTAGAACTTTAAAGTCATTGTGCTAAAGTAACTCTCATGCCACATATTAAACATTTAGTAAAATACTAAATATTCAATGCAGAGATCAAAGTTTCATTTTGTGCAGTGGAAGCTATATGATAACGCTTCCCTCAGCAGAAGTTGTAGCGACTCTGTAGTGATTTAATGTCTAAATTAGAATACTGTGTAAAATCACTTAGATCATCTTTGAGAATAGAAATAAGTGCTGATCGCATTTTCTTTGACAAAACTCATTTTCAATGTGTGCAAGGACGGGTATGTATGTGTGTGTGTGTAGGGGGAATATGAAGGGAAATGGTATTTAAGCTTAGTGTGAATCACCCTGATATAAGGTACACCAGTCCACGTGCAACCAAGTACTGTACACGCCATCTCTCACACATTCAGGTTATTACTGGGATGTGTGTGTGTGTGTTTTCAGGAGTTCTTGGGTTTGAGAACATCCTTTTAACAGCAACAATCAAGTCTAAATTGTTACATACTGTATACAGTGACTGCACAGCTACATATTTAACAGTGTGTGTGTGTCTCTGTGTGTGTATGTGTGCGTGTGTGTGTCTGTGTGTGTACGAGCAGTGAGGAATGTTAACAGCGTCCAGATGTGGGGAGGTGAGAGAGGGATGTACGCCGCTTAATGGTGACTCACTGGAATTTGACACAGGCCCACCATTTCCATTCAAAGTTCTGTCATTTTCACACTGTGTTCAAAGTGTCAGCTGCTGCAGAGTGAGTCAGAACACTACTACAGCTCTGCTGCAACACCCCGAGCACAACTAAACAAACAAGAACCAGTGCAGGACCGGCTCTGTGTCAGCACTGAGGTACAGCTGGTTTCACGTTAGACAGGACTCCATTTAAAATCCAGTTTTGTTTCTAAGAATATTTTTGCCCACTTGCATGCCTTTCACATGTCTCTACAAAATGTCTCTGCACACGGGTAGGTGGATAGATGTGACCTCATGGGAGTTAAACCTGGCTACAGACGACCTCAGTAAACCTTGACCTTCTTTTTAAAGGTTCATTAAGCTTCATTAAGTGAATTCATATCTGAGAGTTGTAAGGCACAGAGGTTCATATAATTTATATTTGAGTTCATTTACAAAAAATGTGATTACAATGGTTAGACAATGAACTATTTACGTATTTAGCATATTTACATATTACACATTGTTTAAATCATGTGTTTAAATCTTTACAACTGCATCTTTAAGAGAGGTATCATGTTCTGTTGAGTCTGCCTGTCTGATTCCCTCACGTTTACGTCCAAGCTTGGTCCCAGAATGGTTAGTTCAGTCACATGATGAGTCCGAGAAAGGAAGTGAAGAGGCTATAAAGTGTGAAAATCAGAAAAGTGCTGCTTGAGAAAGTTATCTCCATTCTGCTGTTTGTTCTCATTAAGATTGATCCAACCACCTTCACATTACATATATTATATCAACAGATGCTGCCTGTCCTCTACAATGGAATCCACCATGTTGGGTTGCCATGTTTCTATGGTATCTCGGAATGGAAAAACTAAACACCAGTTCCAGATTGTTCTTGACTGATTCTATTTGTGCATTTTGCAGTCACCATAGTTTTTCCTTCACACTTGGACGGAGATGTCAAAGGGAGTGAGCACCACGCAGATGCTGCAAAATCCAGCACACTCAAACATCCTCAAACTAACCCTATAGTTTTATTGATTATTATTATTATTATTATTATTATTATGACTGTGCAGTCATACAACGACTATTTTAAGTGTTTTATTGTGTTTAGTTGAGAAGGTTTTATTTGCTTGATGGCATATCTGAAAAGGAGAGTGATTGCAGTGCTTGTGTGTTTTAGGTAACTAACCTTGGGTGGCTCATTTTTTATTATTGCATCTTTTACTTATTTTCTAGGCATTGTCAAGAAGGCGTTATCTAACATTTTAGCCAAGGTCTTGAATTGGTATCTGCAGCTGTACATGAAATAGCCGTAGCTGAGTGCCTCATAAATATCCTTTTTCAACATAAAACTGCACATTTTAGAGTGTCTACATTTTTTATTTTAACCTTTTACTTTGATGTCTCATTCAGAACCTGCAAATCACCAACTCTATGCTGTGCTGTGGTGAAACAAAAAGAACCTGGATGAGAACTAAATGATTAAAATGGTGATTTTTTTTCATGTTTACAACAGAATTACTTCATGGAGTTGTATTAGTCTAGTATTTTAAACAAAGGAAACAATCTCACTTTGAGGATAAGATTTAGAATTCAGGAAAGCACAAAACGAGGATGTCCACTTAGGCAAAGAGAGTGTGGTCTCATCAAACTAACTGACTTCAGTCTAGCACTGCAGCTAGAACACTGAACATGATCACACTGACCAGACATGCAGCTTATGAACAGGCAGGGCAGGCAACTGCTTAGGGCCCCAAGCTGATAGGGGGCCCCTGAGACTGACGGGCAACAACGGGCAAGTTGCAATGACATCGCATAAAACCTCCCGAAAGGGGACCAGGTCAATCTATAATCCCACATGACGTTGACCTGTGTGATGCTAGTTGGAAATAAAGCTGAAGGAAAATGAAGAGGAGCTGTCCATCTGGTCGTGAGAAAAGAAAGAAAAAATATAGGTGCAAGCAGCGATGGGGGGCCTAGCAGCATAGCAGGCAAGCCTATGCCTGCAAGGTGTGATGAGTCCATACACTAAGTTTCATGAAGATACATCAAGGCATTGCAAAGATATTGGCCTACTTCCTGTTTGGCGGCTTAACTGGTTTGGCTATTACGGCAAAAGAGTTTGGTGTTCAGACACAAAACTTCAACCATCGGCCAGCCATCGTCTAAAGATCATATCCATAAAGTTTTATGTAAATCAGACAAAGTGTGTGCCATCTGTAATCATAAGCGTGTTTTTGACTAAATTCAAAATACCCGCCAAATCTTTATGCATGTAACACAGTTCTTTTCCAAATGTATTGGAATGTCTGAATGTCTGAGAGTATCAGTCAATACTCAAATTACACTTACAGCCCAAAGCAATATGATGACATGAGCAAAAACTAATTTTTTTCTAATTATAGTGCCCAAGATCAAAGGTCACCAAAATGCTTGGGCCTCTCAAAGAAGTGGTCATGAGTCTGTATTAGAAGTTTGTAGTCAAAACATCAAACAGTTGCATATGGCCTCACTTCCTGTATTGCGACGTCGCCACTGTTTGATTGGCTGCTATGGGCAAATGGAAGCAAAATTTAAAAATCCTCATGATAACTTGTGTGCGGCTTGGTCTGAAGATTCTATGTGCCAAGTCTTGTGGAAATCGGACAATCTGCGTGACCTGAAATGCTTTTTGAAGGATTTTGATCAAATTCAATATGGCGGAAAATCCAATATGGCGCAAAATGACATCATAGGGTGAACTCGCCTTGATCCAAGGATTCCAACAGTACCTCATTTGTGAAATTTGGACCAATGGGTCCAAAGTTATGAAGCTGAATGCACTTCAAACGTTGACATGAGAAAGAATGCATTTTGGCTACTTATAGCGCCCCCTATAGGGTCAAAGGTCACCAAAATTGTTGGGCCTCTCAAAGAAGTGGTCATGTGTCTGTGTGAGAAGTTTAAAGTCAAAACGTCAAACAGTTGCAGAGATATGGCCTCACTTCCTCTTTGGCGGCATTGCCGCTGTGTTTGATTGGTATTGATATGTGGCAAGTTCCATGGAAATCCATCAATCTGCGTGACCTGAAATGCTTTTTTGAAGGTTTGAAGGAGAACAATTATAAATCTTTCTCTTATCTCTCCTCAGGATCATTACTTAAATGTATGACCACAAAACAGACCTCTACCAAATGCAAATTGTGCCAACTTTTTACTGATGTGAACACCTCATCTTCATTAGAGAACAATTTAGCCAAGGCATTTGCACTAGCCAAGGCAGAACTTAAGTGCTTAAGTACTAGCCTTATAATGTGAGTTATTTAGAATGTAACAACCTTGTTGTTATTTAGTTATTTATTTTGTTTTATTATTGTTCTTTAAATTTATATTTATTATTTATTTATTTATTTTCAAAATTACATTTTTTTTCCACGTTATTTCATTCAAATATGTATGGTACAATATGTGAACATTTGGAATACAAAAAAGTTTTAGTGATGAACACTGGTCGGAAAGGGCCCCCTGGGAATTTTTGCTTAGGGCCCCAACAGACTCTAGAATCGCCTCTGACTCTGACCACACTGCTGTTCTGCTGCTGGTGACTCACAGCAGTTTGAAGTTCTGCTCAAGCCAAATTCAATTTAACTTTCTGTGTGAGGTTTTGTGGTCACACTCACCATCTGTGTCTCAAAGGGAAAATCCCCCTTCAGAGGAATTTATGCTAACTTGATGAGTTCTGTCATGAGTTGTGAGCACGCGAATACCTCTCACAAAGCTCCGAACAAGAGAGTTAAGAGCTTTCTTCATGGCCCAGCATGACAGCACCCATGGTGACTTTTTGACAATATGTGTGCAGTTTTGTTCCTAGGGCATGATAGAATGCCATTAAAAAGTTATTTTAAATACTTGTAACAGAGTTAATAATCTTCCAATTCAGTGTCTACGGACCAGCTTATAAGCAGTTAATTGTTTGGTGCTTTCTTCGTTGCATAACCAGTTAAGTCCATGTAATAACTAGGATTGGCCTCCAAAACCTGTTCCATTTGGATCAGGTTCCCATCTGGCAAAAATACTTGTATTCTTGAAGCGCCAACCCTAACTTAATCTATTTGTAAATTAGTCTGACTTATCAGGTAATGTTTAAGCGGTTTAAGCCAGTGTTGCTTTTACTATTTGTACATCACCGGTGGCAGATGATATGATCTCTAGCTAATTAACATTCAGTGCGTAAGTAACTTGATGAAATGACAAAATAAAACGTTGGCTGTCTGGATAAAATACACTCAGACACTGATTGCACTCTTGTGACTTGTTTTGGCAGAGAAGAGCTAGTGGCTCTAGCTGCAAAAATTTGAGGAAACTAATCAGCAGGCCTCCGCAATCACCCAACCTAAACTCAGCAGAGACGGTTTAGGATGAGTTAGACCACACAGTGAAGTAAAAACAGGCAACAAAGTGTTTTGCATATACAAGAACTCCTTCAAGACTAGGAAAATTATTCCAGGTGACGACCTCATGAAGCTGTGAGTATGCCAAGATGGCAACTATCTATCCATTACCATGGTGAATATGAACGTGTATATTAGGAGCTAACTGATGCAGATGGGCATTTGGTGGCATTAATTCTCTGGCTGGGTGCCATTATATGTTTGCAGAAGATGACACAATGAGATAAGATCTCCAACTCCTCATCTCTCCACACAGATCTGATATTTTTGTCTCTTCAGTCCTCATGTACATTCAAAAATATTTTCTGTCTCCATTAGTCTCATTTGGTTTATTGATTTGACAACCTTTCCACCTCAGCCAAGTATAAAAACTATTACAGATTAAAAAAACTAATTGGAGACGTGGGCCACGAATCGGAGAAAAATGTTAAGAACCAGCAACATGCTTAACTGGAGTCAATATAACAACACCATTTTTGCTGAAACAAAATGTGGAGACCTAATCAAAGGATGACAGCATCTTAGAACAATTAATGCAGCTGTTAGTAGGCAACCATTAACAACCAACTAGCAAAATAACATTTATCTCAAAGTTGACAAAGACAATGCAGGTATACTTTCCTTATTTAGAGATTATTTTGTCCTGAGAGTGATATGCTGAAAGGCTTGAGACAATCTCAGTTAATTTCAAATGATCAAGTATCAAGCTTCACTTATTGTCATTTCACAACACTAGGTTATATAGTGAAATTCAAGTTCATGCTCCACACAGACAGAAAATAGAGTGTATACAGATACATGCAAACAGAATAAAATAAAATACATATACAGTATGCCAGAAAGTTCCATCAGCCGTTATTTATTTATGGAGTGCAGAGGATGAGTTGAGGAATCTCACAGCCTGAGGAAAGAGGCTGCTCTGTAGTCCGGTGGCACAGCAGTGGATACCTCTGTATCGCTTGGCAGACAGGCAGCAGGGTGAACAGACTATGGCTCAGGTGAGTATATGTCTTTTCGTAGCCCTTGAGCTCTGCACAGGCACCTCACCTCAGTGATATCATTGATCCTCTGTAGATAAATACCAATGATGTCGTGTGCGGGTTTAGTAACCCGCTGCAGAACACTCCCGCCTTGGGTTGTTTACATCGTATTGCAGTTGTTTCCAATCAGAATGATTTCTTGATAACATGCTCTCGTCATTCTTTAAGAAACTTAAGAAGTCACCAGCTACAATTCCTGTATTGTATTTTTCAAATTTCCATCTGCAGGACGGTAAACAGCAGAGACAAAAACACTTGTGAAATCTTTGGACAGATAATATGGTCAGCACATTAAAAATCCAACATCTGGGAAACATTGTCCATCTTCTTTGACCACATCATCCTTGAGGACAACCCAGAATTTTCTGTTATTTTGGTCAGTTTTTTCCAACTTGATTGACAGGTGCTTAAGCTTAACACAGCTATGGTGGTTGCCACCAAATCTTTATCCATTTTATAAGGAAATTCAGCATATGTATTATGATAACATTCAAAAGAGTGATATGGGGGATGGGGACAAATTTTTTTTGCATATAGAACTTGTCTCGATAGAAGAGTTCTAAAGATGACCAAACATTAGGTTTAATCCTGTGGGGAAAGTATTTTTTACAGCATCGTGTTCATGGTGATGTGGCCCTTAGATGGCCAGGTTTATCCTCTGGAGAAAATAGTTTGACAGACTGACACAGAATGATTTCCCATCATAAAATCCTGTTTTATACACAAAAATGAGACTCAAAACAAGTCTAATGAATGTACTGAAGTGAACTATGTCATTGCGAGTTCAATCCATTTACCAACTGCAAACTGTCTTGATAGTGCTGCTGACCTTTTTAGTGAATGAAAGAAGCTATTATATCAGCGTCACGGCCTAATTTAATATAAACTTGCTTTGAGACAGTTCCCCTTGAAGGATTTGTTATACTTTCCTTGCTATCCAGTTTGCTTTGTTAATTTGTGCTTATTGTTCTTTATTAGCTGGTGGATAGGGCTAGCAGCAGGTGGCTAAATAGCAGTGAAATGATCAAAAATTAGCTTTCTATCAGTGCTCCTTCTCTCTCATTTACTGTCTATGTCACTTCACTACTGCTGTCTCAGTGACATTACAAGATGACTGTGGAGCAATTTGACTGGTCCTGTCGCCAGATTGTCCACCGCAGTGTGACATCAGTTTGTGTTTCTCCAAAAGTTGGCTCTGGCTCCACATTTTTGCCACCCCTGCCCCTTCTCTCCCTCTATCTGCCCCTCTCTATCTTTAACTCAACAGGTCATGGTGGACTACCAATGAACTTGGGTCTGTTCGTGATTTCTGCCTGTTAAAAGGAAGTTTTTCCTCACCACCATCACCAAGTGCTTGCTCATGGTGGAACTGTTAAAAAATTATAAAGAGTGAGGTCTGGACTTGCTCTGTATGAAAAGTGTCATGAGATACCTTTTTGTTATGATATGGTGTTATAATAATATTGAATTGAACTGAATTGGTAGGGGTAGTATTTCAGCAACTCTCTGGACATAGAGTGGTTGAGCTAATCATAGAGCTAAACATAGAGCTAATCAGATGATTGGCGGTTTGATCCCCAGCTCCTCCAGTCTGCACGTTGAAGTGTCCTGGCAAGATACTGAACTCTAAATTGCTCCCAAACTAGCCAAAGGCTGATTCGGTTAATCGATGTGTGAATGTGTATGAATGGTCAGCTCCTACCACCTTGCATGGCAGCCATTGCTATTAGTGTATGAATGCGTGTAAATGGGTGAAGTGTACGGTGTAAAAAATGCTTTGCATGCTCAGAAGTACATTTCAACTCTAGCACATCATAACAAAACAAGGGAAGCACCACCTTATAGCACTCTTTGGCATTGCAGTTACACCACATTTACTAGACTCTGACTATTCACTGTACCACAGGAATTGGCACTATGCTACTCAGAACTGACATTAGGAGTACATTTGTGTGTCCAAAGTGTGTCTTCAAGTGTGACTTGTATTTAGTGCTTTCCTGTTAACAATGTTAACAAATTGCTCATCAGTATATAATGCTATCTAAATTCTATCCAAAGTGCTCACACCCACATATACACCATTGGACAGCCATCTGGAACAAGTTGGAGTTCAGTATCAGTATAAGGCACTTCAACTGGACTGGGGAAGCCAGGAAGCCCTCTACCACCTGAGCCACAGGCATCCGTTCATTAAAGATGATTTACAAATCAAACCAGACAGGACAAAAATATATACGCATGTTCAACATTTTTTAAATTCCTTTTGTGAAAGCAACACCGATGGAGAACGTCTACAGGAAGGCTGCAGTTGCAACTATTTACCGGTGAAAGGTAGAGCAATAATCTCAGTGACCCAAGAGGTTGTGGGATGCCATTGAAGATGCAGGGAAAACCTGTTTTTATGGCTTCAGTCATCAGATTTATACTCCACAGTCTGGGGAGCTTTTACTTCCAGACCCACATCTGGAGTTGGTTATACCTTTACCACCTACCCTCTGTAACCTAGCCTCCCCCCTCGACTCCCACAATTAGAGCAGTGAGAGTCGAATTCCCTTATTGTTAAACAGCAGCAAACAAGGCATCACTTCCAGTAGAAGTGACGGTGGAGAGAGGACTGGAGCTGGAGGAGAGACAAAGGTAAAGAAGAAACGCCAAATTGCTGAACAGGTCAATAGAAGTATATTCTAGAAAGATGTGTCTGACAGTAAACAGTGCCCACACTGCTACTCAAAGCACTGCATTATGTAAATCCTCAGTGAATGCCTTCACATTCCATTCATGTAGCTATTTTAAACAAGGTTAATCTACTGGTAGAGGGATTTAATAGGGATATTAATCTGTCAGCATAGGCCCACACATACACCCATAATTCACAGTCACTGGGGTTCCTCAATAGTGTTTAGGATGATGAAATTCTTTAGCTCCCACTGAATTTGTATGGAAGAAACAGTGGATCAGAATGCTGCTTTTGGCAAATAACAGGATACATGATAATAAAACAATAATCAACTAATACCGCTGTACAAAATCCCTCGCATACTCCCACCACACACATTTAATACATACTTATCACAGCCACATTGTCATCATCACATTTTTCAGAATATTACTCCCAACTGTTTGCAACTGGCCCATTTGTCACTGTGAGCAAAGTCTCAGTGTTGTTGGCACATTTTTTGTTCCATACTATTACAAAAACTAGTGCTTTGTGTCGCAGTTATGGTCTTTTCAGACAGGACGTGATCAACAAGCCTCAAAACATATGTTCAGTGAAGTCGAGCAGGCAGGCACTGGTGTGTAGACAAACATGTCCGGATAACTGTTGACAGTTATCAGGACATGAACAGGGCAGAACATCAGCATGACACTGGATGTATCAAGTAAAAATCTGAATTCAAGCTAGGCTAAATTTATGACAGGATCGCGACTATGTCAACAAATTGACCTGCGATTAGAGACATCACCACAGTCGACCAACTCTTAAACAACTCTAAACTAACTCATGTTATTTCATTGAACTCTCCTCATTTCATACTTGTCGATGTTCTTATCTGTGACTGGATCTTTACCATCCACACAGACTGATTCACAGTAGCTGGTATATTTGGTTATAGACTCACCCAAGTTACAGCAATATTTTTTACAACATAAACTTGAATACATTGGAATATTAACCTTGTTCCACACCTTCCTGGGAAATGTTACTTCACAGAGAATTATTTCAGTTAGCCCATTCCTAACGTTGTTCCGTTGTTCTTCCATTTTCTGATGGACTATTATTTTTAATGTAATACCATGTTTAAAGTGCCGGACCTACCTACTTTCTTTTACTTACTTTTACTGAGTTGCTGTTAGCCAGTCCGGTTGTGTCGATGCTAGCCTGTTCAGAATTGTATTACTTTCTGAACATTTACTACTTCATTAGTACCTATACACTTGTGAGGAATTCATTTTGCCTGGATACAAAACAATCTCAGTTCATGTAATTGGCATGAAACAGAGAAGTTATACAGGGATCTGCACA
This sequence comes from Nibea albiflora, assembly GCA_014281875.1. NCBI lineage: Eukaryota > Metazoa > Chordata > Actinopteri > Sciaenidae > Nibea > Nibea albiflora. The sequence continues at coordinate 530,779 of CM024793.1, forward strand.
AATCAGGGAGGAACACATGGGCAGTTCAGTCCACTTAACAAAAGCAACATAACCCTGTGTAGTGAAACAGGGCCTACAAAGCAAGGATTTAGTCCCTGCAAGGCACAAGCAAGTGGAAGTGGGCCACGAGCTTTAATAGCAACATCCTTCTCTACTCAGAACAAATCTATAAAACTGCAGATTCCCAGTCTTCTCCAGAGGGGCAACAAACTGCTTCCACATGTGCTTTTTCCATATCCCGCTGCTATTCTGGAATTTCGTTTATGTACATTGTCAAACTTCTCACACTGTGAGAATAAAGGCATAAAAGCAATTAGGGGCCGGAGGGGAAGCAGAAACAAGAGGGAGGACAGCAGAGGGCTGGGGGAGCTGGATGTGCAGTGCCAAGGCCTGGTGGGGTTTGGGGATGTGGTGGTTGTGTGTGAGAGGGGGATCCCCACTACAGAGCCTGGGTCTGGGTTTCCATTCACACGGGAAGCAGGACGATAGCAGCACTGCATCCTGCTTCTGGAGGATCCGCTGGACTAACAACTTCAGAAGGGATACATCTGACACCCCTATTCCATGAGTTTCATCTCCAACCGTCATGCCCCTGACATCAGACAGGGGTCCTGTGAACATGCAAACACAGGAAAGAGGCATCCAGCTCAATGACCATGCCCCATTTCCCCTTTTTTGTACTCCAGAGGCTTTAAAAAAAATTAATTTATTGGTTGTTTTTTTTTAATGCCGGAAGTGAATCTTTTAAAATAGAAATTAACAGATTACACATTAACTACTTGATTTACTTGACTGGGAAAACATGACATTTTTCAGTGAGATTTAGATTTGTTGAATAAAATAATCTGTTGCAGAAAATCATGTTTTTCAGAGTCTAGAGATTTACAGATGACACTGTAAATGGACGATTCCCAGTCTTCTGGTCTTCTCCCTTTTAAAGGGAGGAAGAAGAGAAGAATACAACAACAACAACATACACACATGATTTTTATACTACTTTTTTATTTATCTGCCTCAGTTAATCAATGTACAACTACTCGGGATCACTGTTAGGAACTGAGAGTTGTTCCTGGGCAGGTAAAATGCAAACAATGAACTGAAGAGAACTGAAGAGCGCCATGAAACAATGCTGGAGAGGTTTCTTCTGTGAGTGCAGACTAAATATCAACATGGACTAATGCTGCAGGGATGAAGGGTAGACTGTTCACAGATTTTAGGTTGATATAAACCTCAATTCAAACAGCTGTTAATAGACAGTGATATTACTGCTGCAGATCACTAAATCAAATTTCTTATTCTTGGTAAATACAATTTGGACTTAATCAGTACAAAATGAATAACACACTAAGAAAATACACTGTATACTGATTTTTTTGAAAAGATCTTCCACACTATTGCACTCTGTGACATCACTATGAACTAACACACAGTTGTCAGTAGATTAATGCACCCCCCCCCTTTTTTTTTGTGTGTAAATGTGGATGTATTGGCAGAACTTAATCATAATATTCATGTTTTCATTACCACCTGAAAATAAGAATGTTGTGTGTTTTCATACGTACGTACCCACTAATTTTCAAATTACCAAGCCAAAATAATCGCTAATAATATATATATGCACACACATAATATTCTTCATTACACAGTATAACACTTGCATAACTGAACTCTCATGGCACACAGTTGGAAACATTTTTGGTCATGGATGGCGATGGACGGCCCACCATGCTGGCAGCAGCGGCGGTGGGCGTGCACATGCACGAGTGCGGGGTGGACGGCTCTGCGATCGACCGGATCATGTCTGCCGATCGACCGGTAGCTCACGATCGACGTATTGGGCACCCCTGCTCTACATGCTCTGGAACAGGCAGCCGGGCGTCCACATGGGAAAAGGAGAAGAAGCCTTTTAATGGAGGAAAGGGCCTGTGATCCTAAAAAGAAACACAATATAAGCAGTGGAAGGAGGCAGTGCTTTGGGGGTGGGGGCTGTTGAAGAGGTCCAGATGCAGGGAGCGTGCATGATGAGCACATGCAGTTGAGGAAGAGGAGAGGCCGGATGCCTAGAGAAAGAAGCCGCCACCCACCTCCCATCAACCCCCCACCAACAGTTTCTCTTTCTCTGCTCTTCCCAAAGAGAGCTGATGACGAGCAAAAAGGCAAAACTTTCCCCAGGCTATAATTAGCAACCCTCAATTTGACTCATCACAGTCTCAGTGCATTGTGCGTGTGTGTGTGTGTGTGTGTGCAAGCTATGTGTTTAACCCTGACAGAGCTATCAAGTCTTTTGGAGCTTTGGGAGGAAGTCAACTTCTGCAAAACAGATGTGACTTGTAGGAGCAATGTAATGCCTCACATTAAAATGAGCAGCATATTAGCAAAATATATTTCTGTGTCAGTGTTTGCATGTGCAGTGATGCACGCAGGAACAAAAAAAGAAAAATGCTAAAATGTCATCTCTCATCAGCGGTCAAACACAAATGTGTATCATACATGTGTGAAAGCAATAATTCCGAGGTCTCCAATGGCAAGTCCTACAAGTTAAATCCCCCAAAATTCAAACTGCAAATGAATTCTTTCCTGCAAATAAATGGGGGGGGGGGGGGGGGGGGGGCATCTACGCAAAACCTGTTTTCTACATAGAGAACATTTTAAAAAGAGTGTTCTGGTGGTTTTGTATTTTCAGCCCGTGGACTTCAAATCATCTATACTTTATTCCCAACTATTTGCCAAAGCACATCATATTTTGGATTGATTTCCTAACTTACATGCACTAGTTCATTTCAGCACACCGCTTCAAAGATTTAATATCTGTTTTTATTCCACACATTCTTTTCCCTCTTGCTAAGTCCTACATGAACCCCAATGCACTAATTTAACTAAGGATCAATTGTGTTTATTCTAGCCCAATCTAAGAACCAATCGCTATCTTCGTCTGACAATGATTTAGCCTCTGGGAACAATGACCAATGTTTTGGGGCTGTAGCCAGCAGATATCCATAAAAGGGATAACACATAAACAGGCCGAGACTTCCTCTGCAGTCCCATTAGCAACTTGAGAATAGCAGGCTCAAAAAACATTTAGGGCACTTATGTATTTGCATAGAAAATTTCCATCCATTTGAATTACATAGTTTTAAAATATATTAACCAATAAACTTAATGTGAAGCAAGTAATACTAATAAACTCAATGGCCTTCCACTACACAGTAGCCAGGTTTATACATTTAGTATTAATAAAGCCAATTTGCCCAAACCCAACAGCGAAAATGAATGCAGTCATTTTGAATTTATTAGTTAGGAAAAATAGTACTAATAAACTCAAAATGACAGTCCTGCATTTTGGCCTAAAATTGTTTTGGAGTGTGCAGGAATGATTTAAAAAAAACACATTTCTGCTAATTATTAAATAGATATTTGAATGCAGAGTACTTTTAAAATAAGCTAATACATATTAAATAATCAACAGATGATAGCTGTTGATTTTTGGCCAACATGTTTCACCTTTTTTGCTCTGCACTTTCATAACCAAAGCCTTCTCAAGCATGACCTCAAATTCTATGGTCCCCCTTCCTACAGATTCTGTGCTCATATGCATAAATCTGTATACAGAGGTGAATTTGCTCCAAACAGTCAATATCTTTGTCTTTGACAAGATATGTGTAGCACCTTTAGTCCTTACTTTGAGAATTAAGGAATACCCACATCTCTAGGTTTGGTAGGAGTTGGGAAATGATTTCCACAAAGGAGGGTTGGTATACAAACAGATGATATTTTAATATAGCAGCTGTACACTTAATAAAGAAACGAATAAGGTGCTGTAAAATAACAAACAAAAGCAAAAGAATGGAGAATCCTGGGACTGAGCTATCCTGCAATGTGTGTTTCGTCAATAAGGCAGTCAATTCAGGTTCCTTGTCCACAGTTTCTTTTCCTTACTTGTATACTTGCTACTATCACTATTACCCGGGTAGGTGGGTGTGTGAGTATCTTATCTGTGTTTCTCTGTGTGAGAATCAGAAGGTCTGGAGTCGACGAGGTAGCAGCTGGCCACACTGCTTCTCTCTCTCTCTCTCTCTCTCAGATCCGTTGGGCTGGGCTCGCCATCTTAATCATCTCTGGTTCTCGGACAGTAGTTCAGACTAGCAGAAGGATAACCAAAAGAAAAAACACAACCTACACAGAAAATGCATAGGTGTAAGAGCTAAATCTGATTCTGTCATAGTTCTATGAGACCTCATCTTTTCTGTTAATCATGAAATATATCACCAAAAATCAAGGAAATACATTATCACACAATAAATGAATTATTATGAATTAAAACAATTTGCTTTAACCATAAATGTAATCAATCAATCATGAATTCCTATCAACAATAGTATATTTATAATATTTACATTATTTATGCATCTCTTTTTAACCTATTTATCTTATACCATCAGTTTTTAACTATTTTAATTCACCTTTTAATTATTTAACTCTTAAACATCAAATGAATTACAATTTTTATACACAAGTGCAAATTCCTTCATCAAAAATGAATTATACTACACCTTAAATGGTACTGTTACCCCTTTTCAAATGCTAACAACACAATTAGGCAGTTCAAATGGCACAAAAAAAATAAACTGCATCTTCTCATTGCAGACCGCATGGAAATTAGCTTGGCTTAACGATTAGCATAGCGATTAGCATGAATAACCATAAACAATGGACAGACTAGCAACTAGGAGCTAGCGATTAGCATGTTGCGGTCTCTATTAGCATTAGCTAACAATTTGTTTTCCACAATAAACTACGGCAAAAAGTGCACGAAAGTAATTTTAATAAGCAACATAAGCAATAATGACTAACTTACATAGGCAGATAACATAATAAATGCAACTTTTCCATCTAAATGGCTACCGGGCTACAGGCTAACTGTATGCTAACTCACCGGAGTCTCTGCATTTACTTCCACGAGGGAGATTTTTCCTCCTCGGCTCACAGCTTACTGGAGTGAATCTGAGTTTGCCCGTGGCTACCGGGTCTTTCGGCGGACGGTTCAGACTTTGTCCGCAGCAGTTAATAACTCTTTTCTTTGAGTTTGCTTTGCTCTTTTGTTCTACTTTTTGTTAGCGACTCATTCGGTCTGGTCTAATGCTATCTGGCTTGTGTCTGAGAGAAAATGGCGTCAGGTAGCGGCTTCACGCGGTACCTGAGCTACATTCAGGAATAATCTATCACAACAGGAAACTACTGCTACCTACTGGTGTTTTCTGGAACTGTCTAAATCACAAATACTGGGTTAGTGACCTGATTTTTCATGCTGGTTACATGTGGAATAAGTTTTATTTTAGTAACTTGAAGACTTGAACACTAACATTCATAGTCTTTGTGCTTTTCATATTTTTTTGGAGGAATGCGAACTTTCTTGACCAGCCACATTCAAATGTGGACTGTCAGGCAGACCTTAAATGCACCAAGGGGCAATTTTTAAAATGCTCAGCTCTAGTAAATTCCAATACCAAAATGGTGACAGAAATGGAAGGTAATGAAATCATCTTTGTAACGGATTACCCATCTCAAATACATTTTTATACTATACTGGAATGAAGCAGAACCAATGGTTGCCTGGAAGTCATAAAATCAATCTTAAAACTTAAAGTGTGCTTTGGAAAATGGTCAGCGTGAAGTATCCCACATCTCATTGTTAATGGACTAAAACGTGCAAAACCACCAGTACCCTACTGTCCGATCCATTAAGCTTTCGCTACTATCACAAGTGTTTCTGCATTATGTGCACTTTGGTTTGCATTTCACTCTGAAAAATGAATTTTCTGATGAACTCCTTGAGCTATTTTAAAGAAATAAGCCTTTCAAACAAAATGTCAGACTGCAGTAATTAGCTCTCATATCTGTTTTTTTTCATAAGCCTTTGGTTCAGGCAGAGTTATTTTCATATTTAAGTTGAGCACCAAAAGTAAACAATTCTACTCACGTTCATTGGAGAAAGCGCACATTTTCTTCTTCAATAATTTCAGAAAATTAGTTTCCTCATATATCAGCAGACACAAGCTTGGAAAAGGACCTAAGGTGTACTGTACATTCTTTTTGTAGCTTCTATTTTGATTGAGCCCCAAAGCAAACAAGTGAATGCTTTTTAAATGATATTGTGTGTTTTCCTTCAGAGCCTGAGAAAGTTGATATCATGGTCAAGCGTTCATTACTGATGTAGACATGGTGTGCCCTACGGGGGTGCTCCGAGTAATTGGCTCACTCATTAGTCACTGTATGTCTCTACTGAAAACTGGATGACCAACATCTTCCCTGAAAGGATGAAGAAATACAGGAATACATGTATTTGCTTCATGTCTGGGACTTAGTTATAACAAATAATATCAACTTCACATCTTTGTGTTAAAGATGAACTGAAATTGACTGATCTTTCAGCCACAACATGCATATCTGCTTTGTAAGTCACACTAAAAAAGAAATGTAGATTTTATGTTTTTTGTTGAATGATAACATTGCCCTGTTTTTGCAGAAATTCTGCAGAATACTAATTCTCCATCTACATAGATGGAGAACTTGCCAATCATTTTAAACCATATTTGCATAAAGCGTTCTATCACTGGCACAGCAGTCACACTGACTAACAGCCAGACAGCTGCCTGCTACACAACACAAGAGCCACAACCCACATTAGCTTTCCCGCTACCGTCTGCTTATGCTTTAGGATAAGAATGTTAAAGGCACAGAGAGGAGTTAAACCAGTGTGATTAACAGATTTGTTTTTCTGAAGCTTTGTTACATACCAGAAATGTAATCTAAAGAACACCTGCTACTCCAAATTTAAATCCTTTTTACATTGAAAGTTATATTATACAGTATTTTGAGCCTGACTGGATTTTACAGTCTGATGCTGATGTTTATATATGTATATATGTACTGGAGGGATGATCACGATGGGAGCTATAGCATACTGATCATCCCTCCCGAAGAATCAATTCCAAGCTGAGCCATACAAAGGCATCTTTAATTGGGAGAAGATATTCTCCCATTGTAGTGTTTTGATGATGTGAGGGAGAGCTCACGAACACGTTCTCTCCTATAGGTGTTCAGATGGACTGAGATGTAGTGTCTGCTAATGGTACAGCATATGATTCGCGTTTATACGCATCAATCCATTCAGTGAGCCCCGCCTGGCATCTGCATTCATTATGGTTCTCCGGTTATGTATTCAGGTGTTTTGCCGTGGATTTGTCACCCATCTCTATATACAGTACACACGCGTTTAAGACACAAAACATTTGCTAGATCAGACTTGCAGTTTTTAAACTATTGCAACATTTCGCATACATTTAAAAAAAAAAAAAAGACATGATTTTTGGCCAACGGCAAAAAAAAGAGCTCAAAATGGAGCCGAGCTCGAGTCTGGGGGCACAGAGGAGTTCTGGAAAATGTGTTTTTCTTTTTGTTGGAAAACCACCAACAAAAAGAGCATTACTCTGTGTAGTTCCACAGAAATTAATGCATTCTGGAAAATGTATTAAAAAAATGACCATTATAATCAATCAGATTCCCACATGTACAAAAGTGTAACAGTGTATGATTATGTGAAGTGAACAACAGTATCCCGTATGGTGGCACTACATTCTATCAAACTATGGTGTGAGGACTCTCTGTCTACATATGAGAGCTTTCTGCCATGTTTGAGCACCCCTGCTGTCAATGCAATATATTCAGACTGTATGAAGAAAAAGCACCCATGCTTCCTTTGCCTTGACTTCTTCCTAATATGAATTTCAGCCCTTCTCATCATGAATCTACAAATCGAACAAGACTTGTAATACGCTAAAAGCTAATGCTTTCTTAGTCCTGAGCCCTGATGTCATTCTTTTTCAAATTGCACCATTATTTTTATAAAGAGCTTTCCCATGCTCCATTTGTCTATTTAATACAGCACATCTGGTGAATCCATTCTCCTCTCTGCCTTTTCTTGTGAAAAACAGTGTGTCGTCATCGCAGCGATTGGTGGTGGTGGTGGTGGTGGTGGTGGTGGTGGGGGGGGGGGGGGGGCAGCCTCTCGGGTGAGAGGCATTACAGCTTTATGAGTGATGGACTGCCTCGGTGCTGGACGAGCCGAGGCTGAGCTGGGAGTCAGTGGAACACATTGTTATGGCAACATCACAGTGAGTGTGTTTAGACTACACTGTGAAGTGAGGTAATGCCTGTGATGTAACTTCAAGGAAGCAAACAGGAGAGAGGGGAATACGTACTATAGGGGGCAATGGTGGAATTGGCACTAATGTTTGCCAGACCACAGCACACAGTGTTATGTAGGAAACAGAATCTGAAGAGGAGAGGCAAACCCGCCCAGTAACAGAGCTGCTCCAGGAAACTTTTGACTTTGATTTGTTTTTCTAAAGTTCCAAATCACATAGTGGGACTGCAAATAGAAAAGAGCACTGGTCACTGTGTGGTGAAGTCACTAAAAACCAAGTCCACTTTTCATGTGTTTACTGTAAGTAACCTGCAACAATCTTTCCAGTATGTTTGCATTTAATGCCAATGTATGCAGAATTGTGTCCAACTTTGGCTCCCCCCTGTGGTAATACAAAAAAAGAAAATGTGTGTGTGTGTGTGTGTTGCATGTGTATGTGTGCAAACGGTGGCTCACAAAACAAATTAGTTAAAATCCATGTCTTCTTTGCTAGGATAATCCAGCCAACTGACAGGTGATGTATACTGAGATCTCAAGAAGCACCCTACTCTGCCTCTGAATGGCTCATCCTGACATTCCCACAGTATTTCTATTAAATAATAGCCAATCAGAGGTTGAGTGTGGATCATTACTTTCCCTTGTGCTGAAAAAATGGTATCTTTAACACAATGTGTAAATATCAAACTGCACATTTTAGAGTGAGCTTTTTTGTGACCAATCTAGGACACACCTTGCTGTTTTAAAATTTCAAACATGGGCAGATCCACACAGACACTGGCAGCCCCAAAGCCATATTTTTTTTTCACTTCACTGACTGTTATCTGGATGATGCAACACATCAGTTGTCTCTTGTGACACATAGAAATCCATGAAAGTCCATGTGTGGTTTATGAGCAGCAGCTTCCACAGTGCCCTGTCGTGTTACTGAGGAGGTGAGACAAGGTGAGTTCAAGTGCTTTTCTGCTGATCACCGGATCAGCGGAAGTTCACAGTGAAGGGAGATCTGCAAAGCAAACATCAGTCTGCAATATTGTATAAGTGTTATGATTACAATATCTAATACAAGAGGCTAATTCCAGCTCAGAGTCAGACATGTAAGATTATTTTCCAATTAAACCTTATAGTAAAAGCATCACACAGTTATTGCATATGTTAAGAATAAGGGCTGAAATATGCAGAGATGCCAGCAAAGCAAAGGGGCCCTTTTAGGCAGCTCAGATTTTCCTGCTACATCCCTCGTAAGGTAACCAATGAACCAACTAAAGGCATTCTAAACATGGAAAACTAAAAGTTTTCTGAATCCTGCAATCATTTTCATCTCTTTAAATTGTCCAGGCAGGTTTTCTGAGTAATACGTGTGAGGTCACTGAAAACATTCAGCCCCTCTGAATCTGACTCCAACAAGTACATTATACTACCTCCATCCCCTGCTCGAGGTCCTCCAAACTTTTCCCTGGCTGCAGAACATCTGAACTGGTGCTGTCCCTCCTGAGGCCCTGTTTATTTACTGTTCCCCGAAACCCAGACAGAAGTAAAATCACTGCGATGCCTTTGCAAAAATAGAAAAATGTGTTTCGTAACCGTCTAATGTCAAACATAGCAAATCTGCATGTGTTGTTTTCAGCGCTGCTATTTAAACTTTGCTTTCTTTGCTCCCACTCGCTGGTTTTCATGCTAACCATAGCGTTTCTTCCATCATCACAGTGCTGGTGGGAGTGCGCAACCAATTCCAGAAACAAAATTGCCCGGGAGAGCTTTTCTATTCGTTTGTCTGAGGAACCCAGAGCTTTTCTATGGGTGTGCCCCTCTCTATTTTGCTCCACTCGGGGACTGAGCTGTAATTGCTTGTTTAAGGATAATAACAAGGGAAGACTCTCGGAGGAGCCCTGCGCCGCAATCACCAGCCTTGAGGCAAGCACCGCAACCGCAGTGCAGTGCGACGGAGGAGTGGAGGATGAGGGGGGAGGGAGAAGAACAGAGGAAGAGAGACACAGACTGGGTAGTAATTAAGGGCTTATTTTTCCTGCAGACTGAAGAGCATCTGCACCGCTCTCACCTGCTCAGAGGGGATTGTGCCGCTGTTTGTGCGCTTGTGCATGCGCACATATTCATGCCGGCCTGCTTCATCTCTGAAAGGCTGGCCTCGGCCGCTCGTGCTTGTCCCCAGTGGATCTCTGACAGCGCATGTGAGAGTGTGTAGGTTTAATGTAATGCAGGGATGGCAGCCAGCGCAGGCAGCAGGTCTGTCAGACAGAAGGAGGTAATTAAATAAGGGGTGGCACTCCGGCAACCTGGAGGCTGAATGAGGCATGGGGGATTTTAGCGTGATCCTGGGACTCATTGTTTCCCCCTCTCTCAGTAACGCAGCGTAAGCCTGCTTTACCCACCGGGCTCACCACATATCACAGAACGGCAGCACGGGAAGACAAACCTTCATAAGTACACATGATCACTATCACATTGAAATTCATAAACACACACCATCTGCTTATGCTTGGAATAACAAATATTTTTCGCAGTGACCCACACAGCAGTACAATGGCAGGTTGACTGGTTCACTGTAGCTAACCTGATTGCAACAACAGGGTTCTGCATCAGTCAAAATGAACATGACATGACATGAATTTATTTGCACAGACTGACTCTAAATTCTGATACCCAGGTTGGGAAAAAACAACAATGCACAGATTTGTTAAGCTCCGACTTTATAACTTTCTTTCTCAAAGAGCAGTGCACATAAAACATTCAGACAAACATTCCGTAACAGATCATTCAATTCTGTGAGTAACATGATGGCAGGTCAAATTAAGCAGCTTTGGTTAAGGTGTACACAGTCAAAGGTATTTTTTAGAGTGTTTCTGCAGTTCTTGGAAGTGCAACAGAATAAGACATATATAATATAAAGTAAAGAAGCTGACCTGCTGGAGTCAAGACAACAACCTCCTCCTGAACGTCAGCAAGGATAAGGAGATGATAGGGGACTTTGGGAAAAGGGAGAGGCAACTACATCTCCAGTCATATCAACGTGTCATCATGGAGAGAGCACCTGACCTGGACTCTCCATACTGACTCTAGGACTTGAACATTTACAGCGAAACAGACATGACTGTGGAGGTCCAACACAGATGGGGCTCAGTTTCTACTGAACCACTGAGGGTTAGGGGTGTATTCTGCTCCGACAGCTGGTCTTGGAGCGGTGCCTTCACTTTAACAATGGTCGGGGCTGCAACAGAGGAGAAAAAGCCTTAACTGGAGGACAGATTTATGGCCCGTCTGTGATGGCAAGTTGGCTTGATTTCAGCATTTTAACACATCCAGAGAAAGAAAGAGAGAAAATAGAGAGGGAATGAAGAAAACATATTGATGGAGGAATCTGGGAAATGGAGATAATTCGAAACATTCTTATTTTGGTTTTTATATATTTTATAGACAGCTCTGCATTTTGTTTCATAAATAATGTATTTAAATAAAAACTATTACTCTTCGGTTAAGCTGCTTGACTAATTCTAAAAATGTCACATATTGTTAAGGTTATACAAACAGAGTCTCATTGCAACATCCAAAGATAAAATATTAAAACAGAAAAAAACATTTGAGGGCAGCCAGGTTATGAAAAATCCTTTTGAGTCGTTTCTCTGTAGAATTTAAGTTATATATATATTTTAAAAAAGTCTTTTGTGTGTAAAAAGGTGACAGCATAAAGTTTGTATAAGATCACGTGATCAGCCCGGCACTGTTTACCGTCTGCCAGACTGCAGGCCATCTGAGCGAGGCCTCACAGGAGACATACGTGCATGCCTCCAGCTCCTCCATGGTAAATAAATGAGATGTACAGTTGGGTCCAACTGTCACAGCACACTTGGGGTGAAAGGAGGAGGTCTGCTCACAATGTTTCCAAAACAAAAATTCACATTAAAAGTTTTATAGGCAGGTTTTTAATGTCAAGGTCAAACAACAGAATTGTGTGTACTGTATGAAATGGCTCTCTGGTTACTGATGGAATTACCGCTGCAGTGCACACACACATCAGTATCAATAAAAAGTCTCCAAAATGAACAATATTGGAGTGGAAGAGTTGGACACAGGAGCAAGGTTCACGGTGATGTACAGTACTTGAGCTAGTTATGTCTCCTTTAAACAGTATCACTGAAGCAAACTGCACCAGCAAATCGTCTCATGTAATGAAGTAGGAGTGGAGCAGAAACATTTGGACTCCCTAAATATTGTCTTCAGTGATTTTAACGATGGAAATCTCAGCCGTGAACTCCACTCCGTACTCTCCTGTGCTGCACTGGGACACTCTGACCACACGTGATGGTCCACCTGATTCCTGCAGGGTGAAACTAAATGTGGGGTCAGTCCTACCCAAGAAAGACAGCTGATTGTTGAGTCTCAGTCCAGCATGAGCGTTGCGTGGCTTGCCCTGAGCCGCATTCTTTGTTTCCATCTACATCGGTATGTGATGACCTGGGATTGAGACAGTACAGTAGGATTGCTCTCCAAAGGACTGCTGCCAACAGTCTGGATGAGGTGGTGACACCTTACATTAGCTTGTACACCATCACACACCAGGATGGGTTATAACACCAACAAACCATGGTTCACACCTAAAATCAGACAGTATGGCTTGAAAAAAGAAGCGTTGTGAAAGGGACAAGTTAAAAGTATGAATGTACAGATTTATCAGGGCGGGGAGGGACGCTAAATGACTGAGGAACCTTGACAGCCGTCAATCTGGTTCTGTTTTAAAGGGCCTCAGACTTGTAACCAAGTACAAACCTAATGGTAATGGGTTTACATCACTATCCACCAGTCTCTCAGTTATAAGTAATTTAGAAGAACAATACTGGATACAGGCATCCACACTGTGAAACAATCCTTTTGTCAAGTTTAAATAATTTCTAAATGTTGGTGATCATTGTACTTTTTACTAATCAAACCATAAAAGTTAATAAGTCTTTAACCCTAGACTTGTTTGTGATCCCTGGTCTTCTTCAAGATTATTTTTGCATGTAATGTAACTGCATTTGAGATCTCAGAGACCAGACTTTAAAACCTGCATGGATGTTTTACTTTTTATTCAGCCCTTCACCGTTTAGACACTAAAGTATATAAAACATGACAAACAGTCTGTATCGAAGGTCCAGTGTGTCACATTTACAGGGCTTTATTTGCAGAATATGGCAGAAATGGGACATAATATGCAAAATTAAGTTTTCATGATTGTATAATCAAATGAAAACAAGAATCCTTCTGCTTTTGTTACCTTACAATGAGATTTTTATCTACAGATAGTCCATGTTGAACCACCATGTTTCTACAGTAGTCTAGAATGGACAAACTAAACACTGGCTCTATGTAGTCTTTTTTGTGTTTTGCTGACATTTCACAGCCACTGTCATTTCTCCATGCTAGGAAGGTGAGGCTGAAGTGAGGGGATTGCAATGCCATTAAATCTTGCACACTGGTCATTTAATATGTTGGTCATAAATTTGCGTTGGTTCAGATCATCTGTACCCATTTTCTAGAACTAAGTGATCTATTTAGTCAACAGGACCTTTACCAACCTGGCAACAAAAAACATTTAATAGTTATAACTGATCTATGAAGCATTAGAAAATGACTTCAAAAATAAAGGTACTAGTTATAACAGCTTTCTAAAAAGACTTTGTATAAGATAACGTGCTCAGCCCGGCACTGTTTACCGTCTGCCAGACTGCAGGCCATCTGAGCGAGGCCTCACTGGGGACATACGTGCATGCCTCCAGCTCCTCCATGGTAAATAAATGAGATGTACAATTTGGTCCAACTGTCACAGCACACTTGGGGTTAAAGGAGGAGGTCTGCTCACCGCGGCGCCCCCTCCCTTCAAGAGGCCATGTTATCAAAACATCACGGCAGGGGGTGATCCAGCCGCGCCTGTCACTAGCCAGTCAAGCAGGTGTATTCTTGCACTTGTCTCGCTTCGCCTTGATCTATATTCCCCCTGCCACGACCCCCTCCCCATTCCTACTCACCCACACCACTGAATACACACAGAGGTCCTATTAATCCCATTATGCAAATGGGAGTTATAAATCGCGCAGGGTTTTCTCTTTTTCCCCCCCTCTCTGTCTCCCCTAATTCCTCCACGTTTCTCACCATGCCACCACCGCACAGGGCTTTCCTGCTACTTAATTAAGTGAGAGCGGCAGGGTTCGCTGTAGCAGGCACAGGAAGAATTCATGCCAAATGCTTTCTAGAGGGGCAAAAAAAAAAAAGAGACATGGGGCAGGGGCGTTTCAGCTGGCAGTGACAGATTGGCATCCAGCATGGCGATGACCCGGACAAGGACAATTGGCAGAGAGGCTGTGAGTGCAAACACCCCCCAAAATGCATGGGGAGATGGATGGATGGGAGCACTGTTGAAGCAGCATCAGAGTTGGATGGCGTTCAAACACCTCTCTGTTGCCGACATCTGCACATTAGTCACACCTACAGTATGTTGTATAAAGGAAGTTTGGCCTTTTCACTGAACGACCATTTCTCATCAGTGTGTAGCACCGCGTGCACAGACAGGTCCTTGATGAACCTTTAGAGCAGGAAGTCATTCAAAAATCAATCATTTTCTCGCATCTCTGTTGTCTTTCCTTACATGCACGCTGACCCTGTCCAGAGGTCTGCTAACTCCAAACACTCAGTGATTTTCAATCCTATGCAAAGGCTTTTTGTTGCAATTAAAAGCACTCATGCTCAAGGTAGTAACACTCACCAGGCAAATACGTCAATTACACAAACAAATACCACAGAAGACTTAATCCAGTATCTAAGGGAAAACACTGCATGGCACATGACTATGGACAAAATAAGGTAATTAAGTCATAAAATAAAGGTGAACACATGCTTTCATTACATTTCCTGTCCTGCAACAAGAGACGGCAAGATTTTACATGAGTGAAAAAAATGGCTTTGGTATCGGGTGTCACGGTGTTACGTAATGTTGGGCTTCAATAGCAGTTAATCAAATATGGGTCCAGTAATAAATCTGCTAATTGCATTCAAACCCCACATCACTAGTTTTTGTTGTGTTTTTGGTGCATAAGAAACACGAAGCAATAAATATTATATGTGAGATGAAATTTGAGCAATAAGAGATATAAATGTATGTAGCACATGTTTTTAAAACGAAAACAGCTGCACAGGTTTAAGCAGGAATGTGCAAAGTATTTGCCAGGTTGTGCTCAAAAGTCCATAGCGTGCAAAATATTTATAATGTGTGGGATATTTAACAAATTGTAATAAAAGATCCATTCAGAATACAGAAGTAATGTGATTACTGTGTCCAGAGCCTTTTTTCCCAGCTGAAAACACTAGGCGCTCTTCTGAAAACATCCAGCTGGGAAAGCTGGAGAGCGATTTGGAAGAGCACCCTCTTTAACATTCCTCTATGTGGATCAGTTTATACTGATACTGAGTTATATTAAAGGGAATGGTGCAACATGCCTCACTCACTATTAGAAGTCATCAAAGGTCAGCTCGGTCAGAATGGTTTGCTGTAGGTTAGCACTACACATGCTCATGTGTTAAAGTTCACCAAAGTTGAACTTGATGCTAAAGATGTGCACAGATTCTACGGCAACACGACGACATCCCATTTTGCAACTCATATCATAATATTAATCAAACAATTCAATAAAATGTAAAGGAAGCTGACAATATATATTTAAAAAAGACAACACTTTCTTAATATTCAGACAAACTAACAGTAAACACTGTATTATAATTCCACTCAGTGGCAGAGAGCTTTCCCAGCATCATGCATGTTTACCTGCTAAGATAATTGCAGTTTAATGAATGTACATTTCCACAGCACTAATCTCATCAGTACAACGAGAGTCATGTCAGACGTCCTAGTTTGACCTTCCCGCCAAAACTACCAGGAATGAAATATTTCCTCAAGAATTTTCACATTCATTCACATTCCCTTTGTGACTTTTAATGTGAAAAACATAGAACAAACAAGGATGTGTTTTTTAAATATAAAAGTCAAACAAATTTCCCCATTTATAGACACCACACTGAGTTTCACAGCAGCTCTTCAGAAATCTGTGCGTAATGTCACAGAGACTACATACACCAGCCCATCCCCTTGTGTAATGCAGCAGTCACTGTTTCTCCTCTGATAATCAAGTGCTAGTGACTGGAAGTGAGAGAGTTAGGCTAGGAGTGATCGGGGAGAGGAACCATTGATTAACAATCAACAACTGCAAAAGAATCCATTGAAAGCCCAACATGTTGGATACCCAATCAATAAGACATAATTTTCATTTCTGTCCCTAAGCCATTGTTATCAATGGATCTGTGTTGAATCATTGCAGTCTGTCGGCTGGTTCGTTTCCAAGGCAACCATCCACAGCATCCATTATTCCTCACTCGTAGTGTCTATGACAGATTATTATTTCTTTCACAGTCGTCACCAAAGATCATTGATGAGTGCTGAGAGGATTGTGGATCCGTTAGGAAGTAGGAATGTAAAGGGAGTGTCTGAGAACAGTGGTGAATGTTTCAGGCCAGACTGATCGATCAGGAGAACAAACCGCCATTTAAGTGTTTAGAGTCAAAGAGAATATTCAGTCGTCCAAAGATGGAGAGAACATTGACTGGCATGGTGAGGAATCAATTCAACAGACAGAGAGAGAAAAATCACAACGCTTTTAAAACTGGATATATTTATACAGACAATCTTTGAATAACACTGGTGATTCACAAAAATACAGTTGATTCGATTTAAATATGTGGGAAAGTTACATAGTTAAATATGTTGTCATTCTGGTCCAGACTGATTCATCTGTTGATGGACTGTAATGAAAAAAAGATGTGAGTTGAACTTAAATTATCCAGTGAGTTCATATCATTTATATCATACTGACTGTGGTGACCCCTTGACTTTTTATCACCATAATGTTGTCCTATTGAATGGATTGTCAAGAAATCTGGTAACGACATGCACGTTCCCCTCTGGATGAATACAATAACTATGACTTATAACCAAGATGTTTGTTCTAATGTTTTAATAAGCCAAAGTTTTTTGATCTCTTTATATGTATTGACTCATTGTGTGTTAGTTAGTGTGTATGTGGTACAGTAACTATGACGTGGTAATATCCTGATGATCAGACTGGATTTCCGTTTCCACTTAACACTGACATTCATTCAGTTTGACATTTCTCGTTAACCAGTCAGTATCATATCCATCAGCAGTGTTCTTAGGAGACATGGGAGCATGGGCTAAGAGCAGAAAAATGTTTTTCGTAATAACTATGGAAATATTCTTTGAATTGATTCATAAATTGAGGAATCTCAATTTATTTATTATTATGTACAACTATGTGCGCTGCTGCAATCAGATCCATGCTTGTTGGTATGTTTTGGCTATTATTCATGCATGTACATAAGGTAGCTAGCTATATGGGAAGATGATGTTATTTAATCTGGCCTCTGATTGGTTGATTGTTTCTCCAAATGGAGTCTATAGATATCACTGAGCACAACACCAGACCAACTGACACTGATTTGGCAGTGATTCAGAAGTCAGAAAATGGAGGAAAGCCATGACTGCTTATCCAGTCCCAACTGAGGTGTTTTATGAATTTATTATACTTATGGGCAACACAAATTGCAACTGGTCATGTTACTGCTGATTTAAATATCTTATCATCCACAGTTCGAGCAATGTCTTGTTCCACTTCTAAACAAGAAGGAAACTGTATTTGAAAAAAATGGACGTGCCCACAGGCAGCTGACTGTAGGAGGCGTTGGCAGCACCTGGTGGCCTTGCTGCGTTCAGTCTGGCTGTACAGTCAGGACTGTGTAGGCGTGTACAGACCATGCTGGATTGGCATCTCTCTCACTCTCCTGTTATGTTTGTTGCACCTGTTAGAGTGGAACTAAATACACCTTTCATGGGCACAATCCAAAATCCGACACGCACAGCTCTTGTTTGTGCTCGATGGGTGTTGCTTTCACACCATTTACATTTGGCACCGCGACAAGACTTGCATCAAAATCTAAAAGTTAATGTTGTGTCTGTGAACACTTGAAAACTATTCAAGGGTGTCATGAAATGAAATGGTTAATGGTAGAATAGAGCCAGCCAGTGACATAGCATTTTTAATGTACAATATCAAATCAAATAAAATCAAGTTTATTTATATAGCCCTTTACAATAGCCAGACGGTACCCAAAGTGCTTTACAACAAAGCTGTAGAAACAATACATAACAGGTACATAGATAAATAAATGCAGTCAAAATTAAAATACAATTAAAATACAATAAAAAGAAAATAAATAAAAGAAAATAAATAAAAGAAAATAAAAGTGCTGTAGTGTTAAAACCTTCCAGAAATGTATAAGACGCAGCAGGCAGAGTGAGTACACATGAAGTGTATACCTAGTCAGAATAAAAGGCCAATCTAAAAAAGTGTGTCTTAAGTTTTGATTTAAAAAGGCTGAGATCACTAGTGGTGCGGATGTCGGCGGGCAGTTTGTTCCACAGGCTGGGACCAGCGACGGCAAAGGAACGATCGCCCCACTGTTTGAGTCTCGTCCTGGGGGCCTCCAGAAGAAGCTGACCGGAAGAGCGTAGGGCTCTGCCACAGTTGCGAAAAGTTAAAATCTCTGCCAGGTAAGGCGGGGCCAAGTCATTAATGGCGTTAAAAAACAAACAACAGAAGTTTAAAATCAATTCTAAAACGGACAGGGAGCTAGTGGAGTGACGCCAGCACATGGGTGATATGTTCACGCCTGGACGTGCCCACTAAAAATCGGGCAGCAGCATTCTGCACAAGTTGGAGACGAGCAATAGAGGACTGACTGAGTCCAACGTAAAGGGCGTTGCAGTAATCGAGTCTGGAACTAATAAAAGCATGGATTGCCCTCTCAAGATCCTGCCGACTGAGAAAAGACTTCACTTTTGCCAGTAGAAAAAACTGTCCTAGAACATGTCGAGAGCTGAGAGAGAATTTATACATTGAAGTAACAAAATAAAACGCCTTTCAGTACCAGCAGGTCATTAAGCCAAAATAACTGGTTGTTAAAGTAGATCATTTTGCCTTGGCCTAATCTGATTGATCACACTAGCCACACTAGAAAATAGGATAATATATAGGATAATATTTTGAAATACTTCAAACACATGAAACATTAATCTAATTCTGACTAAAAAGGCTGCAGTGCTGGATGAAGGTCTGCCGTGAGGTGATAAGAGCGCTGCTCTGATTCTCTCTGACCATCCATCGTCTTTAAGTGCTGCTGGTCAGTGGGAGATGACACCACAGCAGACAAACTGATCAGGGAGGAGGCTGCCTGCTGGGCTGTGAGTCATGTCAATCTGGCAGTAAGACTCCATCACTCTGCGGCAGTCCAGAATGAGGATCCAGACTGCAGAATGACAAAATATCCCGTCACGCAGTGGAAGACACAGCCGGTATGCCAGGCATGTCTGGCTGAATCACACGGCATCACTGCGCACGCAGACGCAGAGTCATGCTCGCCGTCCAACAGTAATGATTGGACTGAAGCTTGACCATTTTCATGCCAATGAAATTCTACAAAATGACAGCATTGATCCATCACAAGTATTCCTGACAGAAAAGACTGCAAAACTACACAATTATTATTCCCTCAATATACGTCTAATACATGTCATTCAGTGTTTTTTCCACACCATAACATCTTCTATACTCCATAGTGGGAGCCACACATGCAGATCATCTGTGATCATCTCACTTTCTCAGCATCTCACAAAGATACAGCAGTCAAAACCAAAAACCTCCCATGTGGACTGATTTCCATATTCCACTGGTCTAATGTCCATTTTTGTGTGTGCCAAAGTGATTCTTGTCATCATTTTGGTCTCTCGATTTTAATTTTGAGATGTGCTGATATAATCCCTGTCATTACCATTAACTTCATTACACAGTAGTTTATTATCAGTTGCACATACACAATTCTGCTGATGAAAATTCTGACTAGGTCCTCACATGTTGATTAATCCACCAATGAAAATAGTTCTAATTTCTTCCCGTTTAATTCACAGTTATTCAAAACAATACAGTAGCCAGCTGTTTGAGCTGTTTAAATCCTAACTAAGAAAACTAGGTTAGGGAAAAAAATCAGTTTCCATGTTAGTCATTGGCCAAAATAAAGTATTTTAAATAAGCTACAGTTTTACTATGAATTACTTGATTCCAACACTTCTTTGTTTGTACAAATAAATGTACATTATACATTTCCTATGCATACAGCACTGATCTAATTAGTGGTCAACACATAATTTGAAACACCACTCATTATACCCATTTTACACTATACTACATTGTATTTTTCACCGCAGCTACAGCAGTAACGAGCCGTCTGTCTCACTCCAACTTGTTTGGAACTTTTCCAGTTCATTAGCTACAGTAAATGATTTGTACTCTGTACTCTTGCTCTGGTTACATTCTGGTCGCATTCTAATATAGGATGATTAAACTGTTAACTGGAAATATGTATGAGCTGTCCTGGTATGCAATTTTAAATGACACCTGACAGCCAATCAGAAGTAAGTGTTCTCTGTTCTGCCTTTGTGGTGGAGCCAGTTTTGACTGCTGGAAGATTTATGACGCAACTGTAAAGCCAAATGAATTGACCTCGACTTTGACACAAAAACAGAGTCAGTGTGCCAGACAGCCATGCCGACCGAACCCCAGCGTGTAGACAATGAAAGGGCAGGTGGTGATTCGCCCGTCCCAGACTTTCAACATAATAATGAGTTATTGTGAACCTTGTTGGCACGGCTGCCGCTGCTTTCCTCTGCCTTCTGTCTTCCTCAGAGGGCAGAGCGATGATGAGTTATTTTTCTGCAGCTTTGGCACAGCATGACACATTCAGCTCCCCAGATGGTCCTCACCGTGATTCAGTTAGTCGCCTTGTCTGTTGCTGGGCAGCATGCGCGGGCCAATGAAACATCACACACACTTTGGAGCTTAGTTTCACGTGGCGAAAACCAGCAGCCACCAACACAGGACATGATTTTTTTTTCTCCCCATGAATTAGTTTTCAGGCCTGTAACGTCTGCCATTCAGAGCTGTGGCGCCAGAGATGTGGGGGCGGGTGCATGCGACTAATGATCAACTGAAATTTTCTCATTATGACTTTCAATTTAGTTTAATATTAATCTCTATAAATATCATTTCGGGGGCCAAAAAAATGAAGCTTGAATTCTGAGCACTGAGCACAAAATAACAATATTGGATGCAGAAAATGAGAAGTTGCAGTGAATCCTGCAGAAGTTTTGAGGCGTTTTAAACACTGGATTGTTACAATTGGAGAAATTGGCTTAATATGAGAGAAGCTTTTATTTGATTTAACCATATATTTATGTGATTAGGGAACTTCCAAAGTCTGGAGGGCAATCTTGCATGACAAATCAATTTGTCACATCTAGTTAGTATTAAAATCCACAGTTAAATAATGGCATCAGCACTGTAACAATATTCGTGAAGAAGGTCTTCACACATCAAAACATGACTGTGACGCCAACACCAAACAACTTGGAGGCATCTTCTATAAAATTGTGTTAAGCAGTGCTGATGTGATAGAAACATGACCCACTTGAATGGAAAGGAGGTAATTTCCATTAGTCATTATAAATGTTGAATCAAAGATGCTGCAGGATTTTTTCCTCGTTCGGTAAGTGTTGTGGAGGGCTGCACTCGGTGGTGGCCGTAGGCTGGAATCAATATTAGAGCACGCTGTGCCAGGCCTACGTCAGGAGTTGCACAAGTTGGAAATGTTAGTATGAACAGTGAACGGTGTTAATGAATAGAGGTGCACCAGGCCATGAGTTTTACACATTGTGCATATTTTGGACCAAAAAGCTGTAGAGCACACTTACAGGGTGTATTTGTGACTTACATAATTAGTATTTTACTGCACTTACTGTGACGATTGTGTTGATTCTGCTTGTCATTTAAACCATTTCACAAAACAATACAGGCACTAATTGCAAGCACTTAAAACTATGGTTGCCCCTGACTAATGATTGTTCTAATCCACTACTGAGCAAATATTTCAAACAATAATGTACCTTTAAAGCTACCTTAAATATGGTGATAGGACTGAAGTTTCAGGAGGTCCAAACTCCACAGACTCCATGGATATCCTATCTTTGACTGATGTCACGTCAAGCAGCACCCGTGCAGACTCTGATTGTAAAAAACA
Source organism: Nibea albiflora (assembly GCA_014281875.1). Taxonomy (NCBI): domain Eukaryota; kingdom Metazoa; phylum Chordata; class Actinopteri; family Sciaenidae; genus Nibea; species Nibea albiflora. Next base: position 553,223 of record CM024793.1, read on the forward strand.
GACATCAGGGAAACAATTTGACTACATAGTCCACTCACTCATGGTAGAAACACATAAACAAAGAAATATGATAAAATCTGAGCAAGTTAACAAAGTCTGGCAGCAAAACACATGCATGCATGTGCAGCTGTGTCAAGGCCTCATCACAGAGCCGTGCCTGGTGGGATTTAGGTGGTAGCACCAACCAGAAGGGTTAAAATAAGCCAAAAATAATCACACCAAATGATAAATCACTGGACTGTTAAAATAATGACCCTCTCCAACTCACTTTCACTAAAACCTTGAGTGAATTGAGCCTCTAAATGTTATTTTTGCAGATAATCTCAGGACTCAGCAGGCTGCCACTCCTGCATGGTTTTGTGATTAGCACATGTGCTGTCACCATGGAGAAGCTATAAACTGTGGCTGGCCTGGATAATATTCCACCTGGTCGTGTTAACCTGACTCCATACGCCACATATTATTCCTCCTGGAATAGTTTTCAATTAGAGCTCCAGACCTGTGACTCAGTACATTAGTCACCTCTGAGCACATGCACCTCTTTGCACATGAAAATAATACAAAAAAAGAAAAAGCACCTCTTCATTCAACCAAAAATTCAGCTGTATGAATGAGTAATGAACAGATGAGGGACCACCACCCTTTACAGCCTTGTTTTAATCAAGACACATACCAAATGTACCCAAGTGATCACGCAAACCACACCACTTTCTCACTTCATACTAATAACATGTCACTGTGAGAAGCTGAGTAAGAACACCGTCACAGTTCTTAAGGCATTGTAAACTGGGCTGCCATGTTGTAAAGGCTATAAATCATTCAGTCATTTAATCAGCTTTTACGCTGGTCTAACCCTTACATTCCCAGGTGTGGTTTGATCACGGGCCAAATTTTATCTGCCAAGGAGACGTTAGGTGTTTCCACAGGTTGACAGTTGACAAAACACATCACTCTGGAAACAGATGATACCATCTTAACATGCTGGAATCAAACCCTGGCAGCTGCAGTAAGAACTCAGCCTGAGTACATGGGGCAGACACTCAACCAGGACCAGGCGAGCCACCAGGAAGACCCAGTCTTTAATGTTTTAAAATCTCACTAGGTGCTCAACTTGGAACTATAGAAAAAATGGGAAAATGGGGAAAATGCAATGTAAATGTGTTTTTTTTTTTCTGTTGTGGGCTTTTTGTATAACACAAACTATAAATAATATGACAAAATAAATGATATATAGAAATCTGTGTTCATGATATATTTTCCTTCCACTGGGCTGTGGATGGGATGACAAAATAATAACAAAACTTAACTATGTAATGCAATCTAAGCAACTACAGATATCTAGTGAAGGGTAATATTTTAGCAATTCTACCACTCTTCTACTTCTACACACCACAAAAACAAGAACATAATAACATGGCAAAATGTTGATTCTGGAAGAACAGCCATTATTTACAAGAGCAAAGTCACTATATAAACTAAAAAAATATTTCCCTGATCAAGTCACTAGTCACATTCATTCATCCTCCCTCAGCAGCTAATGTGAACAGATTCAATCTGGTTTAGTTTGAAAGAGTAGAGTGGCTGGTTTGGTCAGAAGTCTACCAGAATTTGCAAAGATACATGGTTTGTTAAGCTAATAGTTAGGCCACATGCTGTCAGCTTTAAGTTTAGCTTGTTTACTATAACTTAAATCTAACTCAAACTCTATTTCTACATATGCCAATTTGTTTTCCCAAACCAAACAATGAAAATGAATTTGGCGTTTATTAGTGAATGCATAAGTACCCCCCCAAATATTTTTCTGAGTGGCGCTCAAAAAAACATGGCCACTTTGCATTTCAATTACATATAAAAATTTCCATCCATTTGAATTAATATAATATAATATAACTAAACTATAAATAAACTAACAACCTTAATGAAGCAAGTAATATGATTTATGTATTAGTATTAAGGGGCTAGGATTAGGCTGCATTAATTTTTGCTTTTGGTTTGGGCAAACAAATTGGCTTTAATATATTAATAAATAATTATTATAAATAATTAATAAAATGACAAAATGACTTTCTTGAACAGAAATCTTATCAAGCATGACTAGTGCACTTCATACAAGAGGGTTAGGTTGGAAAATGAACCTGAGGTTGTGATTGTCACAATATGGAATTATGTAAATCATAGCGGCACATGGATGAAATCCAATTAACGGATCAGGCCAGACTTCTCTGAAAACAATGATGAATGTTGTCTGGGGGTTAATACACCAGCCGTCTGATGAATCACAAGGTTCAACAGGTTTGGTTTCCATCCAGCACAATTATTAGTATGTATGATGGAATTATTTTGGGTTGTGTTTGTGTGATTGACAAGGATTGTTGGTAATATTGCCATAAGACGTCATAGATTTTCTGGACATAGCAATGATGAAATTGAGAGAATTTCCTATTGGTAAGTTTTTTACATGTTATTGGTACCCCAAGGTGTGAATGCATAATGAGCTGACCAGTAATGTGTCCTGAGCAAGTATAGGTGCTGCTCCTCAGTTTTACTGATATTAAAAAGATTTCTTTGCGCCAAAAATATCTTCACCTCCTTCCAACAGGCTGATTCATCGTTTTCAGTGATCCGTTCTACTACTGTGTCGTCACAAGCACACATCGCCCACACATGTGAGGCGTGCATGGCCATTCATTCATAAGAAAAGAGGAAGTTCAGCAGCGGAGGACTGGGCATGCTGCCCTGCGGGGGCTCTGTGTTCTTGGTGTGAGTGGAACAAGTGTGACTTCCATTTCTCACTGCCTGGGGCCTGTCCATCACAAGGCTTAAGATCCAATTGCCGGTGCTCAGTGCCAGAAATCTCAAGCTTCTGGCCTTGACTTTAGAGCGGAAGGAATGGTATTATATGTTCAGACGAAGTCAACAAACGACATTCCTTACATAGGTCAAGCAGTTTTCCCAACACCTTCTCTAGATCTATTGAGGCCGTGTGATGTGGATCAGGTGTGGTACAGAGTCCTTGATATGGGTCACAGCACTGTAAGCTGACAGGTGTGAGGGCTACAGGGCAGCTTAAAGAAAAATGATGGTAATCTTAAAACAGGTGGGGATTATAGCCTGAGCCAGGACAGGTTTAATATGTCAGAGCAGACATCTGCCAGTTTACTGGATGCCACCAGGGCCAACAGCTTTTTGTACATTCATTCGCATTAGAGAGTTCCTCAGCCCAGCTGTCAGCATCAGTGTCAGGTAGTGGACACTTCAGGGAGCAAGGGACTCCCTCCCTACTGCCAAAACAAGAAATCTATTCTACTCAGCTGTGAGGCGTTGTCAGTCACTGGGCTGTTTTGTGATTCTTGCAGTCTGCAGAGTTTGCTACAGAAAAAACTTTATTTCACTTGTAGCAATAAGATCCTAATCACAATTTCACACTTATTATTTTTAAATTACTTTAATGTGTGCAGTCTTTGCAACCAGTGGTCCTTTGAGGACAAGTAAAATGGCTGATTAATATACTGAAATGTATTTATTCTAAGATTTATACTATGCGCAAAAGTAACTGCAGAAATCTGTAACCAGAGTGACATCACTACAGTGAAGAAACACAAGTAGTTAACTGGATAATCTAAAACACATTTCCAGGTAAAACTGCATGTGAAATGTTCACTATTGTCTCTTAGACCCCATCGAAACCAGGCTGCTCAAGGACATTTTTCCTTCAGTTAGCCCTTCTTTATTGGATATGATTAATCAGTCTTTATTATCAGGATATGTACCACAGTCCTTTAAAGTAGCTGTGATTAAGCCTTTTCTTAAAAACCCACTCCAGAGGTTTTCGCCAATTACAGATCGATATCAAACCTTCTCTTTCTCTCTAAGATACTTGAGAAAGCTGCAGCCAATCAGCTGTGTGACTTTCTCCAGTACAGTTTATTTGAGGATTTTCAGTGAGGATTTAGGAGTGCATCATAGCACAGAGACCGCACTAGTCAAAGTCACAAACGATCTCCTAATGGCATCAGACAAAGGACTCATCTCTGTACTCGTCCTGTTAGATCTTAGTGCCGCATTTGACACCATAGACCATCAAATTCTTTTACAGAGACTGGAACATCAAATTGGCATCAATGGAACTAAGCTGGTTTAAGTCATATTTCTTAGATTGATCTCAGTTTGTTCACGTCAATGATGAATCCTCCCTGAATCCTCCTCTCTCACGACACAATCTTACACCGCCCATGAGCTTAAGAAGAGAGGTATGATGATGTTGGAGACATTTTTTCACAGAGGAAGTTGGGGTGGAAACCCACTGAAAAAAAAACAATCAGACACCCTGGGTCCTTTTGGGCTCTAAACGTCTTCATCTCTTACATCATCTCCAATATTTACCGTGTGATCCACTTTATTTGCTTCATGGCTGTAGTACGCTTCAATCTGGCAACCCGGACCTTCGCCATGAGCTGCATAGTTATCAAGCCGGATCAAAACACCCACGCAGGTGGCCCGGTCTAGTTCAAGGCAAATTTCAAAATAAGAAACATACTGACTCTAGTCATTTATCAAGAAGCTTGTATTTCAGTTTCCTTAAGCTGAAGACACAGCACATTCATTTTATGATTTAATAGTAAATATCTTACATATTGTACCTTAAATATTGCACAGACCTTACTGGAACTATTTTACACTGGTTTTCCTTTCTGTTCAGGCGAGGTTAGGGTTTATGTGTTTGACTGTTGCCCAATCAGATTTCATAGTAGATGTCACTTTTCATGATTCACCAATGAGTGCAACCTATGAATGTCTTCCGGGAGAGACTGTCTAAAAATATGTGCCATTATTCCCATATTTAAATAGTTCAAACCCTCTCTATGATAACAGGCTTTTCATCCCGCGCCTCCCTATATGGCCATTTGGACCACTAGAAGCACTTCTGCCTTCCAACATGGTCAGACAACAGGTCATACTATTCTAGCATAACTGAACTGTTATTCTTGCATTTGCCGATATAACAAGCAGATTATGTGTGTTACTCAAGGACACCAAGTACAAAGACAAGACCAGAAATATTTTATTGTTCCCATGCAGGGAAATTACTTCCATTTAGAGTTCAAAAACGTAAAGACATGTAGGTTGTGAAAAGAGGCTAGAGTAAGAAAGATACCTAAACCACATACAGAACTGGAGCACTGGCTCAGTACTAATTTCTTGTAAGAAGGAAACATGGTCTATTGGATGACTGTGTAAGCAATGTTTTGAGAATGAAGAGAAGGGGTTGCAAACGGGGGTAGTTGACCCTCCCTTAACAGCTGTGACTCTGTCCCCCTGCCCCTCCCTACCCTTCCAGCCAACTATGCTCCATGCCGAGCTCATGCCCACCATCCCCTTGGCTCTGTGAACGGCTGTCTAGGACAGATTACGCTGGCAGGCGCCCAGGCCGATGCCAGGCCCTTGTCAACAGAGAGGCCTTTGTGTTGAGATGACAAGCCACAAAGTCAAGCCAACATCTGCAGGATAAAGGGCTGGAGGGGTGGGAAGGTCAGCTGAGGGGAGGAAAGGCCAGAGTGGAACAGAAGGGCAGGAGACAGGAAAGAAGAAAAAAAAAAGCTGTAGAACTCAGCTGGATGAACTCAGCTGCTCCCCCCAGAGTTATCTCAGTAATGCTGAACTATATTCAACATAAAATGCACTGCAAAAATCATATTGACACGTTCATGCTAAAAAAAACCCCAAAAAATCCTATAATGTTGTACTCATTCAGTGAATACACGTCAGAAACTCTACACCTCAACACCACAGATCCTCTCCAACAGCAAATGGGCAAAGGAGACAACTACTCCAGAGCTCCAGGCCTAGAAACATCCAGCCTCACTCATCATTTCCACCGGATATTCATATATTCATATCCAACCAGGAGAGTTTTGCCTCCTTGCTCAGATTTCGTTATAGTTTCGTTAGTTTATGTTCTTCACACATGGTATTTTATTTTGAAAATTGACCCAATCCACTATGCTGTATTTTTGTCTGACCTCTAGCCAGCTCTCTGCATGGCAGTGAACAGCCACTTCTGGGGTGTTTCTGAAATACACTTGTGGTGCTTCGGGCTTCAGTATTTTCTAGAATGGCTGCAATCAGCCAGAATGTGTCTTAGTCATGGCTGATGGGATTTAGCAGGATTTGTGCTTTCTGAACGCTGAAACAAAATATCAGTAGAAATGGACAGTGCATTATATTACATTTGAAATGTTTTACATCTGAAGTTACATGTGGAATCAATGTTGTCATATAATTTAATTGTGAAATATTGTATTTTTTTTTATCAAACCACATGGATCTCCTTATTTCAGATATGAAATGGTCTTTTGTAATGATATACCTTTTTATACTTAGGGTTGTCAGAATATCAGATTTTCACATCAGTTCAATTCATCTTTAACTTTGACTGTATATTTTGTCTCTTTCGTCTTTTGGCTTCAATGCTAGCAACCAATTTTAAGGTGCTGTATGTTGGAGTGTGCAAGATAAAACAGGAGTGGAAAGAAATGGAAATAACCTTAGAGCTGCTGGATTATTTATAGAATATCAACATATGTGTGTCATTAACATAATATCAGTATTTCATTTTTTTAAATATATAACATATGGAAGAACTTCAAAAACTGACAGTTGTGGCTCAACAAAAGTGTTTGCAAATATGGATCATAATTTAGGACTTGCTAAATTCATAAAATTATGATGATGAGTCTGTCTCTTGACAGCTCTACTTGTTTTGTATTTGCATAGTCGTGCATGAGGTATTATTATTATTATGGTAATATTATCGGAGAAATCAAGCAACAGTGTCAGGAGTGCTAGTACAAGTATTGCAGCAGCCATCATTACAGCTGAATATTTATTTAGGGCCATTGAGTGGAAAACATTTCTCTGTCCTGAGTCAATAAAGGTCAATAAACCTTTACTGGGAGTGTTAACAGATGAAGCTCGACTCTCTGTGGTTGTGACGCATTTGTCTGCTCCATTCATGACCGGGTGTGGTCCTCTGAGCTCATGGCCTCATGGTGGAAGCCAACAAGTCGAACCTTGGAAACATAAACTGCAGGATCTGAGAGGGAGGGGACCTCAGCAAGAATGACACTGTGATTTATGATGATTAATAGCATGCTGAAATGATGAATCCAAGGCGTCTTGGTGGAACTGGTGTACGTCACATTTCGGGCAGTTGCATGTGCCTCTTAAGAGTAATGCTGGTTTGACTCTGTATGAAAAATGAAAAGTAAACACACAAATGTAGATCTGCACTGTGTGCATACAGGCCTTTTGCCTCTATTGTAACATCCGTGCCCTTGAGTAAATCTTGAGTAGTTGTTTTAATGTGGTCAATGACTACTTCTAAACTAATGACAAAAGGCACTGCCAGAGTGTATATTTCACCACAGAATGTAATTGGGAAATGTTATATGGCATGTAGAACCACAAGAATCTAAATTTTTAATTAGTTCTTTGCAGTTTTACTCAATTTGACTGGATTGTCTGTAGGAGTTCAAAACTCCCATGATGTGATTTATTCCATGATGTATATAATGGTGTCATAATGATTACTACAATGTAAATTAAACCGACTTTAAATCACAGAATTTTTTTTTCTGGTGATGATTATTGTAAACTATATATGTTTTTTTAGCGCTCACTGCACAGTAAGTAAGTAATGAGTTAGCATTTTGACACACTATCGGAAATATCAGAGCCAAGAGTGACAAGATCACTTCAGCATTAACTTACCCTCCAGCTTTGCGCTTAAAGGTCATATACAGGGCGGGAATTTCAACAGCTTTGGCCGTTGTTGCCCCTCTGTCTGGCCTTGATGCTCTCTTAAAAATCGTTTGCCCGTTGGCCACCGTGGCCTTGATGCCCTGCTCTCTGCCTGCCTGTTTTGTGTTTTTGTTTCCCATCTCCTGTCAATTCTGCCCCACGGCAACAGAGTAATGATGTTATATGTACTTGATTGTAACAGTAACATAATCAACATGTGTGGCCTGACCAATGAAATGTAAGCATGAAAGAGCTCTTATAATCATGTAAACGGGAAAGAAATAGTTCAAACCCCGGCTCCTTACTCACATCTGCATAGCTGGCCAATGAGCACTGAGTGCTTATTCTCTTTGCACTTTGGTTTTGTTTGGCCAAATAGAGAAAATCTATGCATGCTGAGGCCACATTGTACTACTTTGAGCGCTAGTAATGGTATTGCATGTGTACAAGATGGGTTACAATTGGTTGCCACACGTTTACTTTGCATGAGTTAAGTCTATAAACAGCCAGCAGAACAGACCTGCCTTTCTCTTTTGCACACCTACATACATTTATGTGCAGCTGCAGTGAGCTACCAAAGTGCAACAACCAAACTATCATAAATCCTGTATAAACCTATCTTTTGGGTGTAAATGAATCAAAACATCAGAATAAAGTGTACGTCGTGCACTTACAATAGTGTTTTAAGCTGTCTGTATGGTAAATCATGGCTTCAATATGTTTGTTTTTTTCTCTCTATGGAACGTTGTGGCTATTTCACTGATTTTGGCTAACCTGGATCATATTTCATGAAGAATTTCTGGGCATCACTGCTGTGAACTATAGCTGCTGTTAGCTAATGTTAACTGTTTGTTAGCCTGGCCTGTGAGCTTAGAGTACTCGCGCAGTATTAGTATTTCTACTGAGGTGGTGTTGTGTCAGAACCAGAGCTGGGCAGGCGAGCTATGTATATGAAAGGAGCACTATGTGGTGCTACAGTACATACAGTATATCACTGGCTATTTCGAAGTGCACTCGATCAAAGCCACAACAGTTTAAAGTCTACCCGAACCCCATTTGTATTCATTAGTGCAGACTCATCAACATGGAAGGACCTCAAAGTAGACTCTAAATGGAGCCTATTGACTGAGGCCATTGATCTTCCAGCTTATGAGTTTCCTGAGACCACCTGATCACTTGTACATGATTAAGTGCTCCAGTAATTAGCAAGACCAGGTGCAACAAGACCTAGCCTGGAACTAATTATCAGAACCAGTGAGAAATAGAGTCAACAAGCACCAACAAATCAACAAACAATTACGATGCTTTCATTTCTCTGCATTGCACCAAGTTGATTGAAATGGATGGTAAATGCACTGTACTTATATAACACCTTTCTAGTCTTCCGACCACTCAAAGCGCTTTTACACTACATATCTAATTCACCCATTCATACACTGATGGCACTGGTTGCCATGCAAGGTATCTTGCCCAAGGACACTGCAGACTGGAGGAGCTGGGGATCGAAGGGGGCCACAGCCGCCCTTCAAGAAGAGGGCAAAGACAGCACAGAGCAGCAAAATGGACCTCCTGTTTTAACTTGTCCTTGTTGAACAGTCTAAACAGATTGAAACTTGTAGAACAACTTTAGTGTATTTCTGTGGGTGACTGATATGACGGATATCTTTGTTTTATACTGTTTATCTACCAGACTGCCAAAGAAGAAATGGGAATATCCAATAAGGGACATGAGTGACACCATATTATTTTCATTAACTGGAGAGGTGGTGGTACTACTGTAAGTTTGTAGAGGAGGCCTTGACCCAACTTTGCCTATTTTATGTGGCATGCATTAAAAATATTTAAAATCTTTTCATGAAGTGCTATGTACAGAAAGAGTAGGAATCATAAGAATACTTTATGAACAGAGACATTTGTGGTCCCTGGAAATTTATCTTGAATGCATTAGACATTGGATAACAGAGGAGCTCCATTAAATACAAGGATGTAACCAGTAATGAAACTTTTGAGTCATGTTGGAATGAAACATTTCATCTCTGTTTATTTACTGACATAGATGTCACTAAGTCCAGCCAAAGATAATGAAGAGAGGGCCTATGTACAATAGAGGAAGTGACTCACCTGGAGAATGATGCCAGGTCTCTGTGAATGCTGGAAAGGAGCTGATAGTGAACTTTGGGGAGAAGCAGGAGAGAAATTACAATCCCCTCTGGATCAGCTGGGTCCTGGTGGAGATGGTGGGCAGCTTCAAATACCTCTGAGCACAGAGGACTTATCATAGTCCTCAAAGGTCGATGCCATGGTGAAGAAAGCCTGTCCACAATTCTAACACCTCAGACAGCTAAGGGAGTTCAGGCTGCCCCTTCAGGTCCTTAAGACTTACCCTAAAGACTATACCTGCACCATACAGAGCATGGTGACAGGCAGCAGGGAGGTGCTATTGCTGCCTGAAGGCCAAGAACAAGATGATGATGATGTTTCTTCCCTCAGGCCATTAGACACACAACATATAATGCATCTGCCTGTCATACATCACTGTCACACTGATAACATATTGTCATATTGCATTTATTATTATGCAATGGTTATTTAATGTTGTATACATGTATGTGTGTGTGTGTGTGTGTGTGTTGGCATGCTTACTAATACATCCTGCAGTTCATTTTTCTTTCCAGAGCTGTTGAATTCAGTGAGTCAGGTTTAGTTTAAAACATTTATTGATATGATGTGAAGCAGCAACAGGATTTTGCAAAAACTAAAACTAAATAAAATGTGTGGCCATACAGTGACAGAATGTTGTAAAAATATATATATAGATATATGAAAACTTATAGGATACAAGTTTAATAACTGGAGGACAGAAACCAAGATAATAATAATGTTAAACATGAATTAAAGTCATTGAGTGAGCAAACACAGGGAATTAGAAGTATTAGAGGAGATGGACGAAGCACCGCAGTAAATCACGGAGCACCTTAAATAAAAGCCAGGCTAAAAGGACACTGGATATTGAAGTATTGACCATAATTAGTTAGTCTCTGCAGTCCGCTTCCCCCACAGAGCTATGGGGTTCCATTTCTGGGTGTACTAATAACCTCTTGTGCAAAACAAACACAAAAAGACTGCACTGTGCTGGTTTTTCATGGGTAGCTTAAACAAAATATGTTGCACAGGCATGAATACTTACTACGTATACTTCAGGCCAGTGAGCATGTTTTTTGTTTTTTTTAGGGTGATACGACAGGATGGAAAAGAAAATTAGGATTAGAAATGGAGCCTAGTATCAAACACTGTTCAGTTTGTTAGTTTCAATGATTGTCAGATTTTTCTGCAGTGATGTAAAATGACAATCCAAGTTGCATCTATAAATATGATTATACTACATACACCATGTTCTATGTTCAGATGCCTGATGATATATCACAGCCAATTATAGTTACAGCTACATGTGGCAAATTAATGCAATTATAAGGGTGCTGTAGGTCATGCTTGTGTGTAAAACTGCAGAGCAATCACAGAATCATCATATCCTGTGAAAGTTGGTGCATCGAGCTGATATATTCTTACATTCCTGATTGGTCAGTGATGAATGTGCAGTGTATTTCAATTTTCACATGCATGACAAAATTGCACAGAGAGACTGACACGCGGAAAAATGATCGCAGCTGACAGCTCGAGAATATCTCCCATGACACCACAGTCGTCCTGCATGCACACACACACACACAGATGCATCATACATGGACACAACCCTTCCTCCTCAGCTGTTTTCCCTGAGCCAAAAAGCAGTCTCACTGCTGCGTGACTGCAGCAGTGGGATATTGTGTTACTATGTGGATGCTGGTGTGTGAGAATGAGTATGGGGTGGCAGGCTTTAACCCCATAAGCTTTGCAGGGTTAAGGGTATCTGGGGTATCCATGGCAAGCAGCTTCCCCGAACCTAAGCCCCTCTTCCTGGGTATACGGCTACCACACCTGTCCCCACTGACATATGAAATATCACTTTCCCTGGCTCACATACAGACTGAGCAGAGAGCAACATGGTGTGCTCTGCTACAGTAACTGTGAAAACTACAGTAGCTCTACCCACTGAAGGCTTGGTACGTGGAGTTCTGCCCTCTTTGCTTTCTTTGGGACATGAGTAAATTCCTCTACAAAGCATCACACAGACCACAGGAACGACCTGCAACAGGAGAAAAAAGGTCAAGGTTGCTCAATGAAAAAATAAAACAATTACGCAAATGAGTTCCAAATTGACCTGGAAGCTTCCTATGGATTTACTGAAAACTGCCAGGAGAAGGTGATGCAGTGGTGGGTGGTGAACATTTAGTCTTTGCTATGGATAAACGTCTGTGGGAGATTGTGCATCCCTTTCTTGTGCAACTTTTGCCTCAGAGATGTCAGATAGAAAAGAAATGGCATTTGGAGAAAGTAGTAAGTTGCACAAAGCGTTCAAACAACGTTGCACTTGTGGCCATTGACAGGGCCACAGTTACAATGTTGAGGTGGTGGATTCACTTTTTACTGTCAAAATACAGAAATGATATATCAGCAAATTACATTCATTTTTGTTCATATTGAAATTCTACTGCATCAAAAGTTTCCCGTCTTTCGTTCTGCAAACAACGTCAACATCTGGTCAGGAGTGAGAAAATCTCACCTTCCCCATCTCTCTCTCTCTCCACATTCCTCTATCAAAAAATAAAGCTTGAAAAGGCAAAAAAAAAAAAATGTAAAAATGAAAAAAAAAAAAACAGCACATAATACAGTACATAGTATTCAGCCTTTTGTCTTCTGCAGACTGATTTCTGTGTTGCTGCACCGAGAATGTCACTCAAGTCCCTGTATGTGGTGCAATGTCTGACTGATCAACTTAATTACAGATTAACAACAATACCTGTATTGTGTGTGTGTGTGTGTGTGTGTGTGTGTGTGTGTGTATGTGTCAAGTCAAGTCAAATCAAGTCAACATATTATCCATGCTGCCATATGTACAGGACATACAAATAATTGAAATAGTGTTACCCTCTTATCCCTGGTGCAAACAGCAATAAACATGAAATATAAAATATAAAAAATATATACAAGCTAAAAAATATAAGAAAGTGGCATATCAAGAAGATATAAACAGTTAAATATGGCAAGTGTAGCAGTATAAACAGAATTAACAGTATTAACAGTGAGCTATATCAAAAATAAAAGATGTATACAGTGTGAACAGTTTCTGTGTGTGTTTTATAGGCAACATGCCAAGGCATCAAGATTATAAGGTAAAATAGATTAAACCATTTCACTTGTAACACTTCGAGATAATCTAAAAAAGACAATTGATATTAAAATAGTGTTATATGTGTTATATTTATTATGGACCAATCGCATTGACAATGCCACTATCAACATTTGGTTGTTGCATGTTCTGTCCACTAGACCGCATTCCATCTCGACAACCTGTGCAGTGCATTTCGGGGACTGGTCACCATATTTTAGGACGCACCTCTTTATTCACAATCGCAGCTTACTGTATCGCCTGACTAAAGTTAGCTTGCTCAGTACAGAGCCAATGATCAGAACTTCAGTATCAGCACAATAAGACGCGTTTCACTCTGCAGGACGTGCTGAAAAATGAAAGCACTTTCACACTTAGCTTTAGAGCCAACATAAAAATATGAAATTTAAAATCAGAGAGTGGGATTCTTGTCTTCTCTGAATAGCATCCTCTCTTTTTCATCAGGTGAGGTATACTCTCCCTCTCTCTCCCTCAGAGACAGGACACAAACACCACGTTTTGGTGTGAAGAACACAGCTTGAATGCAACTGAAAAACTCTCCTTGAAGAAACTCAAGAAAACTGCACACATAGCATTATTATAACGACACACTGTATGTTTCAGTAAACTTCATCGGTTTCACTGTATGTTAGGGTTAAGTTGTTGCAAGGCACTGCTATAGATTTTCACACCTTTGAAACATTGGAAATCAAAATCTGTCATGTTAGATTACAGAAATACAAAACTGAACTCTTAGAGAGGCTCAAAGATCAGAGAGTAATTCAGGTATATTAGAACTTGGGTCTTATTTTCATAGTTGTTTCAGTTTACATGGTAACACTGCTGAATATATTTTAGGAAGAGCAAAAAGCACCAGATGATCAGAAAAACCAACAGATTATTCAGAGTATCGCAACTAAAAGAAAACACATTAATACTCTTTTACTACTGCTACTTTTTATACTTTAGTTTGACAAGTATCTGATCTCAGTGCTTGTGTTTCTTTCTTTTAGAAATGCACTTTTTGATTAAATTTCTTTGCGGACTATAACCATCCATGACACAGCCAGCATTTGTATGACTGTTTGTAAAGACCCCATACAATTCTTCACATAAATGTATGGAAGAGGGTATTCACTGCAGTGTTGAAGCTGAAATTCCTACACAGACCTATGCAAATGTTCAGCAGTAAAATATTTAACATGCTGTTTGATTCCTACCATGTTGGATCATGTATCATTAGGCCAGGTCAGGAAGCATAATTTCCATGGTGTAAAAAAAGAAAAGCAAAGCCTTCCTTCCCTGCTTCGTCTCTAAAAAAAATAATAATACAAATAATTTGAATAAAAGAATAAACATCCACATAAAGAGTCAGCTGTAACACCTGAACAGTGTGTCACGATTAAAGCAGCAAGAGCTGTGCAAGAGCAAAAGGAGTTAAAAGAAGGAACCAGAAGTCCAATTTACTGCAAACTGTAAATACAGTTAAATACACAGTTAATATTACTGTGAAAAAAAACAAAACAAAAAAAACACCACTCTGACTGCCCCCTGCTGGATGGAATGGGTGGGTACGATGATGGTTTGTTGAGTCTGGGGAATGCTGACAGTCCGCGGTTCCTGTCTGGTAAGGTTATGGTTCATGCATCAAACTGGAGACTGGTGACTGGAGGGTCAGGTTCATCTCCAATCAGGATCCTCCAGATTTCCATGAAGGGATGATACTGATGACCACGCCTTCATCAGCTGGGGCCAATCAAGGGCCAGTGACCACACACCTGGATTTGCATAGACAAACACCACAAACAACTTAACCATACCCCTATGGTGGAAGCTGTAACACGCTGTATGAATAAAATTGAACTGAATTGATTGGCCCAGATTCAGTTCAATTCAATTTTATTTATTCACCACCAAATCATAACCGAAGTGATACAGAAGAAGAAGTAAAGACAAAATAAATGACAGGGAGTGCAAAAAGTAGTAAGCTCTGGAGGTACAGGTAGATACTGCAACATTACAGATAGATTTAAAAGTAAAGGATATGTGTAGTGTTAAAAAACAAAGAGCATGCCAGCAGTCTTGAGTTAAATCTATTTTAAAAGTCATGATCTGCAAAGCAAGAGATGCACATGGAAATATTCACTTCATTATTCTCTGGTAATTTGAGACTCCCAACATGAATTATAATGTCAGATAAAATGTCTGAAATGTCTGAAATAGTACTTATGCAAACCTTGTGTTAAGTATTCCAATTTAAATTCAGTCCAAACAATCACATTTGGGCATTTGGGTGTTTCTGAAGGGGTACTTCAGTTCATTTGATGGTTCTGTATTCATATGTCTGAAAAGAAAGGTAAGGACTCACTGCCTCAGAGGACAGTATCAGATGTCTGTATGTTCTCTGGGCTGAGTTCCTTATGCTTTTTGTGCTTCTGCTTAGTCCGTATATGTTAACTTGGTCTCATTTTTATGTTGTGGACAGAGGGAAAGGAAAAGCAGAGAATGAATTGTTGTTGGATGGTTCTGTCTGTTATTCCAGCTCACACTGTTGAAATGTCCCCCCTCCCAGGTTCAGCTGGGGAGAAGCATATATCTACAGTATGTGATTACACTGTCTCTTGTACCTTTAACTTAGTCTGTGCTGACTTCATTTTTGTTGGATGTGAGACATTGCTCTCGGGGGGGGTACTGAGGAATGCTGGGAGAAAAGATGGATATTATGCTTGGGGAAACAGTACCTGATCTCACGCTCCTGCCCTCCAGGGCCATTTTCATTGGGTTGCCAGTCAAAGGGGACCCCATGCTTGGCCTGAAAAGCAAAGAGGTGTGAGAAAATAGGTGTTAGAAAGAGCAGGGAGGCATACTGTGTGTGGAAGGAGGTAGATTCTTTCTGAGAAAGAAGAGGTATTTTGATAATGCATGAGTTATTAGGTAAAGTACCTCATGCAAGGTACAACAGTAAAGTTGCATTTCTATCATATTTTTGAATATCTGACAGATTAGCATGTCACCATGCTTAAAATAAAGTGCTTGTATACATCAGATTATATTCAGTTTTATTGCACAGAAATTAATTGCACTAACAGTGTACAGAAGGTACCACTGGTCTGTTGGTCAGAGAGTCCAGTATCTAGTTCCAGTGTTGTTGATGCCAAGGTCACTGAAATTCTCACATAGGTGTTACTGTTGTCCAGACAGAGGGCAGAGTGTAGTGCTGTCTGAAAGGCAGTGAATTGGAGGGACCCCTTTGTGGGTGGTAAGCAGATTTCAGATGAGCCAGGACAAGTCTCAAAGCACTCCATGATCATGGGTACAGAGCACACGTTATTAAGGCTTGGTGTAGAGTGTTAGGCACCAAGACAATGGAGGTGGTCTTGATGCATGTAAGGGTGGCTGCTTGTTCCAGTGACAGGTTGAATCCCTAACACCGTCCAAGGATGTTATAAGGGCTTGCACTCTTTCGTGCATTAAACCTGCAGCACAAACATCAATGCAAATAGAGTGAAAGGCTAATGGTCTGTGGGAAGTATCACCTAGATGGCCATCGCCTGGTTTTCCCTGTCAAAACTTGTATCCCTGACTGAAGCTACTCATCAAGGATGAGGTGTTGGTGAGAATTTGTAAGCTGTGTTTGCCTGGATGCTTTGCCACATGTGTCATGGGTTGTTTAAGTGCTCCCCAATTTTTAACTTATAGCCATTCTTGGCCGTCCTGATGACCCTCTTCTTTTAGCCACCTGATCTGAAAACAGTTGAAAACAACAATTCAGCAGCGGGCCTTTCTGTTCGTCACTGGTTTCTGATTTGGGAATGTTGCAACCCTGTTGATGTCTTGATATAGCCCAGAACAGAGGAAGCAAAGGAATCAATGGTCATGTGAAAATCCATCATGACCTAAGTGGCATATTCACTCCAGTCTGTGTTCAGACTGGTAATGTAGTCCTGAGTCTGCTCCCTCTGGCTATCTATGGCAAGCAAGTTATCAACTGTTCTTTTTGCATATTGATTTTAGAAAGGGGAATTCTGGAAAGCAATAGCTGATGAGGACTTAGCTTTAGTTTAGCACTTAGACAAACTGAATAGATTGATTTAACTCTTCATATAGCTACTTCTATCATAATTTGTGCGTTCAACCAAGAGCAACACCATGAATGCCTTGACAGAGAGATTGTCTAAAAGTGTGCATCAGTTTCTCCATTTGTAAAAATCTTTTCTCCTTGTCCCATTCATTGTACAAACTTGTTTGTTTGACCCCTATTCAGACATTTAGCCAGAGGGTAGTAGACCACAGATATATGACAAATAAAACAGAAAGAAATGTGTAAGATGAAAAAAGTAAGATACAAGCCACTCCACTACAAGCCACCAGAACAACTTCATTGATCTTTGCCATAGACTTTCAAGGTCTCTTTGGTGTGGGACAAAGGATAGCTCTCACCTTCAAATCCATGCAGAATTTTAGCTAAGCGCTGAACTCTAAATAACCCCAGAAAGGCCCTAAAGATGAAATCCAGGGGGCTTTTTTTCAATGCTGGGCAATGAACATTTTATGTGGACACAACAGATAGGCTGGAGGGACCTGTAGAGGACTTCTATGAAGCCAGAAGAAGTGAGTGTTATTCAGAGAGACAAAGACATAGTGAGTGGGTTAGGGATTGACACATTTGATCCTGCAGCCACTACAAAGTTACCATCAAATAAACCAACTCATTAAACCAGCCCTGCATACTCTCATCTTTTAACTGAACTTCCATATTTCATGAAAATCTTTGAACACTGGCAAATGTGGCACATCCATTGTACTGTATGTTTCATGTTTTGGGACTAATCAATACAAGCATGATTAAAGCTAATACGCTATATGGAAATCTAGTTTTCACGGCAATGCCGTGTTATCTCTTACTCTTTCTATACATCCGTGCATATGAATTCAGCAAGGGATCAAAGATGTTGAGTCGACCAGAAGACAGGATTATGACGCCGATGTCTTCTGCAATCTTATCAGTAAACTGTCTCCTAATCCCACAGAGTGAAAAGAAACACCCATCCGTTTTACACCACTGTTCCTGTATCAGATGCATTCTCCTTGTTATGCTAAAAGGATAGTGAAATGTCTTGACAAAGATGCAGCCTAAAAGGCATCAAAAGACAGTGACAAATGATTTCTAAGGAGCTCCGAATTATCTATTGAATTTCTAAATAGTCACTGTGGAAACAGTATTTTTTGATCCTGTGAAAACTCATTTTTGCCATTATTCTCAACAAACACAACAGATAACAGTCCACATCCATCTCAACAACTAAGAAGGCTGCTCAACTTGACCATAATGCATTTCACACATGTTTGGTTCTCTTAGGATGAGAGAAAATGAAGTGATTTGTCTACTTTGTTTCTCTTGCCCAAGCCATTTAAAAAACCAAACTTGAAATGTCAGCTCTACTTTTGAAGAAATGTTTCAAGACTAATTCCATCATACAAATAAATAGTATCTGGGTCTGGGCCATTTTCAAAGCTGTCATTATGTTCACTTTTTTCAGAGAAAGCCACCTCGGAATGAAGTGTGCAAGGAATAAGGGATTATTATTGTAGAGGGAGGCTTGCAGCCAGGATCCAGCACACTGTTGGCTCTGGGAGGTGGATTCTCTGGACAGACAGAAAAGAAAAGGCGTGGGGTTACACTCATCGCCAGCAATGATATCATCTCATGTTCTGATTTTTTACTGTTTTTACCAGAGGCTTTGCACTGTGGGAGACACACTTGGAATTTTTCTACTTCTTTGTTTTTGTCCTTAATATAAAGGGATTGAGAGAACTCTACCAGAACATTGAGCATTGTTGGGCAAGATACTTAAAGAATGTAATCAATTACAAACTATATCGGCTGCAGTGGTTGAGTGAAGTCAACATTGGGACACATTAAGTAGGGTCCACCCCCTGTTTGAGCATCAAACACTTGCTTTTCTGAATTATGTAAAGGAAAACACAAAATTCGGGGGTCATTCATAACAGAATGGAATACAATGCAATAAGGCTCTCTATTGCTTTCAACTATTTTTCTCCTGCAGATCAGCTTTTGTCATTTAATGTTACCCCCCGCTGAGTCAACACACATGGAGGCATGATTTAGTCTTTTGGTGTCTTTTGTTTGGGGAAGTAACCTCATTAAATGTGCATGTGGCACTTATTCACCTCAATGATAAACTAATACATTTCCAAACCCCTGGACTTTAATAGCTCATGTGTGTGTTCCAGCAAGATGTTCAAAACTTTCCACATATTTAAATTCATTTCCATCTCAATTCTGTTATTGTCTGCAGGGGAGTTCTATAGAACTCTATAGTAGTGTATATCTATAGAGAAGATACTCAAATACAATACATACATGTTCAGTCCCTACATTTACTACAGTGTCAGGAGGTGTGGGGGCTAGCAGTTAGTAAAACAATGTACATAATGCGATAAAAATTAAGGTTAAAATTATGGCTTGGTATGGGTCACTATCTCACTATCCTCACTCCAGGAACACTGGGTATACTGGAACACAGAGGCCTGCCTAAACTCAGCAGATTAGGGTAGATGACCGTCCACCATGAGCTAGATCTTGCTCAAAGTTTCTACCTCTGAAAGGATTCTCTTTCTTGCAAGTGTCACCAAGTGCCTCCTCATGGTGGGAATTGTTGAGTCTCTGTAAATATTATAAACCATACGGTCTAGACCTTTGCACACTGCTACTAAAAATATTAACTTACAAGTGGCTCTTAGGCCACAATGTCTGGAAATATGAGTGTATGTACTTCATTTTGTGCCTATAAGTAGATTGCAAGATATTGCACTGCATAAGTGAAACTTGGTGCACCAACCACTTGTCATTGCCACAGTTTATTCTGTATTTGTACATTCTTGATTTGTCTTAGTTGTGTATACAAGACTGGTAAGTATATGCTGTCAAACCGTCTTGCATTATGCTTAACTGAAACACTGGAGCATGTTTTATTTGAATCGACCTGCTATATTACTTACATGATATAACACAGAGGAGATGGTTCTCCTTTTGTTGAACAATTAATCAGTAAAATGTTAAAATCTCATCTTACCCCAGCTCTTGTGAAAAGGAATGAATACAGAAGGTGTTAAGAGCTGCTTTTAGAATCATGGATTACGTGGGTTAGCAAAACTGCTGGAGAGAGGCCTACTTTTTGAAGGAGGGGTATATAGGATTGGAAAATGCGGGGGTGTTTTTTTTTATTATATATATATGTGTGTGTAACTTTTTTTTTTGCCTTTGAAACCGAGTCTCAGAGGCTTTGTGCAGCTGCCACATAATGGGGTTTCCCGTCACAAGGCTGTCTGATGCCATTAATTTGCTTCACCCACAACGTTCTTCAGGGCTACTGCCTATACACCAAACGGCGAGCTTTTCGATTCTGCCACATCTCCGTCTCTCTCTTACTTTCAGAGGCACCGTCTTTTCAAAGAGCTGCAGCACTGCTGGAGAGCTTTTTCTTTAAAGAAACCAGAGCAATGTGGGGGGTGGAGGGTTTCAACCTGCATGGTCTTTCCAAACATACAAGAGGGACAAGGCCTGAGCGTGAATAAATACAGCACAGCCCAAGCTGCTTTCTGAAGAAATGTACCCCTTAGACCTGTCTTGGGGAGAAAAAGAAAAAAAGGAACTTGTGAAGAAAGGCAGAGTGGAGAAAGGAGGTATTAGGAGCGCCCCCCGTCAGCCGCCTGGAGTTCCTGCAGCCTCTGAGTGCATTCCAAGGATCATGAAAATGAGGGTGAGGGGCATGGAAAGAGGTGAGGGGGTTTTATTAAGAAAGGCCCAGGAGATACAGTCAACCCCCCACTGGCCCTGCTCTTTTCACTGAATACACAAGACGACAGGGAAGGCCTCTGCATCTGAAACAACCCCTGGAGGGCTATGAAGGAGCCCTCCTCTCTTCTTCACTGGTCTATTGGACATGCAGACCTGGAGGAGATTGGGAGGGCTGCTCTACAGACAGAGAGAAACAAAACAGCGCTCTGACTGAAACAAGACAGGGAGAAAGAGACCGAGGCAGCCGAAGGTGCTGCATATTAACAGGCTATAGGAGGAAGGGGCTTCAGACTGATGAGACAAGGGTGAGCAGGGGGGCAAATGTCACTAATCATACTGACCTTTGTCTGCACCAGCACGTCACACAGACACACAATACAGTATAGAGAGGCCAGTCAAAGAGCCGTCACTGCCACACTGTGCAGTGTTTACTGCTCTGTAGGACTGAAAGAAGACGGCTGTCGCCTCATCAAACTTCAGCATCTTTTGAGACGTCAGTATTGTAGAGGTAATTAATGTAGGTAATTAAGATTGTCTGAATTCATTTAGTGTTAAAGACTGATGTAGCAGAGAAATAACACAGGTCTGTCCTGGACACAACATGAATGAAAAGGTTTCACAATAAGAGTTGATCAGTACTCGTGATTCTCCTGATTTTACATCATCGTGTTTTAAAATCTATTATTTTATCATAAAATGGGGAATTAAAATGTCACAAAATAATGAAAATGAAACTGTCGGTGGTGTCTAGAATAATAAAAGCAGCAAAGAGCAAAAAGCACTTAATGGTCATTTCAGCTGGAATCATAAATGAAAGCAGTAGAGTTCTTATTTCTTTGACAATGTTTACCAATTACACAACATTGCTGAGTCCAGTTTGTATCCAAGTGCAGCATCCACTTTCTGACTTGCCCTCTAACAGATATATGTAGGTCAATAATTGCAGCTTTAAAATACACATCTTTTGAAGCAAAGATCTGCATCATGAATCCCTAAAACAATAAAGAAATTTGTATATATATATATATATATATATATATATATATATATATATATATATATATATACGCCGTTGTTTTTGTTTCCAAGTCTGTGGATGAGTTGCACGCTTTGCTGACTCTCTAGTTTGTCCTCCCTGAAAAGCACCAAAACACACCATCTATGACAAAGAGCTGAGCTATGGAGCCTTATGTGTTAACAGTTGCACAATCGTTGACTTTATCTTCCCTTTGGTGCCTCAGATTAATATTCACATCAGACAGAGGAATTTTTTTTTGTTAACCCCATCCCCCTGGAAAACCTCTGGAGGTATAGGTCTGTGTTTGCATGGCTCACACACACATTTCAAGTGCACACTCACGTGCTGCACACACACACACACACACACACACGCTGCACACACACACACACACACACACACACACACACACACACACACACACACACACACACACACACACTCCACCAGCCTATACAGGAACCCTTTTAATTGTCTGAATGGACCAAGTCTCCTTGCAGAGCTATTCAATCCCCTCCATATGTTGCATGTGCGCAACACACACACAGGCACAAAACCCTTCTCCACCCCCATTACGTCATGGTGGAGGTATTCCGGTTGGACCT
Organism: Nibea albiflora; assembly: GCA_014281875.1. Classification (NCBI taxonomy): domain Eukaryota; kingdom Metazoa; phylum Chordata; class Actinopteri; family Sciaenidae; genus Nibea; species Nibea albiflora. The sequence continues at coordinate 575,734 of CM024793.1, forward strand.
ATGGGGATTAGGAAGTGGAGAGAGCTGAAACTACTCTAGTAAAACCTCTGCACATCTTGGCTTCGTATACAGCTATACTCCCCCTCCTCATCCATGCACCTGCTTCTAGTTATTACCATCCCACCCCCACCCCCACGCCGCCTCCCCACAGGGGAAGCAGAGCCTGAGCTTTTCAAACTTGCTATTAAATAGGTAGAGCACTGGAAGAGCAGTTGCACAGTGGAGGCTTTGCTTACTGGTTTACTTCATGGCCCAGATATATCACCTCAATGCAAGAGCTGCCTTTGCTTCACTGAGACCACCTACACTAGAGGAGCAGCTCCAGAAAAAATAAAGCAAAACAGCACTGAGTGCTACTTCATCCACCTGTGGCTGCACTGTAGTGGCTGTCAGCTTCATCATTCTCATACAGGAGCTGAGAGGAGAAAAGGCAGGTGACTCATCCCTTACAGAAAGTACCGTGGTGTTATGACGTCAGCGGAAAGAATATTGAGTTTCACCACGGTACAAGCAATATAACAGTTGTTACAGCTTCAGGCTTTGCTGCCTGTTGTTGTCTTCTGTAATATTAAAGTGATTATTCGGGAAATCAAGATGATAAACAGATCAATCAATGCAGATGAATTCATAGTACAAATATTAAGTGAAATATCAAACTCAAACCAATGTACATAGCAGTATTTTCTTATGATTGAATGTTACTTTGTAATATCTTTTTAACATTACATCCACCACTCAGCATTTCAAGAAACAGCAAACATCACAATCATACAGGTGTCAGGTTCCATTTTTGTTGATGACTATACAGTAGAAACACAAATAATACTTGTTTGATTTTCCCTTCATAACATGCACATCAGTACATCTGATCACATCTGATACATCTGATAACTGATCCTAGTGATGTGAATATCAATTTCCCTCATCACTGAGACTGCTGAATGAACAACACTGATAAATAAACCCACTTGTTATTCCCTGGAAATTATTTGGACTCACACCATGTCACTGACTTTGAACATGACCAGTATATGAATGTCTGTCTCCTTCAAAGTAACTGACACATTGAAAAAAGCCATGAATGTGAAGAGTCATATAGACGTATTAATATCAGGGCTTTGCAGCACCATCATGCTTATCCTGCAGCTTAAATACTGAAATTCCAAAATAGGTTATTCAAAAACATATTCTCATGGAATTTGAGCAGCATTTGCTTCCTTGAAATTAATGTTGTTTTACTTCATGTGTTCTGCATTTTTAGGCAGTTTAGAAGAATGAGTCACAGTTTCCAAAGAGAAAATTGCGCTACAAGTCTGTGTCACATTTGGCAGTTAGCAACCATGCATTCAAATCTCATAAGACTGTTGTGAGGTCTACTTTAAGTAATACTTCAAATGATTTAATAACTTTAACTAACTAATATCGTCCATCCATGTCAGTGTACAGTGTAGCCATTATAACCTGCTCTGCTTATATCCATGCTATTGCTGTCAATTGTCATCCAATCTCCCAAAATACTTATTAGCAGCCACCAAGCAATCATTGCTTTCAGGGCCAAAGACCACCGAGGACAGCGTGGTCATAACTTAAGTGCTTTTTTTCTAGGTTTTGGGTTTTTTTGGTAACAATAAAGCAGTTTTGTCCACAAGACTAAAACATACACATTTTTTGGATTGATTCCAATATTTTTAGCACCAGTACTTTTCCACCAAGTATTCCTTCACCACATTTGTATTCTTAGCAGCGCAGAGAGAGTTTTGAACATTTATACCTTTATGGTGTGGAATTAATGAATTTTCTGGTATCTGGTATTAAGTACAAACACATTTGGTTACAGAACAAAAATTATACTCAGATATGAGTCATAACCTCCAATTCCAACATCACTGATAAAGTTCTCACACACACACACACACACACACACACACACACACACACACACACACACACACACACACACTTGGACCAGGTATTCAGACAGAACATGGCAGATTGAAAGGCTTAGAATTTTGTTTTTTTTTAATTGGTGACAAAAATACAGCAGTTAAATTCTCTAATTCTTTGCATTTCAGTTTTACAAGGACACCTATTCACATTTAATACAAAGTGTTCCACAATGGCATGCCCTTCTTACTATGCTGCACAAGCTGGGTCTTGGTCCCTATTTGAAACTCGAGTCACATCAGTAAAAAAATGCTTTTTCACTACCTTTATCAGGAAAATACAGAGTAAAGAATGTCGCAGTTCTGCTTGTCTTTGCAAATTGATATTGCCAAGCAACATGAGTCAATCAAAACTGTCTCTCTGGCCACACTGGGCGAGTTAAAGTCTGGACCTCCTTGAAGACCTCACACCGATAGGCCTCTCTCCCTTTCTTCTGCCCTCTATTCTTCATTATCTAATTCAAGTGTCAGTTTTCAGCCGGCGCCTGCGTTGACCCTTTCTTCTGCCATTGTCTCTGCTTGGTGGGGCAGGATGCCTCCCACTTAATCGTTGATCCAATTAGTTTGGGAAACCTTTCTCCGCTCCTTTACAGGAATGAAGGGCACTGAATAAAAATGTGCAACAAAGAAGTAAGTTAACACAGAGCAGTGTCATTGATTGACATCGGTGCCAAAATGCCTGTGTGTTGCCATTATGCCGGATCGAGTTATGGAACCTTTGCAGAGAAAGGTGGCTTTGATGAAAGACATGAACATGTCTAATTAACTTGTGTCAAATAAAGGATTCCAGCTCCACACAAGTGACTCAACCACCCCACAGCTTTTTATGGTTTTGCCTCCTGGTAGGGCTTTTTAAATAGCAGGAGCCGATTAAACTGATGTCATTTTATCTTTTTTTCTGTCTGCAGCACACACCTGGCATCTCTATGCACCATTCTCTATTGGACACACAAGGGAACCCCTGGGTTGTGCTACAGTAGGTTTCAAACTGCCAGAAAAGGTATTCCAAGACTTGTTAGATTATAACGTCTTTGTTAAACTTGGGTTGACTTAACCTTTTTGCCTAATTGGTCATATTCCCAATGGTTCATAAAATGCGCGCTGTGAGTGGGTGTTGTGAATAGACAAAATCCATAATAATTAGGATAAGCCCATAATTAGCTTCCTGTAACGTTACACAGCTGTACACACAGAATGGCGGAGTGGAGAATCACAGACAGAGCATTCTCTCTGTAATTCCTGACTGCGTCATTTGATCAGGCTGGTTAATTGGCGTCAAGGTTGAATTCCTTATAGGGGCAGAAACACATATGAGCAGACGAGACTGTCTCGGTGGAGGACCACATCTTTCAGTTCTTCTAAGGGATTAACACATTGTGTGTGTTTTAATAAATCAGGCCTCTGGACATGAATAAATCATCGGGCATTCAGTCTCGGGAGAGATGCCTTCAAATCAGTCAAGGAGGAATCAGGACTGAGACGACATGGCACTCACTTGGATGCAGGTGGAGAGGAAAAAGTGCATATATGATGAAGTGATGGTGAATATGAATGATGGGAAATCAGATTTGATATTATTCCTTTTTATTGACATACGTTCACATGTTATGTCATGATCAAAACATCCTGGTATGTTTCTGAATATCTGATCTGTAAGTAAGCGTCATGAATTCTCGTGTGTGTTTTTGTAGCACTGCTGTAGGAATGGACAGAATGTTGATGTTATGGTAGCTTTTCGAGGGTGCCTTGTATGGCATTTTCTATCAATAAATCATTGCCACTTTCATTTTAGGGATTGTTACAATTACCATAAAAAACAGGATCCAGGGCCAAGATGATTGGCATGTTCTGCCGTCCACTGCTATCATTTTTACACCATGTGCAGGACTCGGGTTCGGGTTAGTTTATTTATCACTACTGGTCAATACTGAAATGAGAGTATGACAATTCCTTCATCCTTAGAGGATGAAGACTCTATTTTGATGATCCCCTGACTTCTCCCCTAGTGGGGATATAGCCCAAGTAGTTGTATAGCCCAAATTCCCAAACACATTTTGCCTTAGAGGGCTTTACAATCTGTACACAGGGTGACACCCTCTGTCCTTAGACCCTCGGTTCCAGTGAGGAAAAACTTGCCTACAAAAAACCCTTTAAAAGGGACAAAATGTGGAAGAAACCTCAGGAAGAGCCACAGAGGAGGGATCCCTCTCCCAGGACGGACAGACGTGCAATAGATATCATTTATGTGTGCCAGTAGTCAACCAGGTGGAGGCAGAAATAAAGTCTATGAATCATATTATGGGTCACAAATGTGGTAGCCTTTAGAAAAACCTTCAGTGGGGAATGAGTGTGGAACCATGTTGAAACACTAAATCCAGTTCTCCTTGTGCACTCTTGAAGGGACACATTATCAAGAACTGTGGCTGATCTACAGCATAATAAACAATTTTCTGTCAATTTTTTACTTGACTGTTGATTTTGTTTTGTTAACCAGGAATATAGTGAACAACATGCAAGCACAGTATTAAATAAGAACAAAAATTACAAAGCAGTTATCAAATGTGAATGTAAATGAATGTGTCAAAGTACAAATAATATACATAGTACAAGTCTACTATTGATTGTAGACAAGACCACTATCATCCCTGGTCAAGGGATGTGACTATCATCTGTTTTGTACCAGCTGAAGAGGGGGAGCCAGTTAACAGCATTTTTCATGGACCGCCCCAGGGAGTCTAGAGGCGACTCTGATTCTGTCAACAACAGTGAATGAAGCCGGTGACACACATTCATGAAAAGCTTTGGACCTACAGGAGTCTTAAGTTTTGGGAGCTAATGGGCATTTGTCAAGCTGAGTTCATTTATTCGTCTTCATTTTTACAAACAGTGGCATCCGTCTACTGATGAGTGGTAGTATACTGTACAGTAAGAGCAGACCAGAGTGGCAAAACAAACCAGCAGCAAATTGGCTCAAGCTCAACAGTAAGAGTAATCTTGTCTTATTTTTAATCTTCTTTACATCATTTAGTCAAAACAAATGAAACTCAATGACCACTTACTGGCTTGTTTCTCACCTTTTAATCACAAATCTTCAGTGATGTGTTTGGATAGTTTCATCTCCAAAACAACAGAGCAGACTTCATTCACTGAAGGAGAAGACAGACCTTGAGGTAAGATTGTAAGATTCTTTTCTAATGATGAATGCTCATTTAAAACGCAAATCATCTTCTCAGTATAAAAACACAGCAACTCAACCTACTGCCTCACTATCTACTGGAATCTCAGGTGTTATGACTGTGGTCATACTTTGTGTAGTGCTCTGTGTCTGCTTGTGTTTCTTGTCAATCTCTTATGCAAATAGGGATGTGCCATCTCCGGGAGGCGATTGGTGAAGCAATTTTCCTGTCCTGGCCCGTGATTGGCTGCAGCTGCAAACCACCTACTACATAAGGAGCCAAGATGGCGACCATCAGACACCCAACACAACATTTTCCTCATGCTCCTCTTCTCCCAACCAGCCACATGTTTGCTAGAGTAAAAAGTGTTTCTTGTCTGAAAAGTAGGGGTGGACTGCCATTTGATTTGACCTTGTTTTCTCCTGTTTTTGGTTAGGGAGGTAAGTCTGTTGTGATTTTGGTTTTCAGAGATAAATGATTTTCTAGGTAGAGCCGTTTTGGTTATTGTTTTGGCCTTGGTCCACCCTGAAGCAGATTTCTAAGTTAGAGTTGTTTGATCCTTTGAGTTTTGTAAATAAATAATTTTGTTTCATTCACTACTACCTTGGTGTACATGGCTACTTGGGACTCGGGGAAGATGACACCTTAGTCATCTTAGTCATTAGACACACCTAGTTATGCTGTAGGCACCCCTAGGCCGGGGCATAGCACAGGACATAAAGCATAACACACCATCCTTAAAGCTCCACTGATATTTAATTGTTTTTCTCCCCCTGGTGAATTTAGAGTCAATGATCATTTTTAACTTTTATTCAGACCATAAGTGCACTTTGTAAACCTTGTCAATCGTGTTAATTTGTGTTGTGATGAACATAATTTTACAGGGCTTTACATCCACTCTAAAGGAGTAAACAGCAAAGAGTGATTATTAGTCATTATACAATTCTAATATGAAGTGCAGCCTAAACAATCTCTGGATGGAGGGATAATTTGCCAATTTAGTGAAGTTATGCCAAATGTAATGTACTGTGTGCACAGTGGAGGGTTAAATACTTCTGAGACTGTCTGGGAGTGAAAGAGTTCACTTCAGGCTTCTTACAGAGAGCTGGAGATGTCTGCAGTGTGAGCAAAATTTCAAACTGACAGTCCCTGGTTTGCTACCTTTTGAGCCTGTTAGACGATATCAAACATTTTATTTTCAAAGTGATATTGTTGGCTTTTTACTCACTTGCTGCACTTTGAGACTTGTTGTAATATAACACACAGCCATATGTTTATGTCTTTGCATATATTACCATGCAGCAGTTGGAGACACAACTGCAGAATAGAATAGAAAGCCTTTATTGTCCTTGTGTAGAATACAACTAAATGTAGTATTTTTAGTACAGGACCTGCAGTTGTGAAATCCAGAGGAAAACACAGGATTTATCTAATAATGAGTGCAGCCTCACTCCCCTCTTCCAGTCATGTGTCCCTGTGGCTTCCTTCTAAGTGGCTGCAGGTGAGTGTGCACAATTACTCCCGTCTTTGCCATTTTGGGGTGAGTGGGCGGATAAACAAGCGGCGTACAGCGCAACTAATTGTTCCATTACACGAAATGGAACGTGCAGGAGGGGTAATCAAGCAGCTTTGTTGCAAATAGCATGCCATAGAAATGTCTCTGTTCTGCCTGATGGTGTTTTTGAGTTTGACGACTGAAAGCCTGCCACACCGCCAGCTGTCCACCTGCGCTCTTTGGGGCGAATAGATTATACTTGTGCCAGCAGATATCGTGTACGTAAATGCAGCATATTGTGTGTTTCTCTGTTTTGAGGAGTATTGTCTGACATAACATAACATATAGCAGTATATATATACTATATTACTAGCCTGTAGGGTTGGTGACAGCTTATTTTTTGTGGCTGAATGTAATCTGCAAAGGGACATAAAAACTTTATGTAGAATTAATTACAGACCAATTTATGTAGCATGAATCACACATTGTATTTTATCCATTTTTTATCACACTGATAAGACAGGTAGCCCCCTCCAGCCATTTAAAAATCATTCATTTAGGCACAAGCCTCAAATTTATTGGCAGGTATATTTCTATTAAGTTTATTCCTCTAACACACCAGACTTTGCCTCTAGTGCCAGCACAGGTTGACATTTTTTTGTTCAGAGTGACATGTCTTGACAGCTATTGGATGGGATTGGATGGATTGCCATGGAATCTGGTTCAGACATTTGCGTTTCGCACAGAATTGCATCGACTTTACAAACCTGACTTTTCACATAGAATAACCAAATGCCTGCAAAACTATTGACACTCCCCTCTTCTTCACAGTGTGTTCTGTGGTAATTAATGGAATACAACAACATATAGTGAACATGGTAAACATATCTGATAAACATCAGCATGATGGTCATCGTGAGCACCATGCATGACCATACCAGGGAATGACACAGCAGCGACTGCAGAGTGTGGGGTGACGCCTGTCAATGTTACAATATTACATGTTACATTAGCTTGTTCTAATGCTTTTCCACATGCAGTCGCAGGCTCATGTAGAAAACGATGGATGTGGTATCAGCATGGAAGCTGCCTACTTCTGACTCTCCATTCATCCATTAAGATGAAGGTTTATGTCACCCAGTGCAACACTACTGCCCATTTCTTTGTTGTGTAGTTTTTGGATGACAATGACCTTCTGGGGCACAGAGGAACGATGATGAATAAAAGATGATTCAGTAGCATCTTCATCTGTTAATGCCGGACCGAGCTTGCACTTCACTACTAATCATTCAGACTTTATTATTCGTTTACTGCTACTAATTATTAGTTGTGCTGTACTTTATTAGTTTATGACAACTTTTTACACTGTATTTAGTGTTTAATGATTACCAAATAATTTGTAAACCTTCAAAAACCTTACATATATAGATGGAACAGATATCTATAACACTGTGTTTGTCATCTGTCCACATTTTCTCGATGGTTATTATAAACTTACTTCTGATGTTAAATAAATAGTGCAGTGCATCTGTAAACACAGCCATATCGCCTCTGTGTTTCATACAGACTTATATGTCACATATGTGGCCTAAGTTGCTTACTGACATAACCATAAACAACCATAAACCACAACCTTTTCCTCACCCTCGCTTCACCTCTCATCAAGTGTGGTGCACCCCGCTGCATCTCCTACAGACACTTAAGAGAGCCCTGTGGGTCTGTGAGAGGCAAAGCATGTTGTTATGTATTGATAAATATTAAGATTACAAATTATTACATCTGCGTTATAAATGAGTTCCAAAGTGAACAGAAATGTTATCTGAGTGGCTCTTATGAAGGTTAGGGCTTTATTTGCATAAGAACCATCATGGCCATGACTTGACACCTGTCATGAACATGAATAAGTCTTCATGAATGTTTATGACTGTTGAATAAATCAATATTCATGACTGTGTCATTCATTCAATTATGTCATTCTTTTAATGAAATGTTGACTTGCTCAAGATGTCTTTGTTATGCTAATGTGACACTGGCCAAGATGACATGACCTGTCATAAACATGTCACAGCGAGCTGAATTATCAAACTGAAAGAAACACTTTAGTTCTAAAATGAAAAAATCTAAAATGAGAGCTTTACTAATAATTAGTAAACATTATGAATTGCCATTTTATTGTCTGATAACAGTAAAATAACAATTAACTTGTACTTGAGTTTATCATTTATACGTGATGGTTATTATACATTAAAATCTTAAAATCCATTCAGAAACTCACAGGTAACCAGTGAAGGGCAGCATGATTTAGTGTGATCTGGTCACTCCCATTAGTACATATTACAATCCCGTCACCAGATCTGATAATCTAAATCTTTAATTCAAGTTCAGAGGAACAGACAAAAAAAAAAAAAAAAAGGCTAAACTGTTCAGAACTTATGGTCATAGTGGGACTGCAAGATACACCTCATCTCAAGCTTTTAACCGTGAAGACACAAGTTCATACTGCTATATAATGGATTGCCTAGATGTGATGTCAACATATGTATTATCACAGTGTGGATAGAGGAATGAATTTTGAGGCACTAGTTGGATAACTGAGATCCTGAGAGACAGCACATAATTGCTTCAGGGAGTTTTACAGATCTAATGATAGAGTCTTAAGAAATTAAATCTCAGTTTCAGGCTTTCTTTTGTAAATTGAAAGCTTTGGGTCCAACGTTAATGAGCTGATGGAATGCAGCTGAGCTACCCGACTGATTACCTGAACTGCAGCTTGCGTAAGGGGCAGGCACTAAGATAGTAACAGAAGATTGTGGTTTGGAAGAAGAAATCACTGGAGCTGACACAGAGTGGAACAGGTTATCAAGCTGCAGGGAAGAGTGAGTCGTCTTTTACGACCCTTGACTACAGATGCCCAGGAGGTCGGAGAGGGTGAAGTCAAGCCTTGGAGGGTTAGCAGGAGTAGCTGTTGCATCCCAGGCCAAGTGCCTTTGGCTGTCAGTAGACTCCAGACTGGCTAGCTGAGAACACAGTTCTGTTTGCCTCTGGAGGAGATCCTTGATGAGCCACTCAGTGGGTCACAGTTCACTTTTCAGTTTGCCAAAGACATTGGCATCATTGGAACTGCTAATGGTGTGTCTCACAGTGAGGCAAAGAGACATCTTCAACCTGCAGCCTCTTGTCTGCTTGCAAATCTAAATTCTCTCCCGCTTGCAAATCTAAATTCTCTCCCTATCTCTCTCTCCAATCATCATTACCATCAATGCATGTTACTAACTAAACTTCTTCCCCGGAGTTTCTGTGCTTTCTCGTCCAGCAGGTTCTCATGGATCGTGGCTACTGTTGTGGTCTGCTGCTGACGTCCACCATATATAGCATTACTGTCATTATTGCTACCATATCTCTCGGGTGTGTACACATAATTAACGTGACTCTGTTTATATGTTGCTCTCAATGTATGTATATGCATGGACAGTTTGTGTGTACGTGTACACACACCTGAAAAATAAAGATGATTATAATACTTAGTGAATGCACAATGTACATTAATGGTCTCAACTATATTTCTCATATTCTCGTATATATCATACTCTACCTGGCAGCCCTCCACTTCAAAGAAAGTGGTGGGCGTCCCTGAGCTACAACATCAGCTAGTGAGCCACTATTCAGATTGAACTTCTCAACAACAGCAACTGCTAAGACAGTGAAAGTAAAACCAACCGTTAAGTTCTACAACGTTTTATTAAAAATGGCAGTAAGTCAAAGAATGTGCCAACATCTATTATGCAAGTGAAAAATGGAAAGATGGATAATTTCAGAAAGTAGAATATTTTTTTCTCTCCTACATTGTCTCATAGTTTGCAAGACCAGGGAAGCAAGAGTTTGTAGTTTGGGTTTGGACACTACGTGTCAAGGTTCAGTCTGGGGACTCCATATCCGTCGCACCAAAGTGTCGCAAACAAAGTGTGCATAATTGTTAGTTTAAGCTACATGGTGACATGCTTTATAACGTGTCCATCTTTTCTTCTGAGTAACACTAAGCGCTGACCAAAACTTTTTCAGACTGTTGTTCTAGGTAGTATATTGAATAACTTTGTTTTCAAAAGTTGTGTGCTGTTTGAAGGAATAAGTTAAATCTATATGAACTGTGTGTGTGCTTTCAGTGTTTGATATGAACAAGAAACATGAAAACAAGTAACAAACAGGACAGATTAACAGTAAGCAATGTACGATAGAGGGGGCAGTATTTCAAGGTACTTTAATCCTTACTCATTTATATTACAATAGTAACAGACTACTTCTATGCATAAAAGAACTTACTGTTCTATTCCCCTCAGACATAGAGGCTCATAGTCTGCTCTGCCAAATATTTGTAATAAAGTAACATGGCTAATAGAGTTAATTTTTTGGATTTGCTCTGTTGCCTTTTCATGCTCATAGTCTGGCTCTAGTTTAAATATATCCTTTTGCAAAGCGACGTACCCACCCACCCATACCCGTCATACCTCATTCCGGACCCGAACCGTTACCCGACAGAATTCAAATTTAAGTTCCGCAACCACTATAAATAGACCTGTCACCCGAACGTACCCGAATTAAAATAAATCAGAGTCAAAATGAAATACAGAAGTTTATTGCCATGACATAGGCGAGTGGAATGATTAAGTTCAGTGGAATTTACATAATGCCCAGTAGGCCTACAGTAAAGGATAGCCGTGCCGTGCGCACACGTGAACTAAAAATAACATGGGCTACCCTGCGCAAAGTAAACATAAATCTGCCTACCTGTATAGTCCATTTAGATCTTCAACACCAACTTTATACTGTCCATTAACTAACTTCCTTCTCAGCTCTTCCATAGTCATTTTGAACTGCACAGGACATCGCGTGACGTGAAAACAACATTTGCAAAGATTCCTAGGAATGCACGCGTTGCCTACAGACAAAACAAATCCGATTTTACTTTTTAAAGGGAGTTTTACTTTTAAAGGGGGTTTACAATTCACTACAACATAAGCTTTTATATTTAAATAATATTTATTTTTGTAGGCACGTTTTGTAAACCGCAGATTAGACCCGCGCTCTGGTTCTTCCGACCCGACCCAGCATCCGACACAGCGCAAAGATTTTCACCCGTTGTACAAAATGTTACGGTTCACCCATGGGTACCCGAACCTGTGCAGGTCTCTGGTGCAGAGTGCTACATACAGGGTACAGAGAGGGCTGCTGTGCTTGATCCGTGAGGAATTTTGTCTAAAGGATTTCATAGACATGTCATTAAGGTGTCTGGGAACTGTGTGAACTAGTAGAAAAGGGGTATAATTGTTCTCCTTTAAGTATATAGCTAACATTCTGTCCTTAAGACTCTGGAGAATGGGATAAAGTAGATACCTGTCCCCCTCTCCCATTGTAATAGATGTATAAACAAGAACCCAGGAACAGTGATAATATATATAGTGTATATATAGTGAGATATATATATATATATATATAGTCGAAGAAATCATCGAGTCCAGTTGAGATGTGTGCTGTGGTTGTGTGTCTATTAAGAAGCGTGATGGCACACTGGTGAACTGACGATCCTGAATAACCCCTCATCCAGCACTGCTAGGCAGAAATTTGCATTAAGACCTCAGAAACAATAGGACAGGTATGCAGGCATGTACTTAACATGTCACAAGACCAAGGCCTAAACACTAGGGGCTGGTAGATGTTTCTAGACGTCACCTGATTAGCAATTACTGCAAATATACATAAAGACAGCATGGCAAGATAGCTACACCATATTACTATATTAGTATATTATTTGTCACAGGCTGTGACTGATAAAAACATGTAGTTTCATTATGCATCAAATAGCAGTGAGGTGCAAAGTAACTTCAAAATGAAACTATGTACTGTGTGCATATAATACTTATACTTGTACCTGGGTGTAGGGCAAATTCAGAGCCTCTAAATACTAATAAATACTGTACCCCCCATGAGTGGTACAGTAATAGTATTTTACATTATGCAGTACTTACACCCACTCTTTCCACACACATGGGTCTGCAGCGATATTGCGTAACACTCTTAAATAAGTTGTCACTTGTTTCAAATTTCCCATCAAAATACTAATTACAATACCATGCATGTGAATGTACAAGTTCATGACAATAGCCCCAAACAGTTAAACCCTGTTAAATATAACAATATAAACTATAACATAAAAATAGTTGTTGCAGGTCAGCTCTTTGACACCATGTTTAGGCACAGTGGAAGGAATGTCAGAGGATCACCAAAGTCAGTAGGCTTTAAACTCTGTGGACCTTGAATATCTGCACTAAATTTCATGGTGATTCATCCAATAGTTGTTGAGATATATTCTGTCTGGATACACAATTAAGCCTGTTATGCAGGCAAGATGCTTCAGGTATGCTGCTCATAAGAATACAATGTCGTTCTATTTTCATTACAGAAGTTTAGAGGAAAAGAACATATGAATAGAATATTTATCATTTGATGAAGATACAAAAGTATCCCAAAAATCTGCTGCTGAAAAGTGCAACATCTGCATCACTTACCAATGGATATAAGGATTACATCAAGAGTTATTCTCGGAATTGTCCAAGATTTTATGTCATTGATGAAAAAAGGCTTAATGGTTGCAAAAAATGAAAGAAAGTAACCAAAATTATTATGGGCTTTGCTCAAGGAACCACGAATATACAGTCCACACCAATATTATGTTTAATGTCTAGTCAGTACTTGTCCAAACAATTACTGTAGACGTGTAGAATTGTTGGACAGACCAATAGATTATGTCATCCTTAGGTCAGGCTGCTGACAGACAAATAACATTACTACTTGGATTCCATCAGCTGAACCCTGATGTGTTCAAAGCTGTTTGCTGCACACACTCTAACACTGCAGCAGACTGTCACGACAATCAACTAAAGGAGGACAACAAGGAAGGGGTGTGGAGACAGGAAGGAAGATGTCCTGATCCTTTAGGGGGGCCCATTACTACTCAGTATGACGAGTAGACGGAGTGAGGAGAGGGGTGAGTGGGATGTGTAGATGGAGAAAGGTTAGAGAGCTTCCTTGTGGTACCACAGAACAGCAGGAGCGAAACATTACATCCCCCCGTGTTCCCTTCCTCACCATCAAGCTGAGATGGAGCTCAGATCATTTGACCTCCCAGCACGAGCCAGGCAGCTGATAATTAGCAGCAGTCTGTCTGTCCCTCTTTAAATGCAGTGATGCTCCAGTATGCTTTTAGATAGATTTTCTGTTGGGACACAACTCACCTGGGCCTGGGGACAACAGATGTTACCTGGAAGTCTTCAAACTGGAATCATGTAGGATGTAAGGCCATGCCAGCCTGGCAGGCTCTCACAAAAGGTCTATCAAGTTGCATGATGGGAAGTGTGTGGAAGTTTGATACAGACTGATACAGACTAAATATCAGGATATCTCAGCCTATGCTGTTTCAGTTTTGGCTCTTCTTTTTTCTGTTTCTCATGGGCCTACCATGAGATTATCAGGAATGCAGGAAACATCTGCAGCCAGGGAGTCAAGTTTTTCATCATGCTGTATTTGATTAAGGCTGGAGATCTGACCCTCCAGTTCAGCAATCTTTTGAGTTGAATGAAGGCATCCAGTTCATTGGTGAATGGAGAATATACAGAATACTGTGTTTGAAACAAGGTTGCATTCAAGCTGTTTAGGTCAGGTCACAATTCAAAAATGGGATAATCAAGATTGATTAACAATCAGATAAAATCCACTTTAAAATAGAACCATTCACAGAGGCCTGGAGAGGTGAAAGTACAATATTCAGTATTTGACAAAAAGGCAAGGGTGAGAGAAAACCATCTCTTGACTCCTAATATTTATCTGACCCCTAGGCTGTGAACCACTGATTTAGACCACACTGTCAAATAAAATACCCACAAAATCTAATTCACACATAACAAGTTGGATAAAATAGCATACTTAACCTGTTAAGTCCAAATAAATGAATGATTTAGGAGATCTAATTTTCAAAAAGTCAAAAATCAAACGATAGCATCTTTTTTGTCTGATAAATATGGAAAACCTTTAGACCATTTTTTTTTACTTAAAGGATCAGTGCGTAGGATTTACTGGTATCTAGTGTTGTAGTTGCTGATTGCAACCTCCTCACCTCACACTGGCTGCAAAATGCATGGAAGGCCTTGTTTAGAGTTACTTTATCTGTCCAAGGCTACTGTAGAAACATGGCAGTTCAACATTATAGGCTCACAGGAAAAAAATGTGTCTGGTAACCCTAAATATGCAAAACTCTCATTAGTTTTGTACCTGTTGTCTCTGAATGAAGTTTGTCTTCTTCCAGAAAGCTGCTGTTTGTGGGGATATATGTTGTATTAGAGAAACAAGCTGAGGAGATGAGAGTGCTAACTGAAGCTGGGAAGAAACGGCAAAGAAAAAACAAGAGTAAGATAGGGAAGACACTAGCGAAGATAATAGAGAGAGAGCTGAACAGTGTCATATGAACAAATGGGTGTAAAAGAGGAGGAATATTATGTATTTATGGAAAGATCGACTGCATAATTCTGCGCCCCTGTAATATAGTGCCCCATTCTGGGCTCAAATTGCAGAATATTAGCTTTGATTATGCATCGTTTCACATGTGACTCATTATCTCATGAGGAAGTGCACTCGTGACAGAAATTGATTAGCTTTATTGACCCAGAAAGCGGGATTAAATAATTAGAAAAAAGCTTTTACAATCCAATATTACTCATGTCTGCATGTCACCCACTCATAATAAAACCAGCCAAAGATGACACATTAAGCTGGAGGGAAGGAAAAAAAACTGAAAACCAACAAGAGAACACTCGCCCACCACCAATTTTCGGGTGTCATGCTTGTAGTTCTTTGATGTCTCAAGTTTGGTGAATAAACGTTCTGTCTGTTCACTTTTTTAAATGATTTCTGTCTGCAGCATGAAGAAAAGGCTTTGAGGAGTCTACCACAATGCGTGGGCTGCTGCCGCTGCCCGTCTCTGCAGCCGAATGTTCAGCCAAAGCTCGGTGTTTTTGTCTTCAGATGAGATTATTTCAAAAATCCTCTCGACCTGACATGAAAAGGTCTTTGAACATTTACATTTGTTCACCACTCTGAGTTAAAAATAAAAGTTTTTCAGGAGTCATACTCAGGTCCCCTGCTGAATGTTCCAAGAAAAATGACAAATTCTCTGAAAGGGACAAGTGCTACATAATTATCCATTCCCAGTGTCAACATGCCAAAAGCATGTAATTACACCTGCGGTTACCTCATTTCCCTGCTTTTACCATAGAGAAGTATTCACAACCTAATGGGCCTTTAAATTTTTTTAATAGAGAAATGCTCAACCTATTGGTCTTGAAGAGCAGAAAATACCTTATACTGTTGTCTGCCTCTAATGTAGAGACAAGACTTGCCATTAGTGGTTCATTCTGTGAGAATTTGATTTGACAAAAAAAACAAAAAACAAACAGAAATATACGCAAAAAGGTTGAGGTTTGTAGGTAACAATTCATGAGCCTATATTCATTTCTCAAATGAATGAAAGCTGAAAAGAATCACTTTTTCTGAAGTACAAATTTTGAGTGCTGCTTCAATTTATTGCACATTATTGTGCACTTGACACTGAGACGGGAACGTGTTCCTGTTTAAATCTGCACAGATTTTGATGATAAGCTTACAGTTTCATGAACAATGACTGGTGAATTTTGGTATTTATATTTATAGTTTTATTTCACTATTTCTGTTGCTCATAGAGATATTTGTCTCCCCTTTCAGTCAGGTTCTATTGTACTATGGACTGAAATATGTGCCACCAGAAACTGAATTTGAATCATTTATATTTGAATTTGAATTGCTTAACTTGAATAATTGCATTAAAAAAAAACTTAATTTGAATTGTTCAATTTGAATCATTGCATTGAAAAACTGAATCTGAATTGTAATTTGAAATTGAATTTATTAGTTTGGAACGGAACGTTCAGTTCTCACAGTTCAATTTCAATTTCTGTGACAAACATCCGGGTAATTGATGTTGTAATTAGCTTGTAAGATTACATTTTTTGCACCACACGATTTTAGAAAGTCCAGAATTAACTTCCACCCTACCAAACATCCAACATTTTAATTTTTCTCAGGTTTAGTGTTTGCCTTGCTCCTGTACTGTGAGTGACTATTCACTTGTTTGTTCAATATTCATAATGCAGTCATATCTGCAGAAATACCTTTATCTAACATGATGAGAAAAAGCACATATGCCTTTTTGTGTACATTTGGCTTGTTCCTTTAACCTGATATAAGGGATAATAAAAGGATTTAGAGTCCATCATTCAGGCTACACAGCTTATCCAGATTGAGCCTAGGCACCTCTCTGTCTGACCAGCAACAAGGACGTAGCAGTATTTAATCAAATTAGCCATGAATTTACTGCAGCGTGTGCAGTACGCAACCTCGGCCATCCGAAGAGTCGTAAAACCCAGGCAGGGGAGAGGGCAGAATGGACGTAACCGCACTGGGGCTGCAAAGTGTCTTAAGTGATAGAAAAATTCCCATGGCCCATTAATTTTCAAATTAAGCACTGCCTGCCGGCACCCATTTTGTCCTTAGTCATAAAGGGATTGACGTGGAGGTTACTGCCGCCTGTCTTTATGCATCCAACCCTTTAGAGGTTGTCTCAATCTTCTCCTGAGGCTGCTTTTGTCGCTGTGTGTCTTGGTGCTCCAGCCAATTAGATTACCATGTTAGCAAGCATACACCATACAGGGCTGAATATGCCCAAACCTGCCTCTCTGATTTCCGTAATTGCACTGTGGCCTCATTATCTCAACTAGCTAAGCAAGTGCTTGTGAGAAAAGGGTGTGCATGTGTACGCCAGCGTTCATACTTGTTTTTGCTTATGTTGTACATATAATTACATCAACTGGTAAAGTCACTGCTGCTCTGCAGGGAGCACAGTTTCCCAGGAAGTACTTTGACCTTCTGTCCAGTAAAAACTCAGAGTTAGTTTGCAGCACCAAGTGCAAAGTGGCAGGCAGCAGCGTGCTTCGGATACATTCTGGATGCAGAGAGGTGAGCAAATGGCACTGATTGTCTCTTAGTGGTTCATTAAGCAGCAATAAGGTCGAGCACTAGCGCCTAGCCATATGATATTCATGACTGCTGACACCACTTAGCCCAGCATCTGCTTCTACCGCTCATATCAGAGTCCATCTTTAAACAAGCCAAATCAATATGCCAAAGATAATAACATAGCACTCAAATCATCGTCTGACAGCGGGAGTGAGAGAAAATATGATTCCGCACGGGCCTCATTCAAAGGTTACTGCAGGTAAATGTTAGGCTTAAATTATCCTATTATCCAGGCCTATAGATAATGCCAGCGGAACATGAGACCACATGACATCATTAAAACATTAGAAGAACAGCTCGGGAGAAAAAAGGATAGATGAATGGTGAGAGAGTTAGATGGAATACATGTATGTCAATAGGCCAACCAGACTGTCTTTGATTTATCCAAACTTCACATCTTCGCCCTTCATTAACTCTCTAATCTAGATCCAACCCTACATCCCCACAGCGTTTTTTTGATTATTAAACCATTCTTGTTTTGTATATTTGAGTAATACTGCAAACTCCAATGGGCCTTTTTTCTTTTTAACATTGAAAACAGTCTTACAATAGAAATATGTCTATTCAATCTGACTCAAATCTCATATCAGGACATGGCTCCTTACACAAATGAGAGTCTGAAAACAATAATTTGTGATTTTAGATAAAGGGCTGGAACTATTTTCAGTGAACAACAGCCGGGCACTGGGGGTCTGTCATGGTCCAGGTTTGGTGTCATTATAGAGACTTATGTCTAAATGTGTGCGGTTCAACAATTCCCACCATGAGCAAGCACTTGGTGAGGGTTGTGAGGAAAAACTGCCTTTTATCAGTCTGTCTGTCCATCCATGCATCTATCTATCCATCCATCCATCCATCCATCCATGGTAGTCCACAAGTCCTTCTGCCTCAACTGGCTTTCGCCACAAAGCAGCGGTGGCTCTATGCCTTCAGCCCCTCCCTCCCCCGGGTTTATAAGATAAAAACATTGTCAAGAGGAATTCACATCCAGGAAGTGATAGAACACATGCAGGTTCCAACATTTTGTTTTTACAGGGATACACTGTGACACAATGATCTATGGGATCTACTCGTCCGGTGTGATGGCTTTACTGAAGATTCTTTTTCTTATTTGCCTCAGTTTAAAAAATGAAGCAGACATCCCGACCTGATGGGATAGCCTTACTGCTAAACAATGTTATTCCTTGCCTCTTTCTCTTCAACAAGCACTGCACAAAGAGTGAAATGTCATTTTTCCTTTATCCCATCATTCTGCATGAAGTCAGTATTGAGTAATATTATTTAGGGGCATTTTACTGACTCTTTACAGATAACTACAGACAACACCTGCTCAGGATGAAGTTGATTTGGAAATCGTTTGGAAATAAAAGGAAATTTGGTGCAAACGCACACATTGTGCTTTGTAATACACTACTGATCAAAATCTTAAGACCGGATTTTGCACTGGTGGAACTTAACCAGGTTGATGACTGGGTCTTTCAATAGGACAACGCTTCAGTTCACAACACCTGCCTGACAAAGAACTTTTTCCAGGGTTAGGGTTCCCTTTTGGACCATCCTCCATGTCCCCCTGATCTAAATCCCACTGAGGACGTTTGGGGACAGATGACAAGGGAAGTTTACCAAAAGGGTCCAGACCATGGATGCCTTTCTTGATGCCATCCTCACAATTTGGGACAATGTTCTCACCAACCATGCCTAAATTAATTTTTCAAATGATAAACAAGAATCGTGGGGCTACTGAGTACTACTGAGTCCATTTTAGATCTATTTTTTGGTTTATTTTGGGCTGAGGTCTTAAATCTCTGATCAGCTGATAAACAGCCTGTTTAAGTTTAAGTGCAGTTTCTAAGGACTGAAATATGTGCTACCATCATTTATATTTGAATATGAATTGCTTAACTTGAGTAATTGCATTAAAAAACTGAATTTGAATCACAAAATATGAATTTGTTGTTGTTCAATTTGAATCATTGCATTGAAAAAGTGAATCGGAATTGTAATTTAGGTTGGAACTGAACATTCACAATTCAAATTTAGTTCTCACAACTCAGTTTCAATTTTCTGGGTAGTTGAGGCAGAGCAGTCAAGCGCAGATACACAGGACACCTCTTCGGCCTATCAGCAGCTATGTGTGTGTGTGTGTGCACCATGGCAGTTGGTGGTGTCTGTGCCACAGTAACCGCTGCTGTCACAGTATGGGCAGGGCTGTCTCTTGCTCCTGTTTCTTCTTTTTGCATTTTGAAGCTCTACTTACAGCCAGGTTGAGTTCCACCGGCGCAAAATGTGAATATGAGTCATTTTTCACGCAGTCAGAAGATTTGGATCAGGAGTGCATTTTGTCTGTATGCAGTTTGTTTTGTTTGTCAGTAACCTTCTAACATGACCTCTGTGCAGTTTTATCTAAGGACAGGTTGTTTTGTTCTTTTAGCCTGGTTTTCTTCTACTGCAATCGAATAGCACAGGGGCACAGGCTTTCTGTTACCATCCCCGGTGTTAACGAGTCGGTTTTGACCCATGTCTTAAATCAGCTTTAAAATACACTAAAAACAATAACCTTTCATCCACTTCTTTTGTCATCTCTTGGTTACCTTGTTAGGCTTCCTTATCCATGAAAATGTTGGGTTTAATATTTTTGGTGTGGTTCTCTAGGCCTTTTTAAAAAAAAATTATTTAATTTTTTTTTTAAAAATCAGTGTACCTTTCGATTTCAATAAAAAAAAGAAAAATTAACCTCAAGAGAATTATAAATAAATAAAAGCTTGTTGTGTTATCTGAATATTATTGAGGGGTATAGAATACATCTCTGAAATTAATTTGCTTAATTTCAATTAAAATTTTTAAATGAATAACTATAGTAACATCATATATTGTTTTTTCTTAATAAATATATATATATATATATATATATATATATATATATATATATATAGTCAGCAATAGAACACTTAATTAATATAAACACATTGAAACACAGAACAGGTCATAACATTGATTTGCAAGTTCAGTTACAATGAATTACTACTTCCAAAACTATTAGAAAGCTAAATCAGAGTAAAAGTCTCTGTGTGCAAGAACATGCTTGTGTATGCTTTGTAGCGTGCACAGGCAAAATCATATTGCTACACACCTTTTCATTAAAACCCACCTCCGTCATCCACCCACATTCAGCTCCTACTCCAATGGAAATAAACCACCGCAGCCCGCGCAATTTGAATCCGTCCTCCAGTAAGAGTGCAAGTTACCGGTGGGAGAAAGGTAGGAAGAGGAGAGGCCCCGGAGAGTCGTGAGGAAGAGAGCGATAGCGTCTTAAGCGTGCGGTTAAATCCACGACGGTCTTATATCCGCGTCGCTGGAGTCCCGTCGACCAGCCGATTGGATTGACTATTTCGTTGATTGCGATCAGCTGTTTCAGGAGTCGGGAGGTGCCGGTTCCGGTGGAAGAAGGCCGACTGACTGACTGACCGATATATTTACTTTATAAACATAGGTACAGTGAGTACCTGTTGTGCATTTTTGTTTCCTTTTATATTGTTTGCTGCACCGCGACGAGAGACGCTGGTTTATTTTTGTTTTCTGCACTGCTACGAGAGACGCTGGTTTATTTCGAGTTTATCTCCTTACTTTGGTGGGTGTCCGCGGTAAAACCCGGAGCGGATTTTTGAGTTGCTGTTTGTGGTGGCACATGCCCTGGACTGAACTGCACTGAACTGTGGTGTAGGATTAGACATTTCTCTTTAGTCTAATGTCTCTCTCAGTTGCCAAAGTGGAAGGCTAACTACTTGCTAGCATCTTGGGGGAAAAAACGAATCACACACCGACCGTTTATTTCTGCGCATGCTCACAACATCCTGTGCGCGCCGGCACATAACGTTAAAGTCACAGAACATAACATGGCTTTGCTATTTGTATTACATATGCTTAACATGTGGCATTGTGAAAACCTGGAATGTACGGTTCCCAAAAGGAATGAACTGAACCTTTACTTTTTTTTTGTTTGTACTGTGGTGAAGCATTGTGAAAATATACATTGTGAAAATAGCCTTGTGAGTGTGTGACAATTGCTTTGTGTATAATTGCTGTGCGGATCTGTCCGGTTATTATTTTGTTGTGGGTTGACTGAATTATTTTTGTTCTGTTTATCTTACTTTGTCAGACTTGACTCTGACTGGCACCCCAGCATTTTTTCTAGTTTGCCCCCAGAGATCTACGGATTCACTAAAAATCCTGGCTTGTGGAAAAAACAAAGCGTCAAAATAAATAAAAATGGATGAAAAGGGGAAATCATCAAGTGACTGGAGTGAAATATCACAAAATCACACTGATTGTGAGGGGAAAACCTCTTTATTTGTGGAACAAGGAGACAAAGGAAACAAAATGGCAACCCACTTGGAGTCTTTGCTCTGGGAAATGGAGGGAGTTTCAATGGAGACTCTACAGACAAAGCCAGCACAAACACAGGAAACTCAGGCAACTCATTATTCACTGTTGGACGTGGATCTTTGTGTTTTTTTCAGAGCTTGCTAACTCACCATTAATCCACCAAAACACTTATGAAACAAATGACAACCGCGGAAAGGGAGACCGTCCACCGGAAAGCTCAGCCTTAAAGGAAAAGGTGCAGCGCTCGGACATCCAAAAAAACCTTCAGAAAATTGAAGAGCAGCATCAACATCGGCAGGAGCTGAAGCAAAGCATGAAACAAAAATCACCAAAAGAAGTCACCACTCAAAATGAAATACTGATCAAAATTCTCACCAGACTATTCCATGAACAACAAAAAGAAATTGTGGAACATACAGAAAAGCAGCTTGAATACCTGCGAACACAGTTTAATTCATCTCTGGATTGGAGATTAAAAAGCCAGCATTCTGACCTGTTGCAAGATGTATACTCTGTTCTGAGGCCAATGTCTGAGATCGTATCTCACCTCCAGGAGGAGCTCTCCCTCTGCTGAGACGATTTACACACATTGTCAGAAGAAATTACATCAGCCAGACTTACCACCCAGGTTAACGAAGTAAGTGTGCAAACCCACACTAAAGTCTTACAAGGAGAGAAGCCCATGGTCACCTAGACGCCCCAGATTACAGTCTACTGTACAGCCGGGAATGACAGAAGCCAATTTTGCGTCACCTGGAGGATCAATCATGCATGGAGAAGTGAAAAGCAGATGAATGGGACAGAGTCCAGTTAAACTTAATTTTCCTACCTTTGGGAAACTGGGAGATTCGCCTGACCCCCTTCAATACCTGGAAAAGGTGTGAAGATTATCTGGCTCTCAATCCACTCGCAGATGAGGAGCTCATTGCCACTCTGCGTAATGTCCTTCTTGGGACTACAAGAGATTGGTGGGACGTGGTCTGTCATAAAGTTCGCACATGGAAGGAATTCAGTGATCAGTTCCATGTGGCTTTCCTATCCGAAGACTATGAGGACGAACTAGCAGAACGAGCGAACTGTGGTGATGGTGATGGTGAAAGCATCCAAGACTTTGTCTACATGTACCAGTCACTGTGCAAACGCTGGAAATCAACTATTGAAGAAGAGGAAATCATAAAGTTGATATTGAAAAACATTAACCCCCAACTGGCCAGTCAGCCACGAACATCTGTGGATGAACTTGTTCGCCTGGGTCAGCAACTGGAGAAGGACCAAGAGAACCAGCTGCAATACGAACACGGGAAAAAACTTATTAAAGAAAACGGCAAAGCCTGCGGCCTCTGAACCTGCTATCCTATCTCCTAATACCAAGGAAAACTCTGCCTGACCAAGCCCACCCAGCCATAACCGTCCTCCTCAAGTGTACTGCTGGCGCTGCAAAGGAAGTCATGCACCTGCTTCCTGTCCTCAGTGGAATCAAGATAACCAACCTAGATAACCAACCTACACCTACCCTTAGCTCCCTCACTTCTTCAGTTTCTCAGGGAGCTACTGCTTCAGTGAATGCACCTTCACCATCACCTGAAAGTTCATTTCCCTGTCAATTGATGGTCCCATTGCAGATCGGTCCAAGGAAGGAAATCGCCATCCTGGACACTGGTTCATCTTACACACTGATAAACGAAAAAGGTTTGGACAAAATGTGAAAGTGTGAAAAAACAGCAGGATGTGTTAAAGCCTTGGACACGGGGATCATTGTACCTAGCAAATGGGGAAGAAAGACAACCATTAGGATGCACTGAAGTGAACCTCACCCTACAGACTCAGTCTGTGACATTACCTTGTGTCATCCTATCTGCGCATAGTCTCTCCTTTCCTGCAGTGGAGGGACTAAACTTCATCTTCTTCACTGGTTTGCAGTTTGATGTCTCTGCAGAACCGATATCTATAAGAAGCACCAATATCTGTTCTTGAGAGCGACTGCAGCACCAGATGCTGTTCTCCCACCTCAGCTTGCTTTCTTCTCTGCTGTTGCTCCCAGGAACCTCATCTCTCTGCCACCAGGGCATGATCTCATACAGGCTGCCCTCAGCAATGCGCACCTGGATGATTTTGGGAAAAATCGATTGTTGTGTCAAATACAGGAAAACATGTCTGTACAGCAACACTGGGATGTACAAACATTCTGACACACAATGTTTTCCTCACCCATGATGTGCCCATCAAACAGAAGCCGTATCGGGTATCACCAACCAAGCTGCAGATCATCAAAGAGCATGTGGAGGAAATGTTGGAAAAGGACATCATAGAGCTATCTGCCTCTCCTTGTGCTGCCCCTGTTGTCTTAGTACCAAAGAAAAATGATCCCAAACCAAGGTTCTGTGTGGACTACAGAAAAATGAATGTGGCTACTCACACTGATGCCTATCCCTTACCCAACACCCAGGAAATCTTGGAATCGTTGGCTGGCGCGGTGGTGTTCTCTACCTTGGACCTGAACAGTGGTTACTGGCAAGTCCAAATGGATAAAGACAGCCGGGAGAAAAACCACCTTCATTTATCCCTTTGGCCTTTTCCAATTCAAAGTAATGCCGTTCGGACTAAAGAATGCCTGATGGAACTTGTCCTTGGGCACCTACGGAGGAAAATTTGTCTTGTTTATCTGGACGACATCATCATTTATTCTCACACCATCGAGCACCACAGCTTTGACATACAGGCAGTATTTGACAAGCTACAAGAAGCTAACCTCACAGTCAACATGAAGAAAAGTCAGTTCTTTCGCACATCCTTGAAGTTTCTGGGTCATTTTGTTTCCTCTTCTGGTGTCCAAGTCAACGCTGAGAAGACGAAGGCAGTGCATGAATTCCCTGTCCCACAGAACGTCAAGGAACTTCAAAGATTTCTTGGGATGGCTGGATGGTACCACTGCTTCGTGCCCCGTTTCTCTCAGTTGACTGAACCGCTCAACGCCCTTAAACAGAAAGGAGCCAAGTTCATCTGGACTTCCTCATGTCAGACAGCCTTTGAGGCTTTAAAACAACACCTGGTTTCTCCGCCAATCCTGGGTCATCCTGATTTCAACCTGCCCTTTATCATCTACACAGATGCCAGTGATGTCGGTTTGGGGGCTGTCTTAGCCCAACAGACTGGCCGGGATGCAGAGCAGGTCCTTGCATTTGCCAGTCACACTTTGAATCCGGCAGAGAGGAACTATTCCACCACCGAGCAGAAATGTCTAGCTGTTGTTTGGGCCCTGGAAAAATGGTGATATTATTTGGAAGGCAGACCTTTTACAGTGGTGACAGACTATTGTCTGGGTTTTTAAAACTCAGAACACAGCACACGACTCATCAGGTGGGCACTCCGGCTTCAAGAATTCACCTTCACTGTGGAATGTGGAACATTGTGCCGGATGCCCTCTCCCGAGCTCCTACAGACTCCCTTTCTACAACCGTATCTGTGTATGCTACTGTCACGTCTGCTGCTCCAAAACCAGCAAAAGACCTTTCCATCTCAATTGAGGCCCTGTGGAAGAGACAACAGGAAGATCCAGAGTGTCAAACTCTATATCAACAAGTAGTAGAAACTGGACAAAACAAAGTTTCGAACCCTGCATATATCATCATGAATGATCTCCTCTACTGTCGCGTCACCCTCCCATACAAAACCATCTACCAACTCTACATACCTCCTAGTTTCCGCTCACTGTTGCTGGACTACCTCCACCAAGATCCGCTCTCTGGACATCTAAGCAGGCACAAAACCTAGACTGCAACATCTTGTCTACTGGCCAAAGCTGAGCTGGGATGTCAGAACAGGTAAAAAACGGTGCCACATGTCAACTACAAACCAGAAAACTTGCAGGAAAACTTCAACAAACTCAAGCTCACCGCCCCTAGGAAATGCTGAGAGTGGATTTGATGGGTCCCTTCCCCAAAAGCTCCAAACAAAATGTGTATCTAATGGCGTTTGTTGATTATTTCTCCCAGTGGGTTGAACTGTTCCCTATCAGAAATGCCACTGCTGAAACAATCTCGCAGATCATGGTCAAAGACATCTTGACCCGGTGGGGCATTCCCGACTACATCCTGTCAGACCAGGGAACACAGTTTGTTTCCTCAGTTTTCCAAACTGTATGCAGGACCTGGAATGTGGGACACAAGTTAACATCGGCATACCATCCACAAACTAACCTAACAGAGAGGTGTACTCAAACGGTTCACCCTGTTTTTAGTAGGGTGAAAAACAATGATAGCTTCCTATGTTGGTGATAATCAAACATTGGGACAAGAACCTAGCTGAATTCCGGTTTGCGATCAACTCTGCAGTCTAGGAGTTAACCAGCGTTTCTCCTGCCGAGCTTATTCTTGGTTGTTCACTGAGAGGACCTCTTGACTCTATGTTGCAACCTCAGGAAATTGCTCCAGACACCCCTCCATACACCAAAATCAGACAGCTTAAAGATCTGTGTTCCTTTGTGGAAAACAATTTAGACTCCGCTCGTTGACGGCAGAAGAGAAACTATGACAAACATCGATGTGACCTTGTTCCAGGAACAGCCCATCCTCTCTCCAAGGCTGAAAAAATCCTTTGCTGCCAAATTAGCCCCAAAATGGGAAGGGCCATATCATCATATCACCATTTTCTAATTGACCCTCTCTGCCTGTCCGTTGAACTGAGGGTGATAGCCCAAGGTTAGGCTGACTGTTGAATGGCCAGACAGAAAGCTTTCCAAACTGCATTAGTGAATTGGGACCCATGGTCAGAAACAATATTAGTGGGAAGACTGTGAGTGAGGAACACCTCCTTGACCAGAATATCCGCCATCTCTCTAGCTGTGGGCAGTTTAGGCAGAGGAACAAAGCGTGCAAATTTGGAGAAACGATCCACTACAGTCGGAATGACAGTTTTACCCTCTGAAGGAGGAAGCCCCGTAACAAAGTCAACTGCCAGGTGGGACCAAGGATGGCAGAGTATGGGTAATGGGTGCAGGAATCCTGAACTGGGTCGTGTGTATTCTGGGTGTAGATAGGACAGGCAGAGACAAAAGATTTGGTGTCCTCCTCCAAAGATGACCACCAAAACTGTCTACAGAGGACAAACAGAGTGCGGTACACTCCAGGATGACAGGAGAGGGGAAACCCCAAAACAACACAGATTTGCTGACAGATTCAGGGAGAAATAGGCGGCCAGGAGGGCCGTTACCTGGATCTGGGTGGTCTTAAAGAGCATCCTCGACCTCCTGTTCAATCCACGATGGTATCCAGGGCTGTGATGGGCAACTCCTCCCGGAAGAGGAGGTGGGACAGAGCGTCAGGCTTGGTATTCTTGGTGCCAGGCCTGTAAGTCAGCACCGACCTGTGCCTGTAAGTTAAACTGACCAAAAAAGATACTCAAGGTTCTTGTGATCTGTCCACACCACCAATGGCAGCTCCACCCTCTCCAGCCAGTGGCGCCATTCCTCCAACGCCAACTTAGCCCGGCAACAATTCACGATTGCCCAAGTTGTAATTGCGCACAGAAAGGCACAGGGGTGAATCTTGTTATCCTAGGGTGAACACTGAGGCAAAACTGCCCCCACACCCACATCAGAGGCATCCACCTCCACCACAAACTGCAGGGACCAATCAGGCTGGATCATGATTGGGGCTGTGGTAAAGCAGTTCTTCAGCTCCTGGAATGCCCCCTCGGCCTCAAGTGATCAGAGAAACTGCCTGGAAGTGGAGGTGAGAGCAGTTAGGCAAAAGCAACATACCTATAGTTACGAATGAAGTGTCTGTAGAAATTGGCAAACCCAAGAAACTCCAGAGGAGTTACTTCCGGTTCTCTGGCCTGGGCCATTGCCCTTCTCTGGGTCCATCTTGACCTGACCCTCTGCAATAATGTATTGAAGAAAAGATACAGTACAGGCATGAAACTCACATTTCTCTGTTTTAACGAACAGTCTGTTCTCCAAAAGCCATTGGAGGACTTGACGGATGTGCTTGATGTGTTCAGCAGGGTCTCTAGAAAAAAGTAAGAATGCCATCCAGATAGAGAAAGACAAAACGCCTTAACATGTCTCTTAACACATTAATTATCAAAGACTGGAAGACCGCTGGGCCATTGGTGAGCCCGAATGGCATCACCAGGTACTCAAAGTGTCCAAGGGGGGTGTTGGCTGCCATTTTCCACTCATCCCCCTGTCGGATCAAGATAACAAGCATTATGCAAGTCAAGCTTGGAGAACATGGTGCAGCCCTGGAGAGACTCAAAGGCTGAATTGATTAGAGGCAGAGGGTACTTGTTCTTTATGGTGACGTTGTTTAAACCACGAAAATCAATACAGGGCCAAAGAGACCGATCCTCCTGACAGAAGAAGAAGAATCCAGCACCAAGGGGGGATGAAGAAGGATGGATGACTCCAGCCGCCAAGGACTCCTTGACATACATTTCCATAGCCTCCTGTTCAGGTTTGGAGAGGCTGTAGAGGCGACTGCTAGGGAATGCTGCACCTGGCAGGAAGTCAATGGGGCAGTCGTAAGGGCAATGTGATGGCAGAGAAAGAGAGCCTGTTGTTTACTAAACACTACCTGGAGGTCATGATATTCTTGGGGAACTTGAGCAAGGTCGGGACTTCCTGGGTGAACACAGGGACTGGAAACAGATGGAGGCTGGGCCGAGAATAGACAACTTGCATGACAGGCTGCACTCCAACTGAGGATCCTAACATAAGTGGGATGTGAGGTGACTCTAACAAAAAAACTAATGTTCTCACTATGGTTTCCAGAAAAGAGAAGTCGTACAGGACAGGTTGGTCATCTAGGGTGCTAGCTATAACAGGTTTCTCAAGTAAGCCCCAGTTGTTTAAATAAGCTAGCGTCTAGTAAACTCTCATCAGCCCCAGAACCAATAAGTGCTAACACCTCAAGGGACTGAGCTTGCCAGCTGATGGTTGCATGGAGTTTGGCCCAGGGTTGGGAAGGCAAACAGAGGTTTGGCTCGCCAAGATCCCTCCCAGAACTAGCGAGGCCTTTTGTTTAACGTCCAGGTAGGACAGTTGACGAGAACGTGGCCAGTACAGGCAGCAGTACTTGGCAATCCTCCATGCTCTCTCCTGTGGGGAGATGGTTGCAACTGCATGGGTTCCTCTCCAGACCTCACCTCCCTGTGGTCTGCTCAGCTCCCTGAATGGAGACTGGGTTGTGTGGCTGAGCAACGTGCAGCAGAGCAGGGAAGCGATCCCTCAGCCAGGATGGAACATCAATTTCATGAATTCGTCTCCTCTCTCCTACGTGCCCGGCACCTGTTGTCAATGCGGATGGATAAAGCAATCAATTCATCAACATCATTAGGCTCAGGATAAGACACCAATTCATCTTTAAGGGTCTCACTCAACCTGTTACATAACACTGCCTGTTGCGCCTCCATATTCCACCAACACTCCGCAGCTAGAGTCATGAACTCAATGGCTTATTCAGCCACACTCTGTGACCCTTGTCGCAGGAAGAACAAAGTCTGTTAATGTTTAAGTTTAAAACATATCACTCTTGCGCTTGTCTTTAACAAAATCATTCAGAAAATAATATTTTGTGTGACATCTACAGATATATAGCGGCAGCAGTTTGTCCTTAAAGGTTCAAATGCTTCGTTATGTCACCCAAAAAAGCCAGATCTTCCAGCCATACAGTATCTGACAATCCTAGCAGCCCATAAATAATATTCTAAAAATGAAATGTGTCCGTGGGCTGTGATTGGTCCCCAGCCTGGACTTTGCCATCTCTGGAAGCAAACCTTAACTAATAAAATTATTCTATAGTATTTCCAGTCCTCTGTACACTGTCTGTCAACATCTCCCTTGTATATCCTGCAGTAGTTGTCATGTTAAGACTGATCACATTTTTCATCTTTACCTGATGCTGACAAAGAGATGAGGTTCACTTCTTAGTGAGCGGACATTTTTCTCCAACCCAGAGGAGTTAATAATAATAATAATCTCTAATGCTGTTCAAAGGTAGTAGCAGATGTTTTACAGTTTAAACAAGCCCCTCTATGGGTGTCACTATCGGTACAGGCTCCTGCTGGGATCCAGACAGGCAAAAGTCTAGTAGTTGAATATCTGTGGAGAACTGATTATGAATGTGATTTCATCTAAACGTTTAGTATCCATCAACACTGAAGGTTAAAATAGACTTTGTTTCCCCATTTGGTTGGTCTTTGACTTGTCAATGCACGCTGATATACAACAAAAAATGAAAAAAAAAAAAGGTGATGGGACAGGGCCGTGTTAGCACAAGAAGAAAACAAAGACAAAAGCATTCATCCAGGAATCCATTTTCGAGTGCACGGCCCTATCACCTCATTGACTCTGAAATTGAATCCTAAACTCTGATGGGAGGAAATGTGCTGTTAAAGCAGAGCGGGAGGGAAAAAAAGGAGAAGTGAGACAGACGTGAAGAGAGAGAAACACACTCCATTAAATCAATTAAGTCTGCATGCTGCAGGAGCCTGGGCAGGAGGATAATTACTTAGGGAGAGTGATCAGAGACTAATCTAATGATGATGCCCTTTGCTACCCACTACCAGACTTGATGAAGCAGCACTCCTGTGGGACTGGGCCCTGGCTGTGAAACTGAGGAAACACACACACACACACACACACACACAGACACACATATGGAGATGGAGGACATCTAAGTGCTTGTGTGCAGTATGTGTTTCTGTACAAATGAAGGAGCAAGCGAGGGAAAGAGAGAAATTCAAAGCAAAGCAGATACAAATTTTCTTTGACTGCTGATAGTCTGTGTTGATATTTCATGATTTTAAGGCAAAAACATCTGACACAGTACGACCTCTACGACCACTCACTTCTGAAATAAAGGGCTGTTCGTTATTATTTATAGAAAGAAAGTATCATCTGCTACAATGCATGATGGGCTGAAAGTATTTTCATTCCCAGGCAAAGGCAGCCTAAAACATTCTAAACATGGATGCAGAAACCATTTAATTCCCCTCTTTGATCAAAAAGGGTATTTTTTATAAATAAAAAGAAAGCAGGAGGGTATTAAGATGTTTTTTTTTGGTATGCTGTTTGGCTGTTGCAGTCAAAGAGCACAAACAGCAAAAAGCTTTGTCACCATCGGTTTTGAATCTTGTCCTCCAGAGGCACCTCCCAGAGGTCAGAGGGCACATGTATGGTTTGTGCAGAGGTGTAATGTCTGACACACAAATATCTATTTTTAGTTTGAGCAAGGTGAACAAGGTATTGTTCATTGGTGATTGTTATAGATATTAAGGATGAAGAATTTCATTTTACAGTGGAACTCACAATTTGAGTCAGGATTAAAAAATAATCCCACAATGGTTTTACACTGGTATTAGAAGAGAGACACAGCCGTGTGGCAGCAGCATAACAATGATCAGAGAGGTCAAAAGGGGCTGATAACAAAACATGATCCACCTTTTGAGCCTATATTGATCTTGTGATCGATGGTGTCAAATGTAGCAGGATAGCACCATTGTTTACTGTCTGTTCACAAACCTGATAGCACCATCTGACTGTTAATATTTCTTCCATGAGATCCATGAGAGATATTGTTGTATGATTTTAAAGAGTAAATGTCTGCTTTTATGTAGTGCCTTTATCCAAATCATCCATTTCTGTACACTCACTGGCCCGTTCTCACTCCAAACTCATCAAACACAGTAGGTTATACACTACGCTATGCTTCAAACCGCGATACTCTAGTTACCACTCAACCACAGCCGCCATCAAAGTCAGATGACGTAGTATAAAGAGCAAGACAGTCACATGGAGAATACGGATGAATGGATGGGTTAAAAGACAACAACACCCACCGTTCATATCACACACGAAACCACAAGTCAAAGGTTACAGGTCCAGTCCATATTACAAATGTTATATTCCATTTCTGTCATATTCTGCAATATGGCAGTTTTGTTTTCAATCGTGTATAATCACCTGAAAATAAGAATCATAAGATTGTGTCTATTGAGTATTAGTTTAAGTTAAGGTACACTGTTGAATTTGACCCCTAGCAGCACTATGGGCAAACATTGTTTGCACGCTTCGTGTCCAGTGGATGGCAATACTCCCTCTCCAGTGTCAATCCTCTGCTCCTCTCTTTCTGTCTGTTTCAGTCAGCATGGAGAAGGCAAGGATTATCCCTCCAGTGGATTTCCACTTGACAGAGAGTGGGCTGCTTTTGAACTTTCACTGACTGAAGCCTCTTCTCACTCCCAAGCTGCTCATGGAGCATGAGTGCCTCAGACATACTGTATGGGGTGAGCTGCAAAGAGGGCGATGTCAGAGATAGAGAAAAGAGAAAGAAATGGAGGGAGAGAAGGCTTCTGCTGTGAGGTGGAAGATAAACAGGATGACGACAGTATGTCAATGAGTGTATAGAAAAACAAAGAAACATTTCCAGAAAGGACTCAGTACGTCATTCATAGTAGACCTCAGTAGTGGTGACAAATGACATTATGGAAGTAGATTAGTAAGCTAACTGCTTACTGGAAGATTTGCTCACAAAAAGCAGGACAGACAGCCGACATCAATTCAAGGGGAAAAAGGTTCAATTATATTTTCCATTTCAGATCTTATTTTAAAGTTTGAATTTAGGGAGTCTGCTCGTCTCATTTTTTTTAATTTTTAATTAAAATATTAGAAAATAAATAAATAAAACAAAATATGCTCCCTTTGCTGTTTGCAGCTCATTTGCACATTTCATAAAACATGTCAGATAAACCCCTGTGGGACTGAGCGGGACTTTTAAGTCAGTCAGCTCAACGTTTGAAGAAGAAGAACTAGAAGAAGATAGCAGAGTGATAGGCTGCCACAGTCAGGTGCCCTGAGAGCAGTTAGGGGGTTTAGTGAGTTGCTCAGGGGCACATCAGCATGTGCCCAGAAGTAGATTCTTCTATGAAATTAACACTCAAATTAACACTTTAACAACAACACATAATGTTTTTATATATTTCTAACATTTCTATGTCATCTGTATTTATACCTTGTGACTTTATTCAGAATGATCTTAGTCTGAATTGATCATAGTAACATAATTATCTTCTGTTGCATCTTGTGATGACATTGATATTTTTCTTTCATGGTATAAGATTTATATTCTCTAATTACTCATCTAGATAATGGAGCAGAGCAGGCAGAATATTTGTGACACAACTATTATCAACACCAACAGCGAGTCAGATATTGTGCGGTACCAAGTGGATTGGAGAGAGGTGGAGGGATGTGTATGCAAATATATCTACATGCTGTTCAGTAAAACACAGCACACAGAGCTATCAAGACCACCCACAAGTGTGTGTGTGTGTGTGTTTTGACCAAACTCGTGATGATAAAGTGCTCAGTTCACAGCGACGCAGCTTTAGTGATAAACAACATACCCGACTCTCAAAAGACAAGTGACTGAGTGAAACCCTGCTGTGATGATACGCCTGTCAGGGATCAGTCTGTCAGAATCTGCCCGCTGCTCTGGATCAGTGTGGGACAAACAAACAGTGCTGCTGAGTTTTTGGCCGCTAACACTAGTTTACTCGTGTGAAACTATATGAGGCCATTGAATTTTTTAAAAGGGTCTTATGTGACATCTGTATAGGCTCAGTGCAGAGCAGAGAGAAACTGTACTGCGCTCACCGTCGTCGTTCAGTATATAATGGTTTGAAAGATGCCTCCAGTCTCAATACACAGTCGGTTGGACTGCATACCACAGCTAAATCTATGAAAGCTTTGAAAAGATCAAAACTTGGACGTCACTCCTCCGATATGGACGTCACAGCCCAGGTTCAAAGGCAGATTTCAGTGTTTCAACACATATCTGGAGTCAGTGGCTGTTCTGAGAGACTGCACAGAATTCAAAAAAGCTTAAAAAAACCCAGAGAAATCCATTCGAGGTTTTGCGTAATTCATTAGCCTCTTCTTGTCTCACCAAATAGTGGTCCATTAAAAGGGACAAGAGGCTCCTTCTCTTTCCCTCCTGCAAGTTCAAAAGGCTACACCTCCTGCTGTTGAGAATGTTAATGATTATCTTTTCCTTTCTTTGTGTGTATTGACTGCACGTATGTGTGTGTGTGTGTGTGTGTGGGTGGCATTGTGTGCGTTAGTAGTGTGGGTGCATCTGTGAAGCACTAATGAGAATTGGAAGCTCGGAGTGTGTATCATGTAGTTTGTTGCTTCCAGCCAAGCAAATAAAGATTTCATTGTTATAAACTGTCCTCCCTCCTTCCTCTGGTGATAATCTGTATAACCACTCACAACCTGATATTATATATACGTAGAGAGAGATATATATGTGTGTGTGTGTGTCGCTTTTGAAGGGTGGCTTTTAGATTACAATCAAGTCAAGCAGCCACAGCAGCCACAGAAATGTTTTCACACACTGTTTGTCTGCTTAACTTAACATAAAATACGCTTCTCAAAACATACATACACACACTCTTAGACAGACCTACTGCTACTACGGTATAATCATTAACATTCTCAACAGCGGGTGGTCGAGCCTTTTTGAACTTGAAGCGCAGAGAGAGAGAGAGAGCGAGAAGGAGCCTCTTGTGTCTTTAATGGACCTCTATATGAAATATTGAACAGGCTGCGATCGTGAGCGCAGTAATTGTCTGAGGCGTGCTGAACAGCGAGGAGGAGGAGGAGGAGGAGGAGGAGAAGGCTGAGGAGGAGGGCTGGGAGTGTTGAGGTTAAAATATCATTAACCTGCCAGCTGCTACATACAGTAGCATTTAAAAGATGTTAATGACACTGATCAAATACCCTGAAAGCTCTCAGCCTGCCTACTGATGCTGCTGCTCACCTCAGCCAGCAGTCTTTTACAGTAAGTCTGCCACTGCCACTGTCGCTCGCTCATCTCTCACTGATGTAAATGGATAGGGCCCGTTATATTCAAGATTTATACTTCACGTCATCGACATTATTTTTGTTTCTTTGTCTTTCTTCTTTGATAATATTGAAGTCACCCATATTACCTTTGAAAATTTTGAATTTCAATCAACTTGTGCATCTTTCAGTTGATTCTAACTGTTTTTCTAGAAATGAACCCATTTTAAAATTGGTGCAGTCGATGTGTTTGCTTGAACATAATTTAGAGTTTGGTGACAGATTTGTGTGCACACTGTTCTGTTTTCTGTTTTACTAAACACTTTAATGGACAGTGGCTCAATTTAAAGAATAAATTAACACTGTGCTGACCATGACCATAATGTCACTCCAAAATGAGTTTTTAGTACAAAAAGTTGAGTTACTATTCTTCTGCCACAGCTTAGAGAGGAAAATGTACCTTGTATCCTTTCAGGATTTAGTCAGCTCTCACATGGAGCACCGGGGCTGTCTCACTCTCATAATTTTCTTCTGAACTCAATTACTATCATTAACATAAAGCGTCAACATGTCATCTTTTGGCTGTCTGAAATTCAACAGCTTTAATCAAAGTCAAACCGCGACAAGGGGAAACATCCAAAATAATTTAAACTGATTGTTCATCAAGAATGAGAATGCTGATGAATGAAGTAAATAAGCTAAGATGAGTTGTAGCACGTCCGATAATGTAATACCTGCCGATAACATAATAATTTTTGCCATTTTGAATGTAATAGTGCCAATAATGTAATCACAACTTGCACATGTAGGTCACATGACCACTGTTTTCTTCCTGAACTCTAGCACATTGCACTAATCTCCTTCATCAGAAGACCAGTCTGATGGCTTGCCATCATTTGAGATATTAGTCAATTCTCCCTCAGACAAGGCAACTTGATCTTAGTCATAAGATGACCCTGTGGTGACTGCAGAGGTGTTCATCCAGCCTGCTGAGTCCTGGACAGACACTCATCAGCTCTCTGGAGGTGGTCAGACTGGATCAACCATGACAGTCAATTAGTGAATCAGTCAATCAATCAATAAAGCCATCAGTCTATCCAACCTCATGAGATATTTACTATCAAACACATGGTCACTTACTAGTCACTGCTGTCATTCTCTAATCCCCAAAGAGGATGTAGCAGCTGTTTCAGCAGGCCTACAAAAGCGGTCCTGTCCTCAAGTTCATCAGCGTTCTCTTTTGGATAGATCTACATGTGGAAACAAATTTAGTTCAGTTGAGCCTGCCCCTTCCTCCTAGAGACTGATGAATGACTGGTACTCATTCAATCTTTACTCATACAACACAGCAGAGAGTACCTACTAATCAGGTCATCCAGAGAGCTGGGCAGGTCACCATCACTGTTCTGCTCTTCTGGTGTCACATTGTTTGCTGCTATTTGTTTAATCCACTCAAACAAAGAACATGGCTACTCCATGCTGGATCATCAGCATCATGCTAGACAGGTCTGTCTCATATGATCAAACTGCTCAAAGAACTTCACCACGTTATGTGGTCTGGATTCAGGACACTGATGTATTCTAACATGGACACCTTGGAAAAGAGAGGAGACATGAAACAGTTTAAAGTACATACTGTGAGGTTACAGAAAGGGAATGTAACTGTATGTCATAAGAATCCAAAGGAGTCCAAAGTTATACCTCTTTTTCTGCACATAATCTGTGTTCTTGAGGGGGACTCACACCGGGCGCGCAACGGCAGCGTTACGGCTGCGTAGCGAACTAGCCGTATTCACGCGAGATCACGAGATCACGCGAGCATCCCGAACATACGCGAGTCCCCGCGATAAACTGTGTATAAAAGAAACAACAACAACAAACAGCTAACTTTGCTTCTCCGACGTGGGAGAGATTATAAAAGGGATCTGTTGTGTCATAAATTATTGTGTGTTGTTCCACAAATAAAAATAAATCACATATATCACAGCAGCCAAAATAAAGATAATGATGTCTCTCGTTGTTCATGTTGAGACTCTTTGATTGACTGACAGATGACCTGGTGCCACCGGTCATAACGTAATGTGGAGGTGAAGCTGTGACAGGCGACATGAACTGCATTTGTGTTTTATTTTGAAAGGGGGCGGAAGTTAAGTTAGGCTTAACTCACACCGGGGACGTCAGCGGCGTGTTAATACGGCTAGTTCGCTACGCAGCCGTAACGCTGCCGTTGCGCGCCCGGTGTGAGTTGGCGCCGGGCAGAGGACGGAGCTGAACCGTGGCGCTGCCGTTACGCGCCCGGTGTGAGTCCCCCTTTAGGCTTGAGGGTCATTCAGTCCACAGAACATGAACAAAACCACACCTCAACCAGGAAACATGTCCTCGAATTTAAGGGTTTGCTTGTCATTTTAAAGCCTAACTCACACCGGGGACGTCAGCGGCGCGTTGCGGCTGCGTCGCGTCAGCCGTTGCTGATCGCTGCCATTATAATCAATGAGAGCACTCACACCGGGCGCGCTGCACAGCGTCTCAGCAGCGTCCCAGAAGCGCCTCTCCGCTCCGCAGCGCTATCTTTACGTAGCACTTCTATTTTTGACGCGAGCCGTTGCTAAACCGTGTCAATTTCAACAGAGCAGATTGCACCAGACAGGAAATCTGACACAGAATCAGCGTAATACACTTCCGCCCCCTTTCAAAATAAAACACAAAATGCGGTTCATGTCGCCTGTCACAGCTTCACCTCCACATTACGTTATGACCGGTGGCACCAGGTCAGCTGTCAGTCAATCAAAGAGTCTCAACATGAACAACGAGAGACTAATTGTTGAAGTGGAACAACACACAATAATTTATGACACGACAGATCCTTTTTATAATCTCTCCCACATCGGAGAAGCAAAGTTAGCTGTTTGTTGTTGTTCTTTCTTTTATACACAGTTTATCGCGGGGACTCGCGTATGTTCGGGATGATCTCGTGATCTCGCGTGAATACGGCTAGTTCGCTACGCAGCCGTAACGTGGCGCTGCCGTGACGCTGCCGTTACGCGCCCGGTGTGAGTCCCGTGTAAGACTGCATGTTAAAGAACAGATCAAATACTGATGATTTTCACACCTTTTCAATGAGTTCATCTATTGAGGGAAACAAATTTGAAAAGATTTAGGATGGGTGATAAAACGGTCCTAACCAACACTAGCCTTGAGTAACAATGGTATATTATTAACTGTATTTAGAAGAATTCAAACCTCTTCCGCTCAGGATGGAATGACCACAATCCAGCAAACACTTAATGATGCAGACCTTGTTGTTGACAGGTTTGAACACTGGTGACTTGGATCAAGATTTGCAATGACATACAGTATGATAAATATCCCAGGCTGGATAAGACGAACCCATGTTCACCAAAAAAAATCTAATTATAATGTATTATTCTGGTTCCCAATAACCTAATGTTTTATGCTGATTGAATGTTCTCCTTTCCCACTTCCTGTAGACAAACCAGCAACAACTGGCTCTGAACTCCACAAGGAGTTGTGGTATCCCCATGCTGCGAGGCCTTACCCTCCTCGACTAATTGAGATGTCTGTACATCCTGATAGAGCCACATCTTCCCCCAAAACTCAAGGGATCATTGAGGGAAATCCTATAAGTGTATTACAGCAACCAAGCAGCCTTTTAAGTTTCAGACTAACAGAGCCAGTGGCACCCAAGGCATTTTTTTTATTTTTGTAGCAGTCAGCCGTGGGCTCTCACAGAAATTGGCCCTGTAAAACTCTCTGGTGTTCCTGAAATAAGCCCCTCAGGGAGAGAGAGAGAGAGAGAGAGAGTGAACATTCAACAAACTGTACCCAAGCATATAGCTTAGCAAGCTGTCGTTTAAATAGTTTGTGCTACTAGTCATGTTGTCTGGTTAGTGATCTGCAATTTTGTCTGAATCTGTCAAGAAAACATACTGTGAGCCAATGAAGACCACGAACAGCAAACACTGCAGCAGGTACAGCTTTGGAGAGGTGACCACACTGATCAGAACATTCAGGATGGTTCGAGAAGATCAGGGACCAGGAATTTGTAGAGACAGAAATAGAGGCAGCGCAGTTTGTTTGCAAGGCAGTTTATACTATAGTCTATACTTGGTCTCCACATTTGGTTCAAAAACAGTTTGTCTATTTCAGAAATGTCCTCAGTTTGATGCATTCACACCTTTTATAGTTTATCAGTAAAATGTGTTTGCTAAAAATAGAGTTTTTACACGGATCTCCCATTTTGATGGACTGGACTGTCTGATACTGATAATGTATTAAACATCAACAGCTGAGTCGTTTTTTTAGACAGAATGTAAGTTGCAGCTGGGGCCTCGTATTAAAAATCTTCCAAGCATACTTACATTCAGAAATGCCTCTGAACGCCTCACTGAAGAGTTATTTCCTTTTCACAGATCACATTTCTTCTGAACGTTGCGACACTAAAATTTCAGGCAAACAAATAAGGAGAAAATAAACTTTCTCTCTCTGGGTGCTGAATTGTCGGTCTGTTTATACCCAGATTTATAGATAATAAGAATTATTAACATATACGTTTTGGCACAGCACCGAAGTCGTGCTCAGTCAGCCGCTTCATTCATACCATCAGTGACTCATGCATCAGCTATTTGGCTAGACCAGCTTATGAGTAAAATCCCATCATATTAATATAGGAGCACTCCGTCTTCATGCGAATATAGTTACCTACGTTCATACACAGAACATCTTACTGCCTCAAATAGCTAGCAGCTTATCCACCATTTATCTTAACCACAATTTAACTGTTGAACCATTTGCTATGAATTCCTTTAAAATGTCTGATTGCTATTAGTCACAACAGTGACACAGTAACATGGCATTTTTACTGTGTACAGTTTAAATTAGTTTGATTCAGACAAATCAGTTCAAGAACTGTAACATATGATCACAAACTAAACACATACAGTATAAATTAAAATTGCACATGTTTCAAATCACAGATGTATGTCAAGATACAAATTCTCGCTTAGTAGCAGTGTATGAAGTCCTGAACAGAGACGATTATCATGAAATCACAGGAAGAAAAAAAACTTTTATAAATAAATACTCACGTACTTACAGATTACAGAACAATTAACACTAGTAAGAAAAAGAACCTCTATATAAGTCTATAGCACCTGACTGCAGTATAAAGGTTTAAAAAATAGGAATGGAAAAATAAAACAAGGACAGAGCGATGTAAAGAACAGTGGGGGGCATGGATATAACCGCCTGTGTGTGAGTCAGTGTGGGTGTGACTAAGGGCTTGCTGCCATATGCACCACTATCTCCCCTCAGCGTCCAGGTAAGCTGGAGGTGGCAGCTCCTCCGCCCCCAAGTGCCGGGCCGTCTGATCAGCTTCCAGACTCCCACTCGCCCTCCAGGAGCGACAAGTCAGCCTCCACCACCAAGCCCGATTTAGCTGCATCTAACGTGGTGGGGGAGAGCTGATGGTCCTCTGCAACTTTCAAAGGCTCTTTCCATCAAAGACTGGATGACAACCTGAAAGCCATTAAGTGAAGGCAGTGAGAGTGAGCATGTGTAGTGGGAGAGGAGTGATGCATGTATGGGTGGTAGAGAGGGAGATGGAAATGTGGAGACAAGTGGGAGAGAGAGAATGACAACATGAGAACAAAAGTTTTAATAAGGGTTTTTAAAAATGAAGACGAGCTGATATTTCATACTTTGAAATAGTAGAATGTTAAAATCTCCCTCCAAAATTGCAACTTGTACTGTTCCAAAAATGTGTTGTCGTCACAGTAAAACAGCCTCTGACTCACTTGGAAGGCACATTAGATTTCTCCAACCTCCATAAGAGACGTGAGTGCAGTGAGATATGATGGCCCAAATCTTTAACAAAATTTAAAACTGTGGTTATAGAACTTAAATTTAATTTAGATTCTTATTATATTTTTTTAAACAATATTTTTCTAGCTCATTTTCTAAGAAAAGCATATTTTGTACGTTCTGGTATGTCCTACTAGTACTAATAGTCAGTTTGGCACATCAGGTGGGTGTGAGGCAGAAGAACACAAATACAGATAAACCTGCACACCGGATCAATTCAGTGATTGATTGCTAAAGTAAGGTTGTATAGGCTTACAGGCAGGTGTAGAAAGGCAGGCGGGGTAGGTAGGGTCAGGCTCAGTTGTCACAGGCAAAAGCACAAAGAAACATAACAACATGACTGGTTAAACCTCCGCAGGGCTGAGAAAATGGATGGATCAAATCAAATCAAATCAAATCAAATTTTATTTGTATAGCCCAAAGCCACAAAACACATTTTGCCTCAGAGGGCTTTACAGTCTGTACAGGGAGCGACACCTTCTGTCCTTAGACCCTCGGTTCCAGTGAGGAAAAACAGAACAATCAACACAAACATATTGTACAATTACAATGAATTACAATCGTGATTACAGTAGCAGTGGAAACTGTGATAGAGATAGAGAATGAGGGAATGGATGAGGGAAGTGGGAGTAGGTGAGCTGATGGGTGGGGCAGTCAGGTGATGGACAAAAGAAGGAAAGTCTGAGGGCATCTGGTGGATGGATGGAAAATTATGGAAAATTAAGGAGTTTAACCACATTATCTTAACTTAGACATGAAAACAGTGATAAAGGGTACACATAGCATTTTAGGCATCCATCCTTCATGCTAAGTAAGTTTAAAATTGTCAAACATATGGAACCTCCCTGATGTCAAGACCCCATGGATTTCTGTAATTTTCCAACAATCTGAGAGTCATGTTCACTTCATGCAGTGATTGGCTGCTGTGTAGAGGCAAGAAAGGGTGTACTTCTCTCATAGGCTGCCTTTTTTGTGTGCCACTTTCTGTGAATGGCATGAATATCTTCAAGGAAACACTGACCGGAGTGCAATGGTATTCCCATTTGAACAATTATTGTGTCAGGCCCCTCAGAGAAAGCTTTTTACACTGTCTTTGAG
The DNA here is from genome assembly GCA_014281875.1 of Nibea albiflora. Classification (NCBI taxonomy): domain Eukaryota; kingdom Metazoa; phylum Chordata; class Actinopteri; family Sciaenidae; genus Nibea; species Nibea albiflora. Next base: position 617,710 of record CM024793.1, read on the forward strand.
AATGGCTATTTGGAACAGATATTAACATTTTTACCTCAAGGATTGGTCTGACAACACCTTAAAGGTACTACAAGGAGTTTTCATGTAAGGAGTGCTACTGCATTTCCTTCATTCCAACAGCTGCCAGATAGTTCTTCTTAATATCTGCCACTGGGTCTGATTTGGATTCACCTTTACAGTAAACAGATGAATCAAGGCCGTGGAAATACTTCCACTTTCCACACAAAAGATTCAACACAAAATTCCTTGTACCTGCTTAAGTTGAACTTAGGAAGACCTCTGCAAAAATGATGTTTGTATAGAAGCTTTAATATTCACATTGATTTATCATTCATCCAAATAAATGCTTCATAATACAATATAGACTTGTTATTGGCAAAGCAATATATCAGCTGAACCCTATCTATAGAACATGTACTTATACAGCCAGCATTTCTGTTGGAATTCTGTTGAAATCCTTCTCTCCAACTTGACAAGAGGCGCAGACAATACCATTTTAGCCTGAGTACATCCTGCTCTCTAAGATGTGTTCAGAACAGAATGGGGCCAAAAAAGGGATTAAAGTCAGGCAGCTATACAGCAGCCACGTCTGAACAGCTAAAAGAAGATGGCATTACAGACATACTGGCATGAGTGGTGTTTTCATAAAGGGATATTGTCACTGCCTTTTAGTCACCAACAAACATGACTAGAGCTTAGGACCTCACAGTTTGGCAGACAATCAAACTAGGGTCCGTTGTCTCATTTGTTCACCACCCCTCATGGATTTAGAAGCTGTGAGTCAGTTTGAGTGTGGGCTAGAAGGAATGCACCAATCCAGTGATTTTTTTTTAAATCCATAATGAACGCACTGAAGGGATTTTGTCAGGTATCCAATTCAGATGGTTGTCATTTTGGCGTGTAAATCCAGAGCTGGCAGGGATTGTATCACCTATGAGGGCATCTGGATGGCAGCTTCTTTGATGTCCTTGGCTATCTTCAGCAGGCTGGCAGGCCATGTTGGAGAGACATCAGGCATTCAGATGCCATGAGATATCTGCAGGACCCTGCTGTTTTCAGAACTACTTCATTTAACATACAAATAAGTACCTCCTAGTGGATCATTTTGGTTTGTAATTTTTATAGTTTTAGCCCATCAGATCTATCACTTATTATATTATTCTTACAAATATAATCACAGAGATCTGTAACCTGGTGACTTGCTGCAACGTGGTACAATGCTAGCAAATACATTACAACCAGGCGCAACACTTTGGCTGAATTATCTAAACCATTTTGTTTGGAAGTAAACCCAAAGATCTGTTAATAATCTCAAATTTCAGATTAAAACTACATCCAGAACAACGGCAGAAGGTTCAAACAGGAATCAGTCTTCTAAGTTATAGTTATTATAGTTAACCTATAATGTTGCACGTCAAGGTACCACTGGTGTGTTGCTCAACATTTACTGAAATTAGGTTTGAGCAAGTACTCTGCAGAAAGAAAAATACAGCATTATCAGTGTTCTTGTGATCAAATGCTTTGCTAGAAGGCCCAGTTGTGAAATGCAAAAGATTGAGGCTCAGAACAACTTCTTACACCTACACCATTCCAAGAAGGGATACGGATAATTTAGTTGGTTGGATCGTACCTCTTTTGAGTATTACACCCACACAAATGCAGCCCCCTGGCTCCCCTGGCTCCCCTGGCATGCAGAGAGGGGTGAAAGTAAGCTGGTATGGTCCGGTACTGTGTACCACTAAAACATTCACTGGCAGTACGCAGTACCAGAAAGATGGGAGAGCAGCTGCCTGCTATAAAGCCTCATTCAGAACCAGTCCATGTAGTCTTGAAAAATACTTTGTCAGTTTAAAAATTCCTTTTAACTCATTCCAAATAGATTCTGAACTGTCCGTGCTGTGTTTAGTCCATGCAGGACAGAGCCTTGGCCAGGCATCTGCCTCTCCCCCTCCCCTCGGAGAGAGCCCGGTGGTCTCCTCTGCGCCCAGCCTTCCAAACGTCTACCACAGGTTTAATGTCTATATGTTCGATGGAAAATGTCCCAATTAAAATGTCTGGAGAGAGTGGAGAGTAATGACTGGAGAGTTCACTCAGCAGTATGTGAGTGCACATGCGCATTTACCTCGAAACACAGCAGTTGCTATGGGGATCGGGTGCATGATCTGGACCAGTCAGCACCAGAGTTCGCATTAATGTTAAGGAGTATTTTATTTATTACTGGTTAGCTTCAGTATAACAACGTTATTAAAAAGAACAAATTCAGAGACTTATTATACTCATACACATTTATTTGTATACAGTGTTAAAAAATATTATATGGCTCTCACGGAAATACATTTTAAAATATGTGCCTTTCATGGCTCTCTCAGTTCCCGACCCCTGCCTTGATATCTCTGCTGGTATGCCCTAAAGACAGAATCCATCTAAAAGAAAAATATCATTATGACATCACAACAGTAGAGAACACTTCATTAGTGAATAAGAAAGGACCCCTGATCAGAGAGTAAAAGGACACCAAAAACAGGCACCAGCTAAGGCCCCTAAGGTGGCCTTTATAATCACTCATCTGTCTGGCAGAGCGGAGGCCTAGGCCACAGCAGAATGAGGAGGAGAGCACTGATTGGGCCATGTCTCTACCACCTCACCGTCCATATGACTGCTCCATCTTGTCCCAGGGACCTCTCCACCCAAGGGTCAGTGTTACAGGCCTCAAGCTGAGTCACGTGGTCTCGTAAGATAAATGCCCTGTTTTCACAGGAAAAGAAGAGACAGAAGTCATTTGTGTGTTCTCCATGGCAGGCTGATAGCTGTCTTTTATTAAACAAAATTTTAACTTTTCTTCCTTACTTTTTCTTTACTTGCACAGGTTTTCTCTTAATCATTTCATTCAATAAACACACTACATAACCTGTCAAAAATCAATAAACTTGATCAGGTTCCCAACACGGGATGAAATCACAAAACACATTTGTGTCTTTCCAGTTACATTTCCACTGTATTAACCAAAATAAATCATATCTTACTTGTGTCTTTAACACCTTGACTCCATTTTATAGACTCTACTACGCTACTGCTCGTATGAACACATCCTAGACATGTTAACAATAGTACAGCACGTGTTAGTTAGCATACTCTTTCAAAATTAATACTTTCGCACGAACATTCACATAAAACACGTTAATTAACCATCACAGAACTCATATTACACTTCATTCTTAATTCTGTATTTTCGAATATACAGTCACTCATAAGAGAACACAAAAATATATGATCAGGAGCGCTACAAAAACTGAGCGAAATCATCGTAAGACCGCCATTTCATGTGGTTACTTTCTACAGGTGAAACGGAGCTACTTCTCCTTTCATTTTCATAGTTAACATCACGTTTCTACCTCAAAACTTCATTTACACATTCAACAGGTTATTACCAATCCTTATACCTGAGTTGTGGTTTTTTAACACACTTTACCAACCTGTTTTCACAAGAAAAGAAGAGACAGAAGTCAATCTGTGCATTCTCCATGGCAGTCTGATAGCTGTCTGAGGAACGTCAGTCCGACGCAGCGTACCACAACAAGCGCTCGCGCAAGGGAATAGTCCCCCTTGTGGTGAAATTTGGGATCTACACTCTAACACTCAGTAGAAAACAAATATCAAATTGGCTCAGTCTTTTCATGCAAAAAAAACATAAAATATGAAACAAAATTTGTGACCATACACATTTGTAGGCATCACATCAGCTGTATTGCTTCTTTTTTGTGGAGAAGAAGTCCCTCTGAACCTGCATCAATTATCACGGCCTGAATGGCATCACCATAAAGAACAGATACCCCCTCCCTTTAATCTCCTCAGCATTTGAACGAAGATTTTCTCCAAGCTCGATCTTAGAAACACCTATCACCTAGTGAGGATCAGGGAGGGGGATGAGTGGAAGACAGCATTTAATACACTTTGTGGACACTATGAGTATCTTGTCATGCCTTTTGGTCTAACTAATGCCCCAGTTGTCTTCCAGGCTTTGGTTAACAACGTCCTGCAGGACACCCTGATTTTTTCCCCGGATGAGACAACGCACATCCAGCATGTGTGGTCGGTACTGCAGCCAGTCCATATATCAATATATCTAATGTTTGAGTCGAATATATCAGTTTTAAAATTTTGCCTAAATATGTTTTTTGTTTACAGATCACTTTGTTTCTTTGTCTGTAAACAGAGTTTTGCTTTTGCTGTCAGTTTCGCTGCCACCTCTCTCTCATTTGCGCACCCTGATTTTTGGATTTTTCAGCAGGTCTGACACAAACCTCTCAGGTGGGCAGGCTTTTTCAGGGTGTCTCCCCATTGGCTAAGGAGTTTTTGATTGACAGCTCAGTGCTCCAGAACTCCACTGCAGAAGGCATGTTAACAAGCATCTCGGATACTGTAGCAGCTGACCATTGGGACATTCTATGCATGAATACAATTAGTACACAGCCCCTCTGGTGACATTTAATTGTGGCCACAATATAGCTATACCGTGCGCACGAAAATATTGATTACTAAAAACATATTTATCCAAAAAATTTCAAACTGATATATTTGTAATTTTTTTTCAAGTTATAAATGTTATGTTTGAGATTACATGTTTTTTTTTTTTTAAATCTCTGTGAGAATTCTTATATTTGTTTGATAATGAAGAAGTTTTGTTTGGATTGATTTGACACAAAAGTCCACAATAATTCCCAAAGTCAGGCCAAAGCCACTAAATAAGTAATTCATAGTAATTTAAATGATGACACAACAGATGGTTCTCGTAAAACTAACTGTATGGACTGGGCATCTTTCCTGTTTTCTTGTCCTCATTCCTGAATTGCTCGTCTTAAAGGAAGTCCCCCAGGCTGTTTTGAAGGAGTTCTACAATGGTTCAATGAATATTTTCCAAGAAAAAATTGTCAGATATCATGGCAGCTATTTGAAAATGTGAATCTTTCTTCAGAAATTCACATTCTTCCCCAGAAACAAACAAACAAAAAAAGACTGCTTGTGCAGACCGTGTGCAGAAGTTATCAGGTTGTTGTGCGCTTCCTCATTTCCATTCGACTCTGCCATGGGCTTTTCTTTTGTCAACCGCATGTTGCCTTCTTCTCTTCCACTGTCTACAGTTGTGCTTCAGCACAAAATGAAGGGTCCTGGACGACCTCCAAGATGTCACCTCCCTCCACCATTTTTAATGCGCCACCTGTCATATACAAACAGATTTCAATGTCTAATCAAGACCATTCACTTTCTCCCCCATGCCTCATGCTGAAAAAACACAGTTTCAAAACCCCCTTTTCTATACCAACTGTGAATTTTCATAGAATTCCACACTCATTAACAGCCCTTGAGTGCAAGCTGAAACTCCACGGATCGGGTCAAAGCGTTTTGAGCAGAGAAGACAGCTCTCTCTTGCTCTCTCTCCGCTATTTTTCAGTCTGGGTGCCCTCAAGGTTAGCAGATTAGCATACAACATCAGATGTGGGTATTCAGAGGCATCCAGGCGGCTGCTTGGGTCCCAGCTCTCATGCATACACTGCACAAGTGCTATTAGCATGCACACCAGTTACCTGCCTGACAAAATGGGTCATGTCGTGTCATGTCATGTCATGTCATGTTGTGTCATGCTGCGGAATGAAGTTATCACATCATGATACATGGTGTAGCTGTCCATAAGAATCACCATTTGTGTGTCTTTGTGACACTGTGTTTTATAGACTCTTCCAGAGCAGATATTAATGTGATGAAGCTGAATCTTAATGTGATAAAGCTGATTGTTTTCCACCAGTTTCCACCAGTATTGGTTTTTACCAATACTTTGTCAGTTCACCATTAACCATTTTTTTAGACTTCAAAGTGAAATGAATAGATTTTTTTAAAGTTACTTTGGATTCTCTTGGATCAGCCTGCTGTATTTTGTGTTGTCAATGTCATTGCCAGGGACATACTCCTCTCTCCACAGGCTTTGGTAATATTGTGTTTGAAGGCCTGTCAAATGTTGAATGAATTATTTCATAAATGATATACCAGCAAGCAAGATTCTACACAACAGTAGTAATACAGTTTTTCCTTGACAAACATTCAACAGTCTAGTTGTATCCAAGAACACAAAGTCACAAAGAGGGATGTGCATGGCTCTTGTTAGTTATCTAGTCTGGACAGAATCCAGTCTCCATCCAGCACATCAAGAAATGAAGACAAAGTCTTATAATCTTTGCAACAAGACAGTCTGAAAGTCTGGAAGCTTGGCGGAGTACGTAAAACAGGATCAACCACTGAAACGCAAAAGCATCCACATTTACATTAAAGACTACCATTTCATTTACATCAGTTATTAATCACTGTAGTGCTCTTTTACCTTTGGGGGGTTCGCAAGATATATCTTAATCAGCTGCATTCAGTAGAGACAATGTCTCTGGAAGTGTTACAGATGCAGGGACCAAAGACAATCATGCATTGAAAAAATGCTAATGGGTTCAACTGGCATGTTTCAGGTACTGGTGAGACAATGAAATACCCTCCTGGGTTCAGTTTGAGTAACAGATCCATGAGTTTGAAGGCTTATCAGACACCAAACCAGTGCACAACAATTTTTATACTACAATGTAACACTGTAACAACATACTGTAACATACTGTAACACTGGTTAGTCTTAGTGTTAACCATAAACTTGACTTTGACTAAATTGAATTAGTTACAGACTGTGGGTCAAGCAAACGCTTGGGGACCACTTCTTCAGTGTAGCATGAATACTGTAAAACAGTAGTAATACATACATGAAAAACAGTAGGACAACTGAACAACTCACCAACATGTGATACAATATATCACTCTGCCAATATTACAATCACCTATTAAATACAAGGTGTATCATGAAATATAGTTCCTGTTCTGAATTAAGGAATAGTACAGAGCCCGTCTGGTGACATGGGTGGAAAAAAAATATTCTGTGGCCACGACTTAATAACAACTTGCTTAATGCGTGGGAATGGCCAGGAGAAATGTCATTTCATCAGTGAGACCGCTGACTTTCAAACATGGAGAGTTTTGATCTGATTTTGTTTTATTTTAATCTGTGGTTGAATTACAATGGTATTTTTAAGTCACTTGCGCTTAGACATTTTCATTCATGCAATGATGGCCTGATGAAGTCAACGGAGTGTTTTAATGTACAGCCCCGTTCCTAGTTGAGTTATAGGTTTATAATCTTCAATAGAAAGTATAATTTCCTGTATTTACTGCAGAATTGACAACTGCTCCAAAACTGGACACCATCCCATCAATCTGGAACTTGAATCATCTCGTTCCCACGCATTATTCATTCATGGCCACGGAATACATATTTTTTTTCTGACAAATGTCAACAGATGGGCTTGATCTTGTTCCCATGCATTAGGCAAATCGTGGCCACAGAAAAGGATGTCGTTCCCACACGTTATTAACTCATGGACAAGGAATACAGTATATATTTTTTTTCCACCCATGTCACCAGACAGGCTCTGTAGAATAGAATTCATATATTTATTAATTAAGTTATACTAGTTGTCTCATAACTTTAAATTTTAAAAATAAATCTCTCACACTACCAAGCATAAATTTGCAACTGTGAAAAGACAACACCAAGACAGTTATCTGATCCTTTATCACAATCATTGAGAAAAAATACTCAGGTATCTGATTGGCTGATGTTGCTAAAGCACTTGCACTAAAGCAGTAAAGTAATAATCAATAAGTACCTAACGTAACAATCAACCCCAACCGAAAGCATGGCTTAGTCATCCATGAAGCACCACGGACAGGGTTGATTTAGTGACCTCTTAGTGACTACTTCAATTCTAAAAAGAATTCAACCCTTTCGAACCATCAGGAAAAAGGTCAGAAATGTGTTTAAATACTGCACTGTAACTCATTCCATGTCAGCTGTATAATACATTATGACACCTTTAAATGTAATAAACATATTAGGGTTAATACAACGTTAATATAGCAAAATACTTACATGTGTTTATATTTGACAGTGTAATAATGGAAACTGACACACTTTGCCTTTAATATCAATAACCCTTAAATTACAGTCATAGATATTCGTGTCAGCATTCATGACATGCAGTTATGACATTTTTAAAAAGGAGATACCTACACTCACTACAGCTGTGCTTTTGCTACAAAGAAATAATGATAATCAAGCATTTTATTACCGGCTGCAGACAGAGTTCTACTTGTGATGGCTGAACAGGGCAAGACGACATTTATGCTGGTTTCAAAAGGACACATAATGGTATTCATTTTGACAGCCAGTCAGAATGAACTGACAGACACAACACTGCATGCTTAAAGAACATGTTGCTAAGCAATAGGGATTTTCATCCAGATTGATTTTTTTTTTTTTACAACCAAGGCTAGAACGTATGGGCCCAACACAAAGCTACCATCTGTATTTGTATCTGTTGGAGTCACACAAATGGTTTTAGCAGAGGTTCCCATGGATTATGACAGAAGTTGTTAGAAATTAATTTCTTGCATTGCATTGTTTTCTGCTGCTGTATCTGCTCCTGACACATACATATGTGTGCAGATGAATGAACTGAGTCAAGTGAAGTCCAGATGTTACTATTAATGGTCCTGTTGGAAATTCAAAGTGGAGCTAGAAAGGGTTGTTAGTCAGAATTGTATTGTGCTATTTTAGCCTGTGATTAAAACTGTAATTAATGAGACAAACTGCATCATATCTGTAATATACAGGAGCAAGGCAACACTGGCAAATATCCAGGATATAATGAAAGGTCACAAGCAGCAAAGCAAAGAAATCAATCCAACCCTACAACATCCGCATACTCGAGAACAGTAGAGCTAGTTTGTGAAGCAGAGGATTGAGAGCAGCATAAACAGGTGCAGGAGTCATAATGAGCAAAGATGATTGGCCCGGATGAGGGGGTGGAAACTGTAAAACAATGGGGACAGAAGGAATGAGAGGGAGGATCAATAACCAGGACAGGGGAGAGGATGGAAGGTGAGGAGAGGGGGAGGGGGTCTCCTCGCTGACAGCAGTCATTACTGACAGAAGCCATGGTTGCCGGAAGCCTAATCTGGGCAATTTACACCCCTGTCAGGCCTGTGCAGGTTCCAACGAATCAAGCGGTGCAGAAATACCCACCTGACACCGTCTCTGTGCACCTGTGGCCAAAACAGCACATCACAAAGTAGCATGCCCTGCATTAACATACCCAACACTGACACATTCAAACTCTATAACAGTGTACAGCCCATATGGGCGTAAAGCACATGCATATGCATACCCCAGTCACTCATGATAGAACATAGCCTTGTCAGGGAATGCCAATCTAAAATGGGCTGACTCATCCATGTGTGGATTGGGCCTATCCTACTTACTCCCTTACTCCCTCTGCTGAAATACACAACCAGTTCTCCACTCAGTCTTCACCAGATCTTTACAGTTTTCCCCCGTGGTAAGTCAGGCTCCTTTTCCCAGTAATTCCTACTCACAGTACTTTTTGAGACTCCTAGTGCTTCCTTGGTTCTCCTGTGTTTTTTCCCTGCCCATGTTTCCTGCCTAGTTTTTGACCCTGTGGTTCCTGTGCTTTAGACCACCTATCCCTACTCAGCAGCTGCCAGCTTGGACCCCAGATGCTCTACCAACTGAGCTAAATGACGGCCCCCAAAACTGTTTTTTGTACCAGACTGTAAACATGTTATGGCGACTTATGGAGACTGACTGACTTTTGGAGCCAGCTTCAAGTGGACATTTGAGGGACTGCAGTTTTTTGGCACGTTGGCTTTACTTCATAGAGCCACCCATAAATTATTACGGAATTCTTGACAAATAAAACTGTATTCTTGTTTGAAAAACTTCATAACAGATGTAATATTAAAAAAAGGTCAAAGCTTTGATACTTGATGATGATGCTGAGAATCTAAAATCTAGAAATGAGACAAAGACATTGTTTTTATCTGCTGTCCCTCTGCATATTGACAAAAGCACCTCTACCTTCTTAGTTTTCTACTATGTATGTATGTATCTTCTAGTACGTATGAACTGACTATTTGTACAGTGAGTATTTGTTCCTGTTTGCTCAGCCTCACCGAACTCTTCCACTCCAGACAATCTAAATTTACATGAACATTTATTACCTCCATTTCTTTTGTCGCCAAGAATGAATGTGTGCTTATTCATGTGCACATGTTTCTTCTTATTGACTTTGAAGGCCATATGCTTCACATTTTTTTCATATTCATTTTGCAGTCATGTTTCTTTCTGGTTTCTTCAGATTTTTCCTTTAATCTGTCACCTGTCTTTAGTTACTCTGGAGCTGTGATTACAATGGATCACATGATAGAAGAAAATGTAGTATGTTCTCCTTTCAGTCTAACCCTATTCTATCACCACCATTTCCTCCACAACCTGCCAAGCAGATGTCACATCAGTGTACATCCCAGAGTCCTGCCCCGTCCTCCTCCTGTTTAACCCCTGCCTCACTGTCCTCCAGGGGCCTCACCTGTCAGCATTGAATTCTATAGAAACTTATAACTGTCCCTGGATGTGGATGTCAATGTATAGCAGGCCTGCCAAATGCATCCAAGCCCTCTGTCCCGAGCTGCTCCCACCTCCTCCTCCTCCTCCTCCTCCTGCCTTCTCCCCCTCTCTCTGCTGCCACTATTCACACTTTCATCCCTCCCTGAGGGCCATCAATAATGCAACATGGAGCTCCTCAAGCACTGTATGTACACACACACAAAGCATACGAAGCGAAGACACACAAACAGGCCCAAAGACACAGTCTTGAAAATACATAGACACACAGAAGGTTCGGTTCGCTCTGTGTCCCCTGTGTGATTTATAGACGGGCACTGTAAGGGGCTTCTCCAGTGGAGGCCATTATCATGCAGGCAGGCACATCTGCAGACATCAATAAGTAAGGCAGGGGGTCGAGGGGGTCCAAGGGTCACCCCTGTGGGGTGCCCCTGGTGTCAGCAGGATCCCCCTCAGACTGTCACTGCCTTTCGCAAGGGACTCTGACAGGGACCTCACCAACAGCGCCTCCTCATCGTTGTTCCACCGCGGCTGTCAGTCAGTCTGTTGGCGGTTGAAGAAAAGAGCAAGGGGCCTCTCTAGGACATGTGTATTAACAGGAGAGAGGCCAAAGAGCGTGTAGAGCCATGTGCACTGAGGCTTTGGAGCTGAGCCATATGATTCATAAGATTACACCGTGAAACTCATGTGCATGTGTCACAGATCTTCAACTTGGAAGATAAACAATAAGAGCATGATCCTAAACTGCAACATAAACTCACAAGTAAGTCTGAACCTGACATATTCTCTATTCCGAAAAGCCAGATTGTTCCAGAAACAATATCCAGGTTTACCTATAAAATGCTTTATAGGTAAACCTTGGGGCGTGACCAGGTGTGCTGGTGTGTCCCCTGAGATGCAGGATGCTGACAGTCCCAAGGGTAAGGCAGGCCATCTCTGCGGGAGATTGCCCATCTCTTAGGGAGGCAGGTTTTGATCAAACAATCACTGATTCCACACCACCACAGGTGCTTTATAGGTAAACCTTGGGGCGCTTGTGTGTCTTAAAGATGAGATCCATGTACCCTGACCTGCAGGAGGGTCATTCCCCATACATATGAAATATGTAACACAAACACAAGCTATTTGCATTCATGAATGAATGAGCATGCTCAGTGTAGTTTCAATGTTCAATGACAATATCAAATGTTTTAAAGGTCCCATGTTAAGTTTTCTTGTTACTCTCTAAATGGCAAATGGACTGTACTTATATTGCCCCTTCAGGGAGAGAGTGAAGGGGAGAGTAAAAGAGACTGTCAAAGTCAAACAAATTCAGAGGGATAAATGCACAGACTTCACCTGGCATATCCAAGTCCACAGTTCAACCACTCAAGGCAACCTTGAGCAAAGGAGCCAACCAACCATTCATATGCATCCGCACACTGATGGCACAGCCTTGGGGTTCAGTATCTTGCCCAAGGACACTTCAACATGCAGACTGGAGGACACAGGGATCGAACCACCAATCTGATAGAGGAAGGAGGAAGAACCTCTCTACTTCCTGAGACACAACCACCGCATAACTCATATACATAGTGAGGTCCTGAGAAAAATGTAAAGCTAAATTAAACATTTTGAACTGCGCTGTTTACATTCACATTTAGTCAGAAATCTTTTTTCCTGCCTTTATCGGTTACCTTTATTGTTTGTTTGTTTGCTTGTTTGGCATTACTGCCACCTTTAGATCAGTGGAATAATTAACTGTTCTTTGGACTTCTTATGGTTGCCGCCATTGTCAGGGGCTGAGGTTAAACTTCACTCAACTTCACACTTGTGATTAACAACTGTTCAAAGATCGCCTGGCATATGCAAGGGAAAGCAAGGTTGGATTCTTCACATTCTTCATGTAGCTACTCCTGTCGCTTTTTGTGCGTACAAACAAGTACAAGACAATAAATGTTTCCCCATCCCATTTGTACCATTCATTGATCGTCCATCTCATTGAGACCTTTGTGGCAGATATAAACACTTCAGAGGGGGCTGGACAACAGCATTGTTCAGTCTTCACGTATTGAGAAAGTATATGCTGTTCTGAAATGTCCTTGAGCAAATCCCTGAATCTCTTCAAGAATGGCTGCACTCCGACCTCCCTGCGGAGGATTCTCTGTCAGGAGAAATACCGACCTTGTTATCACATTTATGACTACACGTCCCTCGTGAACTTCAAACACAGAATATACTATTTATTCATTGTCAAAATGCAGATTTCTAAAGTCGTTGACATGTAAAACATCTACTATATATCCATTAAGGAGCTTAGTGTCAAAGCAAGACTGTTGAAAAGCAGGAAGCACCTTCCGGTAGTGAAAAGACAGCTGTACTTCAGTAAAACTGATGAAGTCTGCACATTACTTGTACTGCACTGTGTGTGTGTGCGTGTTCACATCTTTGACTGCTCTCGCGTTAAACAGAGAGAGTGAAGAGAGTGTTGCTGGAAAGAAGAGAAGAAAGAGAAAGAGGCAGCCGGCGAGAAAATTAATGGAGCGAAGGGATAGAGTGAAGGGGAGAAGGGAGAGTAAAAAAGAAAGAGACTGTCAAAGTCAAACAAATTCAGAGGGATCAATGTGCAGACTTCGCCTGGCATATCCAAGGGAGTGCCAGACTCAAAGCTCTTCAAGTCCACAGTTCAAAGTGGTGACACGTCCATTAGAATTTCTAATTCTGATCGCATCGACAGGCCTACGGCTACAGCACAGGCTGAGGACAGGCTGAGAGGAAACTAGGCCACTGCTGAGAGAGAGAGAGAGAGAGAGAGAGAGAGAGAGAGAGAGAGAGGGATTACTGTATAATGCTTTTTTATTCTTTTATTATTTAAAAGTCTACAGACTGTATCCGAAAAAGTTCAAGTATAGCGAGATGAAGAGATACTTCCTCTCATATATTCACACCTCTACTTACATCATACACAGTATTTACATGCATGTTGCTATACACGTAAAGCAGGTACTAGTTGCGACCTTGGTTGCATTCAAGTAATAGGTGTGATTAGGAAGGTTCCTAACTGAGTGAAATAAAAGTCAGCCAGGAGCAGTTTGAAAGGAAACATGCCTCAATGCTTCCTTTTCATCTCAGTTATCATAGGAAACACTGGAGCATCCTTGATCATAGGGGAAAAAAACTCCTAGAACTGATGAGCAGTTGGCACCTTGCATGGCAGCCAGTGCCATCAGTGTATGAATGTGTGTGAATGGGTGAATGAGTGTAAAAGCGCTTTGAGTAGTCAGAAGACTAGAAAGGTGCTATATAAGTCCATACAGTCCATTTACCATTTACCATTTACCTTGTGGAAGCAACATTTAAAGGTCCAGTGTGTTGTGTAGGTATATAGCAGTGAGGATACAGATCGCAACCAAGTGAATACTTCTCACCTCACCTTCCACTTCCAATTGTGTAGGAAAATCTACAGTGGACACAAACTTTCAAGAGGCCCAGTCTAGAGCCGGTGTTTTTGTTTATCTGTTCTGGGCTACTGTAGAAACATGGTAGACCTGTGGAAGAGGACCTGCTTCCTCTGTACATGTAAAAGAGTCATTTATAGTTACAGAAACATGATCCTTATTTTCAGGTGATTGTACACTGATGAAAACATATTTAAAAATATTATATTAAATTCTGTAAATAGAGCCATGACACACTGGACCTTTAATGCAATGCATCCTTTCAAGTTTGACCACAGCAGACAAAAGAACAATGAGCACTTATTTTATGCTTGTGACATGATCCAAAACATATGGAAATCCTTGCATGATTGGCTGATCTCCAAATCCATAAATACACATTTCTTCTCCTCTTCTCTAAATTCTCCAGTTAGGAGTAATCTGAGCATATTTAGTTACAAGTTAACGATATCATCATCATCATGTAAATACTATACACACTTAAATGTGGTTTCACTAGATCTCCCCCATTGTGGAATGTATAAAAACATACATTTTCTCAACATGTACAGTATAAAGAATGTGAAAAGCGTTGATGCCAGGAAACTCTATACACTCATATCTGAATATAATTTACACTGGCCTTCTTGCTCGATTACTTATTTTTATTTAATTGTTATTGTAATGGCTCCCGTTTCTCTGCTTAAACATTCCTTTTATATGATTACATTATTTCAACATTTGAATCCTGTTTTGTACTTTGTCACTGTACTTATCTTTTATGGTTTGTAGATAAATTTGGTTTCTTTGTAAGGGCAGAAATCTCTTTGCACCACTGTTGTCTTTATGAATTCTCGGTCACATCCCTTGACCTTCAGTCAATTCTTGTTTCAGATGGATAGGACGTCTGTAGTGTTTTGGAGAGCTAGACAGTCAAGAAGCTTACTGAAAACGTGTTCAAGTAAACAGTACTGAAGCATAAATAAATAAATTAATAAGCCTACACTATAATTAGCACGGAAAAATCGGGAGGGGGGGTAATCCCTACTACCCCTAGTAGTAGCTTCAAGTGAGTGACCCAACAGAGTAGACCATTCACCATTTGATCAGCAGCAGTTAATAGGTTATGTTTCACATCTCACATACAAACTGTAGCAGATGTGACATTTCATTTATAAAAAAAAAAAAAAAAAAAAACATTATTATGGTCTTACCCTTACTTATAAATGAAGTCCATGCACCAATCCTTCTGGACAAAAATGTCCCTTACTTTTTTGTAGAAGTCTTCCTTGTCTTCTTTCAGTTTTAAAAGTCTCTCCGTCTCAGTGGAGATCACTGCCCCCTACCATGCAGCAAGAGAACGGCCTGCCTCACTTAGTGCCTCTTCACTGCCACTGTAAGATCGCTGAGCACACAAAACAGCATATACACATACACTATATTGCCAAGAGTATTCGCTCACATGCCTTGACTCGCATATGAACTTAAGTGACATCCCATTCTTAATCCATAGGGTTTAATATAACGTCGGTCCACCCTTTGTAGCTATAACAGCTACAACTCTTCTGGGAAGGTTGTCTACAAGGGTTAGGAGTGTGTTTATGGGAATTTCTGACCATTCTTCCAGAAGCCCATTTGTGAGGTCACAAAAGTGCAGTGGTGCAGTGGTGTAAAGTACACCGCCACTGGACTCTAGAGCAGTGGAGACACATTCTCTGGAGTGACGAATTGCACTCCTCCATCTGGCAATCTGATGGACGAGTCTGGGTTTGGCGATTGCCATGAGAATGGTACCTGTCTGACTGCATTGTGCCAAGCGTAAGATTTGGTGGAGGGGGGATTATGGTGTGGGTTTGTTTTTCAGGAACTGGGCTTGGCCCCTTTGTTCCATTGAAATGAACTCTGAATGCTTCATTATACCAAGACATTTTGGACAATTCCATGCTCCCAACTTTGTGGGAACAGTTTGGAGATGGCCCCTTTCTCTTCCAACATGACTGTGCACCAGGGCACAAAGCAAGGTCAATGGATGAGAGAGTTTGGTGGGGATGAACTTGACTTGGCCTGCACAGAGTCTTGACCTCAACCTGACAGAACATCTTTGGGATGAATTAGAGTGGAGATTGAGATCCAGGCCTTCTCAGTCCAACATCAGTGTCTGACCTCATAAATGCGCTTTTGGAAGAAAAATACCCATAAACAAACCTTGTGGACAGTCTTTCTAGAAGAGTTGTAGCTGTTGTAGCTGCAAAGGGTGGACCAACATCATATTAAACCCTATCAATTTAGAATGGGATGTCACTTAGGTTCATATGCGAGTCAAGGCAGGTGAGCGAATACTTTTGGCAACATAGTGTATATTATATACAACAGTTAAACTACTGTATATGTAAAGTCAGGGGGAAAATATATATATAAAAGAGTTTGAAACATTTGATTGGCGACATGCAGAGAGACAGTAACACGCTCTCATTGCATAGCAGAGCACAGATTGTGAGGGATTTCACAATCCAAGGTGAGGCTTGTAGCATCCTATAATAATTTCCTGAAAATGCAATAACGCCTGAAAATGTAATTTGTAATTTGTAAAAATGTAATTTGCACTTAACTTGATCGAAAATGTAATAAAAATCAATGACGTAATAACTTCACCAATAATGTAGTAACATCCTGACTGATATTGTAATACACAACGATAATGTAATACCTTATTACATTATTGGGAATTTATTAAATTAAATTTATTTGTTTGTTTTCAAAACTGATTATGTAATCCTTGACAGATAATGTAATATATATGTTCATTTTCAATCCAGAGTTCTACATTTTGTGTTTCGAGAATCTAAGAATGTTATATACACCCAAACAACAGAAAGACTAGACTGAGTTAAATTGCAGACGTTGAGTACCATACAGCCATATGAACATGTGCAGATATGTAGGGACATGCGTATGTATACATGTCTTACTGAGTGGGTGATGGACTTACCTCTTTGGGAGACCAGAATTCCAGCTCAGATAAGCTTCTGAGCAGCACTGGAGACCCCAGGTAACTCTTCCCTAAAGGTACCTCTTCACAGATTTACAAAAAATCACTACTTCATGAAAACAACCACAAAACAACTTTCAGTAACGCTTCATTTGAACAGGATATACATTTACATATACATACAAGCATTCATAACACCTACATAGACATTACATAACACCTGACATAAACATAGACCTACATATCCACTCATAAATGTTAATATTATAAATTATTGTAAAATTATTATATCACTTTCAATGTAAAATTGACATCTTATTAAAAACATAATATGAAAGATTAAAAAAACAGATAAAGTGGATAAAAACATGGAAAAATAAAAAATGAAAAACAGTGTGCATACATCCACATACATACATTATATACAGAGCACCAGTCCATGAGTTATTTCATGTGGTCATTTAGGGCAGTTATGGCCTTAGCTATCACATTTACCAAAGAAGAAAGGAAATAGTTCTTCATAGCTGACAGCTTTCTACTTCCATTTTTTTCTATAGAAGGCAGACATCCCTTTGGCCAGTATCTCCAAAAATCAGCAACTAACACTTAAACAGTCTAGATAGCACTACAGTTAAGAGTATTGTGTATAATATGTATTGTTTTTGTGATTTGTGGGTGAACTGTGCCTTTAAACCATCCACACAACCATCTGACAGCTGTCTTTGCTTTATGAATCCTGGAACCAAATTTTACCCACTTTCATTCGGGAATCTGGGGGATTCCCATCCTGATTTTTCAGATGAATGTGCCTCAGGACACCTCTTTGTAGCAATTTAGAGTGTGTAGATTAAGAGTCACGATGACTACATGAATTTTAAAAAAACACCTTTTATCATGTTCAAGACTTGTGGATGAATTTCATCCTCATATCCGCATTTTATATACATCAATAAGCTTTTAATTGTGGATGACAGGCAGTGTGTTTGCTGGTGGGAGATGTGACAGTGGGCGGTGGGGGTGTGGTTGGAAAGGGGGGGCAGGAAATCTGTAGGATTTACAGTTTAATCTTCTTAGGCACTTCCCTGTCGGCCGAGCTACAGACTGTGGCTGAGAGAAGAACGTGCTAGCTTAGCACAGCTGTCAGGAGCTGCCTGCCACCAAATCAATACCGGTCTTCTTTCTACCTCTCTGTGTGTCTCTTGTGCCTCTACCCCAGCCTCAGCCGTCAGATTCTCCTGCCGGCGTTAAATCAATGAGTCCTGAAGCTGATTAGCAGGTTCAAGTGCAGGTCATTTCACACAGCCAGACGACAGTTCTTATTTATTTTTTTAGCAATGAACGGACTTTTACATCCTGTAATGTAATGACACTATACACTATGAGTACAAGAACGTTGTTGATGTCAGGAGTTTCAAAGAATGTCAGAGCTATATGCTTATTTAACACATCTTTTTGTGTGGTGAACAGAGTTTACAGACTCTTTGAGATAAAATATGACAGGCTATTTTGGATATAAGGGTTAGGGGCCAGGTATAGTTGGTTAGACATAAGACATAAAAAACAGAAAAAGAAAGAAAATGTTTTTTTGTTAGTCCAAAATACATGTTTAGGTGGAGTTTTGAGCCCCAAGAATTCATTTCAGCAGCATTTACACACACTGATCCTCCCAGTTTGATTCACACTACAGAGCGTTTTGTTCACATATGAGCCTGATTTATAGAAGTTTTTATTACTAAAAACATGATCTCCTTATGGTTGGTGGCAGTAGTTTCTGCTTTTATGCAATGATAAAAAGATATATCCAAGACTGAAAACCCTTGACTCTCATATATCAACAAAATGAAGCAATAATTTTGAACCTGGCTTCATCCAGTGTTCAGATTTCTATTTAGGGAAATGTATGTAAATTAGCAAATTTTTAATTAGACAATGAAATAATTGTCTTGTGTGAATAATCAACTGGGGGCATTTTGTTTCGTCCTCGTTCAAGCAGATTTCAGGAGTAGTTGCTTAAGTTTGGGCAGAACATTTACCAAATGATTCGAACACTTTATGTTTGTACACAAATAGAGAAGGATTTGGGTGGACAAAGTCCAAGTCCTTTTCTTATTTTTTTCTTTTTCTCAGCTGCTCTCGTAGTGTCCTCTTCCTCTGAGTGACAGAGGAGCCTGTCTGTAAAACATTTTTGGCAAGAGAGGAGAAATGAGCTGCGATCTGTTTATCCTTATACATATCAAGAAAAGATGCAGATAATATACAGGAGATCACTTAAACCAGAACTTGGCACTGTTGATTAGTCACTCTGAGCAGTGATATTTATGCATGTAGTTAATATTCATTAGCCTTTTACTCAATCTTGTTTACAATGTCTAACAAGTGTAGGCTGGCCTGACTCCCTTGTACTCGCACGTATTTGCTCTGCAGCAAATGATCATTGACCATAGGGGCAGGGATCAAACCCTACTGAGCTTCACCCCAATAGAAATCCAATAGCACCTCCAAGTGGTCAAACAGATATGTAACGGGCTGTACACAGTGAGGCATACAAAGGTGAGCCTGATCATTTTTTATGCTGACTGCATGCATGCACTCACCTCATAAACTGATCTGTTTCAAAAGCATCGCTGCATGGCCTCACTTTTGCTTCAGAATTCAGTCTCCTCTATATGGATCTGATCACTGAATGATGCAGAGGAGGAAAGCATGCTACAGGCTTCTTCTTTAATTACAAGAACTAATGTATCTGCTGTGCATTTGTCGTGAAGTTTTAATCATCCTCATACAGTATTTCTGTCTATAACTACTCACAGGAAAACTGGTGTGTCTAAAGAAAAATCCACTTCAGGTATGTGAAACAGTTAACGGTGGCCTGTAGCAGAAGCAAACAATGCAGTCACATGTATGCATTAAAAACAATTGAGCTGACATTCTGTAATAACATCTGTGAGGTTGAGCATTGTGCTTTGCAGTATTGTTGCAGAGCCCTGCTGCTTTCTATGGGCATACTGAAGCAACATTGTGCAAGTTTTCTGCCATAAAATAACAGATTAATAACACTGTTTCAAATTATTTTGATGCTTCACTGACCTTTAATCAGGCAGATGGTGTGTCTGTCATTCCACACTCTGCAACCTGGATGCCTGTCCTGCTGTACCTTTGAGCTCCAGATACAAACTTTGGCAGCTTTAAACATGTAATAATGTTTTTTGTAATATGTTTTCTATATTTTATATTGATGTTCTCTCTAATATTTCATGTCTTGATCATGTTTTGGTCAAAAACAAGTCCACCATGAATAATGAAGAATAAATAAGTCCTTCTCAATGTTGAAAGATTTATTTGGAACAAACATCTACAAAATGTTACATAACTATTAAAGTTCAAAAAGAAATACATGTCATTTAGTAGGAGCGTGGGACATAGAACAACACTGAACAGTAAACATGTCAGAGTGATTAGTATTTGCACGTTGAAGCTATAAGTCCCTCAGTTTGTTGCTTATTATGCTAGCTGTCACATTCAGTGTGGTCCCCAATCTTTTCTCAACAAGTACAAAACAATGACCACATGACACATGGCTGTTACCATGGAAACACAGAAAGCTAATGTGTGTAATGAAACAGGAAAGAGGCCCAATCAGTTTATTCTGAACAGAACAGATGCTACCTTAACATGTAAACTTTTGTTTCAGGCTTTGCTTTTGTCTGAACAGTCCTGCTCTGCGCTCTCCCCTCCACTGCCAAATCGCCGGTTCAGCTCTGATGTCAACACGGAGCAGCACGATTTCTGTGAAAGACAGGAAGAAATGGTGAAGAGCCTACCACAGTAGCAGATCAGCAAGGCTGTACCGTGCGGCTTTGAGCTAAATACTAACCTCAGCATGCTAACATGTCAGTGTTTAGCAAGCATGTTAACCACAGGTGGGACCAAGTCATTGTTTTGCATTGTTTGTCTCCAGTCTTAGCAATTGTGTCCCAAATCAAGGAAGGTCCTGAATCAATTCTAGTGTCCTAAACAAGTTACAAAACATGCTTTCACAAATGTAATGTCATTTTAACAATAGACTAATCATGTATTAAAGAGGCCATATCATGCACTTCTTCAGATTCATACTTTTACATGGGGAGTCTACTAGATCAGGTTTGCATGCTTTAATGTTCATAAAACATTTATTATCTCATACTCATTGGCTGCTGTCTGACTGGTCCAAACAAAGTGGATTTGGGTCTGAAGTCGAGTTGCAAGTTGAGTAACAAATTATCAAATTTGTGACACCATAGCTCAGCTTGTTAGCATGCTAATACGTGATAATAAGCACTAAGTTCATTGTCTGGGAACCATGAATATCAATACCATGGGTAATTCAACAACCACGAGTAATTAGGGCCCGAGCACGCACTGTGTGTATTTCATCTCATAGTTGTTGACATCAGTTTGAATCAAAGTGGTGAACACACAGAAAGCCATGCTTCTCGCGTGGCGAACGAAACAATCACTGACTGACACTCTCCACTACCTTGCCATCCTTAGCTTGGTTTCGAGCCCTAAATAAAAGCTCAAGCAGGGCCAGCAGGAGCCCGACACCCAGTCCCAGGCCCAGGAGGAGGAAGAGGCCCCGCAGGTCATGGGGATGCAGGGCTTGGGAAGTGTTGGCCTTGGCAGCACCTATGCAACTGCTGGCCCACCACTTGTTCCGCAGGTAGGTCAGCTCACCGGACTCACTGAGCTGGAGTAAGGCTATGGATAGATTTTTGACCAGCGGGGAACCTGGTGAAGCAAAGAGAGGCTGTGTAATAGAAGAAAGAGGCTGCTGAAAATCTCACAGCAAAACCATAAGCATTCTCCTGCTGCCTCTATTCTTCTGGATTCAGACACAGAACTGGCAAACATTTTGAACATGACTGCAGAGATTTGGTTCCATTATGCTGCAAGTGTATTAGTGTGGACCAGCACTGATGGATGGACTGTTGACAAGGTCTGGCTCGCAGTTGATTCCACTCCACCCTAAATGTTTTCCCCACCAAATTCTCCACTATTTGTGGCTATTTTCTCTGTGGTGAACATGAACACATCAAATCAAATAATGTTAAATGACCTAGTATGGATATCATAGAAATATTATTAAATAGTATGTATTAAATAATATAATTATAGCAATACTTTCCTGGTGTTTCTTGAGCTTTATGCATCACATTACTCAGGGGTGGAGAGAAAGTCCTAACTGCTCTGCATGTTCAGGTAAAAATATAACTTTGCTGATTCTATTCACAGATGTTTCTGTGATTAATTCTGTAATTCAAGACAATGCAACAAATGAGAAAGCTTTTTGTTGTGAAAAACAGATATAACATATAGAGTTTAAAAGTTAATTGACATTGGAAATGGTAATTTGAAGTACCAGCTCTTTTTTGTATACTAACGTTATGTGGTAACCAGTTTAAATGAGTTGGTAAATGATATAAATGTAGAAGAAAATAACGTTACATATCACTTGCATATACTGATGTGATTGTGGGTTTCAGACTCTGTTAGTCTTGAAGCACATGGTCACCCTCACAGGAATGCCGGACTCTTAAAGTGTCTGTCTTTGGCATCCCCTAGTGGTCAGGACGACACAGTTCAGACCTGAACATTTAGTTCAATAGATTAAAGTAGCACATGTTGTGAATTAATTCACTGGGATTGTTTCAAAACCTACCATCAGACTTTTGTGATAGATCACCTCAAAACTCAAAACATAGGAGCTTCAATACAAAACATGTCCGGAAGAGTGATTTGTGCCAACCAAAAAACAACAGAACTTCCCAGACATCTTCGAAACATGCTGACAGGTTCAAGCAGCTCACCCAGAGGTGCTGCGATAGTGTAGGCTCTCATGGAGATGACCTCCTCCGAACGGATCAGTTGACAATAGCGAGCCGCTGCCATGTCCAAGGACACCGCTTCACCAATGAAGGCATAGTTTTCCTCTCTGGCACGGCGAACGCCATCCTCCATGCTGGACGCGTAGCTCTTCTTACGCTCCATCTGCTCGTAGATACGCCGGTACACAGGATTGTTGGAATACTGTGGAAAAGAAAGATCAAACATTTGAATCTTCTCATGTGCTCAACACTACTGTAGTTGTGCATCATATCAGGAGCACATATTCTACTCAGTTCTATGAAGCTATCTCAGTAATCATTATAGTTAGGAGGTGGTGGATGTGCCTTAAAGAAAGTCATGGTGGATCCACCCTCGACTGTGCCATAATCAATCGCATCCTGGTTAGCAAGGTCTTCAAAGGTCTTAATGGAGACATGTTTGTTGTTAGAGTGCAACGTGGAGCTGAAGTTGCTAAAGTAGCAGGCCAACAGCAGTACAGCAAACAGCCACCAGATGGCACTGACTAGCCGTCCAGACAAGGCTTTAGGGTGAGGACCG
Organism: Nibea albiflora; assembly: GCA_014281875.1. NCBI lineage: Eukaryota > Metazoa > Chordata > Actinopteri > Sciaenidae > Nibea > Nibea albiflora. The sequence continues at coordinate 641,099 of CM024793.1, forward strand.
GCACCTGAAAGGACGAGACAGCAGAGCACATCAATGATAGAAAGTCATGCTCAATTTAAAACAATGACATTTCAAAACATTTCAACTTTTAGATCATCTGTATACTTTTATATATTCTTTCTGTATTCAAAGCTGTATGTGTGCATGACGATGAGCCACAAGGATCCCAAGGTTTAGCTGGACTGAGTGAGCACCTTAACATCTGCCGCCAGCAGCCAGATTTGAATATTAATAAAGAATGTAGTTTATCACAGAACCGGATAGACTGATATTCTATCTGGGCCTGGGGAACTCACTACTTACAGGGAACCACATACAAACAGACACATGAACACTGATACACAAAGAAAACTACATTCATACACTCAGTGCAGCTTACATGTACACACACACACACACACACACACACACACACACACACACACACACACACACACACACACATCAGTGCACATCATTCTTTCCACACATGTAAATAAATGAACTCTGTGGCTAAAGAACTCTCCTTCACTTACACTACAATATTAAAGATCCTAAATATAGAAGAATTCCTGTCATCAATGTGCCTTTTCTGCTCAATGTCTACCACTTATTTTTGTTTCTTACACTGGAGTTGTGTGAAACATTTGTCAAAGTCATTGTAACATACTGCACAATAAGACTCTAAAAGAGCATACAGAGAGTGACAGCCAGGAGCAGTGTGCCTTTCAGTGCCTGTGGTTCAGTTCAGCCGGGTGCCGAGTTACCTTGCAGGGTGAGAGCTCCCGTGATGTACCAGAAGCTGTGCAGTAACGTGAAGCTCTGCTCTTCTGTGTCTGGCTCAGACCATTCAGTGGGACTGATCCTGCATAAAAATAAAAGGTTTTTATAAAACAGCAATTTTATTGCCGCATTTCCAGCAGCGAGTCTGCCTGTGTTGTGTTACAGTCTATGGAATTACTAAAGGAAAATCTTCTGCTTGGACCAAGCGATCTTCTGCCGGGCATTTGTTATTATAAGTAAAAATAATGGATTTTTTGTGCAAAGTACATCAGGATGTGGAAAGGACATACTGTATATTGAATACTGAGGACATGCTCTCTTTGTCCTGTGTCTATGCTGCAGAAAAACACTGGAAACTATTTGTGGGGACATTTCGAAGTTTGCACTTACCTGCCCACCAGGAATATGCAGAGACCTGTTAGCAGGAATGCAATGAGGATACCGACCCACATGTCGGTGGAGAATGGTGACAGCAGGCTGAAGGCGTTCTCCTCAGAAGCCGAATCTTTGTGCAGGATGAAGCCTATTCCTGTTTGCATGAAGGGGGTGGTCATGTCTACAACGCGCTCTCTGATCGCAGTGATGGTCAGCGGGGCCACAGCCAGGTCTGCCTCCTAATAGAGGGTACAGGCACATATATCTTATATAAGACACATGGATAATGTGGTGACAAAGTAGAGAGATTTGAGATTCATATCACTATGTTAGACGAAATTTGTAGTAGTTGATGAAGTTGCTTTGGAAACTCTTACAGTAGTATTCTCTCAATGAGGTAGTCATTATGATAAAAAAAACACTCCACTAAGTAGAGGGAAATGACAGTCCGTCAGTACTTGAGGTCTTTCAATGTATCTTCAAGTGCAGTCACAAAAACCATCAAACTCTATGACTGGCTCTCATGAGGAATGCCCCAGGAAAGGAAGACTAAGACTAAGACTTGCATCTGCTTCAAGGAGAAGTTCACAGTTACCAGCCTCAGAAATCAACATTTAACAGCACCTCAGATTAGAACCCACATAACAGCTTCAGAGTTCAAGTAGCAAACACGTTTCTACATCAGCTGTTTGAATCAGGTCTTCATGGTTTCCAATTGCTGCAAGACACTACAGCAAGAAACACAAGGAATGGAGCAGTGAAAATGTATGCTTTAGTCCGATTAGTTCGATTTAAGCAGTTCGAGTTTTTTGGATCCAACCTATGAATGGATGGTATCTGCATGTGTGGTTCCCACCATAAAGCAGAGAGGAGGAGGAGGAGGAGGAGGAGGAGGAGGAGGAGTGATTATATCTTGCTGGTGACGATTTATTTAAAATTCAAGGCACACTTAACTAGCATGGTTACAATAGCATTTGCATTGACATTCCATTCCATCTCATTCTCCCATGTCCTCCCATTCTCTTGTTCTCTAGCTTAGTGGGACCATTATTTGTTTTTAAAAAGGACAATGACCCCAAACACACATCCAGAACCTGTATGTGTGTTTGGGGAACTAACCCGAACTAAACCCAATTAAGATGGACTGGGATGAGTTGGAGTCAAAGAAAAGCAGCCAACAAGTCCTCAACATATATTGGAACTCCTTCAAGACTGTTGGAAAATCATTGGAGGCGATGACCTCATGAAACTGAGGGAATGAGACCCCATACGGTCCCTTATGTAGACCTAATGATACAATTTAAAGCAGACTCATCTTTACATGACAACTTCCCTGCTGCCGACAATTGTTCTGAAGCAACACAACAAACATATCACATTACATATGTAGTATACTACGCTGCACTGCTTAGTGACTAAATCACATTTAATGACTTACCCCTCTGATGATCTCGCCAACCATGCCGTTCCAGTTGCCGCTGGAGTCCACAGCTCCATAGCGGCCATCTTTCACCAGGTGCAGTTTGTATGTGAATCCCAGATTCTTGGCAAGTAAAGAGACCAGGTCGATGCAGTAGCCCTCCAGCTCAGAACCATGGCTCATGGTATACGGGTCTTGCTGAGGAGACGGCACAAATATCCTCATTTTAATGGGTAGTCTGACAGATCATTGCTGGAGAACTGGGCTGAGGCAGCAGCCAGGTTTATGAATATTTGAAGTCAGTTTTAGTGCTATTATCCTATTATTATCTTGAAATAATTATATAGGTACTAGTACTACTAATTATATCCCCAGCTAATAAAATACTTGCTTTTTACCAACACTTGTGTAAACAAGAAGTTGTAATGTGAGTAGTGGTACCAACTTGTGTGCTTGTGTTTCTTTACCTATAACATGGCCAGTACATTTTTGAGCATTACTGATGAAATAATAAACAACAAAAATAAGACACTTCTTGTTATGAACTAGGACCATTCTTTCACAAAATGTTGAGTGAGCCACACAGCTGTTCAAAGCCACCCCCGCTTTGGCATTCTAGTCTTGAGAAAATGCAGAAAGAAAGAATACCTTTATAGTGGTGATGGATAACTCCTTGGCATCTAGAATGGGAAAAAAACAAGTTGCACAATAAATTCTTGATTCTTGTAATGAAGCAAGTCAATGTAATTAAGCATGAATATCAGCACAAAGATGAGAGGATTTAGCCTAAGCCAGTTCTTTGGCTGATTAGTGGTTTCATGTCTACAAGCTTGTGTACAGAGCAGCCCCTGAAAGCCCAATGAAGGGTATTGTTGCTTTGAGTCCCCTTCATGCATTTTTCTCTCTCAGCCACGGCAATAAATAAGCAGAATAGCCACCAGAGAACAATGACAGTGTTGTTGTCGGTTGTTTTTCAGGAGACATGGAAAAAAGGGGCTCCATTCTGAGGTGACACTTTCATGGTACATTGAGGGGGGTAACCGGGCCCCTGTGAGGGGATCAAAGTGGGGATCTCTCTCACTTATGGTCTTCAGCCTCCTGTCCACCATGTAACCAGAGCTGGATGCTCCCCACCCACACACCCCCACCCTCAGACATTACCCATGATACTCAGAGTTGTTTTCTTTTTGCCATAACTGTGACCAATGGCATTCCCAGCACGTCCAGCAGGCCCCAACATGCCCTGCCATGGTCAGTCAGAGAAGGGAGGAGGGATAAGCGGAGGTGCCAGGGGTGCAAATTCTTCATAATTGCATGCGATAACAAAAGTGGACCCGGTGGGATCATATAAAGCCCATGACACCACATCAGCCTCCTCTAGAGAAGATGGCAGGACCTGCGATGTGCGGAGATGCCTGTCAGTTCACCGCCTGCCTGCGGTGGCTTCCCCCTGTACGGTTAATTGATTTATCACAGTGCTTTCTGGACCACAGCAAGGCGGTAGCCCCTCCACTGGTGAGAAATGGGATTCTGCCACAGTAGATGGTACCCCCTCTGTGCTTTGATAGGACTCCAGCAGTCTAGCAGGGCCAGCGGGGGAAGAGCCAAATGTGAGGAAGCATGACCCCGTCTCATAGGTCAGCCAGAGACTGCTGGCACAGAGCTGAGCTTCAACTCTGCAGACAGTTAGCAGCTGCAGAGGTAGGGCTGCTCTGGAGGAGGAACTGATCTCATTGGCCATTAAGTGACAGCTAAATGAAGTGCCAGAATAGTTACAATTAACTGGTAACAGTTAAAACAGTCAAAGTATGATGTACCTGATTAGGTAAATATGTAACAATGCAATGTAAGAAAACTATATGTTTTTATTTCATTTTCTTTTTTGGTTTAATTATTTTCTTTAATCTTTTTAAAAAGGTAAATAATGTTCCACTCTGGGCTTAACTTTTAACTAAGATGCTAAGATGCTCACTCGCTGGATCATTTAGTTCTTTAAAAAATACCATTCACCATTAACCAGACAACAATGTTAATAAAGGACCCTGGTCACCAACAATACTTTTGAATGTTTAATGCCATTTTTTCCCTTCTTTAATATTTGCTTGTGGCCATTGAGGCGTAGGTGTGGTTAATGTTAGGGAAGAATTGTGGCTGCTAGTAACAAACTGTAGTCAGACTGTAGTCTACTCTGTCAAGTCTATGTCTGAAATGAAATAAAACATTCATAACTATGTTTCATTACTCTATAAAGTGAAAATAAGAATCCTAGAGGCCAGAAGTGAAACACTGGCTCCAGATAGCACCTTTAGAAGGAGGGGATGAGGCAAGGTTGTTGTTAGTTTCAATCAGATATTAAACTCTGAGGTGACTAAATGCTTGCTAAATACTAAATGTTCTTCAAGGTAAGGGAAGTAAAACACTGAGCGTCCCCGCCCTCCTCTCCTCTCACCAACAGAAGGGCATAGCCCTCTACACACAGGAAGCAGCAGAGCTTTTTGTCTTATATTACTGTATTTAAAATAATATAAAATATAGTGAGTATATGGGTGATTAATTATTTCCAGTTTCTGGACATCACATGACTTGTTTGCTAGACCAACAGATTGAAATCCATTAAACACAGATAAAGTTTCAGGTTATATTAAGTCTATAAAAGCTGAAAATTCTCACATTTAGGACAGCACATGTGATTTGTGACTAAATATAAATTTGTTTTACATGAATAAAAGGGAACTCGTATAGACACAGAAGAAAGAAGAAAAACCAAAGAAGGTGGAGGCCAGGGGTGAGAGAGAGTAGCTCCACCAGACAAGGTAAGCTGAATCTCCATGATGCCCTGACTCCACCCATCATGCCCCCAGAGGGAGAGGCCTGCTCACAAGGTTGTCACACTTATTTAGGTTTGATTCATTTTCATCACAAGTCTGCTGTCAGTGTCCTACAGATTGCTTGACATATGTTAATGTTTGAACTTAGTGGCTGATTATGTTTATTTCTAGTAAACAAATTGCAGAGTTGAACTCCAAAAAAACAAAACAACAACAGATGTGACAGGAATGATCGCTCAGGGAATGAAGGCACCAAAAAGTGAGCTTGTTTTTATGACCAGTCTGAGGCAGACAGTTAAATATGAAATCTCTTTAGCAAACACAGCACTGACTGAAGCAGCAAAGAATGTGACCCTTTGCCCTGAAAAAGGAGAAATCAGGGACATGAAGAGCACACACTCACTCATCACACATTTGCTGTGTTCCAGTCCAGCAGCTACTAAAATAATATTATCTTCTGAAACAAAAACACTAATCACAGTGTCAGGCTGTGTGTATTAATTACTCTTACCTGTAGTGATGATGCGTGCAGTCAGGGCTGTCGCACAGAAGACCAAAGCCATGTAACCTTTCATGATGCCACAACTGTGAAAGTGACGCTGATTAACACATAATCATTTCTTTCAACATGATTATAGATCTGAATGTCAAATCTCATCCAAACCAAGGACATGCAAGATTTACATACATACATGTTTTTACCCAAGAGATGAAATATAACAAATGTTCCCTTACCTCAGTTGCTTCAGGTATAGTGAGAATTTTAAACCTTGTGTGGGAGAGATGACTCCAGGAAGATGTGAAAGAAATCCACAAGTCTTGCGAGTGGGAAGCAGGACAGTTTGTGTGCACAACAATGTCGCAGGGTTTTATATGGGGGAGCACGGGTGGGTTGGGCGGGGGGGGGGTTGGAGGGGCTTGGGGGTTTGGGGGAGGTGTAACATCATGTTACATAACCTTATTCTTAAATAATGTTATGTAACAGGATGTTTTGGGTTTTTTTCTTGGGGCGGGGTGTGTTGATCATGTTTTCTGTACGTCTCTTTCTAACAGAAGGACTCTTTAACGTAAACTCAGAGAGGTAAAAACATAGAAAAAGTCATTATAAACAGTAGTAATAGTAATAATACACATTTAACCCTGCAAACTACTGTACTGTCATTGTGTGAAGATAACCACCAAAAAAAACACCAAAAATCATCAAAACACACACTCATTACAAAATGTAAAATGTTGTAATGAGACACATTTAGCACTATAATGATTTAGATTTGATCTAGATTTAGATTGAAATAAGCAGAATCCAGGTTATCACAAAGTTTACCTCCCATCTATCCTACATTCATGATGGAACAAAACATCTAACTAATTCTAAATGCTGATCGTAGATGGAATATGCACATTTCAAATGGTCAAAAGTGGAGATACATGGTTTTCATAAGACAATGACGATACTACGACTATAATCTACAGCAGGGATGCCAGGGTGAAATTGGACAGGGGGCCACATTTTTTTCAAGTGGGACCTCGGGGGGCCGAATTACACTTTCGGCCTGAAAAAACACTAACTCAACGCCTGGACATGCTATTTGATATTATTTATGAAGGCCTACATGTCAAAAAGGAATTGCAACGCAATAGCCTCACAATGAGACATACAATTACATGGCAGCCAAAAGCAATCAACCCTCTGAAAATCGACCTACGTATGCAAGTAGCATACATTTATAAATTAAAAATTAAACAAAATGGACTAGGACACATAAATCACAGAAGTGTGAACTGTAAGTTACTTTGATCAGATTTATTGATGGCTTGCACATAAAAAAAAACATGTCAATGCATAGGCCTAATTAGGCCAATTAAAAAGATGGCCAGGCCAAGTAGGCCTAAACAAGTCAAAAGAAAGAAGTGCCAGGATGAACCTTCCGCTTTTTAGACAACATCTTAATAGCGAGCGATTGCCATATTTTCCATACTATAAGCCACTACTTTTTCCCATGCTTTGAACCAAGCGGCTTATACAAAGATGCAGCTTTTCTGTGGATTTTTCTTCAGCCCTCAGGCATATCCAGGTCAGTGCATGTGCTGCAGCAGCTGTGGAGAACAGCAGCTAAAGACAAACGGATGGATTTCACGAAAATTGAATAAAAATTAAACATTTGATTTAAAATCATGAAGGATGTGACCGGGCCGGATGTGATGACCAATCGGGCCGTTTCCAGCCCGTGGACCGTAACCATAGCACCGTGATCTACAGTAATTCATAAGCAGTATCCACATGAATTGGTCCGGTTTCTTTGTCTTAGGAAAAAAATCAGACAGGTTTTAACATAAAGTTACAGACCAGACTAATTTATTTATTTACTTAAATCCTTCGAAAAACAGGCAGTGATTTCATGTTGAAAGGAGGGACTGCATTCACTCCAAGACAAAAAACATTCAAGCCTGAAATGCTTAGACAGGGCTGGGAGGTTGCAGTTGAGAGGCTAAGCTATGCCAAATTGTCTAGATAAATACAAAGAGGAACTCTGGTTTTCTTGGAATCCTAATGAAGCTGTCTTTTGTGTTTGAGTGGTGGCTGAGAGCGGAGTCTGTGGTGCTAAAATGAGCATGTCACACTTCACAAAGTTTCACAGAGCTGAGGAAGAGGCCTGGCAGTGTGTGACAGCTCACCAGAGGTGGCCGTCAGCTTTGGAAACCACGGACTTGACAATGGAGACCATTTGACTGACAAATCAGTGTCCTGAGAAAGCATGAAGGGGCTGCACTTGAAGACTTAGTGTTCGGATTTTCAGGGTTCAGGGTTCACTTGACCCTGCCGTGGTTTGCACATGATTTATTCAAGAATAGATCGGTATCCCAGGGCTTGTCAAAGGAAGTCAATACTAACATATTTTCATCAGCCTCCTCAAAAATTTGCATGAATCCATTACTGTTATCATCACCTTGGGTTGCTGTTTCAAAGGGTTTTAAATTTGGCCAAGATCTCTGAATACTTTAGCAAATCTTTGGGGGACTTAGAACACCTGCATTAATGTGACTAAAATGTCAGAAAAATTCATACATTTGTTGAAGAGATGTTTTTCTCTCCACGAATGGCTAGTTGAACTTGACGTCTATTGTGCAAGTCTTTCTTCTGGAACATTCTCCCTTCCTGCGGGGGGTCATTTGGGGGGGGAGTTGCCAGGGAGGTTGAGAGAGGTGATGGCTGGTAAACAGACTCAAACAGAGTCCATAATTAGAGTAGCAAGCAGCTCCTGCCAAAAACAAGGCCAACGGCTTTTACATGTCAGCTTGTATAAGGCTCAGTTTAACTGGTTTGTTAACGACTCTTTGTCTCAGAGCTAAACCAACTGTAGATAGATTGAGTGTAAACGAAATCAATGAGCTCTGAAGCGTTATGTTATATTCATTTAAGATTTATTCAGGTCATAATTACACATTGTTTGAATTAAATATTGTCCCTAAAATTTTGCACAAATAACTGGCATGGCAGTGCAAACAATACAGCAGGCCGACAAATAAACGTGCTTGGATACAGATCATTTCCATCTTGTATTTGTACCACGGACCAATGAGAACACAGGGTTTCAGGCATGACGCTTTTGTGACCACTGTCAGATGATCCGAAAAAAAGAAGTTCGGAATATTAACAAATCTTTATATAAAAGTCTTTGTAAAATAAAGCACAGCCTTAAGATAAACATCACAGTGCATAAAAGTCATGCAGTCAACTAAAAAAAAGGGCTAAACTCGATGTGAACTAGTCCACTGCTTCAAAATACAGGATCTCAGTGCTGTGACATGCCACAGATTGGGAGGGCTAGGAAAACATTGGCAGTCAGTCAAATAACAATGTAATCACTAGACAAGGAATATGAAAAATTATCTTTTGATCTGCAATGGAGGAAAAAAATCCTTTTTTCAGCAAAGATGAGACAAGCCTCAGGTTTTCAGCATTAATTTGTACATTATATTCAATATGATACCATGCCATCATTTTCAAAATATTGCTAGTGGATGGATGGACTGATGGCAATGCCTTGACATAAAGTATCTAGTTTTCAACTCAGTTACTCAAGTATACCCTTATAGATTAAGTAAATAAAAAGAATGGATCATTCAAATCCTGTTCTCTAGTTGTGATCTATTGCTACTGTGTGCTCATGTAACGCTCCAAAAAAAATACTCAAACATGAGAATAGTCACAGTCAACATAAAACATCTATATATATATATAAAAAAGGTATTTTCCACTAAATACATTCTGACAATTATCTAACATTGGGTGCAAACAGAAGACAGAGCTGTAGTAGTTGCTTTAAGAAGAACGGCTCTCCAGTAGCTTCAAGACATTGTTTTCCAAGTGCACAGGTTAAAAAAATGAATTGTTCATGGATTACTAATTCAGTGGAACAGACATTGAGACATTTCTGTGAGACAATGAAATAATCTGCAGTTATGAACCAGTTTTCTGTGAGATATTATGCAAGATATGCAAAAACTAAAAAAAAAAAAAAAAACATCTTGAGAAAAACTGGACTGTATTCCAAAGTTTCTAGCTGTGTCTCTCACGCTCAGTTCCAAGTCAGCCAGTTCTTAGAGTTTGAGCATGAAAAAGACTTCACTGTTTTCAGGGTCTGGGGAGGACTGAGACTGTCTAGGGGAGGGGGTTCCTAAGGGGGTGAGCTGACTCAGCAGGTCCAGACTGGTGCAGGGACTCCGTGCCACGCAACATGCCCCTTCAGGGTTCCCCCGCTCCTCAATGGGGCTAGCACTATTTCCACTGCCAATGCTACCACAAAGGCTAAAACTTGCACTTCTGCCTTGGACAAGGCTCTGGAGCCTCTGCCTTTCCTGGGCCTTCTTGGCCCTGTTTGCAATGTACCGCACCCTGCTTTGGCTCCTTGAGGAGGTCCTTCGCACCAGAGTCTCATCCACAGACTCCTCCTGTGATGTTTCATGCCGGGTTTCTTGGGCAAAGTCGCTAGCAGTCAGGGGCTCCACATTAGTCAGCTTTCGCAGTTGCTCTGTCAGGTCGCTGGATGGCCGAGACTTCTGCGGGCTGCCCTTGCGTAGCTGATCCCTTGTCGGCCTAACAATGAAACTGCGGCTGATGCTGCGGTACTTGCTGTCAAAATTACAGGAAATGTCATCAGAGGTTAGATCACCAAGGCTTTTGGACATGGAAGCCGTAGTTGTTGATGTTGCAGATGCAGGGGATGGCCTGCTGGCTGATGACTGCTTGAGCCCTTCCATGTAGAGCCGGCTCCATGTGTGCCTCCTTTGAGTCAGTCTGCTGGGTGAGTCCACAGAAACTTCCTGGGGAGGTTGCAAAGGGCGGGGCTTAAGCTCATCTTTGGAGCACTCACTTTGCTGAAGATTGGGGTTTGACTTGCTCTTGCTTACTCGCATGGCATCGTAGGAGACCAATGCCGAGCGACGGCAACTGACCCAGGGAGGATCACAAGTGCTGCTAGCTGTGGGCAGGCTGGTAAGACTCTTTCTGGCCAGGTTAGGCAAGGACAGGTCTATGACTGTGTCGCTGGAAGAGATGCTAGAAGAGGAGGACATGCTGTCACGGTGGCTGCCTGGCTCCAACTTGCTCCAAAGGCGGTCGTTCATGGTAGCATCTGTGCAGACCTCTGGTACTGCTGACTGGGCCTGGACAGCTGAGGCTACAGCCACCCGAACATGCCCCTCACTTTTTGTTCTTCTTACTGGTGCGTGCGATGGCAGACTGCTAAAAAGTGCTCTCCTGGCATGGGCTGTCTGTGCTGGGGGCGCTACAGGAGTTCCTGTGGACACAGCACTGGATGCTGCAGTGAGAGGCTCTGTTCTGTGCTCAGACTTTAACTCTGCTGTATCATTTTTCTTTTCTGGCAGAGTTTCGTGGTTTTCCCTCTGGTTTGATGTGTGCTCCATGAATGAACGATTGTTTCTGTTGGTCTGGGTGTCTTGACCACACTGTGATGGCATGAATTTCTCAGCAGGGTTAGTCAGATAGAGTGATGTGGTTTTCAAAAGCATAGGGGGGTTCTTAGGGTCTCCGCTCACCTTCATAGGACTATCCACAAACCCATTTGAAGGTATGGTCAATGGAGAGTCTGCATTTATTGCTGTGGATGGTGAGTGCACTGTTGTAGATGAGGAGTGATGTGAAGACTGGCTCTCTTCTGGAGTGGAGACAGAGCGGATGAGACGTGTTTTCTTGGCGTCTTCAAAGTTTAGTGCAAGAAATGGAGGAGGGGGAGCTGGTTTCTGCACTGTGGAATAATCTGTGGAAAGAAAGACAACACAGAAATTAATCACTGTCATCAATGTCAACACTCACCAAAAGCCTTTTGGCTATAAGGTGTAAAAAAACATATCTGCTTGAAAACTTGTACCAAGCTGTTCTGATCGGTATCTGAGCTAGTACAGAAGCTAACAGGTATCTGCTAGGTGTTACCATTCACATAAGGCTAAATACAATATTATAATTGTGCACAGTGGAGGTCCTGCTACAGCTAAAGTGATGACTGAACACATTTGAAACAGTACATGAACAAAATATCTCGTATTATGTATTCAACAAAACCTGATAAAGGAGAACGTCTCACAAAACAAGGTGCGAACTTGGCTTTGGTTTACGAGGAAGAAGACATAAGACAATGGAAGTGGTTTTGATGAAGAGATGTGAATGGTGGATGTTGATGTAGGAACACCTCAACTTGAAGTTATGAATTGATGTGAAGGTATAGCCTTGCGTTACCTAGAACATGAGAGAATCAGTTCTACACAGCGAGACGGATTTCGATTGGATACACCTTTGAAAACTCAAGCAGCCCCAAATTTTGACAAACTACTGTTCCTACTATCTAGAAAAATATCCCTTGCTCAAACATTAAAAGAACAATCCCCACTTTACAATATTGGATTTTTGTAGCATTGTGCAACTGCATTGTCCTGTTGTAATGTATTCATGTAATTTGTTAATTACAAATACATCTTACCATCTTCCTTTGTATTCTCTTCCATGTAATTCATTTTAAAACCTGTCCAAATATGTCTTAGATAGCATGGCAACAGTGATTCAATGCTGAAATTCCATCAGAATCATCATTTTGGTTGAGGTTCAATAATTAGTGATAAAGGCAACATTGATTCAGTGTTGATTCAATGTTGGTCTGCTATCTGGGGTGAGTCTGACCTAGACTTCTTTTAGTGATGTCACTGTATTCACAGATCTCAGCAACCAATATGAAGAGTACAGTGGTATTACCATCAACTGGAATTATGGTCAAAACTATGAAAATAGGATGCAAAGAGGATGCCATGAAATAAATGTTTGTGACTCAAAACACTGTACAGCCATAACACAGTGAAAAGGGACAAAGAAAGTTTCATGAATTGTTTCTATCACTCTCTCACGGTGAACGTCCCTGACTGCCAGCATGGTGCTCTCATTACCTCCACTAATTCAAAGCCATGCTGAGTTTCAAGAACATGTAAAAATGGAGAATACAACATATTTATTTCACACCCCAGCCAACACCCACAGGTGTGACAAATGGGCCACGAGGCTTGGTGAGACAGAGAGAGTGATTGAAGGTGCACAGGTATCTATTCAAAAGGTTGCATGCATTCAGTGCTTTACCTGGCTCTGGTCATCCCCTCAATTCTGCACTAGGAACAGAGAAGGCGTGCAAAAGGCACAGAGAGGAAAAAGGAGTTTAGCAAAACTGGAGAGAAGAGGGAGAATGGATGCAAGGAAACTGCTTACAGGACAGAGAAAGCATTTTAATAAGAGAGGTTACCGACAAGAGAGCAAAAATAACAGCATTTGTTTCACACTGGAAAGAAAGAGCTTAGGCTGCAAAGACAGAGGTTCATCATATGACCTATGACAAGGAGCGTAACTGCCAGCATAATATGACAGAACAGATGCACACATCAGCTATTGTAATGAGGCCAGACACATTTTAAATTCAACTCCCTGAACAAACTTGGTGTTCCCAGAAGATGAATAGTAGAAACAGTAATGGCCATCATATGAGACATGAGGAAGGCTCAAATACATCTGGGTTTGGGTAGGGCAGCTGGTGTCTAACAGGAAGTGGAATCCCCTGAAATTTATCATGTGAAGGAGGAAGTTTGTCATCTGGATGCAGCACAGATGTCAGTGCCTTGTGACTTCCAATGCTGAGCCAATTGTTGTGGGTCGATGTACTGAATGTTTCACGGCCTGAAAGTCAAACTTCTGTACTGACTTATCTTATCACTGTACTTGAGCTTATTTGAGGCCATTGTTTGTGTGTTGGTGTGCTTTGAGTTTTCTGTATCTATGTTGTTCTAGACCAGGGGTTGGCAATTAGCAGCCCGTTGGCCAAAACTGGCCCGCCATCAATTCTATGTGGCCCGCTAGATGACGTTGATTTATTTTAATTTTATGCATTGATTTATTTAATATATACAGATATATTTTTTAATATATCCTTTATATTGCTTTCTGTCAAAAATACAACAAGTTTCATGACAGACACCAGGAGATGCAGCAGACATCACACAGAAGCAAATTAATGTTTTAAATTAAATTAAATGTTAAATAACGTTTATTTTTAATATAATAGAAAAAATAGAAAAAACTTTTTTTCCAATAGGAAAGCATAGTCATGGCCCGTGATGGAATTGTCAGAAGAAAAAAAAAATCGCCAAGGTCCAAACGTATTTGCTTTTCCCTGTTCTAGATCATATACATCAATATTCACTCACACATTCACTATGTGAGGTTATTTGCTAAGTTAACTACTACTATTCTTATTAAGTTAAAAAAGGCAACATTGATTCAATGTTGATTCAATGTTGGTCTGCTATCTGGGGTGAGACTGACCTAGACTTCTTTTAGTGATGTCACTGTATTCACAGATCTCAGCAACCAATATGAAGAGTACAGTGGTATTACCATCAACTGGAATTATGGTCAAAACTATGAAAATAGGATGCAAAGAGGATGCCATGAAATAAATGTTTGTGACTCAAAACACTGTACAGCCATAACACAGTGAAAAGGGACAAAGAAAGTTTCATGAATTGTTTCTATCACTCTCTCACGGTGAACGTCCCTGACTGCCAGCATGGTGCTCTCATTACCTCCACTAATTCAAAGCCATGCTGAGTTTCAAGAACATGTAAAAATGGAGAATACAACATATTTATTTCACACCCCAGCCAACACCCACAGGTGTGACATATGGGCCATGAGGCTTGGTGAGACAGAGAGAGTGATATGTGAATTGAAGGTGCACAGGCATCTATTCAAAGGTTGCATGCATTCAGTGCTTTACCTGGCTCTGGTCATCCCCTCAATTCTGCACTAGGAACAGAGAAGGCGTGCAAAAGGGACAGAGAGGAAAAAGGAGTTTAGCAAAACTGGAGAGAAGAGGGAGAATGGATGCAAGGAAACTGCTTACAGGACAGAGAAAGCATTTTAATAAGAGAGGTTACCGACAAGAGAGCAAAAATAACAGCATTTGTTTCACACTGGAAAGAAAGAGCTTAGGCTGCAAAGACAGAGGTTCATCATATGACCTATGACAAGGAGCGTAACTGCCAGCATCATATGACAGAACAGGTGCACACATCAGCTATTGTAATGAGGCCAGACACATTTTAAATTCAACTCCCTGAACAAACTTGGTGTTCCCAGAAGATGAATAGTAGAAACAGTAATGGCCATCATATGAGACATGAGGAAGGCTGAAATACATCAGGGTTTGGGTAGCGCAGCTGGTGTCTAACAGGAAGTGGAATCCCCTGAAATTTATCATGTGAAGGAGGAAGTTTGTTATCTGGATGCAGCACAGATGTCAGTGCCTTGTCAGTGCCTTCCAATGCTCAGCCAATTGTTGTGGGTCAATGTACTGAATGTTTCATGGCCTGAATTCAAACTTCTGTACTGACTTATCTTATCACTGTACTTGAGCTTATTTGAGGCCATTGTTTGTGTGTTGGTGTGCTTTGAGTTTTCTGTATCTATGTTGTTCTAGACCAGGGGTTGGCTGCAAATGAGACACGTCGGCTTGGCATGAATGCATATCTTTGCTTCCATTCTTCTTTCTAAGTCCTGCATTCGGAATCAACTTTTCTTTTCATGGCTTCTGACAATGGTATTTTGCATCGATGGCTAGCAATCTTCAGCTAATGATTTACACAGCGTCCAAAACATAAAAAAACTGGTAATGGTCTACATTAGTTACAGCGGGTTGCTAGGGCAGGAGATGCAGCAGACATCACATAGAAGCAAATTAATGTTTTAAATTAAATTAAATGTTAAATAACGTTTATTTTTAATATAATAGAAAAAATAGAAAAACTTTTTTTCCAGTAGGAAAGCATGGTCATGGCCCGTGATGGAATTGTCAGGAAAAAAAATTCGCCAAGGTCCAAACGTATTTGATCATATACATCAATATTCACTCACACATTCACTATGTGAGGTTATTTGCTAAGTTAACTACTACTATTCTTATTAAGTTAAAACTTACCAATTCTCTCCTCTGTCAAGCATTGGGAGTGGGTGTATCAGATACGGTGTTTAATGGCCAGAGAGGAAAATTAGAATCAGTTAATTGAAATGGGAATCAGTGCAAGACATTGATGAAAGCTACTAAAGTAACAATGGAAAGAACCACATGGGGTTGTACTATCAGGGACACGCGGGATGACGAGATGTGATGATGCTAACTACTAAGGTGCACTATGGCCGCTACGCAGCAGCTAGCAGGTTTTTGCTAATTCTGCCTCACATACATCTTACCAGCAAAGAACATGGGGGACTTATGGCGCAACTCTTCCATTTTCTGGGCAAACAGGGCATTCATCTCACGCTGCAGGGTGCCCACAGCCCTCTTGCTGCTGTCGTGGACAGAACATGACGGCAGCATAGGAAGTGACTCCAAGCTGCTCAGACTGCACAAGCTGTCACAGCTGCTGCTGTCACTGAGTGAGAGACCTTCATTTGCATTAGTGTTTGTGAATATGGCACAAACAGTGCCATATTTGGGTGGTGTTGCCTCCTGACAATGGAGGTTGGTCCTACTGTCTGCTGTGAAGCTCTGGGCTGGTGTTACAGTGCTGGTGGAGCGTCTACGGGGGACACTAAAGGACCGGGTGTTCCTCTGTGATGCATCAGGCTGAGGTCGAATGTGATGGACACCCAGTGTTCGTCTGGTTTTGGATCTGGAGAAGGTGATAGGATGGAGAACAGCCTCGGGCGAGTACTGAAACGGAGTCTCCACACATGACTTGGGAGTGAGAGGAGACTGCTGTGTCTGTGCAGAGAGGGGCTGGGGCTTGGCTATGGGCTCTGGCTGAACTTGTCTCTTGGTGTGGTTACTTCTTTCCTGTCTTTCCCCATGTTCTATTTTGGACTTGCATTCCTGGCTTTCCTTTACCAGACCCTTTCTCTCAGCTTCTGGACTTTCTTTGGAGCCCATGACACATGTGATGCAGTTGGAGGACATCCCCACCCTGCCTGAGCTGTTAAGTGCAACGCGGGCAAACACCCCTGGCTTTGCATCCAGCGGGTCGTGAAAGCGAAGCCGACTGGCCCGTTTCAGAGGCTCGCTCATGGGGCATCGGTGAGCAAAAAGTGGGCTCTTACCTTTACCCTCCTCAGGATGAAAAGCCCCATTGGTATCAGGATGGTCCCAGGGGCCCTTGGCTTGGTGGGATGCCAGTGAGTCCCCGTTGCGGTGTAGTGGTGTAGTGGGCTGGTGAGAGGCGGCAGCAGAAGCCTTGTCCTCAGACTCTCGCTCCTCACTAGCGCCCTCTGAGCTGTAGTCTTTGGTGTCGATGGCGATCTCTGGGAAGCCCTTCTTGATTTTGGGCTGGCCTTTGGTGGGTGCACTGGCAGTGCGACGCAGGAGGTGGGCACCGAACGGGTGCTTACGACTGTGCTGTGCAGCAGCATGGCTGTCCAGGGAAGCCTGCTTTGGGTTTCTGTGAAACAGCCCTTTTATGCCGCTGGCTGCTTTGGCCTGACAAAACACAAAACAACATCGTCAAACTCGCAAAACAAAATGAATGTCACAGAGAAGACATACAAGAACATTGTTTGCCATAATACAGGTGGCACTGGTCCACACTGTATTATTGAAATAACACTCTTTTTTTTTCTTCTTTTTTTTTTTACAGTGAGCATGCTTGAATAGTTACACACTAATTACTACAAACTATCTCCACATTTATCCAAAATGATCACATCAGTGATCATTCAAATGTAATCCATGCTGACCTCCACTTGGATTGTGAAATGTTAGCCTGTTAAACACCTACACCTCTGGGAACAGCATCTGTGGTCCTGATGGTAAAATATTAGTTATGCCAAAACCCCATCTGGCACATCTCTGTCACGTTGCGGCTGTTTTGGTCGGTTCTCAACGCGGCTTCAAACCCCAGCAGAAGCATGAGTGTTTTGCTCGCCAGACTTTGTAAACTTGCTCAGATTTGGTAATTTTCCTTGGTTTATATGCTATGTAGTTACATTGTTTCCCTTTTGTATTTATTTATTTATTTATTTTACAATTGGAGGTTTGTACAGGGCGTTTTATTTTGAAAATAACCGTATTCTCTATGCTATTTCTGTGTCTGACTTCCTGTCAGCTCGAGCTGCCCGATGCAGATTGACCTGGGCTATGTATTCTCTGTGGAGCCGAGCAGAGACCTGCTTCTGAAAGGGACTGTGTCGGTTTTGGCAGGATTTGAAACACTGACTAGAACGACTGTGTTTAGCTCTGCTGTCTGCAGTGCACATGGAATGTGTTGCATCTGTGCCCGGTGGAATTAAATGGAATTATAATTAAACACACGAAGATTGCCTCGACAAGTGGCGCTTCCTAGAACAACTAGAACATTGCAGTAATTTCCACGCAGGTTGGACAATTTTTTACATACAAAACTTAATCAGAATAATAAAGATGTTCTGATCACATAGCATTTCTGAAACTTTCTTCTGAAAATCTCATAACCAATAGAAAAAAAGCGAAAATGACCTGTCCTAAAACTGATCTTCAAACTCTTCACTTAGTTTCACTTCACTTCACACAGAAAACACAAGTATAACACTGTGTGGATGTTTCCTGTGCCTTTAGGTGCTGCATGGTAATCACAAAGTCACAATGACCGGGATGAAAATGATGATGACGGTGGTGATGATGGCGATGATGATGATGAGGAGGAGGATATTCAGACAATGACAGCATGAAACTCTTGTCTGTCAAACTGTGAGACTCACTTTGACGGACAATCTTGTAAATAGCATTGGACCAGTCCACAGTAATGTCAAAACAAAGGGAGCTTTAGTGGGACGGGGCATTATATTACTGAAAACCATTGCCATTACTTGTTATCAAAAGTTTCAACCAATGTGAAAGAGGTAGATCCAAATAGTAAATTTTTTACTGAACATCTATCATCAGAAAAGCAACAGTAGAGACAATATGACAAGATGACAACGAAAAGAAGTATTTGGCTGAGTGAAAAAGGGAGAATGTAAACTGAACTGAACAAGATGAGAATCAATATATTAAGTTGACTGCCTGGGGTGGCTTCATCGTTCAAACCATCACCTTAAAAAGCCAACATTATGGAAAATATACTCATCCAGTAGATAAAATATTATAGCTATAGGCCTGTCCATCTAGCACAAGTCCAGACATGTTTGCCCTAGCTTAGGTCAAAAACTGAAAACACGGTCTTTTAACACATTTCATGAATGGCTTTATGAATGGCCAAACCCAATAAGATATTTCATGCTGGATGTTGGATCATCAGACTGTAACTTGAGTCACATCTAGAAACAAGACATTGTGGTTTCCACCATCTGACCAGTGCTACATTTCCAGCTATAATGAATGCAATGATTCAGTGTAAAAAAGAACTGAAAGTTTGCGGGTACAGTTACGATCCAAAGACAACTAACTGAGCTGCGATGCAAGTCTACAGTGTGGTAACGCAGTAAAATGCATATTTTCCGAAACATCACACCTGTTCCCTTTAACTTTCATGATGACACTGCTCCAATATCCAGGACTGCAATGATCACACAACCCAGAAAAAAGATTCTAAATACAGAAGAGAATCTTAAAAAGCATCATCTAGCCAATTGCCTCTACAGTGTTTTTCAAGGGAACAAAATGAATGTCCTCAGAGGCGCTGAAACTGAATATACCTGCAGTGCAGTACAGTGAAAAAACTCCTGAGTTAAGAGGGAAAAAAATGCTCTCAGCCATAAAAAAAAAAAAACACCAGAGTGAAGTCACTGCAGCCTGGTGAGTGTCCTGACTCATATCTCTTTCTTCTATATCCAGCTCTGTAACTGTGGAGGTTGGATCTACCTGGGGTGAGTCAATGAGGAAGCAGTCACATCAAGCCTTCATAACTCATGTAAATCATGAGTTGGCATAGAATTTTTTAATCCTTGCAGTTGGGCTGACAAGAAGGGGGTGTGCAGGGGGGAGGGAGGGGGGTTCAATTAGGTGGCAAAAGGGGGGTGGAGCATGTGGCTCATGCAAGATGCCGACTGGGTCCCACTACACCTGAGTTTTGAGTGGCAGCTTCAGGGCTCCTAAAAATTTCCTGCCTCTAAATGGAGCGTTTGGAAAAAGAGAGGTCCACTGAAATCACAAACAGACACAGGAAGAGAGCGAAAATCAGAGAGGCGGAGGATGAAAGAGATAGAAAATAAATGGGTGGGGTAAGAGAGACAGATCAGAACAGGAAGAAATCACAACAGGAAGCACAAAGCAACAGCTGAGAAAGAGGAAGTTCAAAGTAAGGACAATGTTAAGAACAGAGAGGTCATTTACAGCATGGCTGGAGACACAGGAGTACATTTAAACTAAAGAGTCAATGTGTGGTGATAGGAACAACTCCATTATCTATGACCGAGAGTCACATCCTATATAAGACACACAGTCAATATGTCTGTTGAGCAATAGTGCTTCATCTGAAATTGATGCTGAATTTAACAGAATTTAATCTTTTTTTTCCAGTGGGGGAGTTTGGGCCTACACATGTATGAATATGCTGTAGACTACAAAGCGAAAAATATGTGGACACCCAACTGATGTTGGGTAGTAAGTCCTAGCTCACAGCTGACATTTCAGTTCATCCCCAGGATGTTGAATGGAGTTGAGATCCTTGCTTCATGCAGGTCAGTCAAGAACTTCTACACCGCAATTTCTTCATTGTTGAAGAAGTTGGCTTTGTGCACAGGGGCATTGGCACAAAGGTAGGAGCAAATTAAAGCCTAGAATATTGTTTTCTGTACTACAGTCTGTCACATACCTTTGGCCATAAGTGAAACATCAGTAGTAAACCTAGATTTTCATATAACTATTACCACATCTGGGTTATGTCTTGGTTCGTTTCTACTGTTTGTCTTTTTAATGTGTATATTCTGTTTTGTGTCCACACTGTACAACAAATTTCACTGCCCTAAATTTAATCAATTGCCCACACAGCTAATTATCACAAACTGTCAAGTTGTGAACGTTTAGACAATATTTAACAGTAGAGAGAGCTTAATATTGTTAACAAAAAAGATATTAAAACATAACCATTTGGTAAGGACACTGAAACTCAGGAAACTTGTTGGCAGAGAAATCTAAATATTTCAAGAATACCACACACTCACGCACTGTCGGTTTGTTTGGAAAATGATCGGTTCCTGATGGTCCATTCATAAAAATCCCTGTGATCAAATCACACAATTGGTCTAATTAATCCTGAATAATTCTGATCTATTTTTATATACTTTTCACCATGTCCATATTGTTTGCAAGCTTTCCTTTAATTGAGGACACGGCATAGTGCACATTATTTTGTGCTTTAGCATTTATTGACACTACAGCCCCATCAAGCTAATTTTACATTACTGCAGATACACTGTAATACCAAAGACATGTTTGTCTCTATTACATGGTAATATTAATATTATTGTAATATTACATGGTAAAGTTACAAAAAAAATTTTTGATAAAAATATGGATATGTGTATTTAAAAAATATTTAAAGCCAAACAACAAAACCCAAGTTTTCCTCACACAGGATAATTATAATAATAATATGTTCATGTTTTGAGACTCTGGGAAATTGCAGCTGTAAAACTAAAGATTGTTCAAGCATTTTCAGCTGGCCTCTGCAGTAGTACCTACCTTACCAGTGATGTCATTCACAGCTACATGGACAAAGATGGAAGCCTCCTCCATACCTTCCAAATAGACATGCCGATAACCTGCGCACACATACACACACCAAAGAGACAGATAAAATATAAGTCAGTCACAGACAAGACAGATAGAGATGCACCTGTTGCATCAATGAGCAGTGAAACAAACTTCTACCATTAGCCACCAAATCAAACTCAAGCTCCTTACCAGCACAGATGAGAACTTTACTGAATCATGTTAAATCAAAAATACATAATGGGTCCATAATGTAGCACTCTTTAATACTGTAAGGCATGGCATTCCTCAAGGCTTGATACTTAGCCCACTGCTGTTCCGCCTACATGCTCCTGCTGGAAGGTCACATTGAGAGCATGAACACTATCTTTTTCCTTTAATCCTAATGAAGTCTCCAACTTACTCCTGTCTTTCTCTGAAATGTAAATACAAAAACTAATACTAATGACAATGCCGACTTGATTTACTTCAATATAAAAGCAGCTGGAATCCAAACAGTGTTTTCGTTATGAAAGTCTGTTTGGACTGGACACATGTTCACTGAAGTTCTGCTAATGCCACATTAGCATGGCTAATACATACTTTAGTTTGAGCAAAAAAACAAAGCTGTCTTGGTCTGTGAATAAGAAGTATCTAGCACTTCCAGTATAGTTGGTGATGCTGCAAACAAGAGCTGGGCAAGTAGATAAACTGTTGATCTTTGACATTTTTGACCCTTCATGAATGAATTCAGTAAGTCTTTTTTTTTGGCCTTGATCCAAATCCTCAGATCAAATTATTATTTTAACCTCTGACACACCTGCCCATTCAACATTTAAGTTAATGTTACTTGTCCAGTGATCATTAGACATCTTTAATATGGATTAAACAAATCCGAGAGAGACATTTTTTAACAGAGCCAAGCTAGTGGCCCATTTTCTTTTTCTAAGATAGGCTAACCA
The DNA here is from genome assembly GCA_014281875.1 of Nibea albiflora. Classification (NCBI taxonomy): domain Eukaryota; kingdom Metazoa; phylum Chordata; class Actinopteri; family Sciaenidae; genus Nibea; species Nibea albiflora. Next base: position 663,657 of record CM024793.1, read on the forward strand.
CATCCTTACACCAGCTCTATACTTTACACCCAGACATGACACACTCTCAGAAAGAATACAAATGAGTATTCCACTAATAAACTCTTCTTAAGTCATTTGTATTGGAATGGTGTGCCAAATAAGTTTTTGATATTTGACCAGTGTAGCAACGACCCAGTTTAAAATAAATACATTTAATCAAGCTGCAAATAAATCACATTAGAGAAAGGCAACAATGCTCCACAAGAAACATGATCTGTAAAAGATGCAGGTGAGGTGGGGGGAGGGTGGGGGTACCTATCAGTTCCACCTAAAAGTAGGTGCTTCACCTCGTCTTACCTGTCATCATGCATGTTGAAGGCGATGGTGCGCTGGCCGATGAAGTCCTGGCCGATGGGGTCATGATCCCACACGAGGAAACGCACCAGGGCCAGCTCCGGCATGTGGACCGTAAACACCAGAGTCTCCTCCCACATTGGGTTGAACCCTATGGGACCGTCCCAGAGAGAGAGGTCGTGGGCAAGGGTGAAGGGGAGGGGTGGCAAGGGAGGACAGAGGACAAGGGAAAAAGGACAAAGACAAATTGAGAGAGAGACACACAGTAGGAAAAAAAGTGTGACAAATAATGAGAAGAGGGGAGTAGTTAGGCAGATAGATGGAGAGGAGAGAAAGAGTGATAGAGACGGAGGACAGAGAGAGTGGATGGTCTAGGATGAAGTCAGAAAGTGAGCTCAGCACTCATCAATTATTCAGGGTGTGTGTGAGCAGACTGAGAGGTGCTGCCTGTGCACATCTCCTGATGCTGAGCTCATCAATTATAGATCAGAACCCATACAGGCAGTTCAGTCACATTCAACCAGTGCATTGCTTTAACCTGCACATACATACATACATTGTCAAAGGCAAACCACAACAAACCACAGCTCTCCTCATGCAAACAGGACAACATGTGCGGCTCTATCATACACAGAACAGCAGTGAGGGGCAGTCAGTAGTCAGGGACCATAAGTGACACTTAGTGACTCACTGAAATTCATTTGTGAAAAACAGGACTTTGTTGGTGAAGTAGGGACTACAGGCAGCTGAAGAGCTAACTCCTAATATGCTAGGCAGCCTGGAACATCATCTATTGCAACAGCTCTCTCATTTTAAAACATTTTAAGCGTTTTAAAAATCATCAGGCGTCACGAGTTAGCTTCACTAGTGGAAGTGGCAGGTCAGAATGGCAGTGTTTGGGAGGACATCAGAAAAGGGAAACGGACCTGCCTCTTTAAAAAAAAATGAAAATCCCTCCTCCTTCCCCTTCCTGTGGCTCCTGCTGGTGTCTGCACACAGTCCACACAGCTGGAGAATATCAGGCCTCATCCACATTCATTCTTGTACAGCTTAAAACCAAAACACATTCCAACCACCCACTTACAGAAATAGATTTACTTTTGGTGGATAGTGTAATCTTGTTGACTGATTACAGCCCCATTAGGGTCAAACTTTGTTATGAGGAACTTGGATTAAATGCATCACAGTTTTAGTGGGAAATCTCACTGTCAGGAATAGGGTTCCAAAGGGGTGGAAACTTTCCATTTTGGAAATATTCAAGACCAGAAACTACATGGAAATATGGAAATTTACTGTATGGGCATTAACTGGAAATTGGGGGTAATTTAAAAGAACTGTATCATATCCAAACATAAATATAAACATTTTATTTGGTCATAAGAAAATGACCATGGAAAATAAAACTATGACATTTCAACAGATTTATTTGTAAGTTGAACTTCATCAAGTTTGAATTTTTTGAACAATATTATGTAGTCCATGAGTTCAAATGTGTGTCTTCAATAGTCTCTGTGGCTCTAAAGTGTGGTCCAGGTACAGAAATCACCTGTGCAGGTAGGGGGCGTGGCCTCAACAGCCCTGCAGTAAGCCGTGTGCTATGTGCATGTGATAGCAGATAGTGTGCATGCATGAAATCTGGTTGTTTTAGTCAAGATTATGATAAATGTATAAATAGAAAATATATATTTCCCCTAACTATATTTAAGCTCCCTGTCATGGGCCAAACTTCAATTTTGTGAATACTTGGTTTATTTCTGTTTATTCCCATTAATTCCTATGGAAAGTTTCCAACATGTAAAATCCCTAGGATTTTGCAACCTTAGTCATGTATCATTCAGAAATAGTCTGATGTGATGGAAACTGCCTTCATGTGCACCAGGCTTTTGTTAACTCAACTAACTTAACTTAAATATAGATTTGCCAGTAAAATCTGACTATTGATATAATGATTCTAATATTGTATTTCCTCTTCATTAGTATTAAGTCGCTCAGTCAGTACAGACTTCTTCACAAAGTATGAGTTCATGAAGATAAAAGTAATAATGATAATAATCACCTCTACATCAACTCACCATTATCATCCACCACTCTGGTCTGCTCCTTGCAGCAGTCCACTGGGAGGCCAATGATCTCCACCTCCACGAAGGGATCGATGATCTGACACAAGGACGTCACATAGCATTAAGGTATCATTTCATACATCTTTTGCTCTGATATAAAGTAAAGTAAAGACCTTCCAATGATCACATTCCTTTACTTCTTGGTTTGGCAGTAGATTACTGAAAATCAGGCTGAGAATCAGGATGACACACTGCTTTCTTCACCATAAATTCATCACAGCAGTCCTCACATTCCTCGTCTTTGACAAAAGAAGGGCCTTACCCACAATGCCATTGATTAGGGATTTACATGTGCATTACATGTGCCTCTCCTGGAACTGCCACCTTATCGTGGTGGAGGGGTTTGCGTGTTCCAGTGATCCCAGGAGCCATGTTGTCGGGGGCTTCATGCCCCTGGTAGGGTCACCCATGGCAACCAGGTCCTAGGTGAGGGGCCAGACGAAGCGCAGCTCATTCGCCCCCCCGATGAAGAGAAAAAACAAAGGAGTCAGGTCTCCCTTGCCCAGACGCGGGTTACCGGGGCTCCCCCCTGGAGCCAGGCCTGGGGGAAGGGCTCGCCGGGGAGCGCCTGGTGGTCGGGCCTTGACCCATGGGGCCCGGCCGGGCACAGCCCGAAAGGGTGACATGGGCCCCCCTTCCCATGGGCCCACCACCTGTGGGAGGGATCTCGGGGGGCGGGTGCGCAGAGAGTTGGGCGGCAGTCGGAGGCGGGGACCTTGGCGGTCTGACCCCCGGCTGCAGAAGCTGGCTCTGGGGACGTGGAACGTCACCTCTCTGGCGGGGAAGGAACCTGAGCTGGTGCGCGAGGTTGAGAGGTACCGGCTAGATATAGTCGGGCTCACCTCTACGCACAGTTTGGGCTCCGGAACCAGTTTCCTCAAGAGGGGTTGGATGCTCTGCCACTCTGGAGTTGCCCCCGGTGAGAGGTGCAGAGCGGGGGTGGGAATGCTTGTTTCCCCCCGGCTTGGCGCCTGTACATTGGGGTTTACCCCAGTGGATGAGAGGGTAGCCTCCCTTCGCCTTCGGGTGGGGGGACGGGTCCTGACTGTTGTCTGTGCCTACGCACCGAACAGCAGTTCAGAGTACCCACCCTTTTTGGAGACCTTGGAGGGGGTACTGGAGAGTGCTCCCTCTGGGGATTCCCTCGTCCTCATGGGGGACTTCAATGCTCACGTGGGCAGTGACAGTGAGACCTGGAGTGGCGTGATTGGGAGGAACGGCACCCCTGACCTGAACCCGAGTGGTGTTCTGTTGTTGGACTTCTGTGCTCGTCATGGATTGTCCATAACGAACACCATGTTCAAACACAAGGGTGTCCATATGTGCACGTGGCACCAGGACACCCTCAGCCGTAGTTCGATGATCGACTTTGTGGTTGTGTCGTCGGATTTGCGGCCATGTGTTTTGGACACTCGGGTGAAGAGAGGGGCGGAGCTGTCAACTGATCACCACCTGGTGGTGAGTTGGCTCCGATGGTGGGGGAGGACGGCGGTCAGACCTGGCAGACCCAAACGTTCTGTGCGGGTTTGCTGGGAACGTCTGGCTGAATGAGAGTCAGAAAGAGTTTCAACTCTCACCTCCGGGAGAGCTTCACTCATGTCCCGGGGGAGGTGGGGGACATTGAGTCCGAATGGACCTTGTTCCGTGCCTCCATTGTCAAGGCGGCCAACCGGAGCTGTGGCCGCAAGGTGGTCGGTGCCTGTCGCGGCGGCAACCCCCGAACCCGCTGGTGGACACCGGTGGTTAGGGATGCCGTCAAGCTGAAGAAGGAGGCCTACAGAACCTTTTTGGCCTGTGGGACCCCTGAAGCAGCTGACGGGTATCGACATGCCAAGCGGAACGCAGCTTCTGCGGTTGCAGAGGCAAAAACTCGGGCATGGGAGGAGTTTGGTGAGGCCATGGAGAAGGACTTTCGAACGGCTTCGAGGAGGTTCTGGACCACCATCCGGAGGCTCAGGCGGGGGAAGCAGTGCATTGTCAACACTGTGTTCAGTGGGGGCGGGGTGCTGCTGACCTCGACTGGGGATGTCCTGGGTCGGTGGAAGGAATACTTCGAAGACCTCCTCAATCCCACCAGCACGTCTTCCACTGAGGAAGCGGAGTCTAGGGACCCTGTGGTGGGCTCTCCAATCTCGGGGGCTGAAGTCGCCGAGGTAGTCAAAAAGCTCCTCGGTGGCAGGGCCCCGGGGGTGGATGAGATCCGCCCGGAGTTCCTCAAAGCTTTGGATGTTGTGGGGCTGTCTTGGTTGACACGTCTCTGCAACATTGCGTGGACATCGGGGACAGTGCCTCTGGACTGGCAGACCGGGGTGGTGGTTCCCCTCTTCAAAAAGGGGGACCGGAGGGTGTGTTCCAACTATAGGGGGATCACACTTCTCAGCCTCCCTGGGAAGGTCTTTTCGGGGTTCCTGGAGAGGAGGGTCCGCAAGATTGTCGAACCTCGGATCCAGGAGGAGCAGTGTGGTTTTCGTCCTGGTCGTGGAACTGTGGACCAGCTCTATACCCTCAGCACGGTCCTGGAGGGTGCATGGGAGTTTGCCCAACCAGTCTACATGTGCTTTGTGGACTTGGAGAAGGCATTCGACCGTGTCCCCCGGGAAACGCTGTGGGGGGTGCTCCGGGAGTATGGGGTCCCGGACCCGTTAATACGGGGTGTCCGGTCCCTGTACTCTCGGTGTCAGAGCCTGGTTCGCATCGCCGGCAGTAAGTCGGACTTGTTTCCTGTGAGAGTTGGACTCCGCCAGGGCTGCCCTTTGTCACCGATTCTGTTCATAACCTTTATGGACAGAATTTCTAGGCGCAGTCAGGGCGTTGAGGGGCTACGATTCGGTGGCCTCAGGATTGGGTCGCTGCTTTTTGCGGATGACCTGGTCCTGTTGGCTTCATCGGATCGTGACCTTCAGCTCTCTCTGGAGCGGTTCGCAGCCGAAAGTGAAGCGGCTGGGATGAGAATCAGTACCTCTAAATCTGAGGCCATGGTTCTCAGCCGGAAAAGGGTGGAGTGCAGTCTCCAGGTCGGGGTTGAGATCGCGGATACAAGCGGCCGAAATGAGTTTCCTTCGTGGAGTGGCTGGGCTCTCCCTTAGAGATAGGGTGAGAAGCTCGGCCATCCGCGAGGAGCTCGGAGTAGAACCGCTGCTCCTCCGAATCGAGAGGAGCCAGTTGAGGTGGCTCGGGCATCTAGTGAGGATGCCTCCTGGACGCCTCCCTGGTGAGGTGTTCCGGGCACGTCCCTCCGGGAGGCGGCCCCGGGGAAGACCCAGGACACGCTGGAGGGACTATGTCTCTCGGCTGGCCTGGGAACGCCTTGGGGTCCCCCTGGGAGAGCTAGACGAAGTGGCTGGGGAGAGGGAAGTCTGGGTCTCCCTGCTGAAGCTGCTGCCCCCGCGACCCGCCCTCGGATAAGCGGAAGAAGACGGATGGACGGACGGATGTGCATTAGTATCAGCTAATGTAGCCTGGCAACTCAAGCCGTGAAGAACAGCATGGAGGATTTAGTGATATCTTGTTGCTTGTTGATTGCAACCCCAACCCCAGTGGAGCATAAAGGAGGAACTATGATGAAACATGAAGGGCCCTATCTAGTAGAAAGATGGTGGACTTCATGAAGAGGACCTGCAGTGTTTGTGTGTGTGTGAGAGAAGAAGTGTGTCCTACCTCTCCTCTGTCTCCTAGCATAGAATCTTTGGGTTTGGGCAGCTGTTGTCCACTAATGATCTTCAGCACCAGCTGTTTCTTCATCTGACCCGGCAGGGGGTCTTCCAGGTTGGGGTTAAAGGCACCTTCAATGGCAAGAAAAAAGGTACACTGTTTTATGAGATGAAATTGTAAAGTGTGAAGTCCAAAATCCCAATAATAAACGTTCATTGCTAATCATTGTATATTTGCAAGGCAACATACATGGCTCCCTGGTATCTACAAATTATGCACAGTTGCATAATTAAAGCACAAAAGAAGCTCAATAGAATAGTGTTTACAAAAAAAGACAACATTGACTCAGATATCATATTGAAAAAGAGGCAAATGTGCTCTCCATACAGTATATTAGCACAAACTTTATCAGCGTTTTTTAAACACATATTTATTGTTTTTTTGTGTTAATAAATAAACATACAGCAGTAATGAATAATTAAATAAATGTAGATAGCAAAAAAATAATTCAAATAAATAAATAAAATTAAAAAAATAAACTGCACTAATTTGTCACCAAATTACTGTGCACTGAATATTAGGTTACAACGTTCATTCCCAACAACAAATTAGATATTTTCATTATCTTATTCTCCCACTGCCTCCTGCATACTCCTCAACAGTTCCAGAATAAAATATTGTAAAATTCAGAAGCCCTCTTTTTAACAATATGGGTCACTTTCTCAAAAGCCAAACTCGATGTTAAGTTATTTAACCCGTGGTTAAAAGCGGGGCAACCAACATTCTCCCAACACAATGCAATACAGTGTTTGGCCTGTAGTAAACAGAGGTTAACCATTTTTCTTTCCTTACAGGATAAAGTACAGCTATCAGTGTTTTTAATGCTCACTCTTAAACAAAATCAGTGGACCACTAAACAGACTGGATTTCATGTCCAAAACAGAGCAGCTGTGATTTCCTACTAAAATCATGTGGTCAATCTTTTTTGTGTGCTGACCTTCACACATGCAGGCAGGCTTGAGGATGTAGCCACAGTTGCCGTTGCTGTAGAATTTGGCTCTGTTGAGCTGGAGAACTCGGCCCTCAGACTGGTAGTTCAGCGCGACTGAAATCAAAGTAGTTCAGACAAAGTGACAGAATTAACAACAGAAGAACAGCAGTGTGGATCGCTTGAAACACTGAATGTCTGACCATTTTCAACACAGTGGTCATGGAGCACACGGTGAGTTGTATTAAGCTCATACCAAGCTGGCAGCCGGCGTTCCAGAAGGGCTGGGGGTTGAAGTTGGAGGAGTCCACGCGGTAAGAGGAAGGGTAGATGCGTGAGAGCTGTCGCTGGTTGAAGTGGATGAAGGACGTGGCTTTCTGCTGCATCACTTGGTGGGCTTTGGTCTCACTGAGCGACGACACCTGCCAGCTGCAGTTGGCTGCAGAGGATGACAAAAAGACATCCATCATACGTATCGACGTATCATTCAAATGCTCTACTTTAAAGTGAGCAGTTTAAATGTTCAGGTGGTTTGAAATTGGGCACATTTAAATAAATGTTATTTTCACCACCTTATCTTGCTGTCACAGTCTTTTCCTGAGACACTGACTGCACTTTGGGTCAGAAAGTTGTGAGATCAAATTGAAATCAAAGGTTTCACAGATTGTGCATTCTTGTATTTTTTGCTACTGTTATCCAAACAGATGATCTGTGGTGTAATATAGTGCACAGTGCAGTTGTGCTTATGCATAGTAATACAGATGTTCTATTGTTAATGCCCCCGCCCCAAAAAAATACCATGGTGAAATATATTGTAGGCAACACAATAGTAATATTGATATTTTTGAGGTGGGCCTTTTGTTGCTGACCGCAGTACACACTTAGCATACATAGCCAGAACAGCTTCTCCAAACTGGGGGCATGACCACCGTCTACATAACACACTTGCTGTGGAGAAGTGCTTCATACAACAATCCCACTTTTTCTTACTATTACTTACAAGTATTTCGTTGAATCAAAGAAGTTCATGCATTCTATATCATATAATTAGTGTCAGGGCAGCTAAAGCTAATGACTGTACTGTAAAGTGGACAGGTCTGCTCACCTTGTGCCTCGATGTCATAGAGACCCACAGAGCACGTGTATTTAACCAGATCAGACAGAGCTCTGGATAACTTCATGGTCTTCTTCTTTCTGGAAGGTTAACAAGGTCAAAGGTCACAGAGATACATACACATTTCGTTGGCAGATAATATATAATAGACTTGTCCAAGGTGTACTGTACACCACACAGCCACACTATGACCCTGATGAGGATAAGTGGTTACAGAAAATGGATGGATAATATAGAATATAGAAAGTGTGACATGGTTAGATGCTAATGCGTGTGTGTGTGTGTGTGTGTGTGTGTGTGTGTGTGTGTGTGTGTGGCTTACTTGCTGTGGTGCAGGGGGGCACGAGAGGCACTACTTGTACTCTCTTGGTCCGTATCCGTGTCTTCAAAGCTTGATGACTTCTTCAGCTTGCTCGTCTTTTTCTGCAGAACAAACAAGTTCATTACCAGAGAAAACTGGTGAGGCTTCTCTCCATGTGGTAAAAATCAAAATGTCAAAGCTATCCTGGAAACTTCTGAAAGCCAAACATTTAGATATTTTCTTTTCTTTTTTTGGAGGGCTAATGTTTAAAGATCATTATAAGTTAGAGAGAAACACCTTGTAACTAAACAGTTTCTCCAAAATCAAAAAGACCAACCTTGCGCTTCGAGAAGCTCCCCATGAAGGAGCGGCCTGTCCGCTTGTTGCTGCTGGAATTAGCCTCGTCCGCCGTGTCTGTCCCATCCTCGCTTTTACCCTGACAGCAGAGGACATGCTCAGTACTGCCACGCTGACATCTAATGTTCATGCCACATTTTTTCTGTTTACTGTTAACTTATCTTATTGCTGCTGCAGTATTCTAATTGAATGTGAAGGTATGAGTTATTTCCATGCTAACAGGCTGACATGGACAGAGCTGATTTAAAGAGAAAAATGATCCACCATTTATGATATTCTAATACAATTAGAATTTAAAAACCATAAACTGAAACTCAGACACGCAAAAGGGGAGGAGGTCCTTGGGCAAGACAAGTGTTGGTGTTGGTTTTCGTTGATGCGTTGTACTTATTTTGTTATTTTAATCCTTTAAAAGTCACCAGAGAGCAGGAAAACAGTCCCTGAAGTGAAATCCTCCCCGTCTTTGAGGTGTTCAAACATGGCAAATGTGAGTCCAGCTCTTGTTAAAAAGGATGGAGGTGCCTGCCAACGGATTGAGGACGCCTGTAATTACCTTAGAGCTTGTTTTGTCTGTGGGCTTCCCAGCAGGTGGGAGGGCTGTGATGGTGAAGCTGTCCGGGTCTTCTCTGTCTCGGATCTTGGACTCCTTCATCAGATTGTCCAGCTTTTTCTTGGCCATGTTCTCCACTTGCTTCCTGTTGGCTGACGTCTGGAGGAAGGAGGAAGGGTTAAACAGAATGATGAAGATGAGGTATTGTAAGACATGACAGAAGAGGTGAGGGTGACTTTGGACAGTTCATGTCTGGTGGGAGTTATTGCTCATTTATCACATGAGATGTAAACGTGACACACAGGCATGCTCCACAACTGATTTATTTTAGTTGGAAACTGCATTTTCTAAAATTGTACTTGCACAATTTGAATATTGATGTAAGAAGACATGAGGGAGAAGGGGGGCCTCTAACTTCCACAGCTTCCTAGATCTTCTATTTATCTCTGCACACGGGTATCTGTATGTTAGATACCCAAGTATGTCAATATGCTTGCTTCCCTCAAAGCAGGATGTGTCTGCTGATGGTCTACTGTAAAAGCCTCAGACAAAGAACAAGTTGGTTCAAAGTATTTTTGGGCAAAATACTGAACCCCAAATTGCTCCAGATGGGTGTGGGATGGGATGTGTGTGTGTGTGTGTGTGTGTGTGTGTGTGTGTGTGTGTGTGTGTGTGTGTGTGTGTGTGTGTGTGTGAAGATGAGTTTGCTCTTCATGGCACCTTGCATGGCAGCCTCTGCCATCAGTGTGTGAATGTGACAAATATAAGCTCTAATATAAGTACGAGTCATTTACCATATTAGGATCCTACCAGAACTAAAGGAGGAGCAAAGATGAAGCAATGCATTATGTTACATAATGCAGAACATTCCAGAACATTTGATGTAATCCATTCCAGATGTGACATACAGTCCCAGTTTTGATTTTAACTCCTGTAAAGTGTGTCCGAGTATCATGAAAAGCGTGAATATCAGTGAACTGACCCTTTTAGGTAAGTGGTTATCTCTAAACTATAGAAGAACATCGATCTCCTGTGTCTTAAAAAAATCATCCCAGATTCTAGAGTTGATATTTAAGGAGCAAAGATGAAGCAATACATTATGTTACATAATGCAGAACCATCCTCCACTGGTTGATGAATGGACCTTCTTGTAATGTTAGCATTTCCACATGTGGGAGCATTACAGGGGATGACAGTGGTTACATCCTTTAGAAAGATGAAGAGGAATAAATGAGAGATGTCACTGAGGGATCGCTGCTCAATGCCACCCTCAGAAGAATGCACATGCTCAGTTCAGCCATATGGTGGCAGAGTCTATCCATGAACCACTTCAGTCTGTGACCAGACCACAGGCAGCAGCAGCAACATGCTCTCTGCATATTCCATATCTGCCCACAGATCCTCCTGAATCTTAAACACATTGGACCTCCGGCACCTGTTTGGTTCCAGATAAACAATCCATACACATTCAATGAAGCATCCTAAAGATGCAATATTGCAAAGCTGTTTTGAGCTGACCACTTTCAGCTTTCACAGGCAGGATGAGAAAGTATGGCAACAAGACTGGGTGAGATTTTTGAAGTGGTTGAGAATGAGCTGTTCATACAGTACCTTCCACTTTGAAAGAAGCAAGCAACAGTTGAAGAGAAGAAGGAGTGAAGAAGGGACAAACAGGAAAAGAGAAGAGTAGGACATAAGAACAAATGGCCACACAGAAAGAAAGAGACAGAAGCAAACGGCGCAGAGTAGTATAGGAGAAAAATATAAGGAAGAAAAGGTGAGACAGGAGAGAACACTCAGACACCACTGTTTACTTTAAACATAAACCATCAGAAATACATGTGCAATTCACAGTTCATCTGCGGACACAAAGACACGAAGCGTGCCTCTGGTAGACAGAAGAGATCAAGCAAACAGGGTACATACATCTCCGTTCATCAGCTTGCAGTCATCCTCCATTTCGTCGGCGCTGTCCTCATCTGACACGTCTCCCTCTTCTGCGTTTTCGTCAATGTTGGGAGGAAGTTTCTTCCCCTGGTGGACAAAAGAGCCAAAGAGTCAATAGAGCTTCACACAAAGTTTTTTTCAGGCCCACAGGGTATCAAAATGTGCACCAAATGTTGGCACAATGGCACAAGATTCAACTCAGACCAGACAGTGAGGGATATACGGGTTCATCCGCTGATATTTTGGTAACAGATGGGCTAACACTCACTGCCACATGAGTCATGGATCTTTCATAATCAAGTGAAGAAGTTTGCCTGGTGCTTAGAAATCCACAGCACAAGCGCTGCGTGTTATGTTCCTCACAGTGCTTACACATTAGTGCCATCACTAACGCTCTGCTGACTGTACACACAGGTAGGAGTGCTGGTGTAACAGCTGGCAGAACAGTCCTTCGCGTGCCAGGTATTGGCAAGTGGCCTTCTCTTTTAGTGAAAGCATCTGGTGTCAATAAAGCCTCATTAACCTGAAAACTGTTCCCGACCCTGTTAACAGAGGGCTGCTGCTTCTCGCCATCGTGTTCCTCTGCCTCTGTTGGTTAATGTTAAGTGGGTAACTGACTTTGCTTTTATGATTTTACATTAGAAACTTTGCCAAAGTGCCAACCTGGACAGATGGTTTACAGCAAGCAGTCACAAGACCACATAAGTCAGACTGAATGTCAATCACAAGAGTACCCTGCTTTATCATCTATTTTACTGTGAATGGGACCATAATTTACTAAATGAACATAATGATGTGTGGATGAAGTCTTGAAACTAGAGATTGAGACCATAAAGTCATGAGGAAACTGTTCACTGAGGTCATATACCAATGGGGGAAGTGCGCATTTCCCCTAAAGACTCTTTTTGTGGCAAATGGAGCTGCCCCCATTCTAAAGAACACAGGTTCCAGACACGATGGCTCCACTTGACAGACCACAAGTTCTATACTATGAACAATGATAACATGGCACATTTTAAGGGTCGTCAGGACAGAGCATCCTCTCAGGTTACATACAGATCATGGGCACCTGTGGCTTGGAGGTAGAGCGGGTCTTCCACTAATCAGATGACCGGTGGTTGGATCCTCCAGTCTGCGTGTCGAAGTGTCCTAAAGTCCTAAGTGTGCTAAAACTGATGAGCAGTTGGCACCTTGCATGGCAGCCAATGGCATCAGTGTATGAATGTGTGTGAATGGGTGAATGAGATAGGTAGTGTAAAAGCACTTTGAGTGGTCGGAAGACTAGAAACGTGCCATTTAAGTACAGTCCATTTACCAATCCATTCACCAGTCCAGAGGATTACACTGCGTTTTCTGCTCACTTCAAGAGCTGCTGGGGCTAGATTTGGCCACAAAGGTGAGACTAAATGTAAGCTGCAGGTACTTTCAGGGGTTTCCAGCAGTCGATCATGACTGGACGAGCAAATGTGACATGACATCACAAGGATGTCTACAACAAACTTGGCAGCAACAGTAGCCACCATGCTACTAGTGTATCTGTAGGAGCAGGACAATCAGTGCTTTGGTACTACAACAATGAAAATGCTTGGCAGACAAATAAAACTATCTTAGCATTTGTGGAGTTGAAACCATTCAGCTGGAGTCAGCAGTTAGAAAACGGGTTTCTCACTATTTCACAGGGAAGCGATTCAAACATTAAATGAGATCACGCATCCTGGTGGCTGAGCATCCAGTCCTATTGGGGAGCTTTGTTACGTGGCATAGAAGTCTCTCTCCCCATGTTTCATTGTTGTATCTAAACGGTATTCATTTTTTCATTGGATGCTGTTTTGCATCAATTAATTTCCTTTTGATTAAGAGACATTATTATTACCTGCTGTACAAAAGTCTTATGCACAGACTGAGAACCAAAACACAGAGCAATCTGAGCCCTCGCCACAGCTCACAAAGCTTGCTGTAAACATATGCTTATCATCTGAGGTCGACATAGATGAGTGCAGTGACGTTTTTATCAACTCGCAGCTCCTCTCAGTTAAATGAAATTTAATCTGTCAGCTGGATATTGTTTTTTTTTGTTTGTTTTTAATTTTTTTTTTTTAAAAGAAGATAGCAATAATAACACAGAGCAGCATGTGCAGATAATAAGCCAGCCTGCAGGCACTATACAACAATTTAAGCTTTTATTTCTTCCTGTCCTCCAATCAGGTTTTGTTTTTTCACTATCTTCTCCCAAACATGTCATATTCAAACTGTTTCTATCACTTCAATACCTGCTGCCTTTGAAGTGTGCTCTGTGAGGTTCGGACTCCAGATAATAAGAACTGGGAGATGAGATAATCGCCTGAGGACTGTCTCCACTCACCAAAGAAAATCAGTCACTTTTTAAAAACATCCAAACTCAAACTTTACCTTGACAAGTATTTTGCCTTTGAGCATTTCTGGTGATGGCAGTCGCCCAGACTCCTCAGCTTTGATGTTGGACAGGTCCAGTTTGTCTCCCAGAATCTCAATCAGGTACTGGGCCATCTTCTTCTGCTGAGGAACGCTGCAGTGGTTCTCTATGGACAGGATGACCGGGTACCTGAGAGATATTCACACAGAACAGATTAAAGTTACAGGGCTGAAAGGTCAAAAAGGACAAGTGGAGTGAGTTTTACCTCTCTGTATGAATCTGTATGAGTGACTCTGTGTAGCAGAGTTTATCACTGCAACATTGTGCAGACAACATACACTGTACAGTACATCAGAAATGACACTTCTTCAAGAAGCCAACCGGTTTACATTACATGGCTTAACTATGCATTTTAATATTCAAATAAAACAAGATGCTAATCCAGACATATGTACAATGTATAACACTTGTGTTTTTAGTTTGATGAATAAATCTGACAGACGGCAGAGATATTCATAGTTCAGGGCTGCAAACTGAATTTTTCCAGTATTGTGCAACACATCACACGTGATTGTATTGGATTATCTGGATTTGTTAGACAGTTAGACAGAGCATTCTGGTCTGCATCTAACTTCTGTGGGCTTGAGTGTGTTGGAGCCATACTTTTAGAGGGGCTACTTTGACGCTAAAATGCTTTGTGAATTACTTTTGGAGCAAAACTAAAACTAAATTCTAAAGCCCAACTCACACCGGGGACGTCAGCGGCGCGTTACGGCTGCGTCGCGTCAGCGAAGCGTCTCTCCGCTCCGCAGCGCTATCTTTACGTAGCACTTCTATTTTTGACGCGAGCCGTTGCTAAACCGCGTCAATTTCAACAGAGCAGATAGCACCAGACAGGAAATCTGACACAGAATCAGCGTAATACACTTCCGCCCCCTTTCAAAATAAAACACAGTATGCAGTTCATGTCGCCTGTCACAGCTTCACGTCCACATTACGTCATGACCGGCTGTCAGTCAATCAAAGAGTCTCAACATGAACAACGAGAGACTAATTGTTGAAGTGGAACAACACACAATAATTTATGACACAACAGATCCATTTTATAATCTCTCCCACGTCGGAGAAGCAAAGTTAGCTGTTTGTTGTTGTTGTTTCTTTTATACAGTTTATCGCGGGGACTCGCGTATGTTCGGGATTCTCGCGTGATCTCGCGTGAATACGGCTAGTTCGCTACGCAGCCGTAACGCTGCCGTTCGTGCCCGGTGTGAGTTGACGCCGGGCAGAGGACGGAGCTGAAGTGAGTCCCGTGTAAGCGCCCTGTGAAAATCAGTGTGGGTCTATTCGGTCAGTCTGTCCACCAGAATTAAATGTCACAACACCTATTGAATGAATTGCCATAAACTTTTCTACATGTTTGGTCCTCAGAGGACGAATCTTCCTGACTTTGTCATAATACACATATAATATCATGTAAATAAAGTTTCTGTTCACTTCCCGTTCACTTCCTTTGTGGTTCTCACTTGGTGTACACTTTTGTACATGGTTACAGACTGCCTGAACTTCATTACACTTGACTTTTTGTTAAAGATGAAGCTGACCAATTATCTATTGCATTTGTTTTGCACATGTTCTATAAATGTAGAGTTTTACAGTTAAATTCACAGAATGACACCTATTTCATACTTTGATTTAAAAGTCAGTATGATCAGAAAACCTGCTGTTTCTATCAGCCTGTGGTGTAGAGCCACATAAAGACACTGAAGAGCTGAACAACAACTTAAAATGAAGAGTCCTCTTGCAGAGGACACCTTGAATGCCCTCTACACGATATTGGTCATCTGAAGTTCTGAAGATCTAAAAGTAAAAAGACTGCACATGAATTCTCTATTATCTGTACATTAAAATGTAATACATGAACGTGTCTGCATAAACATCAACATTTTGATCAAGATTTTTATTAAAACATTCAAGAGCAGACCCCTCATTCACATACTGGCAGTGATGATTCTCAGTCACATGGATGCTTTCATCCTAATTTTGTCCCTGCCAGCCCCGTTTTTAATTCAGCATCCTGGAAAATCTGATCGCTCTTTGATGTTGAATGCAGCCTTTCACCCTGCTCCTTTTTAGCCAATTATCTGTGGAATACGGTATCCACATTTATGTTTTCAAAAACACACAGTGAGGGTGAACATGCTCACAGTGCGCATGTTTTTTTTTTTCTTTACTTGAAGAGACAGGATCTAAAAATAGAGTTTCTCTCTGCATCCGCCAGACTGCGTGCATGTCGATGGGATTATCACCTTCTGATGCAGATTCTGTGAGGTGGAGGAGGGTGTCTGCGTGTACCATTTGTGTGTGTGTGTGTGTGTGTGCCTCTGTATCAGCAGGTGAGAGAAGGATTTCATGTTTTATGTTGCTCTGAAGGGATATTATCTGTGCATGGTTTGTACATATAGGTGGAATAATTAAAGCAACAAAACAACAAATGCAGCCTTCATATTCACCATTAGGAGGAGGATTTGATGAGCATGGAAATGATGCATGCTACTGTATGACTTTTACAGTCACAATGACAGATTAACGCCGCATTCAGACAGGGCATTTTTTCCCCCATTTGAGTGGGGGTCATCTGTTTTGGCTGTTTAATTTGGTTTGTGTCTGATGGTTGAGAGAGAGAGAGATATTGGTGGAGAGACATTGACAGTGAGTAAGAGTGAGGGAGGGCAGGCATCGAGAAAGCCGATTAATCAATGACATGAATACTTCTTTCATTCACATTCAGCACAAATATACACCCCAGATTCTATCTGTTTGTACCCTAAAAAGCAGCTTGTTGAGAGTTATTCTCAAAAGCTGGGAGGGCAATTGGCTGCAATTCATTGTGAATGGAACCAGGCACCATAAACTGAGCTAAAAAGACTTAAGAGTTTACTTTTTTTTTTTTTTTTTTATTATTTCACTTTATTTTTCTGTCTAAGAGTCTAAAAGAGACAGCAATCTTGGAAATTGGGGCAATATTGAGTAAAACATTGCAGCCGGCTGAAACTGGCTGCAACATAATCCTTCAGGGAAATTGCACACCGTTGTATTATGTCTACAAAAAGTGTGTGAAAATATAAATATATAAAATATAGATGTAAAAATATATTCTGCCTCTACACACACACGTGTCTCCTCACTGCCTCTCTAACCTCTCATAATATCTCACTATAGATTATTTCGAGTTATGATGTTACAAGGTGAAATTACAGTTCTAGTCAATCTTAGTGGACACACTTTGATGGCTACATTGCAGCCAGTTTCATTTCTGTTGGCTGAGGCACTCTCACTCAGACACAAAAAAATAGAAAATAGCATACAGCTTAAAAAAGTAAAAACTTATCAAAGTTTCCATTTAAAAAGAGTCAAACAGCCCAATGTGGAAAAGTTAAGACTCAACTTACATAGTACAGCTCAACTTATATAAATGTTTTCTGATGAAATACAAATGACAGCCAAGCGAGTGCCAATCACACAAAGCTGTGCTGTACTCAACAAATTGTGCAACTGGAGACAAACTACTTTGGTGTTGTGGAAGATGGCAGTAAATATCAGACGTGCACCTCCCTCAATAGCGACTGTTTGTTTTCACATGTTTACCAGCTGCAGAATATTTTGAGATCAACCATGTGTTTGGTTTTTGTGCAGATAGTCACTTCACTTGCCACCAGCTAACAGTGGTAAGGACAGAAACAGCCACGATATATCAGCCTAGCAGAGAAAGCCTTTACAACCAGGCTCAGTGCATCATTTCCACATGTAAAGGAGGCTTGCAAACGTATTAAACTCAACCGAGCCTGCGAATGGATTCCAAGTGTCATTTCTCACGTTTTTCTCTGTGGTTTTACAATCCAACAGCCTGTGTAATGCAGCACTGTAATGTGCACTGACAGCATAAATGTACCTTTACTGCGGGGTTATTTCCCCACACACTTTGTCAAAGCTGCACACACACACGCGCGCACACGATTATGGATGCCATCCACAGAAAGGCCATGAAACATGAAAGTGGTCTATTGGAGCGTTCTCAGTGACTAAATGTGTGGCGACAAAGGATCAAATAAATAAATAGAAGAGTGAAAAAAGTGTGTGTAGAAACATACTCATTCTTGATGAAGGCGTACTTGTTGATGGTCTCGATGACGTCTTTGAAGAGGATCTTGGAGGTGAGGGTGTAGCCGTGGTGGACAATGGGTTCGCCGTCCTGACCATCCCAACAGTCCACTGCAAATACGAAAAAAAAAGAAAAAGAAAAGAGGAGACAGTGTGAGAAGGACAGCCATCGCGAAGCAAACCCAGAGTCTGATAATGATGTTTACGCAGTTGTTCAAACTGTCTCGACCTCATAAAAACCCCACGTGCAGACACAAACCATCAGTGATTGCATCTAACAAATACTGTTCATGGATCAAAGCCTGATATCTCTTTCCTCTGTGCCATAAAAACACAGTAATGAGCCACACTGTTCCACCGGGTGACATGTTACCATGAAAACACACACAAACACACACACAGTCATTTATTTTGAGTAAATAACACGTACAAATGTGGATTAATCCATCACTGAAAATAGTCCCAAATAAATGTTTCACCTCAGATTTCCACTGGATGTGTGTCCAGAGTGTGTGTGTTTGTGTGTGTGTGTGTGTATTAGATCAGTGGAAAAGTGGTGGAATGCACTTTTTGATCATACTTGGGTCTGTGCAGAAACCATGCGTACAAGTATGTGCTAAATCAGGAATTTAAAAAGTTTGGACGCTTCAAAGTCAACCAAACTTCCACATGCAACATTTACATGAGGGTGCTCGCAACAAAGAGAGAGTAACAAGATCCTGCTTTAACTATTCATCATGTTAAAGTAAGAACTTGTGTTATTACTTTAAAAATTAAACTTTAAAATCTGTGTTACACCTTATTCTGTGACCTGTAGCTGTGCAAAAACTATTCTGCCTTACAGGAACATTAATCCTCGTCTCTGTGCACAGCTGATTATTTGCTTTGTCTGACCACCGTTCTTCTGGGTTCCATGCAAACAAATAAAAATAATGTTTGCACATGTATAGGTTGATGTCAGTGTATGCTCCACACGTCCATGCTGACCTTCCACACAGCGACAGCCGGCCTGCAGCACCCAGGCGTACATGTCCACCCTGGACTGTGACATCAGCTGGTCACCCATCAGGTAGGTGTTGTGTGAGGAAGCGATGAAGTAGTTGCACAGCGACTGGTTCATGTCCTGGATCACGTTGTAGTGTTCTGGGTTGAAGATGTCCCCTGCTGGACTGCGCATGTAATTTGTAAAACCTGGAAGATACACATGTTATTATGTATTAATATATATGTATTAATATATAATTATAAATTATATATATATACAAATTAAATAAAAGGGGAAAGAAAAATGCTGGTGGAACAATGAATGAGCTTTACTGTCAATACGTTAGTAACATGACTGATGATCTACAAAGAGGATCCAGAGTGATGTTTGTTTGAACGTACAATGACAAAGAATCTGTGGATTTCATTGTCTACAGTTCACAATGTCATCAAATGATTTAGATGAAACCTTTGTATACAAAAAACAAAAACTCAGAAGTAATGTTGGAATGTCATGGCCTATCAGACGGCACTGCATCAGAAACAGACAGGATTCTGAACTCCTGACAACTTGATGTTGATGTTTAATGCTTGGAATCTAGTCTGGCTAATGTTAGAGAAGCACGGTCAGAAAATACGGTATTGTACATATATGTATGTGTACATTTTATAACTTTCACATGCATAAACTTGTACAGAAACATTTGCACAATAAAGCGAGGAAAATAACATACACTGATGTTTGAATCAAAGTGGACTTACCATCAATTCCCAGAACACCTTGCTTCTGGTTCTCAGAGCACGGCTCGAATTTGTTGATAATCTCCAGGCAATGGTCCTTGGTCACCTTTGTCATCTAGAAATGACAGAAATGCACACCAAACATTAATCTGACACACTGTATATGATGAAAACAGAACACTAATAAACATATTCCTCATAAAGAAAATCCGCCTTTGAAAACACTGGGGAGGATTCATGGGGATGAGTGAAGGATAATCCAGTTAAGAGAGCTCTCTTCATCCTGCCTGCAGAATCTGTTTGTCTGGTAACTGCTCTTTAAAGCCACCCGATTGGTCAATCACATCCCATCTCTGTTAATGATTGATGCTATATGGAGAGCCTACATAGGCATACACACACACACACCTACCTGTCACTGTGGACTGACACCAAAGAGTTACTTGAGCATCAGAGAGGTTGCATGCTGCTGTCAGCTGTATACTCAGACCTATCTTTTTGATTGACATAATATTCAATAAATAGTGAATATTTGTTTCTTATGTTATGCAAACCTCCATCTTAACCATAATTTATTTAGTTCATACTTAATTTATTTATTATCATAAGCTGATTTAACAATTTAAAGCTGTTATTAGTTGCAAATAAGACATCTCTACTGTATGCTGAATTTTTCAGTATTGCTGTAACTAACCTTTATTTACCTTCAGTGCAGAAAGAACAGTCTTTTTTTGAAACTCTGAGGCTTTCTTTATGTTAGTATTTCCCCCCATTCTTCAGTTTCACTATGTTGGGTTTAGCGTGCTAGCATGCTAACATTTACTAATGGACCTTTTTTATAGCAGCCATTTTGACATGAAATAGTAGGGTAAACACAGGTGTTACCAATGATGGTATAAAGAATGGCATCACCCACAGGCATCCAAAGTACCAATATGTGTATATGTGGCACTACCCACTGCCATGTTGGCTGCACTGCCTCTTCCACCTCCCAGCCAATCAAAAAATCGCCAAAGACGTGGATCATTGGAGGACTTAATGTGAGCCAAATGACACTAAGCAATCTGTAACAGCACCGACCTCTCGATCAAAGCATCCACACTCTTAATTCTGCATAACTTTAAACCTTAATATAACTTGAACAGGTGAGTTGTGTATAAATTCACCCTCAGTACAGTTATCATGAACGGGGAAATTAGCTACAGAGACCAAAACTGTTTTTTGTGCCAGGCTGTAAACATGTTTATTTCTGCTGTGAAGTTGGACATTTGAACATGGGGACTTATTATAAATGTTCTGTAGCCAGCCTCAAGTGGCCGTTCGAGCAATTTCCCATACAAAGTGAGAATGATGGTAATTTCCTTTTTAAGTTCTATACCAAAGTATCAGATAGCGGTGCTTCAAGAGGTCAACTGCTCACCAAACATATTACAGTTCATTCTGAAGGGAAAGAAATCCCATCATGTTAATCAACCCAGCTGCTGTTGAAACATTTTAAATGATAGTTCAGGCTGGACTAAAGTGGTAGACACACCAACAGATGTCTCTAGAGCCATTCCACTGACATGACATTGCATATATTTTGTTCTTTTATTGCAGTGTAATTTTTGATATTTGATATCCTTATGCCAAGCACAGTACCAGAGGGGGCAATAAGCATTTGACAGTTGCAATACTATATGTTCAGTATGTGAAACATCAAAGTTTTTCTGGCAGGTGAAGAAGAAACAATTTATGGCTGAATTGTTGTATTGGATCACATTGGATTGTACGAGTGTACCTAATGAAGAGGCCGATGGGTGCAGATTATATTGAACCACCATGTGAGCCATGGGAGCACCTCCACCGCATCAATGTTTTTTCATGGGCCTTTAACCAGCCTGAATATTATAAAATTATATAATAAATATATATAATATATAAATATATTATATTTAATTCAGGTGCAGGTCTGTGTCTGCGGTAACAGTAGCTAACAGTATTAATTAATTTATTTTATTTAATACCCTTTCTTGTTTATATATTAGATTTTCACTAATCTGAATATAATCATGTGTTTGTTGTCACAGATCTATACACAGATTAACTTTATTGTGTTCTCTTCACATCTCAAACAAAACCTGTAGCCTTGGGAACATCATTTAGTTGATCCTGGATATTGTTTGTCTTTAACACATTTCAGTCTGTCAGTTCCAGAGAGATACAGTAAGAGAGTCAAACACTTGAATACACAAATTACAGAAATACCCAAAGTGTTTCCCATCCTCTTCTTTCTTATCTGAAGTGCAAACAACAAAGTGTGTTGTTAATGATACCAGCAGAGACAAGAGACACTTGGTACTTCAAACAAATCGCTTCACAAAACTGCTTCCATCGCTCTCCAATAACAGGAGAAGGAAAGCCATCGCATTCACAGCGCCAGAACCAAACGCTGAGTATAATTGGAGAAAAATACAGTCTGCCTGAGCGGGGCCGGCATCTAGCTATCCAAACAGAGCCTTCTGCTTGTAAAAATGACTGTTTCAACACATTAAAATAGCCAGCCAGGATGCAAATTAGCTCTGGGAGGAAACACTGGGTGTTTAAAAAATTAGCAAATGAGTGCAACAATTTGTTTTTCTTTATTTTTCCACATAAGCTGAAAATGCTTTACAGCTGCATCTCAAGTATTAGTGTGAGAGGTACTAATTCTGATATCCCTGTAGGGCCCTTGCGGTCTACATTTCCCCACATTAAGCACCACTTTGTGGCCCAAGGGCTACTCAGTTCATCTTTTGACCTCCCATCTTTGGATCATGAAACTCATGACAGTTCAGTCCAAAGAATAGACATCCCTAAAGCCTGGCCATGCTGCCAACATAAGATTGCGTTCTTTACTTTTTTTGATACTTGATATTATTTATGCCAAGTACAGTGCCAGAGAGGGCAATGAGCTTTGCATTGTAGATATGAGCTGCAGTACTCGTTGGATAATTTCTCTTTTTCAGGCGATGGTATCATCAGCAAGTGCTAATATGCCTGTAGGGCCCTTGCTGTCTACATTAACCACCACTTCAGGGGCCCAATAGCTACTCAGTTAAGCGTTTGATATCCCACTTTATAGAAGCTAAAAACAAGAAGCCTCTGTTTAAAATTCAGTGAGGAAGGACTGGAACAGTGAAGCTACAGAGGATCTTTGTGCATACATGGACTCTATTGACAGGGCTGTCAGTCTCTGCTAAACTGGCCCCTTGTCCCTGCACCACAGTGGAGACTTAAACAAGCCTGACTGTCTAGAGTCCACCTCAGAACTATGACTGACCCACTCCCAGATACCATGCAGTTCAGCTACAAAGCCAAGAGGTCTGCAGACACCGTCAACGTGGCTCTCGACTTCAACCTCCAGCACTGGTAATCTATACCAGGACATGTTTTAGCTTCACCATTAAGAGCATAATCCTAGCTCTGCTGCAGGACAAGCTCTTTCATCTGACTGTGCCTGACTACACCTCCAGGTGAATCATAGACTTCCTGTCTGTCTGAGAAAGCATGTGACACTGGAGAGAGACATTTTTGACTTCTGGACTAGAACCCCCTCAACAAAGTGTCCTTGACCCTCTGCTCTTCTCCCTGTACACCAACAGTGGCACCTTCTGTCTTTAGTCTGTCACACTACTGAAGATTGCAGATGGCACCACCCTCATTGGGCTCATCTCTGGTGGAATAAGTAAATCTACATGAGGGAGACTGACCATCTGGTGACATTCAAGACATGAAGTGTAGTAAGAACAACAGAATGCACTTCCTATGGTAGCCGAGGAAGTACAACCTGCCAAAGTCAATGACGGTGCACTTCTACACCGCCATCATCAAATCAATCCTCATCTCCTTGGCATGGACAGGTTTGGCATCATTTGCAAGGAGGAGGAGAACGAAAAAGACATTTTACATAGGCCCGAAATATGCACATACAGCTGTTAGTTAGAACTGAGTGATGGGGCTGCCACACAGTCAGGCACCTGAGCAGTTTATTAGTCAAAAGAAACTCTCCAATGCCAGGAGATGAACTGACCCCCTTTCCAGCTACCAGTCCGTCCATGCCAGACTTGCTCATCGCAGATGAACAAGAATGGTTTCGTCTAACTGCAGCTGGCCTTGTTAACAAGGCCTGGGACCCCTACTGACACTGACTGTCATTTTAAGTAAGCTAATATCTACATCACCATGATGGCATACAGACCATGGCCATTGTTTCTATAAATAAGTAGAAAACATGAATATGCTATAGTATGTGCATGGGATAAAACATTTACTTCTTTTGTCATTTATGTGTTGACTTAATGATTTCATAAAGAACAACAGGCTACGTACGAGGAAATCTTAACAGTAAAAGAGTGACAGCGGAAGATGAAAAGGACTGTTTGGGATGGTAAAGTTCTCAAATAAAGGTAATGTTGGATAAGGGTATAGTCAACAGTTAGTTACAGAGAATTTATCTCAGCTGTGTCTGCTAGCACCAATTTGGCATCACTGGCAAAATGCAGGTTGAACTTGTGTTCCCGATCCTAAAGTAAGTAATACTTTTCAGCACATTTTCCACCCAAACTCCTACTCACCATTCAGCTGCCAGAGCAGTATTCCATTACTGTGTGTTTTGGAACAGCTCCAGGCCAGAAACTATTAATGAACTATCATGAGGCTGCTGATCTAAACAAACTATTTACTGGTTGTCAAATCCTGTGGTAGAAATGACCTCTGTCAATGTGTTATTGACCTGCTTCGGTCTTGACAATCACACATGCAGATGTATAATGTATTTAATACTGTATTATTATTACTGTGTGTTTTCTGACACTGACTGGCGTTCATTGTTCATCAAGCCTGAAGAAAACTGTTCTTGTGTCTGGTTGTCTTGGCGTAAAGTGGCCGAAGATTTTCTGTCCACTTTGTTCCTGTCCTGCTTGCGGTCTGATCCTAACCACACAGTGATGGATGTACAGACAGTTCAGACAGTGGAGGATGACAGTGTGGAACTGACACCCAAAGAACATCTTCTGCTGGACACAATAGACATTTTTCACAGCAGCCATTTTGAGATGAAACAGTAGGGTAAACACAGAACCTTAATTAGTATCAACCTTCTTTGATCCCACCTTTTCATGTCAAAATGGCTGCTGTGAAAAATGTCTATTGTGTCTATATTGGATATGTGGAGTTTACTCACCTCTGTAGCCGCTCCTCATCTCTGTTGCAGGCTACAGGCTCCAGGCTACACTACTAGCAAACACACCTGGATCTCTGACTGGACAGTTGTTTGTTGAGTTTGGTAATGTAGGCACCAGGTTTTGACAATTTAAATCTAAACTGTCCATCATGAGCTACAGTATATGAGAGCACCGCTCAATTGATGGAGTGTCAATCTTGGTAGAAATGGAATAGCTCATATGCTGAGTCTGTGTGTACCTTTTGTTCAGTCTCCAGGAAGCGGGCCAGGTCATCTGTGTCGAGGTGGTCTTTGAGGTTGCTGTAGGTGAGCATGAGGAGGTATAGATCCCTGCGGGTCGACATCATCTTGTAGAAGGAACAGAACTCCTCGAAGCCCAACGTCCCCTGGTTGTCATCTGTATCTGCCTCCTACAACAAACAAAGTTTTTTTTTTTGTTCACTTTGAAAAACTGATGTCCAATGACAAAACATATACAGCTTATATACACACAACATAGATAATTGGAGGAGAACTCATTCAATTATGTGATTCAGTTTCTGGTGGCACATATTTCAGCCTATAAAAGCTGTGTTAACTGTAGTGACCACAGTTTCCATTTGTTAAAATCTGTTCATGTAAGTGGTTCCTGGAAGTCCTGACCACAACTAGAGGTCACCAAGGCTTCATAGGGCAGGCATTCCCTGAGGCCTGTTTATTTCAATCAGGGCATTTGCTTATTTGCCATTAATAAACACACAGCACTTACACAGAATGGCCAAGATGTCAATTAAGGAATAGGAATAAATATAACATGGCTAATGGCTCCTATACCAACTGTTGCTGTCATATTATTTTTATCCCTCTTGGTTGAACTCCTGAGGTGGCAGGGTGTGGCTCAGCTCCAGCACTGTGCCTGGTGGTGCCAGGATGACAGAAGCATGCAGGAAAAGAAGTCATGGATGAATGTCCTTTCTCTATTTGTCAATGAAAAACATGTTTTTGTCTCTTATGGGCTGTTTGGTTTCACCTGCCCATTAAAATATTACCTACCTGTATTCACCTAAATGTCTCCAGCTCGTTAGGCTTGGTTTCTGAGTGAGCCTATAAATGGCTACAGCCATGTTTGTGTACCAGAACGAGGTTAACGAGAGCACTGCAGTGGGTCACACCATGTAATCTCTCCCATCAGTTTACTGAGGCAGTCTGTAACCAGCTCCATATGCCAAGCAGCACTGGAGCCAGCCACTGCAGTGCAATGACGTCTTTGCTAGTTAGAGCTCGACCTCTGAGCAGCTCACTACACTACACACACTGAACTACGAACAGCATGTTACAGACTGATACAGAGATCTAAATTGATTCTTTCCACATCATGATTTTACAGGATTTTATTTGACTGGGTCACATTTAACGGCACAAAAAATTGTCAGTGTGCTGTGGGAATAAAGGTCTTGTAAAGATGTCTGGACAGCAATTTAATTTTGGTCCATCATGGTTCCCAGAGGTCAGCTACAAATGAAGTGCTGCTCTGGGTCCCCTGCTGCACACCTTCCGACAGCAAATGAATATTATTGTAGCTTTAAATGGAGAGATCGGGATGTAGAGAGCTAATAGTTATCAACATCTTTCCTTGAGGGATCCCTTTTTACAAATTCAGTGTTTGCTCTGTGAACTCTTTGCTTGTTTTAACTGCGTACTGAAGGATGAGATTTGAGGCTTTGTGAATACAGCTTGTGTTCTTGTCGTTCTAGTGCCCTTAGGCTCTGAGATTCTTAAATAATAATCTAAACTTTGAAATAACAGATCCATTACGTTTTCTTCATAGCAATTCATGAAAAACTGAAAAGTTGGCTTTGGGAAGCTTTGGTGATCTTTTGTGAGGGTTGGGACGACCAGGTTGGGAACCATTGTTCTGCAGGCTTCCACAGCAGGCAAAGAATAAAATGTATGCATCAGGCACTTTAAGCTGGGTCGTGGCGTGACTGTAAATTAAATTTTATATAGACATGGATGAATAGACTCAATTACCTGAAAGTAGAGTTTCCAACTTTCCAACATTTAGAGTCAGACAGGGGTCATGGATATGAGCAGTATATCTCTAAAAGGGAGTCCACACATTTACTCTTTTAAGGGGCTTTCCGGTCTGCTAGGTATAGATTTATTCACAAAGAACACTTGGAATGGAAAGATGAGGTCGTAGCAGAATGCACATGTCGATAGTTGTAGCAGAAAAGGTCCAGTACATGTATCCTACTGTATCGGGTTGAAGTACTGGTGTGAGTCTTCTGCTCTCCAACTCTCTAAAACTTGCTATGCTAACACGTTTAGCCTCCCAACTGTCACCACCATGTTCCCTGCCTGACACAGCTGACACACAGGAAGCCCAATGACTCAGAGACACAAGACAAACACTTTATATCACCAGACTCAGCTGCTGATTTTGTATATATGTCACTTAGTTGTGACCCAGTGACACACAAGTGACAGGCACAGATGCAGTATGACTCATATGGCAAGAGTTATTAGACTGAGAAATCAGACAGCACTGAGTTGTGGCAAGACTACAGTCAAACAGACTCATTTTGCTGCTGCCTTTTATTTCTACAAGAATCAGTGGTGACCAACTGGTTGGCTGTGAAATGAAGCCAACGTGGAAGTGCCAAAAAGTACAGTTCCTCAAATGGCCACTTGAGGCTGGCCACAGAGCAAGTCAATGTCCATAAGTCCCCATACTAAAATGCCCAACTTCAGCTAATTTCCCCATTCATGGCAACTGTGCTGAGTCGTAAAGGACAGTTAGTAAGATTAGCTACAATACACGGCAGACTGAGCTAACAAAAGTCAGCGGTTTGCTGCTTAGCAGTCTTTTCATCAAAAAAGTCCAGAAGTCAGCTTGTTAACGCAACATCAGAGGCTGTTCTCAAACCCGGTGCAGTACAGCTGCTTTGTCCAACTCTATCTGTTCAATGCAGATTCAGTTAGCAGCAGTTAATTAGCAATTAGCTACACTAGAATGTTGTTAAGATAAATGAAGATGACATAACTGAAGCTGAGCATTCAGAGGACATCAGAAGGAAAAATTAGCAAATATATTCTGTAAAAAATCTGATCCACTTTCTCCAAAAATTACTGAAAGAAGTTAAAAAGTTGTGCTTCTGTACAGCAATCAGTGAGGCTTGGCATGTAGCAGCCCTCAGAATCACTAATAGACTTCATCACAGGAAGCACTCCGCTCCAGTGGCGTCATAAGTGGGAAAACCTTTCATTCAATGCAAAATTGCTACACACCCTCGGGTGCAGGGTGAGTCATCAGTGACCTTTTATGGTTTATCAGGAAATGACAAACCCTAAAACACCATGAAGAATACCTGAAAATACCAGAAACATGACTTTATTTACCATTGCTGGTCTAGATACTGGATGAGAGCTGACAGATACAATAAAATGCTTAAAGTAATTCATAATTAAGAATATGGCAACTATGACAGGTGGATTGTTTGAACAACCATTAAGACCACCTCAGCTTCATGTTTTTTTTTTTCCACATTCATTTTTGAATTAACCCAGCAGGCATGAGAGGCCAAGATGGCAATGGCCAGAGCACTCCGACTGACCTTCACAAACAGCTCTTAAACCTCTTATTCATTCTCTGACATGGTAGAATTTTTTTCAAGAGCAATCATCTTATTCAGGACATGTTGGAGTCCCGTAAGGATCACAAAAGTAAGTGTTATCACAGGGCTGGTGAGCAGAGACTTTTTATTGGACAGAAAACATCAATCTAGCCTTATTCATTCTCATTCATTATGCATGAACCCATGCACTTAAGTTGTTAGCAGGCTTGTGCTCTGTGTCTTAGCTTGTCAGCGATTATAGATTAATTCGTCAGTTGGAATTACAGCTTCCTCTTCTGACCAAGCGTTCCCTCCACATGTACATCTGCAAGCATGCGTTGTGATAAATCATTGAGCGAAGCCTCCGCTGGAAGAAGCCTTCTTTCTGCTCTCATTCACAACTCCAGCTATCGCATCCAACCAGCTTCCTGTGACTCGTGCACCAATAACACAACGTGCCTCTGCTCCGTCAGCACAGAAGCAGGAAAGGTCTTCCGGTCACATAATGGAGTTAATGCACAACTGCAGGGCATTTCCTAAACAGGACGTAAATCGGGGCATGACCTGATTTACTTTCAGGGATTCTGATGAGTATAAACCTCTTCTGCTTAAGAAATATCCATTCCCTGGGCCTAGAGTTTTGTTGCTGAGCCACTAACCCCTTCATAATAATTTTCATCAACAAATAAAACTGTAATTGATAAATCCTGGAGGCACCATCCATGATCATTCACTGTATTTAGGTCAATCAGAAATCTCAGACAAATCATTTAAAATCTTGGACAAATGAATAATTGCATTCAATTATCAAGCAGCCAGTCAGAGTTTAAAATGCACAAACGGTTAGAAGGTCAGTCAGTTAGGCAGCTCAGAGGTTTAGTTTTTCCACTTTGCTTCTGTTTTTCCCCTGTGCTATGGTTGAGTCTTAATTAAACTTTTGAGACATGAGGCCCCTGGTGCACAGAGGGGAGAATCAGAAGCACTTGTAAAAGTACACTAGAGCACACTACAGACAATTTGGACTAAATTGCAGTCAAAACTACAGCACTTCAGCTTTTTATAGCTGGCTAACGGTGAAGTGGTTCTGCTTAATTATGGAAAACTCTCTGCGAGGTAAAATCAAAAAGAGAAAGTACACAGTGACTTTAACTGCCACAGCAACAAACTCACTGCAGCTGCATATCTGACCACAGCAGATCATTGTATTAGTTAGTGTGACTGCCGGTGCTGCAGGGTTCTTAACAAAACCCATCACAGGTAGCAAAGGCTGCTGGTGAATGTCTATAAATTGGATATGACATACAGAATTCTACAGTAAAGGTTCTGGATGGATGTAATACATTTAGTCTATATGTTTGTTCTTTTTTGTTTCTTTGATGCAAAGATTGAGGCTCCCTTGGCTTTTCCTGTGCTAAATATCAAGCCTGATCCTCCATTCATCAACATTTAACTTCTCAAATTCTAACAAAACTCAACACAGTTAGCCGTTAGCAACTAGCAAACACTTCTTCTACGCGTTCCTTTTTTCTGCTAAGTCTATGTTTATATACAGTGTATGCACATATGTGTATTTAATATGGTTTAAAGGTTATGATCCTACTTTTAATTCCCATTCTCAGCTTTTGTTGGTCTATTTTATATTACTTATCTTTTATTAATTTATTTCCTTTCTCCCTCTCTCATTTGTTTTTGTGATTTATGTGACTCGGCTGCTGTGACACTGCAATTTCCCTTTGGGATTAATAAACCGCTCAATCTTTGTGTCTATGTTTTGCGGAGATGCTCATCTTTTGCAAAGTTTTGCTCGTTATTTTTCTTGTATTTTGTGGAAAAGACGTCGGTGAAATATTTCTGCGGTGTTTGTGAGTGTGGGTACTTACTGATTAACTGTGATTGATTGGATTCATTTTCTACAGTTGTTGAGTGCCTTCATGTTCATGCACCTCATGTATAAAAGATGGATTTGTTTTTAGGATAAAAAATGATTTGATGCACTGCACACGGTAAACAAAGGAAAGCTTAATGAAAAAAGTCTTCTGCACAGCAGTCAAACACAGCAGCCTTCTGAAGTAGTTTATCATTCATCTTCAGCACTTCTAAATCTTCCGATGTGTATACATTAGTTTCTCATAAACATCCACTTAATATAATTAATAAGTAATTATGTGCTCATTCATACATATTTACTGTCATCACATAAAATCAGTTGCTAGTTTATTAGGTTATACCTAAAACAGTTTAATACGACAGCACTCCGATGAAATCTGCTTTAATAAAACAATATCACACAAGAGGGAGAGCTGTGAATATCTTCAGCACTGCAGCCTCGTGCTTATGACCGGATCACAGCAGAACAGCAGCCGAGTGCGATATTTCTTTTATACAACATTCCTGTGATCGCTCTTTATGAGGTAACAGTATGAAGTGACAACAGGTTATGATTTGTTTCTTTATTTAATCTTATATATAATATTTGGCTCCACCAACACAGAGTTTTGCAGCTGGACTGGGACTGTACTGTTGCCAAGCAACACATCAACATTTCTTTTAATGCTTGCTGCTTTGTGTGACGTGCGCAGCTGCTCTGGTGGAAATGTCAAATATCAATCTTTTTCTTGTCTTGAAGTTCCAATAAAATGTAATGAAGAGAGGGGCGCTCTCTTCAGCACCAAACAGGAAGCAGGAAATCTAAAATACTGTCACACACACACACACACACACACACACACACACACACACACACAACAGACAGTGAATTAACAGTTTTTAGAGTCAGCGTTTAATTTTGCATGTATCTGATCCGCCAACCAGCTCTTATTTTAGTGAGGAATCAATTTTTGATGGTTTGACTCATTCCTGCGATTGTCTCCCACTAAAAAAAGCACCACTAGAAGAAGAAGAAGGCTGGTGGCGAGTTCTTGAGTTGCTGAGTTGACCCCTTCCAAAATGTAAAGTTTATACCCAAACACAGTTTATCTGTATGGATTATATGATGCTGAATGCTGAACAGGAATACTGTCGATATATGACAGCATCTATTAGTATCATTTATCTCAAACCTCTAGAGTGATGTGCTTTTTATGATCACGTAATGAATTGTTGAAATGACAGATTTCTGGGTGATCTGTTAGCTCACCTGGTAGAGTGTGCACCCCTCACACAAAGGTTCCGTCCTTACTGCAGCGTCTCAGGGTTCGAATCCAACATGTGGCCATTTACTGTTAAGTATGATAAGTATGTCTGACATTGACTGCTGTTAGTTATTGCTTTGATTAATGGTTGTGTATTGGTTACTGACAGTAGCTGATCAGGTTTATTGTCAACTGATCGTATTCAGTTTCTAACAGCAGTATGCAGGAAACGGTTGATCCTTGTGTGTGTTTTTAAAGTACTTGTAGAAATATGTTCATGTTTACCGTACAAAGGGTGTTATAGTCAATGTAACAGTGTAATGTAACGTTAATATAACGATTATTAGAACACTGGTAAAACAGAGTAATACATGTCCCAGTGATGTATTGCTCTATGTCAGCACTCATGAAACATCCAATCAAATGACCTAATCTAGTAATAATCTAATCTGTTTATCCTCGTTAATATGCAAAAATATACAGCAACATGCTCGTCAGTTAGCGTCTTCAAGCTGAGAAAGAGGTCAAGTCAACAGCCCCCCGTAAGTAGGTTAAGCCAAGAAAGTAGCCGAGAGATTGAACACACAAATCTTCATGAACACACACACACACACACACACACACGGCCAGATCTGTGCCTGGTGTGTTTACTCTGCATTACACCGGAGGCCATCTGTGTCCCAGCAGCACCATATGGGCACCCGCCAACAGGACAGTGGACACAGTAATGGCACGATGGCTAGCTGCTCTGTAGGAGGAACGCTAAAACAACATGCTTAACACGGCAGCATGCTAATCCACCAACGTGGAAGAGAGATTGTGGCTGAGCCGCCTGTTAACCAGCATCTGTAGCAGCAGCAGCAGTCAGTCAGTCCATGTCTTTACTGCTCATTCACAATCTGCCAGGAAGTGAGTGAGTCTCAAGTGACCTGATCAGCTCATTTACTGTCTTGATGAGTCGGACTGCACTGTGTACTGCTCATTGGTTTTTATATATATTTCTTTTTAATGTGTAAGTGGTACGTTTACGACAACAGTGACGTAAAATGCAATCTTAGAGTCAAACGGTCTTACAAACAAAAATTAAATCCAGTGTTTTTTCTTCACAAAACTGAGCTTTTTCCAAAACACCATTTAGATTCTTAACACCTAACTGGAGTTTCAGTGCGTTGCTGCACAAGCTGTGCGGCGCTGGGGACAAGTGGAAAACTTTCTGCTGTCCTGAACTTTTCCTGTGAGCCCTCATTTTAAACCCTGACACAGCTGCCACACTCTCTACGGTGGTTAGGGTACAGTTTTGTCGTTTTACCAACTGAAAAGAGGACGATGAAGAGTTAGACATTTGTATGTTGTCAGGTGTTTCACTGTGAACAGGGTCTCCATAAAAATAACCTGCTAATGCTTGTGTGGAAGCATTTTCAAACAGACAGAGACAAAGTCCAAGATTACCTGGTTGTTGGGCAATGTAAGCAGTCTGTCATATTCTGACTGTACTCTATATAGGCAGTATATCTTTATACAATGTTTATATGCAGTCACATACGCAATAGACTTAGTGCACCGTGTGTCAGAACCAGCATCCATTTTTACAGTAATTGGTCTGTTGGATCAGATCACACAGGCCGGGGTTGCTCCCCACACACATCAATGAGCCTTAGCCACCCATGACTCCAGTTCACCACACTTTTCCTTCTTCGGACCACTTTGACAGGTCCTGACCACTGCAGACCGAGAACACCACACAAGCCATCGTCCAGCCATCACAATTTGTCAAAGTGGCTCAAATCCTCACATTCGTCCTTCTCTCTGCTTCTAACACGCCAACTTTGAGGACAAAATGTTCACTTCCTGTCTGATACATCCCTCCCACGGACAGGTGCCATCAGCGTTCATCACTTCACCCGTCAGCGGTCAGAACATCTTACCTTGAACATCTGTTTGACCTTCTGTCGCGGCAGGTTGACGTTGAGTTTGTGCAGGAGCTGGAGGACCTCGCTGATGCTTAAGCTGCCGTCGCCATTCTTATCGGCCTCAGTGAACGTCTGCTTCAGCCACGTGATGACACAGTGAGTTGAGGAAAGTCAGCATTGAAATTTGGGACATTTACTCTTCTACACCGTTGCTGCTTTTGGTGAAGAGTCAAAATTCAGGTTAAAAAAAGTAAAACTGACACCAAAACGCTCCACAGATTTAAACAGCATACAACTACATGGTATGTATGTACTGTATGTTGATCATGGAACTACATTACACAACAGCTATTGTTTTCAGGTAGTTCTTACAAGTCCTAACCCCACTGTACAACTGAAGGATATTGGTCCCGGGTGCGCTGTCTCTTGGCCAGGCTGTCTTCATCACTGATGCCAGCCATCAGATACTTGAGGCCTGTGATCCAGGTCCGGGCCTCCTCTCCAGTGCCGGACACCAGGTCCAGGGACTCCATGTGTTCTCCGTAGTACAGGCTGAAACAGCAGTTGGGGTCGAAGCTGCCCTCTGCGTAGCGCTGGAAGATCTCAGACTGCTTGCCTTCACATACCTCCCGGATGGAGTCGATGGAGACTGTGGAGAACAAAAAAAAAAAGATGCCAGCAAGTCAGAGGCAGAATGTGATATGTCACAACAGAAAGATGTACATGTGTACATGTACATGCTACAGTAATACTTCATTAATAATAATGTTCAGTTGTTCAGATTTGGTCTATGAGCTTGTCTGTTATTACAATTTGGAGTTTGTGTTTTATTTTGAAAATCAACCGGATTCTCCATGCTTTTCCTGTGCCTGACTTCCTGTCAGCTCGATCTGCTCGGTGCTGCTTGCTTAGGCAGGACTTTTAGTTGTAATAGAGTGCTTTTAAATGTGTTACTGTCAAACTGATGGAGAATAAAACCTATTTTAAAAACAGAGTTTTGTTCAACTTACCCTTGTGCACTCTTCTACTGGTTTTGATAATGTTCACCTCAGGCAAATTAGTGAATTAATTGTTGTGGGAATAGAGCTGGATTAATGGGGAAATTCTTCTTTCTGATTTCATGCTTAATGATACGGGGGATTAAAAATACTCAACGAGCTAGGACCCAGGGAACGCTGTTTATTAAGATACAACATTTATGAGATGGTAATGACATTTCACCAGGAGACACTGCCTCAAGTCATTCATTAGTCCCATGACTGAAAGCCTGTGATTCTTATTCAGAGGCAGGTTCACTCCCCTCCAAAACACATCACACGGATCTCTCTCTGTGTCCTTCAGTCATACAACACGCCACATGGATAAAACATTATTTACTCACACACTCATTCATAATGCAGTGATACATACACTCATACATACACCCTCCCTCAGGCTGCACGGTACAGAAACTATAGTTTTGTGTGTTTGTCCTCCCAGGTGTCAAAGATGCCATCAACATGCTCTCGACAGGCTGCTGTCGTGTTGTGCCTGCTCCCGTGTGGCTGACGCCGTTCTTCACAAACCCTGCAGCTGCACATGCAGGATGGGTACATGTGCTTCTCCTGACTGCAGCATTTTTATAAATTATGCAGTAAAGTAGCAGCAGCTCTCTGGTACATAAGGATAACTACTACTACTGTCTGGAATATGTGATGAGTCGCTCGCAGCAGCGCCCGAGGTTGACCACGTCAGTCGGTCAGTCCTGAGTTTGGTTGTTTTGTAAACTGGAAATTTACTTTGCAGACTAACTTTGTGCAGTTATATTTGCTCAAAAATGGACAACTACAACAACAACAGTAAATTGTGCTTTTATGTTTTTAATATTAGAATATGGCCTCCCCGTTGGTTGGTTAAAACAGCGAATCCAAGAGAAACTATGGCTCTAGTGTGGCTGAAGCAATGCATTATTATTACATGCTGTAGGATTACTTTTGATGCTAAAAGTACATTTTTCTACTATGGAACTTTGGCGGCCCCTGTGGACAAAAGTGGTAGTGTTTACACTGCTTTGTTCCGTTCAGTTCGAGGGAAATTAAGAATAACTTCTGACTGATCTCTATGCTGGCGCATCTATGATCTTCACAAATGATTAAAGACTTTGCATGTTTAAAAAAATCTGACTTGTTCCTCCATTACTGCCAGCCTCTAAGGTGCACATAGCATTGTTCATTGAGAGACAAAGTCAAATCAGTTGATTTCATGATGCTGTAAGTGATAACTCAGGGCAAACTGCTGTTTGAAAGAAGAGTGAGGTTGACTTCTTGTTGTGCTTACCCATGAGCTGTACGACGAATATTCAACAGTATCAGCTTAATTTATGTGTTCCAAGTTGCTAACTACTGAATCTGTACATGAAGTGTCCGTCAAGTTTGGTAAGCATGTAAACTCAGCCTGAGTAAGACATGCCTGGTATTCCATTTCTAAAAATCTTTAAAAACATTTAAGTCAAAACAAAAAAAATCCACTTTTTATCTTCTATTAACTGACTGAAGCTGACTAAATATGACCAACAGTGCACACAGATTTCTGCTGTCAGGTCTAAGACTAAAAATAACTGACTGGATTTTTTCGGTTTTGGTTGTTAGCTGCTTCTTTTGACCAAACTGTACATTTCTGTCCAAAAAGGCCAAATGTGCTGCCAGAAATACATGACACCCTCTGGAGTTTGTGTGCAGACCAGAAGCCTGCAGCGTTTCCTGTCTATCAGTCTGTCCCAGCGGGTGCTCTGAGATAGAACACCACACGGAGTGCCGGGGGAATATGCTGCCAGAGAAAAAGCTACAGTGGCTTGACTGTTGCATCCTCCTCTGGTGACTGAGACATATCGAGGTATCCAAATGAGGCATGCAGGGTCACGTAGACGAGGTGAGGCTGTGTCAGCTGGTGTGTGACTAAAACCTGGGATCATGCATTCGTCTAATGAAGAGAAGGCACATACTGTGTCACTCCTGATCTACAGGTGCACAGCTGACAGAAGATGGTGTGACATTCCTGCTTCAATTTGCAGAAATGTGGTGTACTGAAGATTGTGGATTAACACACTTATGTGTCAAAGTAGCGTATGGTCTGTTTTACTCATCAAGTGTAAAAGCTTTGCGATGTGGGAGAGGTTCAGTGGTTTACTTTGAAAGAAATTCACCCTCCAAACTCAACCACTGGAAAAAAATAACCAGAAACCAAAAGCTCGAACTGTTCACTGCCAATGAAGTGTGTGTGTGTGCGTGTCATTTTCATTTAGTGGCACGTGTGTGTAAGACACTGTTTGGGCAGATTAAAGCTGATGAATAATTAAGTCGACTTAAGAAGCTTATTAAATCCAGGGCTACAGAGGAGGGAGAGCAACAGGAAACTGAGCCCCTAAGCCCCCATGAGACACCCAGCCATGCTGGGAGCTGTGAGCTAAGAAGTCTCCTTGGCTTCTTTTATTCTAAAAGAACGCTGCGGGAAATGGCTTTTTGTTCACTTCTTGTAGAAAGTGTGCAGGGAAAACAAATATCCAGTGCTAAATAACAAAAACACTTCCAGCCCAGAGGGAACCTAAAGAAGCAACAATGAAATCCAGCACAACTAAAAGCCCCTAGAACACAGATCAACAGGCCGGCTGGGAGAAAGCTACTGGATCATCATGGTTCGCTAATATGTTGGAACTTAGAGCTCAATGCAACTTAAAATACATGCAAAAAAAAAAAAACATTAATAAATAAACACCAGCAGGTCAGCACATTTCATTTCATCATTTGACAATACGTTGTTTGAAAGCACCAAATGCTACGAGCAGCACAAGCAGTAACAGAACCTGTTTCCAGGGGACACTAGAAAGTGATTGACATGGCTGGGACACAGCCAACTGCAGACACTTGCCGTTTCTGCAGTTGGCTATCGGTTATGAGCCAAGCAATGAGCGTGTTCGGATCACAGGCGACCTGAGACGGGCTCAATGCCGCCTGGATGCTCTAACAAGCCATCAAGCAATCAGACTATCTGCAGGTTTAAAAGGTTCACCACAGAGGTACTGCAGGGGGTCAGCCAATTTTTCTCATAATAACTGACATTTTTGACCAAAAATAATGGTGAAGGCAAGGGTGCAGATAACTGAGGCATTTGCACTGCAATTAATGAGTCAGTGGACATCCAAAGACGCACAGCTCTTGGCATTTAATAACAAATAATAATTATGCATGAACTTTTTATCAATTATAAAACACATGCAGGCTAATAACCCAGTATATAAATAGGTTAATAAGGTGGAATAAAAGTTGAATAAAGTAAATATAAAAGTTATTTTAGTCCAGACTTAATTGTTTTATTTATTTATTTTTGTTAATTAATTATATGTGGGGGTCTTTGTTCTGTTTGTCTCTCGTTCAAAGAGTCCTTGGGTTGATTGGAGCCCTGTAACAGCAATTCTATTCCATTTCTGCCATATTCTGTAAATAGAGCTCACACTGGACCTTTAAGTTGCAGGGCACTGAGCTTTCAGAGCCACCATACAAGACGTACAGGCAGTGTAAACGATGCACCAGATTTGTTGCCTTTAACCAAGTCATTAGACTTTGATTTAATTAACTGGTCAGCTAAGCTAAGGTCATTAAAATAAAATGCACTCGGCTGGTTAACAGCAGCTGCTGCAGTCACTCAGTGTCTGTTTACAAAGAAAGG
Organism: Nibea albiflora; assembly: GCA_014281875.1. Lineage (NCBI taxonomy): Eukaryota > Metazoa > Chordata > Actinopteri > Sciaenidae > Nibea > Nibea albiflora. The sequence goes on from CM024793.1 coordinate 701,816, forward strand.
CCGTGGCCGTTGTCTCTCTGACAAATTGAATTGTCGACAGTTCATTACGCTGAGCCTCTTGGAAGGATGACATATGGAGATTCAGAGTGAAAACATTCACTCAACTAACATTCAATGAGCCCTCGCCTGTCACATTAAATATGGCACAAATGGCTTCCCATAAGTTTGAACCATGAATACATTGAAGTGCAGGAGAGTGACAGATTTGAAATGCTGCTCCCCCGAGACTGTAAAGACAGAAGAAGACACTCACTCTTGGCTTTCTCATTCTTGCGGGAAGGCCTCCAGCGGATGCAGGACTTGTGTTCGTCCAGATAGAAGAACCTCACCAGTCCCTTGGAGCCACCGCGGAGCTTCACCATCTGGGTCCCCATCTGCATGGAGCTCATACATTTCTCCACTGGAGGGAAGACAACAAGAGAGACAGAAAAAAAAGACTGTTAAGATGGAAAAAGGGTGTGTGTGCTACAACTGAACAAAGTGTGTGACATGAATGCCATATTTTCATTCAGGGATTGAGTCTGTGTGTTTCCACCAAATTCCATCTGGGCTTTCATGCAAAACACAGTTATTTACTGATACACTCATGAACACACAGCTATGCAAAGCAAACGCATCGGATATGCATGTCACTGCTGGCAGGGCTCTGCTTGTCTCGTGGGAGGAAGAGAAAGGGAGGGAAGAGAGGCGACAGTGAGAGGCAATTTCTCCACCAAAAGCTCTTTAACAAGATCTCCACCTTACACTGTAGTCTGTATGAGAACAACAAAAATCAATAAAAGCAGGAGCACTTTCTAGACGTGGGGATTCATATCATGGCCTAAGTTGAACAGAAATCATTTTCCACCTTCTCTGAAATAAGTGACACCCAGAGAATAAGACAGACTCTAATGAGGCGTGCCAAAGTCCTGAAAGGTGACACTGAAAGAGAAGCAGTCAGACCTCTGCGTGTCCTTGCTATTATTTTAGGGAAGAATTTGACAGCTCGTCCACAGGAAGCTAATGGTGCGGTAATCAGCTTTGGTGTGGCTGGTGTGAACGGCCACATGCCCCTGGGCTGTGGTTACACCCTGTTTGGCCATATGATCAATTATCAAGTGACTGTCACATCCTATCAAACTATTACCCTGCAACATGTGGGAAATCAGGCCGACTGAGTACACACACACTTTTTTTTTACATAAGGTTAGCAGATCACTGCCACACACGCCTGCATTACACATGCATGAAAACATAGTTACGAAGATTATGTTCCTTGTCTGCCTTATTGTGAAAATAAAGGTTCCAAATCTTACACACTGGACCTTTAAACACAACAGACCTAACTGTCATGTAAAGCACATTCAGACTTTGAATACACATAATGTTCTGTTTAGAATCAGCTTTGCATTTTGAACTAATGGAACAATTTTCAGAACCGGATCATAACAGCTATCCTCAACGTCCAGAGACCCAACAATTCCCACCATGAGCAAACAGTAGCAAGTGTGCATTAATGATGGAAGTGAGGGTTACAAGGGATTTTCACATATGCACCATTTTACACACATGAGTCTGAGACTGAACACTGTGGCACAATCTGTGCATGCCATCGTGTCCCACTGCCAATGATGGCTGCTGAACATTGCAGTATTCCACAGGATGAAATCTACACATTGTCACTTCTATGCTCCGTCAAATGGACGTTAACGGAGGACAATTGGATAGTGATATTTCTTTAAGTTTACTGGCTTCATGAATTTGTTTCATTTTGTTGCGTTTGTTGTGAAATAAAATAACCAAAAATGAATTTTTAATACCTCTTAGAAAATATTGTCGCATCATATTCCTCACTGTAATGAGAATCTGGCATTTTAAAGCTTGTGAAAAGGAAATCTGCAGGAAGTGGTGACTGAACTTAGTTCTGCGATTTGACAAAAAAAAAAAAAAGTGAATTATTAGTAAATGGTGTGTGGAAAAAAGAAACTGAGAGCAGAATGTGATAAAGCTCACAGCTCAAACAACTGCCATGGAATGTTGACAGCTTCAGACATGGCTCACATTTGACCCATTTCACTTGAATGCAACATACATCCTAAATATGTGCTGTGTAAGACATGCAAAGCAGCAGTGATGGATTGCTCTCACTGAGCATTGATTTGGCCTGGCTGTGGTCTCAATGCAGAGAGTTCAGCCCTGGGGTATTGTCAATTGAGCTCAGCCCTGTTCTGCTAACCTCTGCTGATATGATGCAGAGCAGGAATTCAATAAGAAAGGGTGCGACACCAGTGCAAGTGCAACGATATACAGTATGCCAAACCAAGAGTGCTTTATAAGTGTGCTCTGTGTAAGACTTCTATGGATTCAAGCAGTCTTGGGCCATAATGGGCTGATCAGAGCATCTTTGAAGATTTTGTAAAAACGCAACTGCATGCCGACTGGAAAGTGTAGTCATGTACGAATATGCTTTGCCAGGCAAAATAAATAGATATAAAGTGGAAATAAATATTTAATGGGTAAAGATGCAGCTGCAGTAAACAGAAAATCAATTGTTTGAATTTAGGCAGGCTACCAAAAACCTGGTTGGATGTGGTTAAAGTACACCTGAGTATGAGTCAAGTCTTTTCAGTTAAGGAAGCCACAGTTTGAGGTAGTTTTTAGGTGCAGGTTTCTCATTGTCATGTATTGATTGTCTTTGAAATGATGCTTTTCTTTTGCATTATTTTTAAGGCAGTCCTCCCAAGAGTTTGATAATCTCAAATAAATCATATCAGCAATTTACGGTAAAATGCTCCATGTTCCATCTCTTTTTCTCTCCACAAGGACCTTCAAACATGATTGGTCAACACAGCTCAAACTACAAATGGACATAAGAAGGTTTCCAATGACTAAAATCTTGACGCTTTTCTACAGACTCTGCATTTGTTTATAGAGATTCTATGTAAACTAGTGAATTAACTGGTGATCAGCACTATGTGGTAGAGATAGTGTACTGGTCATCAGATGTACCGGGACTGTCAAAAATCTAGCAGATAAATCCAGGGCTAAATTTCTTTGCCTGTACACCCTGGGTAGAACTGACTCAACCTTTGACTCCCCTTTGTCTCTGCCCAGCAGACACATAAAGGACAATCATTCTGTTTGGATGAATCAATAGTGCAGCCAGCACAGTGCAGCGCTCAGAGACTAACTCTTCACGACACAGTGCCTATTGATGCCACGGTGTGCCTCATGGACCAAATGATTTCTGTTGAATTAACCTAACACAGGTTTTCAAAGCCTCAGACAAAACTGAAACCAATTTTAGACAACACTTTCCTGAGCTCTTGTATGGCTGCTTGCCTTTAGACAACATTTAAGACATTTGTTCAAATAGGACTGGTAATGAATCACTTCAAACAATACCCAGGCTACATATGACCAACAGTGATCAGATATGCTTTACAGTTGATTAATGAATGCACCAAATCCACTGAATAAGCGCTGTAACTGAAAATGAAATGAAATGTTCACAGACAGTAATAAAAGTCAATGGTCAGATTTATTTGAATACTCTTAGAGACGTGGAGACAGAATCTTGTGTTGATTCTTATATTGATATCTTTGCATTCATAGCTGGTACTGAACTTTTTGGGGGATGGTATTATATGTTGCCATCAGTGTTGTTGTACTCCACTTCAGTCTTGGTCTTGAAACCAGGCTCAACACCACTCATCCTCATCTCAGTCTCAACCACATCGTCTCAGAAAAAGAGGACTCTGGATTTTAGTTCAAGACCAGTCAAGAACCCAACTGCAAGGACCTCACTTAATTGCCTGTGCATTTTTCCAATCTGGTCTTGATCTTGACTTGGTCTCAACCCATCAATGTCTCAGCCTTGTCTCAGTCTTGATACACTCTGGTCTTGGTTTAGTTGGTCTCTAGAACACTGGTTGTTATACTGTCAGTTTTAGATCTGGTTTGCACTGCTGTCTGTCTTGGCCGGACTCCCTTGAGAAAGAGATTTTCAATCTCAGTGGGAATTAAATAAACAGAACAGAACAAACCAATTATTTGTGGTTTTCAATGCATCATGGAAGAGTAGGAACACATTATCCATAACCAATTGACCCTTAATGATTTCACAACTTGGACTTTTTACATGCAACATGAATGCAACATGACTGTAGAGCAGCTTTTTTATTGATTTGAAGGGAAGAGTTATTTCTGTAGCTGCTGGCTGATTGCAGTGAGTGATGCCCAGTGGCTGTAACAGAGCTAAGGATCTGCACGCTTTCAGCTGGAGAGGGAGCAGTAATCCATGAAATGAGCTGCTGTCAAAGTTTGGCTGGAATGAGAGCATCCTGACTCTGCAGGCTCCCGGGTCAGCTGAAAACATTTCTCCTGACACTGATCTAAGCGTGCTCATCCTCTTCCTGTCAACGATGAGCTGCACACTCTCTAATAGCCATCACAGTCTCCTGGCCAACATTTACATCTGGAGGAATGGCTCATCACACACCATGTGTGTTTGCTTTCATGAAATTAAAAAGGAAATGGTCAGGATACTGAAGTGGAGATACATTAAGAAGAAAGTAGCGGGGCAGTTACGAGTCCCTCCTTGCTCTGCTGTCACATTACACACACACACGAGAGTCATTTCAATGTGGAGCACACTCTGGTTTGTGGATGCCTTGAACACAATTAACTCACGGGTGAAGAGGCAGAGAAGGAGGCCACTATTCTGCTCACACTCCCCAGCCAGTCGGCTAAAAGCAAAATGTGTTTGCTCTTGTGATGTAGCTGTGTGGGAAACCCCATGAGAAGTCAACTAAATCTTTGATAAGGTCTTCCTACTGTACTTCAATGAGTAGCACGGTTTGTGGGTTTAACCTGAGGGTGAAGCAAAACCAAAAAAGGAGGGTATATGTACATGTATAAAATCTACTTTAGCGGTCATACATTGCAGCTCACTGTTATGTGGCAATCAACCAACCAGTAAAATGAATGCAAAGCAGCTGAAACTATTTGAAAGACAATTTAAATAAATCATGTCTGCAACATTATACTTGTGTTGCATAAAAATCGTATTTAAAATATGTAATGTCAATGCAAGAGACTCGTATAGAACAAACATCACGAGCAGCTCCCATTCAGCAGTAAGTGGGGGAAGAAATGTATTTGACCCATTTCTGCTGACTTGAAAGGTTAGTCACAGCCTATGGATGGCTGATTAAGCGTGGATAATAAAGGCCAGTGTAATCAATTAAACAACAGATGAGTGGTTTGAGACTTTTCACAGTCAGTGCTCAGGCTCCAGGAGGTGGAACACATTTCCAGTATAGAGCAATTAAAAAGATCTATATGTAGGTATACATGTGAAGCATGATGGAAACCATCTGGAGTTACACAAAACATCAAATGGCAAAAAACAAAAATGATTTGGACTTTTCTCACAGATGTCCAGACACCCGTGGACACCCCACATGCACATACTGTAAATGATCTTATAAATCAGACAACTTATTGGCTGATTTATTTATATCGCTCCCAAATATACCTTCAATCGTCTTCATTAGTCACACAGAGGTCCACACATTCATCTTAATGCACAGGTTTGTTCTTGTCTGCTCTTTTTGTTTACTATGCGATTATTTCCATGGGAAACATAGAATTTAATGGGAATTAACTGGAAATTGGGGGTAATTTAAACCAACTGTATCATATCCAAACATGAATATAAACATTTTGTTTTGTCATAAGTAGAGATGCAGAATAATAGAATAAAAAGTAGAACTGCATCAAGTTTGAATTATTTTATTCAACAATGTTATGTAGTCCATGAGTTCAAATGTGTCTTCAATAGTCTCTGTGTGCTCTGCGCTCTAAAGTGTGGTCCAGGTACAGAAATCACCTGTGCAGGTAGGGGGCGTGGCCTCAGCCCTGCAGTGAGCAGTGTGCTATGTGCATGTGATAGCAGATATTCAAGTGTTCCTGTATTCAAGTGTTCTGGTTGTTTTAGTCAAGATTATGCTAAAATATATTTTCACCAGCTACAATTAAGTTCCCTGTTAAGGGCCAACCTTCAGTTTTGTAAATTCACAGTTTATTCCTGTTTATTCCCATAGAAAGTTTCCAACTTTTACAACCCCATTACTATGTATCCACCAGTTAAAACTCCTGTTATTGTCACCATGTCCTCTTTGTTTCTGTTGTTGGTCTTGTGGCGTATTGTAACCACCTTACTGCACAATTTAAATGACTGAAACCACAAAGTTAACACCAGACTCAACCCAACAAGATACAGAATACGGGTTATGCCAGTGCTGCCAGAGTATCAACAAAAAACCTTTGCTGTGACATATACGCTCTTACACTCTCTCTGGTCAAATCAGAAGGGCTGAGGTCAGAGAGTGACAGAGTGCTCCACTTAAAAACCAGAAACAGTAAACACGTTCATGGACAGTTTTTGAGAGAACAAAGACGCAACAGCAGCACAAACACGGGCACCGCCTTGTAGAGATGGAGAGAGAGAAAAAAGTGGAGCACAACACACACACACACACACACACACACACAGACAAAGGCAGTATACCCACTTTACTGGTGGTGGTCTAGGCCCGTTGCCATGGATACAACATCAGTGTGTAGATGTGGAGAGGACACCCATTGTGGAGGAACGCTGGCTGTTAAATACGTGTTGGGAGGACTGAAAACAAGCTCAGATCCTATCTGCAGGCATGTCTAATGAGAGCACACGAGAAGCCTCATCAAGAGTGACAATGACTAAACAAGAATGTGTTTCTGTAAATATAACACACTGCGTACACCTGACACCAGGAAACAAAAACCAACAGTACCAAAGACAGGAGTTTTTGAATAAGGACATAATATATGTAGATGATCGACATAAGTGCTGTGAATGGGGGCAGCAACAAATTTTTAGCCACAAACAAAATGAAATGTTTATATCTCTCTGTCCAAAGCCACCAGACAAAAAAAAAAAAAAAATACAATACAAGCAACATTAGTTCAACCAAACTAGCATCTGAACACCAAGCAATGATCTCCATTGGGAAAGAACCCAATGCAGAAGTGACAAAAAACTGTATTTCCTCGAGCTATCTCCATAAGTCCCCATGTTAAAAATGTCCAACTTAACAGCAGAAATAAACATGTTTACAGCCTGGTACAAAAAACTGTTTTTGTTTTTGAGTTCATGACAACTGCACTGAGGGTGAATTTATGTACAACTCACCTGTTCAAATCATATTAAGACTTAAAGTTATCAAGAATAAACAGTGAGGACACTTTGAGTGACAGGTAGGTGCTGTCACAGATGGCTTGTTTGAGCACCCAGGTGTCATTCAGCCCACCTCAGGTCTACAGATGAGCCACATCTTTGCTGATTTTATCAATTAGCGGGGAGGCAGAAGAGGCTGTGGCCAGCAGCACCGATTTGAGCTTAAAATGAAAGATGAGATGTTGTTGATCTATATTGTTATCTGTTGTAAATCTGGATCATCTGAAGATTCGGTTTCTGTTTCCTCAACTTGGCAGAACTGATGGGATTTCTGACACACGTTCACTTAGTGTTTTCACCCATTTTCATTCTCTGTACGCCGGCGTGAAATAAATGCTGCCTGCTAACATTCAAACCACACTTTTAAAATGTGTTTTATGAGGAGTATAACTCTGCAGTAATAACTTTGCAATCCGATCAATCAAGTCTAAACTAGTCCATTTCCTGTTTAACTTCCTGATAGGACATCTTGGACATTTAACAGTTGACCTACATCAACTCTACCGTGTTTAAGAGGAACTAGCGGCCTTACTGGAGGACACAGCTGCTGTGGTTGGTTAATGGGCTTAGAGCAAGAAGCAGGCAACAAGTGACATACGAGGTAACAGTCTCCCACCAAAACACAGCTGAGGCTGGTGCCAGGCAAGATGAGAGGGTGTCACATAAGTGACGGAGCTGGGTGACCTGGCTGGCTGCTGTCCTGCTGCCGCAGACACAATGTGGGCCAAGCAGGAGGAGGCAGCTACTGTCAGGGCACCAGGTTAAGCCCAGAGGGATTGTCAGGAGGCCATATGTTCACACACAAACACACACACACACACACACACACACACACAGGTACAGATGGTCATTTTGCTGACGTTGGTCTGCAAACCTAATGAAGACTGACATAGTGGTATAGTGTAAAGGTTAAACACACACTGGCACTGCTGAGATGCCCTAAAGCAAGCAAGTCCAAGAGGGAAAAGACCATTGAGCTCAGCTTGCACTTCTGGAGAAAGAAAAGTTTCAAATTCACTTTGTGTCCTGCAATGCCCACCATCCATTCACTGCTGCCCACATTTATCTACAATTTTGGTTTTTGAAGATACATGTAGATTTTTCTAGACAATGTTCATGATTCCACCAGAAGTGTTGCAGCATGTTTCAGAAGTCCTCTGCTCTACTCCTGGGGTCTGGTCAAATAGTCGACTTTGCTCAGGAAGGTTCCTCACAGAGCAAAATGACCCGTGTTAATGTAGTAGTCAAGAGATGTGCGTATTCTCTAAATGTTAAGGAAAGGAGCTTTATTGCTTCATTTCTTATCTCCTTTAGCGTAGGCTACATCACACTATCCTTTATGTGTGTTTTGTAGCCCATCTTCTGAACATTGTAGTTTCATCATCGACCACGTCAATAACTGCCCTCGCACAATGACGTAGCCTAGTGTGGAGCTTGATTCTCTGAGCACCACAGATGTTTCTTAAGTCCTTATGAATTCTCTTTCATATCTTTCCTTGACCCCAGAATGTTTTCCATCAAGGTCATCCATCAAGTGTTGAGGTGTTAAGGACATTGGAGGTTGTTTATTCAACCAAGTATAGTTGAATAGCCAAAAAAACAGCATGGAGAATCAATTGAGTCTCAATAGAGTCAATTGTCAAAATAAAAACACCCTGTGCAGCCTACTGATTGGACAATGACAAACAACAAAACACACAAAAGGGAATTTTAACTACGCAGCTTACTTACTCATGATAGAAGCACATAAACCAAGGAAAACCAAATCTGACCCACCGACCAACTGAGGGAGCTGCTGGTTGCAGCTAAAGATCTGGCTCTGTTTTATCATTTAAGTCAATGAAGAAATGCTTTCTGCTTTTAGTGAGTGATCATCAACGAGCCCTGGGCCCAGGCTGAGGTCACCACAACTTAAATGTACCTGCAAACAGTTTTAAATATTCTGATCTCATGTCAAACATGCTGCCAGTCAGGTAATCTCAGGAGTTGGCCACAAAGAAGTTTAAAATTTAATCTTAGAATTCTGGTCCAGATGGCTTCAGCTACAACAACTTGTTTAAATGTTTGTCCTTTAGACATCTACAAAAGACTGACATCCACCTCGGATAAATCCACACAGCATATCCGACAAAGCTTACCCATGTAGCCGAGCCTCCACTTGGAGAAAGCCACAATGCTGCTGCCTATCCAGAAGAACTCCTCTACCACACTGGACATAGAGGCCTGCTGCTGGCTCTTAAACTCAGCCACCTCCTTCTGTTTTTCCTTGTCCCCCTCTGAGGTGAAGGCCCCTTTAGCCGGAGGTGAGGGCTTGTCTCCAGTAGCAGCAGTGGTCGTGGAACGCATCAGGGCTGAAGACATTTGGCCGATGGGGAAAAAGCTCTTGTTCTTAGATGGGTTCATTTGCATTGACTGAGACTACAAGTTGCTGCCTAAAAGTCAAAGGGATGTTCCCATGAAAATTACATTTGAGAATAAATTTTGGGTAAAGCAGGTACGCAAAATAGACATTTGAGGAAATGTTCTTTTTTTGCTCTTTAAAAATTCAGATATATTTTCAACAACACTTGCTGGTAGTTTCCTTCCTTGGTTCAAAGCATCCGATAACAGCCAGCAGAAAAAAAAATCCTCAGCCTCCGAGTGGCATCAACAGTTGGTCAATAATCTTGTGATGTTATTGCCCCAGCAAACCCGTTTATTGCACTGCCATCTCCTCAATATTCTTCCATCTCAAAGACCAAAAAGATGCAGCAGTATGTCTTCAAAGGTACAATCTGTCTTCATGCTCTGCCATCATTTCTTCATTTCTTTTCTCAGTAGATCAGAAAAAGGCTGGCCTCTTATGAAACAGAGACTGTGACTGCATCGGTGGACAGCAGAAAAGACGTGGAAGCGCACAACACGCAAGTGGTAACTGTGCAACATGTGTTGGGAGGGCAGAAATCCTAAATCCCTCAGAAGCAGTAATCCTGGTCTAGGAGATTTGCTAAATGTGTGGAGTGAAACACAATGACCCAGAGAAAAAGACAGAGAGGACAGAGAGGAGGATGCGATAGACCCCTAATACACACAGATACTTTCATTCTCCAGGACCAATTAAAGTGTGTTAGATGTCAGAAGGTGTTTTCTCTGAGGACAGACGGAGCTTTATATTCTCAAACCTGTCTGAAGACGTTACACGGCGCCAGCCGAGCTCCATGTGAGGCAATCTTTTTATCAATTACCCTGCACACACTGGCTGCCTTAACTGAGGCTCTGCATCATCATCAGGACAAGACTGAAAACAATATTTCATTCTTTCGGCATGCATGTAAATCCTTTAACCACACACATTCCGAGCAAACGCAGCAGCAGTAATACCATTACACTATGTCGTTTTCACAAACTCTGAATACTCCGTTTGCTGTGGCTGCTAAAACTCCATCACAGCACCGCCTCCAAAAAACAAATGCAGACTATGCGGCTGAAATAGGTCAAGTTTCAGGGCTGACTCCTGACAGTGCAATGCAGCAGTCTGAGCACGTTGAAGCAGTGTCAGAACTCTGGACCTGGATCTCTGACCAGCCGTCAAGCAGTCTGCTTGACAAGCAGGTGCCAGGTTCTGAATATGCAACAGAGCTGACAAAATCTGACACTGAGGCAACACAACAAGCCTAACGTGGTGACAGATCTGTCCACAGCAGAGAACCAAAATAAAAACAGAACTTTCTGGTTGTGATCCAGAAATAAACATTCATTCAAAATCACATTAGCATGTCGCTAGATCTAATGACTAGAAAAGATGACCTTTAGAGACACACCTGCTTCACATCTACTCCACACACACCAAATGGCAAAAGGCAGCCACATTCATCAGCAAACGTTTGAGAGGAAACAAGTGCAGGGAATGAAATCAGTGATTGCTGGTGAAACACAACGCACGTTAGATCGGCGAGACGATTGCGTGCCCTTTGAAACTTGTGAGATAAGCTCCCTGTCTCTTTTGTCTCCTGGTGATCAGAATTAGGATTTTATCTCTCATTTGGTGTCACAAAGTACAGAATAGGATTAGCATGCTGCGGCTGATAAAGAACCACACACAGTACACATATCCCATAAACCTTTAGCATGTGTATTTCTCAGTTCAACATCTCAACCCACTGAAAACTAAACATCTGTGAGCAGATACCACCTCTGAACAGAAGACAGACACCTTTCACACACAGCTAATTCACATGTGTCAAAAAGAGAGAGAGAGATGAGGTCACTGATGAGCTCAAAGTTAAGTAGAGGAGCAGAAGCTCACAATCAGAAGGATTTCTGCTCTGCTGGAACTGTATCATCTCTGCGAAATGAGACTGCAGTCTGAACAAGGACCTGAACGAGACCAGCTTCATGCTGGGCGGAGAGAAAAACTGACTCTGCAGCCCCATCACTGGACTTTTATGAGTCTTTGAAGGCTCATAATACACTGCTGGAGAGAGAAAAGACAAGAAGCCAACACTAAATATTTAGTAACTGGATGTTTTTCATGAGAGAGGAAGCCTCTAACATACATTTACAGTATAGGACAAGAATGTTGGCAGTAAATGCAATGTTGCATTTATTCAATAGCTGCAGCCACTGACTTCCACACTCTACAGAAGAACAAGCAGATTCTTCTCAACATTTGATCAACACAAATGTGTTCAGCTCACTGCTGAGACTCCGGATGTTGTCGCTAGCAAAGCTGTTAAATCAGGCTTTACCTTCCTCATGTGTTAGCTAGAATTAAACAGAGTGCCTCAACTAAAACGATGTGGAGTGACTCACACCAGAGCCCCGGCCTGTCTGAGACTGTAACCACTCTACAGAGAGAGGGGACACGGTCTTTGGATGCACTCATTACTCCAATCTGCTCTGCTTGTCAACACTGCTACGTTCATTAACGGATGGCAACGGCAGCAGCGTTAGGATGCTTTCTTCACGTTCATCAGCTTTAAAAGGATTTAGTGGCACCCAGCAGTGAAGTAGAAGTAGACCAACTGAATACTCCACGCCTCACCATCCTCTTCCAAGCATGTAGGAAAACTGTGGCTGCCAAATTTACATTAAAAGCAAAAGTCCATATCTTGATCAGTGTTTAACATGGCAGACTCCATAAAGGAGGACCCGTTCTCACTGTAAATACAGGAGCTCAATATAAGACAGGTGATCATACATTCATGAAAGCATAGTTATCAATGTTGTATTCCATTCCTGCAAACAGATACACTGGACCTTCAATGCGTCCTTAACGGAGAGCCTACTGACAGAATGCTGCTTCATGGACCCTTTAAATCCAGAAATAATTGGATGACCCATCAAAACGAGCATCATGCACGAATAATGCCATGTTCTCATGCATATGTATGTGAAGTAAGCAGGAAAACGCAAAATTGACAGATTTCTTTAGGGAGTTTGGGTGATCAGCAGCAGAGGACAGAACACACAGAGCGTCAGTGTGTTTAATGTGTTTGCACAACAGCGTGTGTATCATTCAGAGGCACGGGAAGGGAAAAGAAAGAGTGAGGTGACTCACCGTGACCCCGGGCCTTGGCTTTTTGCACGTTTTTACCGAGCACGCACTTTGACAGGCTGTTTTCAAACACTAAGTTTGGTTTACTGTGTCGTTTCCGCACTTTGGACCAAGTGGCGTAAATATGTATTTTCGACGTCTTGTCATTGAGATACCAGAGATGAGCTGAGTCGTGGAAACTGGCAATCTGTGGCATAACAAGTCAGCTCTCAGGAGTCTCATTAAAACCACCGAGGAACAGGCAGAGAGTCCGCTTCCGCTTTCACTCTGTTACTTATTTAAAACAGAGACGTCACAGAGGAGCTCTTCACTAATATCCACACATCGCATTCAAGTCAAATCACAGCGGCACATCTTTGCCGGATCTCATTTCTCAGGTGGAGCTCACGCAGGTGCACGCACGTGTTGCCTTCAGGCACACATTTGAATATGGGAAATGTTTCCTCTGCGACGAAACAACACTTTTAAAATGCGGAATGCTGTTAATAACAACTGTTGAGACATGAATGCATTAATAGATAAAGACTTCTTTCTAAATGTATAATAAATAGGCAACCTCTATAAATTTCTCATTAAATATGGAAACAGGATTCTGCAGTTTTATAAAATAAATATATACCAAAGAAGCTAGCCAAAAATGTGGAAAGGAACACCTTGTCACCTGGTCTTTAAAGATGAAAGACCAATTAATTTGTTTGCATTAATGAACTACAGATCCCTGGAGACCTTGACAGCACACCTGCTGCTAAGACTCATGGGATATGTTGTCATGTTTTATTGTCATGTCATGATATTTTTTTTCATGTAATTTAGGTGGATGGAAAATTCCCATTATGTTGTTTGACTTGTGGTAATTTCAAGTCCAACAAGTCCGAACTTGTAAAAATATTTCGCCTTAATCCACGTTTAACCAGCGTCTTTTTGAAATGTATCAATAAAACTGATTTTAAATGGTGATGTTCCAGCAAATGAAACACTAGAATGTGTCCTAAGTCACATGAACGCCACATGCATATAAAGTATAAAATAATGCAATTTTTGACCTGGTGTTGGACCTCAAGCTGATGTATAAATTCATTCCCAACATGTATGCCCATTAGGCATAAGTAGGTCAGCGGAAAGTAGGACAAAGCCCTGGTGGCTAATTTTTACAGAGAGAACTTCTCTTTCCATAGTGTTGTCTGTTTGTGATAGTAATAACCTCTGGAGTCAGGCAATTAGCAGGAGGGCACAAACACTTGACCATTAAAGTGGTCACATGGGTGACCTTCAGGTATGATCACTGTTGACAAGCACCCTGAGGAATTCTGGGATCTCAGGTCTGAGCTTCCTGTCAGAACACCACCCATCAGATGCTCGGAGTCTGTTGCATCTGCAGGTGCTTTCAGTTCTCCTCTTCTTCTATGGTGCAACCACTCTGAGTCCAAAGTCTCAAGTGTCATTTTGTTTATCAAAGACGCATGTGTTATATCAAACACATGCGTCTTCACACACACTTCTCAAAACAGCTGGACTCATGTTAGTGCAGTGCTGCTTCTAAGTTAAGGTGTTCTTGTTCTCATCTCATTTTTGAATGCATTAGGTTTTTTTTTTACAGAGAGCATAGCAGTTGTTGAGGTTGTCAAGAAATGACTGACACCAGATGAATTTCTGTTAGAGCTAAATGCCAGTCAAGTCCTTTTTCATGTTACCTAAATAATGGCAAAAATAATTTGCTCCAGTGTTGATTAGGCGTAAAAAACAAAACTGTATTGTGTAGAATATGATCCACTGAAACAGTGTTTAGAACCACAATGACATACTCAGTCTGGATTTAAATGTCAGCTCTTGAACCCTTTAATGGAGCTCTCAAGCACTTAAAATTTAAATTATGATACCTTCTAATTATTACAAAATATGTAAGAAGTTAATGCAAAAATAAATGAATTTTAAAGGGTGTCACCCTTTAAAAAGAATTCTGCTGCTTTTTAAAGGGTGACACCATCAAATGTTTGAAGCACCACGTCGAGAACTGTTAAATTCACTAGTTCTAAGAAACTTCATTTAAGTGCCTGTGAGGGGCTTCAAAATATAAATGTAATGAGCGAAAAGAGAATAAATTGTATAATGACGGGGACAATGTGAAGGTTTACTTCCTGCAAAATGAGGGAATGCTGCGTTCATGAACTAGCCTCCGGGTGGAGAACATGCAGGTATATCCATTAATGATGCTTCACTTCATACCTCTGCATTGACCTGCTTTGTTCTGTCATTTTGTCTGATTTAGAGATCCTGCAGGCTAAATAACTAATGACTCCCAACACAGCAGACTGGTAAGTTGCATCTCCAAACCAGCAGGGAGAAGAAATAATGAAATGTTATAATGGAAAACTATTTGCTGAGGGAGGGCACAGAACCCTGCCTTTGATTCCAAAGTGATACAGCACAGACAGAAATCCCCCCAAAAATTTGACAGTTGCTGTGAGGGATTACTCCAGAAAGCACCGTCCTAGATATAATGAGGGTGGAATCAGCTGAGAAATCTTCATACAGAGGAGGTGAAAGAGCCCAGAGGTGAGATTTAGCTCTAATATAAAACAAAAACAGTCTCAAATGAAAGATAGAAAGGTGTGTGTGTGTGTGTGTGTGTGTGTGTGTGTGTGTGTGAGAGAGAGAGAGAGAGAGAGAGAGAGAGAGAGAGAGAGAGAGAGAGAGAGAGAGAGAGAGAGAGAGAGAGAGAGAGCAATCAACTCCCTCTTGGCAGCTATAAATAACAGAAACAGGATATTACACCAACCTCTGCTTGGGCACAGGGCATATTAGGGCCAGACCTGCTCTGTCTGTGGAGTTTATAATGCTCTTGTGCACTTAGTATTATTACTGTTCATTGCATGAAAGGTCTCAGCAGTCAGAATGAGGATCTGTTTCCACACTGTCCACCACTCATCATTTTGTTGTAGCTTTTCAGTCGTGGTCCTATTCATTTTTATGATATTGTCAAACATGCTGGTTTAAAATAGAAGCTGTAGTTTTCATCATAATGTATCTCAAGAGGCCACTTATTACACCAGGTATGAAAAGTGATAACAGAAACAGATAACAGAAGTCTGGCAGGGGAAAGGCTAATCTGGCCAGTAGCTTTTAAAATATCTTTAGCTTTCTCACAGGGAGCTGAGCCAATCAACAAACTGAGATATGTGTGAGAGAAATACCAATAAAGCAATAAAAAAAAATGTTTAAAAGCTCAAATGCTAAAGCATTTAAAGGTCCAGTGTGTCCAATTCACAGAATATGCAGAAATGGAATTTAATATTGATTATTGTTCCATTAGTGTATAATATAAAATAAGAATTGTTTTGTTGTTGGTTTTTTTTGTTAACAATAAGCCTTTTCTATCTACAGAGCCTGCAGCACTACACCCTTTAAGTAAATACATAAATAAATATTCAGATTCAAGATTCAGGGAGCTTCAATTATCCCGAGGGAAACTGCTGTGCAATATATTGCAGTTGCAATACATAAGTGGTAATATACTAATACTACACTATACATATACTAATAAGAGGAGGGGGGAAAAACTATATACAGATGATTGCTGGGTTCTGAACTACGGAATTAACTTATTTTTGTGCTTTTTGTACCACCATGTTCTTTTTTTTTTCTTTTTTTTTTACTAAATTAATTTAGTTAGTTTGTTTATTTAGCATATTTAGTATTTAAATATGCTAACTGATAATTGATACTTCCCCTGCCAATCAGTGTAATTATTTGCACAGCAACACACGCACACACACACAAGGTCCCATTTCTTGCTACTGTTGATGTGACTGTTATTATTGTTATTGTTGTTACTGTTGTTGTTATTATTATCAATAGCGTAGGCGTCAGTACAATATGCTGAACTCCAATGTGAATTTGTATTTGTGGATTCGCACTGGAGTTTATTATATATATGTATATTTAAATAATTAGATTGCTCTTATTAATATTAACATTATTACTTTTATTTTTATTACTATTAGTGGTATGGTTCTTATCTCAGGTCTCAGGTCATGTACTCCCAACCATTCTTCATGCAGCTTGCCTCTATCATCAATCTGTATCTCTGTATTTGTCCTGTGTCCTATCTGTAAACACTTTTTCACAAATGAAAAATATGTAAATGAAATGAAAAATGTATTAAATTCACCAGATGAAAATGTGCTAAGCCTGAACACACCCAACACCCAGCTGTGCCAGCTACTCTCTGAGGCACAGCTGCTAATCAAGCTAAATGCTAACAGCAGCATGCTAACAGCTCTCGATGACAGTTTTAACAGTGTGGCAGGTGCAGTGTTGACCATGTTTGCTATCTTAGTTTAGTATGTTAACATTTGCTAAACACAACACTGCTGCTGTCCTGAACGTTTTTTCCATGCAGCGCGCAGCTACAGCTAACTTGTTTTACATTGTGTTATATACTATGCTATCTTTTATATACATTTCCTTGTAGCTCAGGGTGATATATGACCTGTTGACTCAGGACATTCATACTCCAGAATGTTCCAACTCTCGTTTTATTAACAGTTACATTAGTTCAGCTTACAGTTCACAATCATAGCATTTGTCTCTTTCACACACACGTGTGTCTTTGTGTCCACCCACCCTCCTTCTATGTGGATTAGGATTTATACGAGCCAATGTGCATAATACAAAAAAAAACAAAAAAAAAAAACAAGAGGGGACACTTCTTCTGCTGCCCACACTTTAACAAGAAAAGAGAGAGAAGCTCCGTCCTGCCTCCTCCGTCCTGCCTCAAATGAAGAAACAACAGATTTACCTCCATTTATAGAAGAGTGAGAAAAGAGATGGCCAAGCAAACACCACAAAGCAAAAATAATCTCTTCTTTATGTTTTCACATTGCTGAATTTTACACACGTTTCGGATTAAAATAGTTTAAACTAGAAGCTGCTGTTAATAAATAAAAACAGTGATTTCCTCCATCATTGGTGCCATTGGGACTTATATGTGTCCAGAGACAAAAACTGGACAGAAAACATCACCAGAAATCCAACACACCTGGGACAACCTGTAGTACCTACCCCTCTGGTAGGTGAAGAAGATCTTCTTCCCGCGCGCCATCACTGTGATGACCATCGGACACACTTAATGTCACGAACAAACCCTGTGACATCCACTACATACATTTTATATGGCTATATGTCAGTCAGTCCTAGCTGCTACAGTGTGTTTTTTTGCATTTTGGTTTCCTGAACATAACCCTATCCTGTAGCTATCTACCCATCTGTTACCATTTAACCTGCCAGCGGTCTCTGTTCATCATTAAACCTCTGAAATGATCCTGTTCTCTCCACTGTCTGCATTCAAGGTCCCTCCCCCCCGTTGCCACTCTCCTGCATCCCTGTAACAACTTAGTCCAGCAGGATGAAAGAGCAGGACCCTGGTGTGGAGTTACCAAACCATCTGAAGCTGCCAGATGGCATGGTGGCACAGAGGATGCTGAGGCCTGCTGCTTGACTCTGCAGGGGCACGACAACCGTCGCAGCATGGGTACTGAGTGTGTGTTAGCGTGGAGTGGATGCAGAAGATTAGCTGCAGCACGATCCCTTGAAATCTTCTCAGGTGCTCGTAAACACACAATAACCTGTGTGTGTGTGTGTGCATGGAGGGTTTCTCTTTGAAAACCTTTTCTAAATCTGGCAAATGCTTTCTCTGCTGAGCGTACACACACACACAGCCAAAACGAGGCTTGGTTCTCATTCATATGGCTCCTGTCCTGTTGTTTATGCCCATCTCTACACGATAGACCATCAATACTAAATCAATAACTGAATGAATGAAGATATAACAAAGTAGAGGCACACTGTAGCATTAGCTACATAAAATAACTACAATGCTGCACATTTTATTTTGGCGGTGTGGCTCGGGTTTATGTGATGGCAGGCTCGACACAGACTGTCTCTGAGCTTCCAACCCCTCAGGCAGAGTCTGAAATTCACAACATGATGAAAGGGAACACGGCATTCATGAACAACAGAATGCACATGGAGGCCGGGAAGGTCAGGGATGATAAATCAAAGTTAGACAGCTCACCAAATGGTCAGTAATAGACAGCAGAAGATGTGTTGGTGCCAAATGGACCAGCTAGTGTTAGTGATGGTTCACAGACATGGTCATACGTGATTGAATGGTGGGTGATCATGTGACCATGAAACAATTCGTGTGTGTGAACTCCTGCCAGGCTTCATTTTAATGGAACCTTTACTCTAAGTACCAGTATCAGCCATTCTGTATTGCTGCAAGTCTCAGGCGTGTGTGTGTGTGTCAATAGGCCTAACATCTGAAACAGATCAGAGTGGACTTTCTATTAGCTCTGATCATGTGCTGCATCATCTTCATCACGGGAGAACAATGTTTTCGTTTTTTTTCTGAATTGCTGGTGTGTGTCCATCCACTTGTTTTCAAGAGAATTTTCAATTTGCACATAAGTGGAAACACAGGAAATTCAGGAAGCATGTGATTCAAACGTCACTCAGGCTTCGACTGAAGAGGTGAAAACATCCGATCTGTGGGGAGTGATGAGGAGACTGCTCCCTTCCTCACCATGATGCACGAAACAAACAGAACAGCCTCATGTTTTTTTTTTTTGAGTTTTGACTGGAGCTCTTTTATTGATCTCATCTTTGCATCCTCTGCTTGTGTGTGTGATTTAATGACACCTATGGAAGAATTATCCTATCTTTATCCAAGACTGTAGATTTTCAGTTTGAGAGCATGATTTCTCCATCTTGTGTTCAGATTTATTCTCCCCGTGCTCACATTTTGTGCTCACACTCAGATATCTGCTGCTTTCTTTCAAAATGTGTGCTTGGACTCAAACACCACATGCTTGTGCTCACATTTCACTCGCACTCGATATAGGTGATGATTCAAATAGCTGGCTAATATGGTAAAATGGTGTATTATAAGAGAGAAGCAGACCATATACCTGCCCCTACAGAGCACTTAAAAAGGGTGAAGGAACGCACCCAAGATTGGGCCACACTCTAGCTGTCTCCCTATTGGCTGGTGAAACACACTATTTTAAGCACAGGTAAGGGCAGCTTTCAGTCTGAGCAGACGCCTCAACCTGAGAGGACGTGCTTGTTCTGAGCACATTAGATTTGAGAGCGCAGACCTTAGATCTGAGCAGGACATGTTTGAGTGCGAGCGAAATGTTTGTGTCCAAGAAGAAGAAATGTGAGTGCAGTCCAAGCACACATTTTGAAAGAAAGCAGCAGAAATCTCAATGCGAGCACAAAATGTGAGCACGAGGAGAATAAATCTGAACACGAGAAGGAGAAATCATGCTCTCAAACTGAAAATCTACCCTGTTGAATAAAGATAGGATAATTCTTCCATAGACACCAAACTGAAGTATTGTATTGACATGACAGTAGTGGATAGAAACCAACCTCTGAGGCTGGGTGGTGCAGTGGTTTGCACTAAGCTTTATACGGAAGATTCTGGGACATTCATTGTGCTTGTTACACTGGTGTCACCATGGGTCACTTTAGACTGTTGGTTGAACATCTAAAGATGTACAACAAATAATCAACACATCATTCAATTATGAATATAATCACCAATTACAGCCGTACTCCTAAAAGCAAAGTGTGTGTGAGTGAGCACTGTACATCTGCATGTGAGTGAGTCATTTTCTGGATCCATCATACTTCGGAATTGTGAAGAATAAAAGAGCTTTGTGTCTGTGCAGGTAAAAAAGTGTGGGGGAGAAAGAGAGAGTTGCATCCAGCAGGTGGTGAACCTTTAAAGCTGCAGGGTTATCAAAGAGGAGCCGATTTCAAAGATCTATCGGGTTCCTCAGGGGGAGGGTCTGCGTTAAAGCCAGAGATCACTTCCTCAGAAAGAGAGACTCATGGATCGAGCCGAGGAAGGAAGCGAGCAGGCAAGGAACAAAAGAGGGAAGAGATGTCGGCGTAAACGACTCTGCTATTCCACAGATTCTCCTTTCAGGTTTCATTCCACTTTGTGTTTTTACTCTCTCACTTTTATTTTCAGAGCTTTCTCTCCCATCTCACACCTGCAAAAGCTGTCAGCACTCTGCTCAAATTAGCTTTACTCAACAGCACTTGTTTCAGTGGCCAATTATAGATATAGTCCAAACGTGCTGGATGAAACAAAGGGAAATCATTCATTGTCTGCCTCCATTCAGCTTTTAATTCAAACAAAAATCACAGCTAATGCCCAGAGGCAGTTCACTTCTACTGCTGACTGCCTCATTACTATCATTACAATGACACACCAAAGAGAAATATGACAGTGCCATTCATATTTTCAGCTCCACAAATAGTGTTTTGGCTACGATTTGTAGCACAGTGGTGGATCTTTTAAATGCTTGCATACCAACAGGCAACACATTTCACACAATCAAACTGTGACTCTGTATTGAACCCAGAGACGGCATCAATGTGCACTACCATTAAGCTGCAGGAGAACATGATCATAAAATGTTATTGGTGCATTGTGTTTCACAGAATTTTGCATAGAAATGATAGTGTACAGCAGAGGAGTAGATAACAAATGTGATGGTGACAACAAAAGCCAGATTTGAAGCAGTGACATTATAGCCATGAGGTAAGCATACTACACTCAACACTGTCTAATGATGTACAGATGACCTATGAAGACGTGACACACACCTAAAAGTCAAAAGAAGTCATTTAAGGATCCAAAGACATCATATATAAACAGAAACATAGACACAAACATAGACAAATAAATGTTATCTAAAGACCTACAGGCATCATTTATACAGCATCTACTGATGTCATCTAAGGACCTAATGACATCATCAAAAGAGCTTCTGTCTTTAGATATCTAATGTAACGTGTAAAGATATCTAACACCTAAAGCTGACACCTTTAGGACCTCATTTGCACCTGAATGTAATACACTCTGTATCTGGATCTAACTGCACACAGAACACTTTGTCTTAGTGGTGGTATGAGCTGAGTTTATACTTAAGGAAATGATTTGAAGAGCCGCAGCAGGATTTAGCAGATCTGTCCACCACCCTCACCTTTTGCATATTGAGATCTCATCACAATGTAGACAGAATCAACGAGAATACAAAAGAATATCACAATGCAAAGACAACATGTTCAGGTGTAATATATCCAGATCACATGCACAGTAAATACCAGGTGGGACATAAAACTGAAACTCATCTCAGGGTCTAAACTTTGATATTTGGACATGAAACATGAAGCCACGGTGGAAGTCGAGTGTAACCAGCGTCAAAGCTAAACTGATATCTAGCTGGTGACGTTAGCCTTATCACTGTGAAGCAGAGGGAAAACAGCAGCCTCAGAGCAGAAGATCAGCGAGCCTCTCTCTTTCAGTACTGTGTGATGAGCTAAACTGCTGGAACTAATAGTGGGTCCATTAGCACCTGCACACCACTCTGGCTGACAGAGGTTGGATGTGATTATTCTCTGCGATGTGTGTGATCCCCAGGCTAAATATACTTTGACCTGAGAGCAATCATATGTGAAAGGGAGGGTAACAGGAGGTCTAACACTATGACTCAGGCAGAGGGGCGGAGTCTATGATATGAAAAGAGGAGGGATGCTCACCTGGACACAGAGAGCGAATGAGGCTCTCTGCTGTTTTGAGTCTGAATTAATCAAAAATGTGCTGCCTTTCTGACTCGTACATTATAATATATGTAAGGTTTTTCAGTTGGTCAGAGTCTTCTGAAGCACCATTATTTGTGTGATTGTAGACCAACTCCAAACTAAATGTCTTCAGGTCTACAGAGGTCGAAGGGCACTTTCACACCAGCACAATTTGGTCCACTTTAAACAGACCAGAGTTTGTTTCCTCGGATAGTCCGGTTTGTTTGGACAGACGAGAAAGCTCATCACTCACTCTGGTCTCAGGCGTCTCAGTCCGTTTCCGAGTAAACCCTGGTGTGGTTCACTTACGTTTAGGAAAGCAAACAGACTAGCCAGTGAACCAAAGATCAGAAAGCCAATCAATGAGCCGGGTTTTCTTTTTCCTGGTCAGTGCTCGTTTTAGGCAATACCGCCTCCAAACGAGCAGCTGTTGTAACTGATGATGTCCAGGCGGGCTGCTTTTAAAAGTGCAGTGTGAAAGTGAACCAAACCAAATGAAGGTGTGAAATTTTCGGCATTCCCTGCCCAATTGAATCCTGGTGTGAAAGCAAGATAACGAACCAAAGAAAAACTATTTGACATTCTGCTTTACTTATAAGAAAGGGACTGGAGAAAGGCTGGCATGAGTGTGACTTACTGCACACATACTACAAACTACCAAAGAGTCAAAAAGGGTTTACTTCAGCTTTTTCCTTAACAGCATGCAGCTCAGTATACAGGATATTCACAGCTCCTTACAAGCAGCGTTACAATAACTGTAGGAAAGTGAACAAAAGCATTTTACAGAAAGAAGCAAGCTGAACAGTCTGGCAGGCCACTGTGATGTGCGAGGAGCTGAGAACAGTCAGTCATCTGTGAGAAATGTCCCTGTGGTCTGATAGTTTTCATACACTCACAGGGCTAATGACGTGCCTTGACAATTTCAATTCACCAATGCATCAATCAATTTGCACTTTGTTACCAGCGAGCAATGCTTTCTGCTACCAGAGGCAGCCCCGCATAGCAAAATACATGTTTTGACAGTAGCTTTCATGGGGGGCCCTCATCATGTTTTAAAAGTGGAGGCTTGGAATTGTTTTTTTTATTCTGAAGAAATCAAAAAGAACACACCCACTAGTTAGCACTTCTTTGTCGCTGCAGCAACAGCATCTATAAAAAAAAAAATATAGTACCAAACACAGATACAGTGCCAAATCCATGCAGCATCCAGCAACGTGGATATTAGAAACTCCCACTAGTGCTCGACAACTTGTATTGACTCCCGAGCTAAACAAAGAAAAATCCATGAGGAGGATTTGGAGGAGAGCTGTGTGAACTGTGATTACATCCTGAAGCTTCTTTCAGCCTAACACACTCAGCTGTGTGTGTGCGCGCAGCAATGCTCTCCCTCTTCAATTTGAACAATTTAAAACATTCCATATACATTCCGCATACAAAGATATTGACCATGAAGGAGCACTGATTCCCCGTCTTAACAGAACATGGACAACATTCATGAAGCCTCCTTATCAGCGAGATAAAGTGCTCTGCGAACACTCCCCCACATCAGTGCAACGCTCATTAAATCTATTAGCATAACAACCCATAGCCAGTGGTGCTAACTCCCCTGCCCAAATCCAAAGACAAAAGGCTCATCACATGATCAGACTCACAGATGTTTAGCAGCAGTTCATCAAGGTTTTGACACCATGAGATGTGATTCTGGATGAGTGGAGAAATGTATTTTTAGCTGTGTGCGCATGTATTCACCTGCAGCGGGCAACAACACAAGGGAAATAATCAACTCGCAATATTGCATTAAGGGTGTAGGGCCGAAGGGTGCAAAGACACAGGAAACATGTTCCACTCTAATCATTTCATTTCCGTGCCTACTGGTTGGCTGATCAGCCTTTACAGGCTCCCTGCAGCAGAGCAGATGTACAGTTTAGCCAAGATACAGGATTAGGTAGAAATTTAGAAATTATAGAAATTTAAAACTTCGTTCAAAACTAATTTGAGATAACTCCACAGGGGTGTTTGGGAAATGTTTCATCTGAGAAACAGATTTAATCTCTGCAGAAGCGTTTGATTCCACTTGATTTGAGTGTTTATGCTGTGTGGTACTTTGTCTGGCACGAGAGGTTAAACACACATTTCACAATCACTGAAGTTTTCGAATTTGCAGTCTCTGCAATCCAAAACAATAATTTCCTGGTCTGACCGAGCCTCTCAATCACCCAGTACGTTTACATGCAGCAAGAAATTCAAATTTCTGATCGTATCAGACTTAGTTCGGACTTTTTAAAGTGCTTGTAAACACCTTAGTCTGATCTATTTCGGACCACGTCGGACATCTCAAAATCGGATAAGAAAACCTAGATAATTCGTTCATAGTCTGATATTTAACGCCATGTATACTCAGAAATCGGATCTGAAGCGGATTTTGCATTCTGCGCATGCTTTCACCCGGAAGCCAAAAGATCTGTTGTTCTTTTTATGTTCATTATTAGGATAGGAAACTTCGTTGTTGCTCCGGCCGTTTATCCGATCCTCTGAACGGCATGTATACTCAGACAAGTGATCCAGTCTTATGCATGTTATTATCTGAGACGATCAGAAATTTAAATTTCTTGCTGCATGTAAACATACTGAGTGTTACAGGATGATTCATATTCAGATTTTTCTTCTGATCGGCCACCTCTGTGGTTACAGTTCTGGGTAGGTCAGTTAAAGGAGCCTTCATTGTCATTTCGGGTCAGTACCACATAGATACTGACATGTGTATCTCACATGAAATATAAATATCCCTCTGTTCAACAGCATAAAGCATTGTAGAATATCCTCCATGCAGCTTCATAATGTCAATGCTGTACACTTGAAACAAACTAGTTTGAAGTTTTTTTTAAGTGTTTTTTTTTGGCCTTTTCAAACTTTATTTTGACAGAGGCAGCTGAAGAGTGACAAGATTGTTGGGGAGAGATGGGGAATGATATGTAGCAAACGGCCACAGGTTGGACCTGAGCGCTGGGCTCCTGCGACAAGGACCGAGCCCTCGCACACGGGGGGTCCACCAACTGAGCCAACTGACACCACTTGGAAGTGTTTCATAAGGCGAATGCATTGACATCTGGTTGGATCGTCCTTATGAACTGTATAAATGGCTGCGATGGCCCTCGTGTTTGAACATGTCACAATAAAAGCACTAAAAGCAATGGAAGCCGCCACATGAAGAGAGAAAAAGGGAGCTAACCTGGTCAATCACTGCACTGAGTAGGATCACTGACAAAATCACAAAGCTTGTTGGAGGCAGCGTGAGGTGAAGAGTCCAGTCCAAACACTTTGTTTGACGTGTACTGAACTAATTTTTTAGGGCAAAGTCACGTTCACGGGCAGTTGAAACCAACATTGACTATCTAAACCTGACCTCCACTTCACTATAAAAGCTTTTGTCTCTATACAACAGCCAGCGCACACAGGATCCAGCTGCATCGTGTTCCAGCTCCATCACAGCTGCCAGAGACAGTCCGCTGTGTGTGTGTGTCCAGAAAGCCTCACTTGTGGCTTCTTTTTTCTTTTCGAGCTGGGTCTATTTTTCTATTTTTGGTGGAGCAGCTGAAGTGTGAAATTCACTTGTGAAAGTTTGCACAGTTCTGAGTTTATTGGCTATTATTGACTTAAAATGAATTTTTGCATTTTATTTGTTTTTGGGAAAGAAAGAGAGAAACAGAGAGAGAGAGAGGAGAGAGAGAGAGAGAGAGAGAGGCACACACACACAAACAGAGAGAGACAGAGACAGAGAGAGAGAGAGACAGACAGACAGACAGACAGAGAGGGAGAGGGGAGCAAAGTATATATTGTATAAATTGGTGACCAGCTTAACAAGCTGCTGAGCTGCAGATACAAGAACTATTTTATGATCATGACACCTTCAAATACACAAATACACATCAATAACTGCATGACAGAGAGAGTTAAACGCAACAGCAGGTTACTGCTAACATGCTAACATGTATTTTTAGACTAGAATATAAATGTATCATCTGTGATACATCCCCAGTGGACACTGCGGAATACGCTGCAGCCAAATGCCGTGTGCGTTCTGCATAACACTACTTTACTCTTTGCTAACCCCAATGCTCAGAACAAATGCTGCTCACACTCAAACATTTGACACCTAACTGGTACCTGAGCGAGGACTGTTTGCCATCTTGCAATCCTTCCAGTATTGACACACGTTTCCACACGTCAACAGCAGCCCCTCTCTAATCCTGAGCTGTCCTTGTTTCTTCTGTAAAACACGTAGATCATTTCTTCTCAAGTCAACATCTCTAATCAAAGACAGAAAAGAAGCACAACCTCTGAACACAGGTCCCCACTCAAAGGGCAACTTTCAATAATAGCTCTGTGCTGTTGCTTTGTTACCGTTCCTTTCAACAGGGCCGCGCCCCAGGCCGGGAAAGATGTCTCATGTTCTGCTTGGGCATTCTTCTCACACAGCCGCTAATGAAAAACAGATCTGCGATAGCTTACGGAGCTATTTCACTCAGGAACCAACCGTATTCATGCAAGGGAAGTTATAAATTTAAAGCTGGGGGTGACTTCAGCTGATGATGGATTAGCAGGACGGTGCAGGAGGCGACAAGAAGCTGTAGCCATGTCTCTGGATGCTTGAGTGACGAAGAACACACACTGTTCAGTGAATGCGACCCCCCCCCCCGGATTTTGCTGATGAACTTCAACATTAAACTTCATTTTTGTAGCACCTTTCATGCAAACATGCAGTCTGGTCTGTACAGTAAAGAGTTTTGTCTTAACAGTTTTTTGATTTAAAAAAAAAAAAAAACAGGACTGGGGTCCCTCAGACCCACAAGTAGATGAGGACCAAAATGACTGAAGGCAGACATGTGTTTTTGTTGAGGTCTCTACTAGGAGTCTAGCTGCATAGGATTTGAAGGACCTGCTAGGAAGCATGTCTGAGGCCATTAGTCATAATTCAATGATATCAAACCAAAAAGAAGACCAGGGTTTCAGTTTTTCAAGATTGGTCTTGAGACTACTTTTTGAAGGTCTCGGAATCAACCTCATTCTTACTTGGTTTTGTTTAGGTCTTGGACTCTACATACTGCTGTATGCAATACACTTACTGAGACAGCTGGGAACACAACTCACCCAAAGAGGTTTGGCAAGTATAAGCTACAGTACATGTTAGCTACTTATGTAGCTAACATGTACTGCACACTGTCTGGTCTTAGTCTTGGTCCTGACTTGATTGCAAACCCTCAGAGTTTTGGTCTCGTTCTGACTTGTTCTTGACTTGGTCTTGTTTAGGTGGTCTTGACTACAACACTGCCGTGTTGTAAACCAGAATGTACACCTTTAATGACCCATTGACCCCTTTTTCTTTCACACCATCCTGAAGGCGGGTATAATGTGTTTATCTCCAGTGCTGACGAGGTTCTAAGATTAGATCACTGATGTCTGCTGGCACATAAGTGAAAATTGCAGCTGATTATATTAATACACTTCAGACTTTTAGGCTTTGGACCATGGAATTAGTCCAAAAATTTTAAAAATCAAAAATATTTACAAAAATATTGTAGTATGTCCTGAACAAGCCCATGTTAGTATTGCATGTAGTGTGATCTGTGTGTGTGTATGTGTGTGTGTGTGTGTATTGTGTCAGCCTCTCCGTCTTTCCAAACATAACATTGAGTCAAACAGGACGTAACACTGAAAGACAAGCCCGTCAATAAAACGCTACATTGCCTCTCATCAGGAGCCGCCCGCTGGCACTTCTGCTTCCTGACCCACGATCTGAAGTGACATTTTCACAAAGGCAATATGCAGTAAACACACACACAAATATACAAAGACACACATAACTGCACACGCAAACAGGTCACATTACAGTTCAAGCAATATGGAATTTGCCATGATTCATTATCTTTATTGTTTGCATAAATTCCCCAAAACACATATTTAAATTATATTTAATTAGAAGGAGTTCAAGTCAAAGGTTTCCCAAAGACAGCCTACAGTGTAATACTAACAAAGTGTTGTAAGTATAATTTGCTGATATTGATCATACCTGAGGTGAACCACAATGACTGCATCAGTTTTCTTTCTTAATGAAAGGATGACATCAATAAACTGATACACTGATCGTCCAATAGTTCACACACGCACAAACACACACACAAGGCAAAGTGCAACTACGTAGGACATGTTAGTACAGCAAGAAGTACTGTGACCAGTACTAGAAGGGATAGATTTAGCGTGCCCAGGTGTTGGTAGTGTTGGAGAGGAGGTCCTCTCTGAAGAGCTGGAGGTCATCAGGAGGTTTTAAAGGTACAGAGGAACGCCCCTGATCTGGTCGGAATTCCATCAATGGGGAACAA
Organism: Nibea albiflora; assembly: GCA_014281875.1. NCBI lineage: Eukaryota > Metazoa > Chordata > Actinopteri > Sciaenidae > Nibea > Nibea albiflora. The sequence goes on from CM024793.1 coordinate 730,650, forward strand.
CAGACAAAAGTATGGATGACAGACCCAGGTGTTGTTCACTGGAGGAGGTAACATATGCCTGTATCAGGGCCTGAGTTAATGGTCAATGGGAGATAGCACAGACGGATGGATGTGTGAAACACTACAACCATTAGTGAAGAGACAAAAAATGGTTTCTAGATCCTGTGTTTAGTTTGTCTGTTCTGGGCTTCTGTAGAAACATGGCAGACTGAAAAGGTCCTGCAGTGTCCGTAGATATAAAGGTCTCATTCTAAGAACAAAACAAAAACACAGTAATTCTTGTTTTCAGCTGATAATACACTACTTCAGACATAGTTATGAATATTAGACACCATTTCTCCCACATTCTGTAAACAGAGCCACACTGGACCTTCGAGGATGCCACGTAAATGTTAGCTTTTGTCATCAGTGTAACAAACTGAACTGTGTGTGTGTGATATGACAGTCAGCAAAGATGATAACTGCTATTTATTTGAGATCACAAAAGAAACTGTCACTTGTCGTTGTCATTTGCAACGTGTATTGTCAAACACAACAAACTCCCAGACTGCAGCTCCCAGAGGAGATAGCACTGTTCAAAAATGCATTAACAACAATGACTTCTCCACACAAATACCATCATTCTAATTATTATTATTTCCTCCGGTTGTTAACTCATCCATTCTCTTAAAAATCTTCTAAATACAGCTGGAAGCCAAACCTTACTATCCTACACTGACAGAGAGTATCCTTTCTCTCCATATTTCATGAGGGTGCATTCAGACTGATGTGCAAAGTGCTCTTTTTAATCATTTGGGCCTCTCGTCAGGAAGGAAGGCCGCTGATTGTTAGTGACCCAAACTAAAAGCCCCCTCTCATCTGCTGAGAGGAGGAGGGATAAGACAGTGAGGACATCCTTTTTATCCGCTGTATGGAAACATGAAATATTAGAGATGCTTTGACTTAGGGATGTTTGGGTCCATTTGTACTCTCTCGTTCTGGTGGTGGTGTGCCAAAGTTAAGCATGAAAGGTGTACTACATTTTATTATCCATATGTGATGGGATTGGGATAATGCCTTTTTTATCATTTGATTTTGATAATAATTTAGATTTCTCAGTGGTGACAATGATGGCATCACTTCTTCTTTGATGTGTCCTTTTTCCTGTCCATGTAACTCAGACAGCATGTACAGTCGGTCGTATCTTTTAAGAGCTACCATGACCGTGACAAAATGATTCCTTTATTATATTAATTCATGATTATAGTTACAGTGGTTAGTAGATACTTTCACTTCTATCACTTTACTTGAGGTGGCAAAAAGAGTACCCAATTATAAGTTATTATTCTTTATTGGCTTTAATGTGGCTCAGCAGCAGGTTCAGAATTAATCAGGGACAGCTCATTGAGATGTCCATTCGTGGAAATGGGACATGTCCCTACTGTCCCAACCAAAACCTGTGCCTATTGATTAAGAGCTTGACAACAACTGGCCAGATTTGTTCCACTCATGGTCCCCAGAGGCTGATTCTTAATGATTCAGATAACTGGTCTTGTGGAACCACTGACAGTACCAATCATTCCTCTGATCAATTATTTTGGTTCATTATAGACTGCTTGGTTTCCATGACTTACTATGTGGAAATTCATACTCCCAAGAGGATACATTTAGTTTGGAGACCCGGGCCAGGTAGTGCCCTCTAACTCCAAACATTCAGACATGACTCATAATATTATGCAGTCAGCTCCCACTGATATCAAATTGACACACTTTGTTACGTGATAGTCTTTGTTACTCTGCCGTAGCTTTAATATCAAACAGCTACAGATTTCCTTGACAGTGGCCGAAGATTCACCTCCTGCCCTTGAGACATTTTGGCAAAATCCCTCTGATGCTTCAGAAAAGTTCTTATCACTGCTGCCAAAAAGCCTCAACCTGCAACCTGAGCCTCATTAAAGAGACTGTAGAATTCCATTCATGCCACAGGGGAAGAGCTTGTGGCTGCCGAATGGCATGAAAGCGTGCTTGTCAAACACATCTCATGTGGTCTGTCAGTACAATATAACACTTAATATCATCTTTATGATCCGTAACACAGTTTACACATTCAGCCAATTCTGCTAACAGAGGTTTAGTGATGAATGTAAAGGAGCTGAAGGGTATAATTTATAATTTTCAGAGGTGGTCGATCACTGATCAATACTCCTGTAGGCAAGCTGGTCAATGGCTCATAAAATCAGGCAGGAGGGGCTTTTCTCATCAACACTAATTGCTCCTTACTAACAATGCATTAACAGCAACACTATATTCAATAATATATCATTTAAAGAATAAGTCTATACTTTATGTTTGTCTTATTGTCAACAAATCCAATTAAACCAACTGCATTTATCTAACTCAAAGGTATCTCTGTGCCATAAAGTGAGCCGCACCAGGTGACATGTTCCCTCTTTACCATGAATGCACGTGCTGTAGATCCTTTTGACTACTGCCCCAAATACTCATTAGAGCACCAAATTAATCAAACTAATTAATTCCCTCCTGTTTGTTACAGTGACCAGCCGCTAAAGCAATTATATATCTCCAGGAACCAACAGGCTTGTCTGTGTGCCACAGATATGGGAAGAGTGGGATGAAGTATTAAGACGGACTCGTACTATATTTAGTTTGACAAAGCATTGACTCTTAAAGTTATGACTCTTAAAGTTCTGGTGCTGCTGCTTATTTTTAAGTTTCCATTCAGAATGACAAGCATCTGAATGACAGCCATTGTGGGAAGTCTTTCAGACTCCAAATGCAACAGAGTTTCTTTTTAAGGCAGACTCCACTAGCAACAATGAAACTTATTATAAAGACAGGCAATGCAAATAAAAAATGCCAGCAATAAACACTGCAGAACATGATTATTATAACTTCAAAAAGGCAACATAAATACACATAGAACTCATGTTAAAGAAACAGTTTTAACCAATCTTCCAATTTTATTCAATCCAAATACATTATATCTGTCATATTAGTGGTGGACCAGGTCAGTTTAGTAAACCCGTAGTGCTGTACCTCTGAGGAGTGTTAAAGTAAGCTCAGAGAAGATGCTCCTGCAACAAACTCCCACTCCGGCGTGCAGCGGCAGTGTAGGCATTAGAGCTCTATTGTATGGTTTTGTTAAGGTCTGATTATGACGCTCAGCATTGCTTCTCTGCCTGCTCTGCTCCTGAGAGCCAAGGTGATCCAACACTAATGACTCGCTCTATGGTTACTGGGGCTTGGGGGAATGCTGGCAGGAATGGGAGGGAGGAGGAGTTGGTAAGCCCCCGATGGGGACTTGTCAAAGATAGATGACTTCATTTTGCTTCTTTTCCTTTCATTTTTCCTCCTCCTCGTCTCCGCTCATCCTCATTCCGCCTCTGCCGCCAAGGCTGACAAAGCCAAAAATGGGACTTTGTGACAGCTGCTACTTTGGTGTTAGCGGTTGTTAGCGTGCTGCCTCCCTGGTGATTACCTTTTAAACAGGGATGGGCTCTGCTTGAAAGTGATTGAAAATTAACAGCTTGAGCCCCGCAAAGGAAAAGCAAAGCACATGTCTTTTCAAAGAGTCACACCTGCTTCACAACTCCAAGCTTCACTCAACACATTACAGCAGGAGGAGGAGGATGTTCACATGAGCACGTGCTGCTCTGACAAAACTCAGATCAAGTAACAGAAGCAAAAGGCAGAGCTGAATTCAACTTACATGCTGAATTAGTTTTCACAGGAGAGGAGGAAGAAGAGTTGAGAGGGTGAAGCGAGTGGTCTACTATCACCCCGCCTCCTCCCTTTTTCACCTCTGAGGAGCACGAGGAGCTCCTCATCCTGAGCTGGCCTTCCTCTCCAAAGCCACATGCAAGTCAAAGTGTAAATTCTGGACTGCTTTCTTTATCTTACCTTGCTCTTTGCTCAGGCTTCGAATATTGCTGAAATCTTCCATTGGTGTATTCCCAAAAAGAGACTGAGCTCCATGTGCTGCTAAAACGGAGATGGAGGGGATGGCTTCACCCAAACAACCATCTGGAGGGCTGCGACTGTCAAAGGCATGCCTCGCCCCGTGGGTGTCATCACCAGAGGAGTGACAGAAAATGCTTTTGGGTGAGCTCACCTATCCCTTCTTCTTTCTATTCTGCCTTTCCTGCACAGTCTTTCCTCTCTCCTCGCTTTCTGTCTCCATGAAAGCCCATCCTCTCTGCCTATGTGCTAGTGTAGCGGGTAGCAGCCAAAGACAATAGTGTGGTCTTGCACACTTCTTCTTCTTCTTCTTCTCCTTCTTCTGCCTCTACTGTACAAACTGGAGGGAGGGGGGTGTGAGCTTTGGGAGCGCGCTCAGTGCAGTCAACCACTCACGGCTCTTGTACAAGAGGGGGGGGGGTGGGGGGGTGAGCGCTTGGTTCAAAGCCGATCACCTGGGAGAATGAGCGCTGTTAGATGGAGGAGGGACGGAAGAGAGAAAAGGAAAAAAAAAAAAAAGAAGAGAGAGAATAACAGGGGGAGGGGGGGGGGCAAACTGAGAGAGAGGAGGAGGAGCAGGAGGAGAAAGCGGAGAGAGGAAATGGTCTGAAATGCATTTGCTGAGGTAGAGGGGAGGAGAGTGAAGAGAAAGAGAGAAGAGAGGGATGTGAGAGGTGCAAAAGAGGCAAGGTGGCTGTGATTTGAAAGAAGCAAAGAGCAGCAGCATGTGGAGCGCATGTTTTATTCAGCACGGAGCTGCTGAGAGAGCGGACCAGCCAGGCATGGATGGGTTTTGTCCCAGCAGTCGGCCAAGAAAGAGAGGGACAGATGGGTGGGGAAATAAGAGAAAGAAGAGAGGAATAAGATGAACTTCTATCTGCTATGATTTGGTTCTGAGACTTCAAACTTCTAATCATGGGTGATATCATCACAGAAACCAGATGAACTATCAAATGTACCAATCTGTTTTTAAATTAAACCTCTTAAAGAATTTTCTGGATATTATTCATTTGTATGGAACAAAGAGCAGAAAAAAGAGCAGAAAATCATGGCTCATTTTATTAAGGCAACATTTCGGGGAAAACGTTCAATGTCACATCTTGTTACGTTATGTTACGTCGTATGTTAAGAGGTGTCAGGACATGGTTAGCAGCTTCAGTTGACCCATATTGGCTGATCTGTGGAGTCATGGGGCTTAATGAGGTGGAGATGGAATGGCAGGGCTCATCAGTGCCAAAGCTGGCGAGCTAATTTATGAATGCACATTGTAATCTTGCTGGAGAGGACCTGAACTATTTAAAGTCATGGCACATCAGCGCCAAATACACAATTTACAGTATTTTCAACAACTTTCAGCTGTTGCATGAATAATACACATTGTGAATTGTATCACCTCATGCATGTTTCATGAGGGAGGAAGAGCACACCTCTGCTCTTTTGCACATGGCCCTACGCTATTTTTCAGCCTCTTCAAAATCATAATCCAGCACCACAGGAGCTGTACCAAAACCACTTCAACCACAAGTCAAGCTTCATTTGTTTGTCAGTGTCTTCTTTGTACATTAGCGTGCAACACCTCCTGCTGCTTGAATGAGCTTTGGCCATGCTACAGTAGCTGTTCACTGAGTCACAGTATAGTACAGCAAAAGGACCTGTTTCACACAGCCGGGGCCTTAGGCTTCTGATACAGATAGAAGTTTGCTAAGAGCACGGTAGCAGTCCTTAAGGACTTGTGTAATGGCCTCTTAAGTGTGCATGCATGTGTTTGGGTTAGTGGGGGTTGGGTATTCGGGGCCTGAGGGATGTTAAAGGGTTATAGTTGGGGGCTGGGGGACCATTCCATGAACCTTTCTATTATAGATCATTTCAAAGAGATGAAGTATGTGACATTGGCTGGGGAACAGAAACAAGTGCATGTTGAAAAAGCATTAATAAACTGATGAAAATGATTATATATAATTAATATACACAAGATGTGAACAGAATATAACATACAACATGCATACAAAATGCATTTAAATGGATGTATTTATTTATTGATTTATACATTTATTATTATTTATGTATTAATTTGTTTCTCTGTCTATATGGTAATTGAGGGTCCTAAATCAGTATAAAGCAGGACTGTTAGCTGGGGATCCTGTGCTGGAAACCAGAGCAGAAGCAAACAATTAATCCACACAACATGAGCAAATTAACTAACCTTAGTTTTAATGGTTCATAAAGAAATGGATATATTTGTTATAGAGGATCTTTGGTATAAAATTCATGCAATGGCCTTGAGTTGGAGGTTACTGGCAGACTTTCTGATGTAGATGAACACCTGGAAAACAGGATGTTTTCACTGTTACTGATACTTCATAAAACGTAATACGTCATAAAACAAGTACTTTTGGTCAGTCGTAGGTTATGTCAGTGTTTGACAAACTGTAATATTTACCACACAGTTTACCACTCAAGGATGGTGATGTTGGTGTTTTTATAAACTAAATCACATTCTGTAATTCTATTATTGTTAACATTCTGAACACCCAAACCAACATACAGTCTCTTATCTGTCCGACTTCTCAGCAACGTCTGTTCTGCATTCAGCCCATTGGTTCTTCCTGAAGACATATAGTAAATCTTTAAAGAGCCCGAGAGTCTACCATGCTACAGGCTCAGCATGTCAGCATGCTAATAATAGCAATGGTAACACGCTGAAGCGTAGTAATATTTACCATATACACCAGGGTTTGCTAATGAGCACTAAACACAATGGTTCAGCCTGTGGGGAGCACGAATGTAACTGAAAGTAACTCAGATGATTTTTTACACTTCACCAGCCGCATTACTGCCTTCAGATCCAGTCCACTACGGACTGATTTGTTCGCCATCATGTTGTGTAAATTCACCAGAAATCAGCCACAGCAGCTGAATTCTGATTGATCCAGATTTTTGGTGATTGCTCAGGCAAAAGGTTTCACTTGCACATAGGAAATTGTGGAAAGACTCTACTTTAGGGGGATGTAAAGAACAATACAGCCTTTTAATACTATTTTAAACAGAAATATAACTTACAATACAGTCTCATATTGTCTCATAAATCCTAGAATGTGTGTGTACACACACACACACGCACACACACACACACACACACACATATATATATAATATTACATTATATTACATTATATTATATTATATTATATTATATTATATTATATTATATTATCTAGAAACAGATGATGTGGAAGCAGAAGCATGTGCAAAGCAGCCAGCTACTAACTCGTTATCTGTACATTTCTGTCACCCTGAATTAGTGCTGTGGAAATCAGACTTTTGTGTGAATTAATATTGAAATACCGTATGTGGCACTGATTTTCTTTCCCGTTTGCTTCCAGGCTCCAGTTTCGTCTCTCAGTTTACCTGACTAGGATTTACCTCAAAGGAAAGGTTTGATACTGACTCTCATTGGCCCTCTAAATGTATTATTAGCTTTTTTTGTTGGGATTGTCTTTTTGTGAGGACAGTCTCTATGGGCTGCAAACAAAGCTTGCCTCTTTTATCAGGTTTGAGGATGCCAATCAAGGGCAGAACACGGCAGAGGAAATTACAAATGATGAAGCGGCACAACAGCTGCATACAAGCATGCCAGATATTTGTATTTTCATGGACCAACTACTGCGGTCCTCTATGGCACTGGTTGGCACTGAGCAGTGGGGGAGGAAGAGCAATTTTGGTTATCCTCACCAGTCAATGACTGAGTACTGAATAATGAACACTGACTGGAAATGCATTAACCTTTTTAATACTGAACCAAAAGCACCATTTTCCCTTCAACTTAATCAAGTAGCCTACACCTAATATTACGTTTTTGCATTGCTTCTTAGAAAGAAATTTACAGGAGAAAAATCAATGTTACTGATACTGACAACAAAAGCCAGTGCTGATTGCCAGAGGCCTGATAATAAATTTGAGACTATTATGGTCACCAGAGAGCCTGGTTCTTTCAAGCCAACCATGTTCTACAAGTGAAACTACCCGAATATCAACCGATTGACTCATACTTGTGGTGGGAACAACAAATCCCACGTGTGGCACTGACGTTTCCATTTGTGGTCAAATCAAATTGAAGTGGATTTGAAAATGGCATGAAAATATCAATGCACCCTCTGTAGATTTCTTATTAAGACGTGTGTATTTGTACACATGGTTGTGCGTGTGTGTGCGTGCGTGTGTGTGTGTGTGTGTGTGTGTGTGTGTGTGTGTGTTGTGTGTGTGTGTGTGTGTGGTGTGAAGTGCAGGTGGCCTGAAGCAAATGAAAACAGGAAAATGGCATTTTCCAGGCTATCCTGGGTTGGATTGAGGGTCACAGGGTTCAAACAGGAATGCTTTCATTTAGGAAATAGTGTCAGGGGATTGAAGTTGTGCTCTAAGAGATATAAGCCCTGACAAGCAATTACACAGATCTGTAGGACACAACTGAGGTGCTTTGCATCATGGGGCATTAGTGTGTTTTATATTGGGTGAGGGTTTTAATGCAGGAGCCAGCGTTTCCCTCTATGCATAATTTAACTTCATATTCATTTTCACTATTATGCTGATGATACACTGCTCTACATGTCCACAAAGCCCTATCGTCTCTACCTTCACCACTTGTCTCCATGATCTACAGATATGGATGACAGACAACTACCTCAAATACAACAGAAGTAAATCAGATATACTTCTCATTGGTTCTAAATTCACACACTGAAAGACAACACGTGGGTATGAGTTGTGGTGTTATCCTGCGCAGTACCCTTTCATTCTCTAGCCACATAAACAATATCTTGCAGATGGCCTTCTTCCATCTCCAGACTATTCCCTTCCTTAACACAGCACTCAGTGGATGTTTTAGTCAATGCCTTGGTCATATCACATATTGATTTCATGATGGGTGCCAGGTGCTTTCTCCTACAAAGCACCCAAACTGTGGACTTTTTACACAGGCAATAGTTCTGGACCGTGAGAGAACAGGGAGAACAGTCCAAACTGAAGGAAACTACAATGCCACATCAACTTCTTCCAGTGTCAGAGCACGAACTGCTCCACAAAATGATGCTGTCACAGTCAGTCATGAGACATCAGTGCAGTGTGTGAAGACATCTCTTGGCTCTTTATTCGGCAGCTGAGAGAATAAGCAGTCATATTGAATATTCAATTCAAATGAGCTTTAACACTTCGGCTCGAGGTTTCTGCCTCTTACAGTTTTCCTTGCCACTGTCACTAAGTGCTTGCTCATGGTGGGAATTGTTGGGTCACTGTAGATAATATTATAGAGTACAGTCTAGACCTGCTCTGTATGGAACATGTCAGGAGATAACTTCTGTTATGACTTTGATGCTATATAAATAAAATGTAATGAATGTGAAGTTATAATTTATTTATTCTTGTTCATTGCTGATCAATTATATGTAACATTTTCCTGCATGTAAAGTCATATTAAACCACTTGAAAATACGACTAAAATAAGTACAAAGTGTTGATAGTGCTCCTATCCACATTTAGCTCTTTATATGTGCACTTGGGCATACGCTCGTGTGAGTGCTGTGGGAAATCAACACTTTTGATAGAATATGACCTCAGGGCCTGAGAGAACAAACCATTCCTCCCCCTTAAATGTGTAAGAGCATTGGTGTGTGTGTGTGTGTGTGTGTGTGTGTGTGTACTACTGAGGCCTGATAACTGGCTGATAAGCAAAACTGTCAAATTGATTTCATGCGATGCAGTGCTCAAAATTTGACAGCCGTATTTTCTTTTTCTAATATGTTTGGACAGCTAGCTAAACTACATGTCTGTGTGTGTGTTGTTTGCATTAGCTGGGATCTTTATTTATGAGTCTGTAGGCTACTGTTCTCTTTAGGTTAGTGTCTGTGGAAGTGACAGCTGGGAGAGCAGATGTCTCGTGATGCAGTGTTACATATCACTCCGTTACATCATGAGTCAAACAGTTGAGGTTTGAAGTGACACAGAAAGAAATATCAGCCAGGTTTCACCTCCTCCACCATGATTGGTTAGTGTCTGAAAAGTGGAAGTGATAATGCAGCATGGCACTCATAAAGCCCAAGGGATTATGTTTTTATGCAGCGAGTTGGACAATAAAAGGGGATGAATAAAAGTTCATAGTTTGTCTGCGGTGTTTCCGTGGCCACAAACTGGAACGGGGGGATGTCTGCCAGTCCAATTTTATTTTCCATATACTGATGGTTTGTCTTTCAGAGATTTCACCCATGACTCCTGTATCAATCCTATTATTATGGAATTGACAATGACATTTCCTTTTCATTATCATTTGAAATGAGTAGGATTAAGGTCACGACATGTTTGAGGAGACATATTTATTCACAACAAAAGCAAATCTTTGCATGATGAAAAACGGTATGAACGCATGGTGCAGTGTGCAAGAGGAGGCCTCGTTTTCCAGACCTTTGCACAGTGGTGTAACATCAGTCATGATCCTTAGTTCTTGAATCTAAAGAAGTAAGCTGCCAAGACTACCTGTTTGTATTTAGGAAGCCCAGTTTAACTCAGTTTAAGTTTATGGCTGATTGTGGGCAGATATTTGAACATGATAAAGACTTCATTCAGATTTCCCCCATTGTGCCTGGACTCTGTACATTTGTACAGGCTCCTCTCAGGACAAGTTTCCAGTCAATCATTGTTTCTGGAATTAGACAAACAAACACATTCACACTGAATTGTTCAGACCTACATGTCTGTGGACACAGATAAAGAGGTACACTGGTACATACCAGGAATAACAGAGATTTGTTTCAAAGTCCTTGTTCAGCTGTTATCAGCCTCCCGTCAGAAGGTTTAACAACACTAATGATTTTAAACCACTGCTCATGAAGTCTTTGTTTCACTGTCTGAATGCTGAGGAGGCAGAATTAAAAATGTCCAAACACATACAGGTGCTGCGGTGATAGTTGGGCAGTGATTTACAGCCTCATGCGTCCCATGTGAAATAAACCGACACTTTGACAAATGGCTTCACCTGTGAATAGACAATCTTAAGAGGATGGTGTAGCACTTCGAGACCACAATGCCTTGCAGAATAAAGCAGCTGTGATTGGCCATTTTCAGCAACCATTATCTTGTTTTATCCTCTGCTGCAAGGCACCTCGTTATTTTCCTCTCAGCGAAAATGAGTCTGCATCATTAGCAGCGTTAGCTATCGCCCAACTCAGCAGCTAATTGGTAATATCCCTCGTCAGACTGTAGACAGCTTTGCGGTCAGCTGGATAGTTGGATAAATCTTCCGGGTTGATCTGGCTTATAAATCCTTATAGATGGTTAATATGTTGCATGTAGACAATGTAGACTATATTTAGATGCTGAGGGGCACAGTTAGTTTTAAATAAATGGGCAGTGGCAGTCTTAAAGGACCAGAGTGTAGTAGTCTAAGTAAGTTCACCTCTACTCGCCCTCTAGTTCCGAGCGTGAAGGAGAAACTACGTTGGTTGTGAAATATGTGAAAAACATAAAATGCGAAGGTGATTATACACACTAATGAAAACAGTCAGTATTTACTGCCATATTCTGTAAATATAGCCACATAAATCTTGGGTCTTTAAGACCTGGATCTCCGGTGTAGGACATCATTTCAAATGCTGAGCAGCAGGAGAACAGTCAGCGAAACAAGTGCAGAAAAGAAGAAAAGCCCCAGGCGGAATACAAATCAACAAGACATCACCATGAAGTGGAAGCATAAAAACAGCCAAAAGTATGGCAACGATAATCAATATATTTAATTTCACTAATAACTCATAAAGAGCACTACAACAGCAGGAGTAAAACTGCAGGCGCCTACAGGAAAGCATTCGTTTGGTTACAATTTGAATACTATTCAATACTATTGGATACAACTACTAACTAATTTCAGAATTAATTAATCCCGTCTACCCCCCTAATTATAGATCAACAAATTATTTGATCTATAATATATTCAGAAAATATGGATAAAAGCTCAGTTCACCTGATCAACCTGCAAATATTCACTATACTACATGTAAGACAAAAAGCAACAAGTTGAGAAGCTGGAACTAAGACGTGGTTAGAATTGTGATTCATCATATTCAACACTTTCTGTAATCTATTAATAATTAAGTAGTTATCCTTAAACTACATGCTGACATGAGGCCCCTCATTAAGCACAAGCTTGAGATCATTGTAGGTGAAAATGCTTTTAGTGCTTTTAGTTTCCCAGATTTTGCTTTTGAGCTTTCATACTTGGAGCCTCTTGAAGGTCCAGAGCAGTGCTGTACTTCTTGTGGTCAGTAATCCAGCCTTGGATAATACTGTTACTGTACTGAACTCACAGGTGAATAACACTGAGCCAATAATACCTAAATTGCTCTAAATGAGACTATTTAAAACTGAAGGATCAATAATGGAAGGATAATGTGTTCGACAATCTTCTCTACTCAAGGGCTTATCTTAATATGACACAGCACCCTCTAGTGAGTACAAATCTCCATCCATCTGTTAACACAGGAGATGAGCGTGAGATCATTACATCTCATGCAATATCCCAGAAAATGATCAGCTTGCAGGTAAATGTGTGCTTTACTACACGACCCATTTAAAGCTCCATTTATAAATGATCAATCTTTAAGTTGTGATTTTGGTCTCTTATTATTCACAGTTTACTGTCAAAAAGTCCGAAAAAATAAAGAAACCAAATTATATGAGCACAAACATGGTGACAAATGGTGACATCCATTTAAAGAAATGTAATTTAATAGATAAAAAAAAGATGCATTTTGTTCTATTTTGACTTGTATTAACTTTTATTTCTTTAATTGGAACATACGGTCCAAAGGCACCTGAAGTAATGCTTTATTATGTTGATGTGAAACTGATTAGGTTCACTTATTATGAAAGTATGTCATGGTAATGGTGAGTTAATTCAGTTATAGTGGGGCTCTGTTCCATGTGTGGTATATTTAATGCACTCAGTCTAAGTATTGTAATCACTATATACTCCTCTTCAGTCAATTATGGATAGTTTTATCTCCCATAATGCTTTAGGTGTAACCTTGGAGAGCCGCCTAACAGCCTTGCTTCTCGAACATATTTTCTCTCGAGGCAACCTGCTTATACAGCCACTCTTTAATCCAATAGCTCTCCATGTAGAAACACTTGTGTGTTTCACAAGCTCACGTCCATGCAGTGCTGTGAAGGAGCAGCTGACACATTCTGTCAGAAAGCTGCCAGTGTTTTTCTTTAATGCCATGTTATCCATTTTTTCCTATGGACAGTTTGCTTCCATCAACGCTGCAGCTCGAGGCTGTCAGAAAACTGAAATTAAAAGAAAACACTGAAACTGCTGAAACTGCTGGCTGCCTCACAGTTTTCTAACATTTAGAGCAATGCAGAGTAGCGTTCTAAAAGCTGCACTAATCAATACTTTACTTTAATATTTATAATAACAATTAATCAATTGACAGTGTGTGATGTGAAAGGTGTGGTTGTTGTGACAAAACCAGAAGATTAACACTGACTGTGCACTGTACAGTTCGGGAGCAGTTTGGGGTTCAGTATCTTGCCCAAGGACACTTTGACATGCAGACTGGAGGAGCCAGGGATCGAACCACTGATCATCTGAGTGGATGTGTACCCCCTGAGCCACAGCTGCCAGGTTTATAGGTATTTTAGACTAGACTAAGAATCTACAGACGGTGGTGATGTCTTTGCGATCTGTACTTGGGCACAGTGGTATCAATATAAAGAAGTCAAAGTAGTGGTAACATGCAGTTGCTAAGCAGGTTTAATGTTTACTCTGTTCAACATCACGTGTGTGAACAGCATTTGAGATTTTTCTGTCTAGCAGACTGACTAACAGATACAGCATTTTTAACACGGTTTCATATTATCTGGAATCTTCCATATAGTAAAAGTATAAATATTGCTTCACTGAATTGAATTTGAACATCACATTACGTCAGGGAAATTATAAGCACGGTCACACACAGATACACTCACAAACAGAGCGTGGCAGTGAACCTTGATCATGCATGTGATTCAATCTAAAGGTAATTCTGCAGGAAGTAACAAAGATGTTCTCTTTCTGGGACACTGTCTGCCCCAGAGAGACTTCATGTGGCACATACTGATGACTCTTCTTTGTCTGACATCTGACACCATACAGAAATAGCTGATTTCAGGGGTTTTCTTCCTCCCAGAGTTATACTGTACAGCAGCTTCTAAAACTGGAGCAGGGCCCTGCACTGTTATGCTAATGTCTGTTTGTTCAGATGAAAAATGACTGTAATGTATCTCGGGAGCGAAGTACAGAGTGGAAATGAAAGCACCACATAGTGAGAGAGGCAGTTACACTTTCCAAAATAATTTAGCATCTACAGCTGACACTTATAGTTCTGACAGGCTGAATTACACTGAACAAAAACAATGTCAAGCTATTTTGAAGAAGAAGCATACCCTAAGAAGCAACCCCAGTGTTATATAATGATGTATTATATGATATACGATACAAATTCTTCTTTAATGGTCCAGTGTGTACATTTTAGGCAGATCTGTTGGCATAAGACCTTAAAATAAGGTCTTATGTTTTTGTTACCTAAGAATGAGCCTTTTTTATCTACAGACACAGCCATGTTCAACTTTACTATATACTACAATACTACACTCTAATCCTTAGTTTAAAGTCACAATAAATGTGTTATGTGTTTGTCAGACCAAAGAAGAAAGTGTTATTTACCACCCAGGCAAAATTGAATGATTAAAAATATCGACAAGTTTATGAAATTAGGTGTGAAAATCAGGTAAAAATTAATTCTCAGCTCCAGGACTGTGGTGGGTGGGTCCCCTGAAGGTGCTCGTGGGAGCAGTAAGGCAGCCATTTTGAAGCAACTGAAACATGTCAGATGAGTTCAGAAAATGACTTTGAAACACTCTGAGCGAGATGAATTCATCTCTATCCCTCTGCTCAGGATGGCCTCAGCGTGTCATCAAGCCGCCCTTTAAGGACCGCCCACAAAATCCTGGACTGGAAACTGGTGAAAAACAGTTTGAACCTCTAACTCTAATATCATTCAAGGTCTTTTCACATTTTCAGCAACTATTTGAAAGAAATCTCAGAATTGCCTGTACATGGACTTGAAGGATATTCTCAGTGTTTCTTCCTAAATGGCTGAATATCAGTGTGTCAGATTATATGAAATGCTGTAAACTGATGTAATGGACATGAATCTGAAACATTTCAGCTGAGAATCACTACCTTATCATGGGGGAGGGGTCTGGATTTGGGTTTGCCCCTATAACCCTGTGAGTGCTTGCAGTCGTGGGTAAAAGCTCAAAGCACACTGGTCTAAGGTGCAGTCCTCCTGACACCAAGTCAGGGAGGGGAGCCTGCTGGTGGGCACCCTGTGGTTTGGGCTGTACCTACTGCTCCACGGGGACCCATCCCCTAAAAGGATTGGTGTATGACATTGGTATATATCGGCTGGGTCTGGTGTAATGTTGGGTGGTGAGCAAATACAGAAGACTTGATGTGCCACCACCAAATAATGTCAATAGACTTTCTCCAGAATCAGTTGGTGCCGTCACACAACATCTGGAACATTTTATGACTGAGGCGTACAGGGCATGCAATGTGAAAACAAGAAATGAGACTCTTCTCCTTGATGAATTGATGGATTTTCAGAGACTCCACTTTGCAGATGTTAACTCAAGGCCAGCCAGCTTTGACATGTAAATATCATCAGTGCTGATCTTCACAGTGGACTGATGGAAGCTCTCTGAAGTCATTAAGCTCACATGGCCCACAGACCCACTTTCACAGGCTCCTCTTCTGTGTAATTATGACATTAGCCCATAGAGCAGAGATTTGTAATACCCCAGACATTATCTCCCAGCTACACACTCAGCTTAATGTGGTAATAGGCATTCACATTCAACTTTGTGTGTGCAGATAGAAGGAGGAATGGTGATGGTCTGAAAATGACTGAAACATCCATCAGCTTCAACTGACTCCTTCTGATCTGAGCATGTAAGTTCAGGAACTGCCAAACCGTGTGTGAGAGAGAGATAGTTGGTCCCTTTGATGCCTGGTTAACAAAGTGCACCCTCTGTTGCACAGAAACAGATTCTGCTGACATGGAAGTTCTCCTAGTACCACCTACACCGAGTCACTGAGAGTGTGTGTGAGTTTGTCCCAATAAACATCCTTCGTGTTACAGTAAATGTATGAGATTCAGTAAGAACAGTCTGTTTGTGGTATGATTCAGCAGTTTTATAACAGCCATATCACACTACACTCGATAATATACAGTTAATTTACACAGTGTATGTACAGTAAGGCTTTACACATGAAATATTTCCTGAAGGGCTATTATTCAGGAAATATTGGCTGAGGAGATTTCTCAGCCACCTTCAGTCCCTAGAGGCAAGGTTGGCAGCATCATACTGTATGCTAGTTTAATATGCTGTATTACTGCCATAGACTTACAGGTGGACCTGGTGAAGACAATAGCCAAGTATCAACATATATGAACACTGAACAACCAAAGATGGATTGGCGTCTAGGGGTGTTGGGCTTCAGTAGCAACTCAGGTGCAGGTAAAGTCTCATGCCAGTAAGGTGTCTCTTGCAACAAGAGGCAGCTGATAGGGACGTGAAAATCCACTACAGACCATCAACAGATGAGGTCATCCACACAGAGACTGTAGAGCTCATGGCTGAAGGACCAGGCCTGCCATCAGCAGGAGTCGTCTGTCGATTAACAAGACCCAGATATCATGGAAACGGCTGTAAGTTCGTGAGGAGAAGGCTGCAGAGATAGGTTTCTTTGTTTTAAGGAAGGAACGAGAGACATGAGGAGACATCCAGCCATGGCACCTGAGTGGATTAGCCACTACAGCAGGTCACTGGTTTTTAATTTGTCCTGTTGATTGCTTGTCCACCGTTAAGAAGGCATGTCTTAACACAAGTCTGTGAGAAGGCGCCAAGGGAGTAAGAGAGAGGCGGAAGAAAACAACATGCTGTGTGTTAACCTAAATGAACTGAACCACAGGGACCAGGCCCAGCTCCTAGCACTGCAGAGAGTCACTGTGGGAGATGCATGAAACGACTACAGGAAGGCTGGACAGCTGGACTCCAAGAGACAAAATATTCTTTTAGTTTTCAGTCTTTCGTTTTCTTCCATTGGAGGGCCAAGACACCATTTTTGGAAAAAACAAGTTGTTGACTGCCACAAAACATCTATTTTAGTCCCACCATTGGGCCACTAACAGGGTTTTACTCTTTCAGTCTTAAGTTACCTCGGTGGCTGAAAATACTTTGGTGAACATGATCAGAATAAGGATTTGGCAAACAAGATGGTCACCGGTGTTAAAAGGTCAGGTTCAAAGCAGCAGTCTCATGGCTCATGCTGTCACAATGTGTCCATAATGTGATAACAATACTGTAATAGTGGTCATTATAAAGCTCTCATATGAGAGCACATCAGGATGCTCATACCTGTCACTGGCAATTCACTGTAATTGAATCAAAAATTGATTTGAACTTGTGCTGAATACGGAGAGCAAAGACTTGTGTAAAGCAAATCAATAGCAAACTGGCCTACAGATATAACAGATATAGTACACAATACTGCATGACCTTATGGTCATTTCAAGAAACTGGCAATAATGATAATAATAATTATTATAGAGGTCCAACATAATGTGCTTTTCATATTGGTTGGAGCCACTGTGTGTCATCATAATGAGTTAGTGCTGCCTGGCGGTGTACTGCTCCTCTGGGCTTCCACACACGCAACCCCTATTAATGATAATAGCTCAGGCTGTAGTTGAGCAATAAGTGATGTATGAGAGTGGTTACCAGCCCTGGGCCTGTCAGTACACACTCTCTCTGTATGGACCTCTCTATGGCTTTCTAAAGCTTTTCCTCCCACAGTGCAGACAAGACCGATATTCAGTATAATTCAATAAGCCTGCGGAGAAGGAGGAGACTCTGTCGCATACTGTACTCTGTCCTTTTGTTTGAGGAAGGTCTGATAAAAACTACAACGGTCAGATGTTTCAGGAAATCAATCTTTTTAAATATATATATATAGCCCTAATCCCATTGGTCCCCCACACCTGACAAACTATATATATATATATATATATATATATATATATATATATATATATATATATATATGGAATGAAACTCGGAATATACTGAACTGACGTCAGACTTGACGGCAGTGCCTGCGGCCTGTTTAACGTGTGGATGCTGCGTTTGCGGGCCAAAATCCTCCCAATACCCCTGCACAATAGCGTTCTTCTGACGAGGAAGTCCGCTCCTTTTATAATCGTGGCAGACCTCCGACAACAGGCCAGGCAGCTGTTTATCAGGCCAACCTAAGCATGCCTTCACCCTCACAGGAGTGTCCCACAACAGCCCCTGTGTACAATATAAGAAGCACCCAAGACACAAGATATAAGAATAACTAGGCTTTATTATAAACTATAAGAGCCCTGAACAGAGTGCATATAATGATATAGATCATACTCGATATCTCAGTGCAGATATGGTGAGACCTGGTAACGGCGTCTCTTTCATAAAAAAGCAGAACTATTAACGGAACACTCTGCTGTGTGTAGAGGTCTGTATGGTTAACATGATATAGTTTGTGATATATATATATATATATATATATATATATATATATATCACAAAGTATATATATATATATATATATATATATATATAGATATCAATTTCATGCAGACGTTCATTCTTTGTTTGTCTCGTTCATCTTTGTGACAGAAGATGAAACGGTTGCTGCTGTAATATCCGGTCTCAAAGCACAACATTATGTAGTGTTTTGGTGACTGATAAGAAAATCTATTGATGCATTACTCCAAATGGACTTCCTGGACTTAAACGCTACGCCCAGTAACACCGTCTCCAACAGTATGCTGTTTAAACAAAGAGCTGTTCTGAATCTCCACATCATGGGATGCTCATGACAGACTGACTAACATGTTCTAGAATACTGACCTCATAGATGGGAAACTTTCAACAACTCTGCAAGAGGAGGCTGAAAAAAAATCATCAATTTTTCCTTCATACCATCCATTACACTTCTGTTTTTGTTCTGTAGAATGTGTGTGTGTGTGTGTGTGTGTGCGTGTGCGTGTGTGTGTGTGTGGGCAGCGTGCTGACTCCTGTTGTACTGTGGAGATTGATCACAGTCATTTGAATGATGTCACGGTTCTCATTAGCTGCTTAATTTGCTTTCTCAGCTCAGTCAATGGGAACAGATTAGCAACTGATTCCACTACGGGCTTCAGACATGCCTTGCTAATTATTAATTATGGTCGACAGCATTAGCGTGTTTATGGATGCCTCTCTGTCTCTCTCTATCTGTGTGTGTGAGGAGAGGTGGGAAGAAAGACAGTAACAGCAAGTGAACAAATGAGTTTTTGAGCAGTGCATCTTAAATGTTGCGGTAAATTCAATTAGAGGGAAGGAGGGGGATGAATTGATTTGCTCGGTAAAAACAGCTCAGTAATTGTTGCCTGTCACAATAATGTCAATTTCAGGTACACAATCAAGTTGTGTGAAACAAGTTTATTCAGGCTAATTGTTGTAAAATATTCAAGAGTGTTTCGACCACATGGAAACAAAAGGTCATAATAATAATCTCTGAGAATTCTGACTAACCGATGACTAAAAGTCAGTCCCAGATTTACTCTTTCCTGGCTACTTCTTGTTCTCTCCTTTTCTTTTCTTTGCTTTCTCCTGCAGCATCCTCTTCGGTATCTTCTCCTCTGCCATTATCTCCAAAGAGCCTGCTGATCCCAGTTACCTAGCTTGCCTAGCTTCTGTTCTGGCATGACACCAACTTTGCTTCCCATACTCATTTGCCTGTGCCTGAAAACTGGGCTCCTCTTCTCGGGGGGTCCAAAACACCTGTGGTACAAATACTAGCATTCCCATGGTGCTCTAAGCTTATAGTCTGGGCAGCCTGGCTAACAAACTGAGCTAACAGCAGCTTGTGTAGATGTGCAGCAAGGAGGACATCACAGGGAAAACCAACGATAAAATATGATCCAGTTTCACCAAAATCAGTGAAATAGTTGGTGGTGTGTGACCTAAATGAAAGATGAGGTCAGTGTGAGATGAAGTAGCTAAATTGCCTGTAAAGCGATTAATAGATGCTAAAAAAAAAAAAAGGTAGAAAAGTAATGCATTCAAACCACTGCAGTGAACCTTGGGACATGAGACACATGGTCCACCAGGTGAGCTACCACCATTTTTAAACTTGTAGGAACTGCTGACTGTAGTGACATCAGTTTATGCGGCAGTACTCAAATCACGGCCATCGTAACATTGGAAGGTTTGTGTTTGTCAGGCATCAACATGCAAACTTACAGTATATCACCTCACTCACTTCAGTATTCTGACTGTTCTCCCTCATGCTGCCTGAAAACTAAAGGTGCTCTTGCCTTTGAAGGCTCTGACACTGCAAAACGCTCTTAAAGGAGCTGAAGACTAATTCATTCAAACTGGCCTCTGTCAGGCCTCATGCTGTCAAGTGTTTTCATGTCCTGTGTTGTTTTATTGTGCTATGGTTTTTAACATTTTACCTCTTGTGAAGCACTTTGTGACCTTATTCTGTTAAATGTGCTATACTAAATAAACTTTATTATTATTTTCATTAAAACTTCCCAACACCTGTGACCAGGCAGTGATTAAAGCTAGACTCTCATTAGCATTAACTAAGCACATGGGAAGCAGTCCACACAGCACTGGCCTGTACAAACTGTCCCCACTGATGAATACTAATGGTACATGAGGAGCTAAAGGTCAAATAAAGCAAAGAAAAATATTCAGGCTGCATTCTCTTCAAGGACTCCAGCTTCAGAATCCGTTCTGTCCTCAAAGCCCTGCAGGCTGGTGTGTTGTACCTGCTTTGTATGGGAATCAAGGCCTGAATTTCTTTGACATGGTGCGAGGGAATATATATGTGTGCACTGCGTGTGCATTTTATACACTATACTGTGTTTGTATGCATAAATAAATTGGGATGAGTGCACAAGCTCAGCCGGCAGGTGCACACTTTCTCCCTCTTGCGTGGTGCATTCTGTTTGTATGACTTCGAGCATATT
Source organism: Nibea albiflora (assembly GCA_014281875.1). Lineage (NCBI taxonomy): Eukaryota > Metazoa > Chordata > Actinopteri > Sciaenidae > Nibea > Nibea albiflora. The sequence goes on from CM024793.1 coordinate 751,760, forward strand.
AACGTGATGGTTATCCATCTATCAGTGTCTGTTGAAAACTCGGAGGGACACGGTTCACAGCGGTCTCAGAGAGAAGCACGCTATTAGACACGCAGAATGAGCAGTGAAGAACGCTGACCTCCTGACCCCAATATTCAGCCTCCATTGCAGTCCTAAAATAGCACATGACTGACCCTCTGGTACTGATATCTCTCTGAGAGTGTAGGTTATTAAATTCTAAAAATAAATTCCATCAAGTATTTGGAACATTTAAACTTTTCGCCTCTTAATTCAAAGCTGCATGCATGTCTTCTAGATTAACTAAATGTTGATTATGTCACATTCTAATTTGCATATCTGTGGTTTTCTCACATAACTATTTACATGAACAGAAGACAGACATGTTTCTAAGGAGATAGCATAAACTACAAACAGAGCTACATGGGGATTAAAATTGTAGGTGCATTGATCATCTGGGTACAAACATGACTGAGTGAGCACTAACATTGTGTGTAAACAGGGTTAACACATTAAGTGATCATAGGTCAGCCCACTCGGCCCCCGAGTTCCCGCCTTGTGTTTGTCCCGCCCTTGATCACCCACACCTTGCCATCACCCAGTGTATATAAGCCCATTGTTCTCTTCCCCCTTTTGTTAGTGTATCTCTGTTTTTGGATTGTTTGGCTGATTACCTGCTTGTATTTTGTGTAGTGAACCTCTGCCTCCCTTTAAAGGCTGTTTACCCCGTTTTACCTGCGTGCTGCATTTGAGTCCTGACCTAGTGCTGTGTGACAGCCAGAAATACAGAGACTACACAGTATGTGAAGGTAGCTCCTCATCAACAGATAATTTTGAAGAGACCTGAAATTTTTGCTGAGCTGCTTTTAGTTTGGATATTTTCCAAGTTTAACACTGTTGTATTGCTTCTTTACATGATTGACTAAAAGATGAGTGTTCTCTCTACATCATCAAAAATATGGACAAATTACACTGAATTGTTCATTTGCATGTCTAATTTTATTAGCCTAAAACCTTTTTATTCTATTATTGTAAGTATAAAACACAGAGGACATGACCCCTTGTGTTTTCAGTGGAGGCTACATTCCTGCTTGCTTCTATAGACGCTGCAATGACCTTTACATTACCTGTTATCAGGTCCTTAAAGTCAAAAAGGTTTAGTGTTTTCAGAGCTTGAGTGTGCTCATTAGATTTGGAGCCTGCAGGTGGCACTACAGGAAAACTTGCAGGGGATCCAAACTGAAGGAGTTCATCCTTTGGGGAGTTTGAATGTGCTCAGTAAATTTCATGGCAGTCAGCCAATTAGATTTTGTGCACAAATGGAAATCTTGGCCCCGACTGTGGCTCCATTTTAACAGCAACTCCTGCATTCTCTAAAACCATCTCAAAGATTGTTAGAGAGCTAATTAACATATCCCAATCTGAAAAAATGCTCAATGCTGAGTGTGAAAAGTTCAACAGTGGGAGGATATTTGAGGAATCGATGGTGTTGCTGCATGTGTTGGGCTGAAGGTACGTTTGAGTGTTTGATTGCAGCTTAGCAGAGTGTGTTCGACAAGAGTAATTGCCTATGTTCCACTTGTGGTCAAAGACTATTGGATCCTTACAGCTGTCTATGAATCACATGGGTTTATACTCTGCAGTGTTACTCGAGGCTCCTGACTCCACAAGCAATCACAGGGACCCAGAGGGACTGCAGACGAGCTGCTCTCCACTGCTGGAGGAGAGCAGGGAGCTGCTTCAGACATGCACAAAGAGCTGTTATTTATTTTTGGACTGTTTAGGCACAATGGGCATAAGATGCTTTATTTCTTCATTCATCCATTTGCTGATGGAATATGACCCAGGCTGCACCGAAGGGTTTGCTCACAATTCTCGGTCCAAACGAAAACATTTCTGTTCTGTCTGTCTGCCTCACAGGGAATCATTTGTAGGGGAGAAACAAGGCTGTGGAGACGATGGAGGCAGGAACTGTGACAGTAACCGTGTTTCTCAGGAGAAGTTTCTCCTCGAGTTAGTTTGTCTTTTCAGCCCTCTGCTAAATCTAAAGAGAGAAAATCTAAATTTGGAGGAAGAGGAGTACGCAACTACCTTCCACCCTCAGAGGATGGAGGTGAAAACAGCCCTCCAGTGTCAAGCTGTGCACATACATCATTCTTCACTGTGGAGATAGGTAACAATAACTAATAAGAACTCGTGCAGAGCTCGAGGCGACTGCCTTGGATTGCCATTTGGGTTTGAGCTCTTGCTTCCCTCGTAATCTGTCCTGCACAAATGGAACAGGTCAAGACAGGTGTAGTGATATGAACACAAGGTTTTGTTTTTCATGGTTGGAAAAAGATTTTCATTTTTTTCCAACCAGTGTGTCAGTGCTGCTTCAGGCCACTTTAAAGTGTCTATTGAACCTTTCTCTGATGTGATTGTAGAGCTGACAAAACAAGGCCGGTCATCTGCACAAATCTCACCGCGCTCAGATGAACTGTTTATTGATGCACATCTGTTCATGTTGTTATGGTACTAGTGCTTGGATGGACCAAAAGGACAAATCTGTCATATTCAGTTACATATCATGATGCTGAATTTGTGCATCCTCATTTTATTTAAAACCATTTTTTTTTAAGTTTACATAGTAGAGAATTAAAGAAAAGTCATCTCACAGTTCCTGTGTGAAATTTGGAGTTACTGGACTGTTGAGGTTTTGAGAAAATTATAAATGTTATAAAGTCATTTGAACTGACTTTGTCTTTAATTTTCTTTCACACCCAACAACTGATCTCTCTTTTTTATATTGCACTTCTACACACTGGAGATCATCAAATTAAAGTTCATATTTTACGCAGAACTGAAGGAACACTGGCACACTGTTAAGAATTTGGCGCTCTTGTCTTAGAGAGCACATCTGGTCTCAGAATCTAATTTAAACAATCAGGATTTTTGTCAATTCTGATTTGTAATGATTTATTTTTTCTGTTTTGCATAATAGAAAAACTTTTTTGTTTGAGATATCTCTTTCTGAAAAATACATTCTTGTATTTTGAAATTTTAAAAATCAAATGACCACTGACCATTTTGGTTTTGAATAAGTGTTAATGAAATTGGAAAATTGACTGATCACGCTGAGCATAAATCTATTCCTGAACAGACGAATTCATCAAATAGAAAGTGATTCAGAACAGGACAAAGAACACTCAAACCTCAACTGGAAAAAACACAAGAGGTTTAAGATAAAGATGTTCTTGTACGAGGCCCGGTGTGTGATATATGTAGCTGTAACTGCAATGAAGCAAACCCCGGCAGTCTAAGAGTAAGTGACCAGCGACTCTGGGCTGGTGGCTCAATGAATGATGACTCCAAGTGACAGAATGAGGATCTCACAGTCAGTGCACAACAGCTGCATTGACTACGGCAGGTCTGGCATTTGAAAATGCCACAAACGCTAGAACCTCAATACTGAGATCAACTTAAACAGAAAACAAAAGAGGCGACATTTTGCGAGCCGTAATGTAGATAGAATGTGTGAGTGTTCGGAGGGTTAGACGCACGACGCATCGCTCATTCCAATCCTCGCTTCCTTTTCACTGACTGCTTCATCCTGCATTTATATTCTACTAAACACTTCATTTCAATCTGCTGTTAAATATTTGAACAACGTGATTTCTGTACACCTTGCCCAGCGAGGGTGAATGTCAGTGTTTATCATTTTATAACTCCGGATGCTGTTATGATGATATTTGCTTATTACATGATTCCTGGAAGTGTTACATTATTTATTCATTTATTGCTGCGCATCAGAACGAAAAGCTCTCAGATGGAGACATCACAGATGCCTGAATGGTGCACAAGACGCTGCAGCTCCATTTTGTTTCTCTGTTTATGAGGGGAAAGTTTTAAAGAAGCACGACAGCTTCAAATATTCAGATGTCAGACGTCTTTTTAGGCCTTTTCAAAATAGTTCAGAAATAACGAGGAAACAAAATGCAACGATGCACTCTGCTGCAGTGAACATCAAAGTAGGATATTTTACATATTTTTTCACTTCTTCGATGTGTCTGTTTCCTCTCCGTTAACTCACTAAAATACTTTCAGTTTTATGAACTCAGGGCATAATTACATAATTGGATATCTCATGTGCAACGTGGCACATGGGTGGTGCTGGAAGAAAGTTTATCCACGCTGATGCTGATGTTTAGCTCTGATCAGGTCACCAAATGGTGAGAGATGTTGCGATAGTCATGAATCACTGATTGAAAATGTGTAGATTTCCTCTAGCACCACCCTCAAACCAAATTAAAATGAATACATTCATGCTGCCAAGAGAATAGGCGTTTGCATCCTCTTTTTCCCTTTATTTCCCATCGTTTCCTCTCCCTGTGTGTCTATCCATCTGTCTCTCTCTGTTTGTGTGCGCTGCTGGCCTCTCTCGCCTGCCTCATCACCAACATAACATGAACAGTTCCACCCTTAGAAATGTTTACATTCATCAGTGCCTGGGTATGCTTTTAATTTATCCCCCCAATTTCTTCCATCCAGCATATTACTGTGTAACCACCCTGTGTTATAAACAGTGACATGTTGCATGTTGAGCTTGACTTCAAGAAAAAAGGGATTTTGAGATAAATGCTGAATACTAAATACTATACATTTTGACTGATGTATTCCTTACTTCTTACTCCATCCACTCATGAAGACTGGAGGCATGTCACGCCTTTGACGGGAAAAATCAGCTCACAGGACATGTCTGGATGATGCACATCAAAAGGGATTTGGAAGTGCGTATGCCCGACGCTGACTGAAAGATAAGCAAACACTTGCAGCATGCACCTGCACTACACCACTGCTGAAGATGAGTTCATTTTGGTAGTTTGGAATCAAAGTTTGCCTTTTTGGAGATTTTACACCTTACATCTCATATAATGTTTACGGGAAGAATGTGCCATACAAACATGGCGGTGTAGTTTCTGTTCAGAGTACAGAAGTAGCTGCATAAATACACTATTACAATATGTAATGGCCACTAGCACCAAGAATATTGTTTGTCAGCATGGAATAAATCAGAATGTCATCTTATTAATTAAGCTTAAATTGAACTGTTAAACTCTTGAATTTGCACACTTGTTATAATATTAAAGTGTCAAATGACTCTGAGCTCATTTTATATATAAATGGTCTCGTGGGGACTGGACGACCAGACAAACAGCAGGAGCGGATCAGCTGTATTTGTTGTTCTGTGTTAAATCTCCTGCGGGCAAAGGACGCTGCTTATTTGTCCTGGGCTTTGAAGTGATTAAACAGATCTCTGCAGGCTCAAAGGTAATTTGCTTCAGTCTGCACCCCTGCCATCCACAGCAGGGTTACTACAGAGAGAAGAGCTGAATGAATGAACGAAGCGTTTGCTTTGTATCGTGTGAGCCTCTATCACACCGACTTTTGAAACATCACATTTGTCAACCTTTGCTATGCTCCAGCTCAGTCCACCTGCCCTACAACACTAACAAAGTAGACCTGTTGTCCTTATTACTACAGCCGAATATGACAGCTCACCTTAATGACTCCTCTATCACACCTCAGTGAAGTGAGGGGGCCACCGATGCTGACAGTCCTTTTTATACAACAGCCGGGCTGCATTTACATTCCTCACTGTAAGCCAGCAGCCACACAGGGGCTCTGTTAATTGGCTCTCTGCTGCTGTGTGCATAAGTTGATAGCACCATCAAAAGCTCTGAGACAGGCCACATTACTCAGCAAAAAAGAGAAGCGGCAAAGAGAGACGAGAAGTAAAGTTAAGTCACACTTTCGTGCAACAGTTTTATCTTTTGGCTGGGGAGCGGCTCCTCCAGACAAAGTGTCAGGACATCGAACCACTAACAGCTCCTGATGAGCAGGCTGGCATCTTTCATGGCAGCCTCAGCCGTCAGTAATGTGTGTGTATGTGTGTGTGTGTGAATGGGTGAATGTTGGCATTTGCTAATGTCTGCAGACAGTTATGTCAAACTTCTCCTTGAAATGGTGTTTATGTTTGACCAGTTGTGAAAACGTCCTGTTTCTCGATTTTAGTCAGCTCTTATAAACTTAAGACCACCATCTTGCTCACAATCAGTGAAGGTTGCAGCTGGGGTCAATAATGAATATATATCAACACCTAATGAATATAACATCACTTTGATACTTTAATACTTGCTAATTATACAGCAGCTTAAAACTCTTTTCCTACTTTTTCTCTTCCAAATATGTTTTTCTTTCTTGGGAAACTTGTCTAATTGCCATGTTTCTTGACATTCTCTCATTTTAATGTTGTCGTTTCATTCCCAGATCTCAGCACTTGACTCGATGAATACAGTCTTCAAACATTAACAGTCTTCAACTTTGACAAATATAGAAATGAAATTAAATAAATATGATATTATCTGATGAAATGCAGAGAGGTTTAATGATTCAGAAGCCAGACAAACACTTTGAACCTTGAAAACAAAGTTTCGCCCCCAGAATATCTTAATGGTAGAGACAATTCTATTCAGGCGGTTTGATGTGTGCACAATGAGGACTTTCTAAAGGCAAGTCTTCAGGTTCATTCAAAGCCGTCAGTAACTGTTTGGTGGGTGGTCTAGGACGAACATTCAAACCTCCGTCTGAGACTTTATAGCTTGAGCCTTTCATTCTGTTTCAAAGATTTAGCTTGCCCTTGAAACATGGACAGGGTGGACAATACCTGGCAGACCTAACAATATACAGCAAACTGAAGCCTCAATTGCATCTTACCCAACCACAATGTTTTTATTATGTTTACCTTTTCCATTTGAAGTCAGAATTTATGTTTGATCCAGTCTGAGTGATTGTGAGAGCTGCTACAGTCATCTATGGCTGGGCCTCACTGATTACCATACACAAGCACAACTTCATAACTTTATTCAGTGATTTTAGTGAAACTGCATCAGATTTTACACAGAATATATTTGCTGTACAGCTCAGCTTGAACTCTCTCAGGTTTAACCAGTTTCCTGATCAACAGATAGCTTTACAGTAGCTTAATACCAAAGGTGCTAACTGCTAATTAGCTGCTGCTAGCTGAATCAGCTGTTAGCAGGCAATAAAATCGAGCAACCAGATCAGACTTGAGCACAGCCTCTGAAACCAACAGCGAATAATGTTACACCAGTGAGGTGCCTTGCAGACTTTATGATGGAAAGATTGCTAAATACTGAACCTCTAACTGTCATTAGCTTGGTCATTCATCTAACTAACCATACTGACTCAACCCAACTGACTTAGCTCGTAGCCTGCCAGACTGGCACCACAATTTTTGGAGGTTGTGTTTGGTCACGGTCCGGCCATGTTCTCTGGAGTGTAGACATACAAATTTGCTCATAATGCATCTTGCCATTCATAGTGTAGCACTTATGAATATGACTACTAATATTAAGAGAATAGATTCTAGGGTTCAGGAATAACAGACCAGTGAATTGAAGAACTGCCGGCTTGTTTATATAGCAAATGAATAAGGAAATGGTAATTAGGTGACTGTAACAACACTTTTACATACACAACCACACACACACATCCCTCCCTTCAACCAAAATGCAACCTATTTAAGTTGAGGTATAACTCTACACCTGTGTTTCCTATTTTGGTTATTTAGTTTTAGTTTCTGGTATCTCCTCTGAGTTTACTCAGTTTAAGTTCTCAGTTTATCTCAGTTAGGCCTATTTATGAGTTTAGTTCTATTTTTCTAGTTTGTCATTAGTTTGCTTAACCAACTCTACTCAATTTCATTCACTTTGCACAACTCATCCATGTAATACCAATTTGGCACACAGTAAGAGAAAAGTGAATACATAAATGAACACAGTTCAACAAAATACTCAAATTAAGTGAGTTGTCAGATCTCACATAACAATACATGTAAGATCACCAGTCCTTTAGTTAAGTTCTTTCCCAGTCCAAATGAAATTCACTGTGTGTCTCTGCAAAACCTGTTAGTTTGTCCTCCCACGATCCACAAGCATCAGAGTCTTTGTCTTTGCACACAGTGAGCAGGTGAGTTTAGCAGAGTGGGTGATTATCCAGTGTCTCTCCTACGGGTGGCTCGCCATCTTCTTTCCACAGCTCCAGGTGTTTTCACACCACAGCGGTCCCAACTAAAAAACCTGGCCTGCCATACAACAAGGCAACGCACAAAGAGGCCTTTTAGCTTCATGTATATCAGGTTGATATAAGGATAAATGAATAATAAAGTCTTAACACTTACAGGTAAACTATCAACTTAAATTCAAACCGCGACCTGAAATGGCGGCTCGACTCTTACAATTTGTCCGCTACGAGTAACTTGACCGTGTCTTCTTTAGCGGTTACCTCACGTTGCACAATAAAAACAAAAAATACACAGTTTCACAATCATTCAGCCTACCTTAGCAAGCTGCTAATAATATCATTTTCACATTGAACTTATACAACAAAGAATAGCCTGCTAATACACACGGAAAAAACTTTTCAACTCACCAAATCTTCGGTAAACTCAAATAAAACAAAATCCAGCGCGGACAGCAGGTTAATACAATATCCTCCAAAAATAAAAACAAAATGTGAAACTTAAGGACAAAGTTCTTTCACTCCTAGTCTATTTTCTTTTCTTCTCGGTCTAACTACGTCTACCGTCTCAGACGTTTAGCTCGTTTTTGATTAGACTCGCTCCCTTCAACGAGCGGCGCTGAAGTCACCTAGTTGGCTGTTCCTGTCGCACTCGTTAAAGGAACAATACACACAAAAAAAGTCATATTAGAAAGAACAGTCTAGCTCAGGGGTCTGCAACCTTTTTGGCTGAGAGAGCCGCAAAAGCCACATTTTTGAAAATGTTCTTATGCCATATAATATTGGGGGGGGGGCGGTGGACAGCCCAACATACTGGCGCACGGGAGCGGGGTGGATGGCCCACCATACTGCCGGCTGCGGCGGTGGGCGCCTCTGCGATCGACTTGATCACGTCTGGCGATCGACCGGTAGCTCGCGATCGACGTATTGGGAACCCCTGTTCTAGTGATACGCAGTACCGGACCGTACCGGCTTACTTTCACTCCTCTGCGAGTCATCAAAAGAGCCACATCTGGCTCGCCATAGGTTGCACTAAAAACAATAACTAACCCTGCACTAAAACAATAACTAACACAAATAAAATACACATAAATACTTTTTTAAAGTAATTTATTTTCCCAAGCCACTCGGAGCCGCAGTGTAAGGATGAAAGAGCCGCATGCGGCTCCGGAGCTAATTTTAAGGCTTCTTGTGAAAAACAAATAATTGTTATTTTAGGCTTCATCATCATATTCAGCTAGGTTACAATAGCATTGGGGTTGTAATGCACACTTGCTATTGGCTACTCTAAACAGCAATCAATATCTGCATTATGTTCCTCCCTATCTGTTTTTTTTTAATAATAAGAAACATGTAGCACTCTGCTTTCAGTTTCATGGGGACTTCAAAACCTTTTAAGATCACCCATAATAAATGACTGTGTACAAACCCATAGAGAATTATCACCCACTCTGAAGTCTGTCTCTATGGAACATTTTAGCCCCTTTTAGCTCATTGTTTTGATTAGTACATTTACTGTCGTGTTCAGTCTCAGTGCTCTGATCAGTCATCAGCGGGCAGCTCTGATAAAATGCACACAACAATCAAACTGGCAAACTGGTGAAGTGGAGCACTTAGCATCTTTTAAAGCCAGAGCCAGATATTTCCCCCTGGAATTGGTGGAGACCAATAATAAGTCCAATATTCATCAGGTTTGGCCACTAACACGACTCCAAATGAATGGTAATGTTGCTGTAAACTTCCTGTGGGTTGATCACTCTGAGCAACACTTCTCATTTGATCAATTGTTAATATAAACACATTGATTGGTGCAGCATTAAACATCCCCATAGTTCTGTGGAGTTAATTGATGAACAATCTGACGAATCGGAGCAGGTGTTTATACACCACTGTTAGTTTAATAAGGAGTATTTTGTCCTTTGTGAAGCACATTTAAATTACAGTGTTAAAACTTAATTATGTCCTCAGCATAATTTTTGAATTCAGTTGGTGTGACTGCTAATCACTAGGTACTGGCCTGTGTTGATATGAAAAGCCTAAATCAAATTGTCAGTGTGACATTTTCAATTGGAAGATGAAATAGGGCCTCCCGCTAATCGTTAATAACAGCACAGTACCTGTGCCAACATGAAAAGCCTGTTGAAACGGGATTGATTGCTGTCGACACTGAGAAGCCTCGCCTCGTTTCGATCTTGGCTGCTGTTGTGGTTTGTCTGCAAACTGTGACATTGACAAATGCATCATTCTTGCTTTGCACAATATAGATTCAGGCCGTGCATTTCAATCCTCTGGTGAAATGGAAGAAATGACTTGAAAGGTGGCGTCATTCAATAAATCCCGGTCACAGGATCATGCAGTGATGAAGTGGATTGACAGTGAGAGTCTTGATTAAACAGCTGGCTCATCAATCCTCAGCTGCTGGAGAACATGTCAGCATTGAATGATCTCATAAATTTAGAATTTTCCTTCCTCCCTAAAGATCATGTTCATCCATCACAACCAATATCTCATATGCCGCTGATGTGACTTTCTTCTCAACCTTTAGCATTTTCAGAATTTCAGTGGTTCGCTGAAGGCACACTTCAATGAGAACTTGACTGAAGGTGACAGATTTGTTACTGATAAGAAGTATCCTAAATTTATGTGAACCTAGTTATTAAAACCTTTAGACACAAACCTGCAACCTAAATGACCTGGGCATAGTTTTGCATAATTTGTCCTCTATTAATACGTTTCACAGTATTTTAATGTGTTTTTTAGGCAGAACTCCACTTATAAGTACACTGTGGAGTTCAGGATCACAAGTGTCCTGTGGACACTTGTGATCCTTAAAGGCAAACACCAGGTACATATCCAATCCAATTTGTTCAAACTATCCAAATCAAGCCACCCAAATCTAAGATAAGCCATGTTAGTGTTGGGTCAAAGTTTTTCTTCCTCCCTGTCGTGTCATGTTTGTCCCATCTGACTCTGCCTGTTAGGTGTGTTAGCAGAATCTTCCGGATTGTTGTAATCATAAACCTACTCTACGCCACAGCCACAACTCACCACCCCGTTCCTCACCTTGTTTGTGCTCTGCCTGTGAATTTTTGCCTTTCACGTCCAGCCCAGTCTCATCATCCTCTCTGCCTCTTGAATGTTTTGCCCCCACCAGCCCTTCACCTCCCTGGCAATCTCCTCATCGCACCACCTTTTTTAAATAAACTGTTTCACTGATTCGGGTCTCCTGGTCCGTCTGTTCATAAATGTTGTTATATTCATTATGTGTTGATATTCAACTGTTCATTATAACACTTAGCTTGTTATCCAACATCAGATAAATGGTCTAAATGACCATTTTGTCAGCCTGTGTGACAGCATTGTCAGGCTGGAGGGAGGGTCTTGTTTTGCAGTTCACTCAACATTATTCTAATGACTGAAGAACTATGCAGATTTCCAAACTCGTTGCCATTCTTTTCAACATTTTCGTCAGCATTTCCATCCATTCATTGCTCATCGTCATTGAACAGAGAACCAGGCTGAACTGCTAACATACGGAAAGTAATTCAGAGATCTGGGGCCGATCAGAATGCATTCCATGTGGTCATCACTTTTTTTATTTTCCCCTGGATCTGGTGCACAGTAGGAATTTAATTTTCAACAGATTTCCAAAAGAACAAAAGCGATGATTTGAAACTCAAACTAATCCTTTCACCACGGGTACTTCTGGTTACATTATTGTTGTATAGTAGTATAGAAGGTATTTTAACTTGAATAAAAGCAGACAGGATCATTGGTGTCAAAAATCAAACTGTTGATACCTTCACACTGTTGTGAGGCCGTGGCTGCCCTTCAAATAAATACTTTGTTCTGGATTCCAAATGATTTAAGGTTAAGTTGCTGTTAGATCACGCTTCACACAGACACAAGGCCTTTGCATGCAGAACTAAGTAACTTGTTTCTTTAGCTTGTTTTTTCTTTGCATGGTTGATCATAGTGATCAAAGGATTCAATTTATGGTTAAAAAATGCATTAAAGTGCTGATATAGTCCTTTAAAAAATATTACAGAAACATACACATACATTAAAATGCAGCTTTGATTCATTTTTGATCCAGATGAAGTCACAGGGAGAGAGTAGCCTTTAGCTGATGGGTGACGTCTGGTCGTGTTCCAGGACACACTTCAAACGTAGAACCAGAGCAGCAGATGTCACTGATTCTCATCATTACTGATGCTTGGGCAGCTTTTAGAGGCTAAAGGGGGACATGTAAAACATCCAGCAGAACAACCTCTGTAAGGATTTCTATGACAGACAAAAAGTAATTAAACTTTTCAAACTTTCTTCCTTAATAATGGCATAATAATAACAATTATTCCATGTTAAGACCATTAAAGGTTAATCCACGGCTCTGTCATTTGCACCACGCAGGACGGTTTGATCTGCTCTGGCCATAGAAGATGATATTCAAACACTCCGAGCTTACAGTAATTAAAATTCAACAAAATCAGCCTCTACACTGGATGAAAAAGGACCAGGAAGCTCTGCGCTTATCGTTAGCATATTAGGGATATACTGAATCAGCTGGATATATGCATATTTGCTTCGAAATTCTGACTTTGGTTTCGGCTGTGCTCAGTCATTTTGACTGTGTTATTTTTAATTCCAGCCCGAGCCTACCACTCCTGCGGCAGAATGTTCTGGCTAGCTTACATTATCATACATATATTGTGGATACATGTATCCAATTGCTGTTCTGTTTCTTTAATAATAATTCAGTCATCAGTCACTAACAACCCCAAATTAACACTCATGCTAATAAAGTTTGCTTTGCTTTTTTTTGGATTAGAAAAATATGTTTGGAGGTTAACCTGAGGAGTTTTTAGCCTCTAGTGTCGCTGTGGAGCAATGAGTGGCTCTCTGCTTTGTTTGCATGTTGTGCACACACGTGGTGAAGCAGTAAACAACTGATAGATTCTTTACTAAAGTTTCACAAGGAATGGAATGAAAACAGCTTTAGTGGCCTCGGGGATACATAAGATGACCAAAAAAAGCTGAATGCTACTAAATGTAAACAGAACTCTCCGCAGCTGAAAATAGTCCTGTTTGAGCGACTCTTGACGGTCTGAACTCACATCCATTCCTCCACGCATGGTCTCCATGGGGTTCTCAATCTGATAGTATCACTGATGGAGCACCTTAGGATGTCTTGACATATAGGTATATTTTTAGGAGTGAGAGAAAAAAGGAATGATTGACATCCATAGCTGCAGCGAAACCCCCTGTGACTTCACCTGTCAGTCAGACCCTCCTCTGCTCTCAGCAAGCACTAATCTCCCTCTTTCTTTATCCACTCACTGTTAAATCATGACAGTTTATCGTGTTCTATTGTGGAGGCCGGTGCTTCTTTATATAGCCTTTGAAACACGGAGAATGATCCATGAAATGTGGCAAACTGCTGTACAGAGCAGGTTGAGTGAATTATGACTGGAACGAAGAGCTGAGAAAGGTGTGAAAAGATGATAGCATCTCAGCGTTCATCACCTGCCTCTGGTCTCAGTTGAACTTTATCGTCTCTTTATCAGTGTCTAAATGTTGCGTCAGCCTGTGTTTGCTGCCGCTGCAGGCTGCTGGTCGCCGGAGATCCAGCCTTTTCCAGCTCTGAGGCTGTCTGAACAGGAAGCAAGAGATTGCAACATAAAGGCAATCTTCAAACTTTAAGATGAAGTTTAAGTAGACTGAAGAAGAGGCAAAATCATTGCAACATTCAGGATGCTGCTATGCTTCAAGATTCTTTGACAAGGTAACACATAAAACGTGATGACTACCGGTTGCGGCAGACGTCCATCCACCATGAATCAGGTTCTGCTCAAGGTTTCTGCCTCTTAAAGGAAGTTTTTTTCTTGTCACTATTTGAAGAACAGGACCACTGTCCAAGCTGCAGTATTTGATGGCATAGATGACCATGACTATGTCTTTTGTTTTTTTGAGTTTCCTCATTCTGCTGCTTCTTTTTCATATTAGCTTTTCAAGGTCTGCTACCAAGCAGCAGCAGCCCTTTTTATTAAAACATGTCGAACTCATATCTCTAAAATATTGAAGGCCTTGAGCGTCCTTGAATTCACAACAAAGGAAACAAGGATTTCAAAACAGTCTATTTACAACTGCAGCGACACAGTGATAATGAAAGTTTCATGACTAGAAGTTCCCTGTGATGGATCTCAGTCAAACTGAGACTGAATCACATTGATCTGAGGCTGCCTGAGGACAGGACACAAGACAAAACATACGGTAGACTTTTGGAAAATGATTGGCAGTAAAATATATGGGCTTTGTGGGTAGTGGTTAAAAATATGCCAGATATGACAGATCAGGGGTTATGTCCCCCCAATGTTCAAAAGCCTGAAATTTGTGTTCTGTAATTACACAAGTCACGAGGAGGCAGCAGTCATTGTACTAAGGAAAGTGTCGACCACAAAAGAAACAACAAAAGATCTGTCTCAGAGACAGAGAGAGTGGAGGTAAAGGAGGCAGACAGGCAGCGGATTGATGAGATGCAGTTGGAGATGGACCAAACATTATATGACTCACACAACTCAAAACGTGACTGTTGTCAGACAGTTGGTCCCTCCATTGTCTGACTACAGATTTCGTCCACACACAATGAGATGTATACCAATACAGTGAAGAGCAGAACCGTGAGCCGTGCGGTATTGACTTTATTCAGCCTGACTTGATGCAGGTACTTTATGTATTAGATCGATGTCCGACTGCAGGTGAAGCTTTCACTCATGAAGCCTGGAGGCTGACCGTGGAGCTCACTTCAGTGCTGATAACAGCTTGACTGCTTTTCCCACTGAAAAATACACACATTAGCCTACAAACCCAACACTGACCTTTTGTCCGGGATAATAGAGCTAATAACCACAGTGCAGCCAGTTGAGCTTCTGCTGCAAGGCAGACAAACAGCCATGAAATGTTCCTACTAAGCCCTATCGAGGTGGACCTCCGCATAATGTCACGGTTCAGCTTCTACTGACAACAATGGCAAGAACTGACTCCTAAGCTCATTAATGATTTATCACAGTGAGCAGTCAGTCATAACTAAGTAGGCATTTGGTTTTGCGTGAACCGCCTCAGTGAACTACAGCTCTCATCGTGTATTCACCATCAACAAGGCGCTCTCGTGGTCATTCGCTCCTCCTTACGCACACAAGCTAAGTTGTGGTTATTAGCCTAAAAGATGTCAAAACCCGTGTGATGTCACACTGATGTCTGACTTAAAGCACCAAGGAGACTCAGAATCCAACAACACCATGTCAAGTCAGGAGTAAGACAGGAGTCCATTAATGTAAGCGTGCAATTAAGAAATGTCATGCCCAGGTCGCTCTGTTGCCCCATAATCCTTTGAGGAATGCAGCCACATCAGACTACATTTGCCGTCTGAAGGATTTTTGTTAGACGTGCTTTAGTCAGATCATTTAGTGGATAAAATAACAGTGAAATCAAATCAGTGCTCACTTCAATAGACGTCCTGGTGCGCCACTTTGGGAATAGACCGGTTCAATTCAGGTCAATTTAGAGAGGGTTTAATAAGAGTTTACCAGCAGCTATGGCCCTGTTCAAATCACTACAACACAATGTCATCAGGAGCTGATTAACACTGCGGGGCACTAACAGGCCTGCTGATGAGTTTACAGAGGCTGAAAGGTACAAAGCATTAAAAACAAGATGAGAAAATTAAAAAAAAAAAAAAATATTTCAGAACCTTCCCTAGTTTTTGTCATTTGAATTTAATGTGCACATAATTCACAGAAGTGCTTCCTGATACAGATATCAGGTGGTACCACAAAAACACAACACCTCACAACACAGAGACACTCACACTAATGACTCCTACCTACATCAGTGGTTCTGATCTGTGGTTCAATCTTCGGCTCCTTCAGTCTGCGTGTCGAAGAGGGCAAGATGCTGAAAACCTAAATTGTTCCTGGAGGCTGTGTGCGAATGTGATTATTGAACGTGGTTACTTTCTGATCAGCCTTTGGCCCCTTGCTGCCTCTGCCATCATGAAGGGGTGAATGAGATGTGTAACCCTAAGGTCCACCCTAAGTGTAAAAGCACCTTGAAGACTAGGAAGGCACAAGCGAAAGGATTTGATAGGGCCATTGACTGGACCCCAGAGGGGAGAGTACAGTCCATTTCCCATTGGTTTACTTTAGCCATTCACTAAATTTCAGGTGTAGCCAAAGCACACGCAATTGTACTGAAACACACACAACCAACTAACTAGTGTGTGTGTATATATTAGGACTGCTGTTGAACGTTTCATTAGACATTGATCAGATTCTTTTCTTTCTTTTTTAATTAATGCCTCTCAGTAAGAAACAACTGGTGGTCAGCTTTGTTAAAGAGCTCCATGCTGGGGAACAGTGACCAAACCACCCTAGCCTGTCAGATGACCAATCAATACTCTCTTGGTATTGATGTTGGAGTAAAATCTCACTTCTTGCCCCTGTTAACATAAATGTTCCATGAGGCTCCCAATGGCCGCTGTTCAGTAAAGGTTATCACCGGATGTCAGAGCTCACACAGACACTTATTTTTCATTGCCAGCTTAATGGACTACAAATCCGTCCCTCGAGTTCGTATTGAGTCAAGCTTTGGAGCCTCAGAGCCGAACAAGACAAATCACTGAGAGGAAACAGAGAAATGAAGAGTCATTTCAGTGGCAGCATGATTCAATCAATGCCACTGTCAGAGACACAGCTGCTGTTACAACATCATTTGTTGCCAAATTGGCTTTGGGATTAAATTTAAAAACGAATAACCCATCATGCCTTATTACGTAACACAGTTTTCTGGTTTCATCTACGAGGGGCGTAAAGCAGCAGTGGAAGTTATAGATTACATTTACTGTTGTTACTGTAGCAAAGTCAGATGTTTTTGTCATCAGGAAAATCTATTTTTCCTTTTGCTTAAATATGTTTTTGTATCTCAAATATTGCACTTAATTTGCAACCACAGTCTTATTGTGTCACAGTGGAACAAAAAAAGGAGAATAGTCAGCAGCTGCAGCAGAGAAGAAGCTGCTGTTGTGTGTGCAGGGGAAGGATGGCAGAGCTCCAGAGAGCTTCATGTCCAAAGAGGAGACACTCTGCTAACACTGTGGAAAAGACTGAACATTGACTGTTGGAGTGTCAGGGGGTATCTGGACTACTTGTCTGAGAACAGAACAAAAATGGCCAACAGTGCAATTAATTGCCATTCACCTGTTTCTCCTCTTCTTCCTACTCTACATAGGGTTCTGAGGGGGTCTAGAGAGGTTGAACCGAGAGCAGATTATGAATGACTGTGGTGCACAACTCACAGAATGCCTTGGAGGATTTTAACAGCCTTGTTGTTGTTATTACGCAGCTCAGTAATGCTTTATTGTGTTATTAAAGTGGCAGTTCATTTCTGTAGCCTAACATCAGTTGTTGCAGCCACCACGGCACTTTTTAGAATTTATCGCCGACCATTTTTTTAACAGATGTGACAGCATTATTACTAGCCGCAAGACTGTTGGCTGGTATTGTTTTCACCTTGAGATTCTGTGTGTGTGTGTGTCATTACAGCGAAATGTGCTCCTGTGACGGGAGCTACCACTGACGTTTTTTTTGTGGACAGCATGACAAACATACAACAGTCACAAATCTGTACAGGTGTGTAGTTCAGATCTGAACTACACAATGAAATGAAAGACGGGAGATGGGTGTGGTCTGACCTATGAGTACTACTATCATAAGTAATCAGAGTAGGCGCATCTCCATCTCCAGACAACTCCAGGACTGTGGCGTGTCCATTGGAGGTTCTGAAGGCACGCCCACTCGCAGTGTCTGTCTGTCTGTCTGTCTGTCTCAGTATGTCATGTACCTTAGTAAAACAAAGCACTGTGGGGAACTGTTTTGAAAAAAAAAAAGACGCCGGCAGCCCCTGGAAGTGCCATCACTGACACACGTAAACTTCAGATCTTTTTCAAATCCACTCCTTCGTCATCTCTTTGTATTTGCAAAGTTTAAATAAAGCTGTTACTGTACTTTGAAGCCAGAGCTAGCAAGCAACTGAGTGTAAACAAGAGTAATAACTAGAATACAGAGACGCGCAGGTGCTACCATGCTGATGGCTTTTGTACTGTTGTGTGTTAGGGAGGCGGGGGGATTATGCTCTGGGTGGCCTCAGCGTGTCACAGAGCCACCCTTTAGGACGGCCCACAAAATCCTGGACTGAAAACTGGTGAAAAACAGTTTGAACCTCTAACTCCAAACTAACCCCTCTAACTCAAAGCCTTTTCACATGTTTTCAGTAACTGTTTTCCAACATATTTACATATATACGTATTTTGAAAAGACTCTCAGCCTTTGCGCGGTCTTTAAGATTACTTTCTGCCCCTGGTGTTATGTAATCGTGAACACACTGCCCATGTAGAAATGTTTGCATGATTTATAGTGTTGAAGAAGAGCATTGTTATGTAAGATCAGTGTCAGCTTGCCAGTTTGAGTGACCGATAAAGTGAAAGAGCATGAAAGAGAGTAATATCCCACGAGGCTTCTAAATGTGAAGCTTGGCTGCATGATGCCAGCTGAGACAGCACAGAACTAGAACAGTCAACAACTACAGAGTCAGCTCTGAGTGTGTCTGCATAGCACTCGAGTCTGGTATCGGATCCTCTCAGTCTGGCGTTAACCTGGACTTGTCTTGGTGTCAGTGGTCTTGTGGATTGTCTGACTGGTCTCTGCCTCATCAGTGCTTTGATTCTGACTTCTCTCAGCTGGATGTTTTGACATGGGTGTGTCTTAATCTCTAGTGCATTTTGATTTGTTCAGTGTTCAGACCTGAGTGTGTTTTGTGGGTGGTGTGACTCGTACATGTGTGAAACTTCATTGGTACTTTGATTGGTCTCATCTCAGCTTGTGAGTGAGTAAATGTCTTCACTTGCCTTGACCACAGGTGTGTTTTGAGTCAGACTTGTCTTAGTCTCATGCACAGTGTCTCTTTCTCTCTTTAACTGGACTCGACTTAGACCTTTTTCTGTCTTATGGGTGTTTTAACTTCATCTCAAGTGTGTTTGAACTTTTCTCAGCCTTGTGGGTCTTTTGATTCAGACTTGACCTTGAGTATGTTTTTATTTGTCTTCATCTTTAACTTGTCTCGGTCACCTCATTACACTGATGGGTGGTCAGCTGTACTGTATCCATTTTTAAAGAATAAAGTCAATACAGGAAACTCAGGTTCCTCGAATTCTTGTGGAGATGAAGAAAAGTCAATTGTGAGTATCACCTGTGGGCAGCTCTTGCTTCATGTTTCTATCCACTCTAGAGGGAGAGAAGGAGGAAGAAGCCGTGTAAGCAGAAGAGACAGAGTGTGTAGGAGAAGACTGCAGCACTGAGGCTCTTTGTCCAAGAGCAGAGAGAGTACTGTCACTTAAACACACACACACACACTGCAGATCGATTGTGTTTCTTTATCTTTAACTTTCTCTGACCTTGTTCTCTGACTTTCACCGCTCACTTTCGTGTGACTTTCTCTAATCTCTTACAGTCGCCTCTGTGTCTGTCTGTCTACTGGCTATCAGTCACACTGTCTGCAGGGCGAGGCCGTCCTGAGCTGAGAACTCGCTTCGTGCCTTAACCTAATGAAGAACTCGGCTGGATCAAGCAGTCCCTGTATTATTCATGGTGATCCTGACCACCATGCACACACAAAGACTGGCACCAATGCTCCTCCTGACAGTTCCTCATTAAAGTTTAAAGAGACAGCCCATTGGGTGGAGAATAAACCCTCAGTAAACCATGCCTGAACTCGTTGTCCAGGTTTCCAGGTTTTTTTTCCAGGTTTTTAAATGTTAATAATTATGAAAGACAATATAGACAATATTGGTGTTTGAATTTAAATTCTAATGAGGAACTTCATAACTATTAATGAAATGATTCCTTTGACTGTTGAAATGACTCATAAATCACTATAGTTCATATTTAATCATAGAAATATGATCCATATTACAGTTTACTATGATCCCCTCTCTATACATATTCATAACTCGCATTTTCTCTCATCCATAATGCTCTATCACACACAGCAGTAGACAAAAGATGCTGCTAATAGCAACATAGAAAGTTTGTTTAAACCTAAGAAAAATGCATTATGTTGACAATTTTTATCAATAGAGGGTACTATGTAACACATTTTTAGGAAAAGTCAAAGATTTGGGGATTTCAGATGGATACAACTGAAAACAGCCACAGGTAAATTCTACCTGTTGGCAGTTCTAGTGTTAAAGCACAAACATGGACATAAACACTACTATGCTATAAGTCTTTATGTATGTTCCCTCAGCATCTTCAACTATCCTGGAAGCTCCAGCACACACTCCAATTTCACCTCAGACAGAATCCCTCACATTCTTTTGATTTAAATAAAAAATATCAGATAAGCAAGAGTACTCTTCGTCAGAAAAACAACAGCATCATTTTTCATTTTACTGCAGTGGCTGTGTGTCCACATGCCAACCTGTCCTTGAGAAAGTCGGGTCAAGACACAGAGCCGCAAATTACTCTGTGACTATCGGGAGCAATTTGTTGTTCGTGAACAATTTCTTGCATGGGGCTCATTGCCATCAGTGTGTGAGTGGGTGCAGCAACAACCTTGTAAACCACTTTGGACAAATCGCTATATAAGTGCAGTCATTTGCCATTTACAAGCAGTAGTGGGAATAAAAATAATGCCTGTTGTCTTGCCTGGAAGTTGTGTTACATGGTTATTTTGCTGTAAAACCTCTGAGGTAGGAGGACACTGTCCTACCAACAGTCAACATTGGTTTATTTTAACTACAACCTGCCATCACTTTTAAACAAAAAACTCATATGAGCATTATACATTGAAACAATACCATGAAACCTTATGCTAATGACCATATGGCCTTATGTCAACACTAAAGCTAAGCCTTCCATTGTTAATGTAGCCCCACCACTGGCAAAGCTCTAAGAATGGTATAATAGTGAGTAATGATTGCTTTACATTATTCACTTTTGGTGAAAACATTACAGATTCTAGAAGCTACGGACTGCCTCAACAAATCAGAGACACCACACCAAACTCCACCTCACTGGACTCAAATACTGGCCCGTGCTAAAAGACCCTTAAAGTTCCCCAAAAGGTTCCTGGGTAGCTCATTGGTTAAAGAACTGTTGACCTTCAGTTAGTTTTGAACACTGCTAAAATGGAGGCTTGTCAATGACGCTGATGTTGGAGTATCTGTTCTTTGGATAGGAAAATATGCTTCACTCTGTGACACGCATTGATAAATGAGTCTGGTATGTAGAGCAATGTCTTGTGTGTGGTGTGCATTTAATTATGCTCTAACTGGGTTATATTTGGAGTGCTGGTCATTAACATAGTGGCATCAAAGGATGTGTAGCACATATTCTCAGTGTAGACATAGTCAGCCATGTGAAAAATGATGTCAGTGTGCAACTGGATTGCATGGTTTTCCTCCAGTACCTGTAATAAAGCCAACATGCATCCAGATTGATTTAGCATGGAAAGATGTTTACACAATACCAGAATCCAACGTGTTTCTGCAGAAAGAAAGGTGCACATACACTACCCAATAAAATAAATGGAAACAAGATTATGGCAGCATTGTAGCACGCAGGGTATGTGTTATACAACTGCAACCATTTGCTTCAGAGAGCAGAGGGACTATTTCTCCTCTTGGCAGATTAAAGGGAAAATACATTAATCACATGTTGTGCTAAAGCTGAGAGGATGGAAGTAATTGTCTGAAATAGCTTTATCTAAAATTATCTTTCATTGCAACAGCATTTTCGCTTCTTAAAAAAATAGCAGTTTGATTTTGAGTTTCAAGAAAATACTGTGAAGCCCAGCGAGTGGTCCTTGACGATAAGATGCGTTACTTATTACAACATCAGGACTGGACTGGAGTAACAATGTATATTGTAGTGTACAGATGATCAAACAACTGGACGTTATTTTTATGTCATCTTTGTCTTGAAAGATTGAAAAAGATAAACAACACTGTTGAATTAAGTTGAAATCAAATATTTTGACCTCTTCTCATGAAATGATTGTGACAGTGTGATTTAATCTTTATAGATAAACTTTATTGATCAATCTCTTCCAAACATGTCACAGTGAAAAGTAAACCACAAGTAACCTGATGTGTATAAATGAGGTGGACCAAAACAAAATGATTCCATCTTTATGGGCAACAGTGTATTTAATCTGAGTTACTTAATCTGGGTCTTTTCTTTTGTTTCCGTATGCTTAATAGTAATTTACTAATGTTTCTAAAGACATGATGTTTTTTGTTTTATTTTTTGCAGTAGCAGGCTGAGCTACCTGGGCTAACAACAAACCCAAGTCAGACTGAGAAACAAATTAAAGCAGAATGGCAATTCAATGTGATTAACAGGCCATGATCACGAAAATCAAAATCTCTTGCAAGTACTTGCTGCTCATTACATTTTCATATTTCTATCTTCACAATGGCTTAATGCACCCACTCACGTAGATTAATAAGATTGTGTACCAGAGCACTAAAGAATTAACTTATTAAAAGAGTCTTTCAGGAATCAACATTGCGTATTGGGCATAATAACACAGCACCAAGCAAAATGGCTATTGAGCATTTCCAGAGTACGTCTATTTTTAGCTATTCCCCAACTTTTACTAATGAGACTACAGCCACAAAAGTTTGACCACTGAAATGCAGCACAGTGTCTGATGGAGAATTTAAGATAAATGTTCAGATTTAAAATCTATTTTGCAACCTACAACGAACCTTTTTCAGATTTCCACATGTATCAACTCAATACTGCTGTTGCATGGTATTCAAACATACAACAGAGATGTCAGAGTCAGTTATTCAACACCTATAACCATTCCATTGCCTGCCATTGTTTAGTTCTCTGATGAACACAAGGACATCTTTACAAAAGTTTTTACTTTTTCTTTTTCTTACATGAGCTTTTTTATTATGAACGCACAGCATTCATGATACAAATAAATACAAAGGTCAGAGCAACAGAGTCTGGCATTCAATGTGAATTCAAACTACCTTCTAAGAATTCCTTCTCTATATTGTTTTCTTCTTTGTTTCCAGGCAGGCTACAGAGATGTACAGATTCAGGAGGACATAGTGTGCATTTCTTCATCTCCTACCTGTCAGCTGGATTAGTTACTGGTACTTGAGTTGAAATACACAGCAACAAGAAGCCAAACAAATAGGCGAAAAAAACAGTAGGCGGAATATAAAGAAAATGAGACACCACAATCATCACAAAGCCAGAAAGCCACTTATTTTGTGGAAAAAAAAGATCATCTCCTCTATAATCTGCTCATAAATTGGGACATTATTGCAATTACTGACTCATAAAGATTCATTATGCTCGGTCTGGAGCAGTGAGCAGTAGAAATAATGAGAAATGTATTGACTTCTCTCACCACTTTGCTCTAAATGAAGAAAGTCGTGTGGCAAATTAGTTTAAAAAGAAGGTGATTTGTTTGTTGTAGATGTCAGTCGTGGACAGTTTGTGTCTGCATGATGGAATAAAGAGAAATATAACATGAAGCACAAATAATTTGAAGAACTAATATCTGGTGATCTTACTTCTCACCATCAAGCCTTGACGGTGAAGTGTTGATTTTCATAGAACTATCTTAAGCATTTGATTATGTTCATTGTAATATGTTACTGTTACATAGGAGAGAATGAACTTTCCAATAAATGAGTTTATGTCTATTTCTGCTATAACTAAGCCTTAGGAGTATCTTGGTATCTTGTTCATAGATGATGGGAAAATAAAGCGTGACATGGAGCAGCAGTTTGGTGCAGCATCTGCAATTCTGCGGACGGAAAAACAGTCTATTAGCATTTTTTATGCAAATTATACCATGTTTTAAACTAGCCACGTTGCAAATCTGTCCATTCTTTATGCATATGGTCTGTTTCTGATCTCTTTTTACTGTATATATGAGCTAATAATTTGTATACTAATTATAAACTACAAAATGTCTATTATTTTTAAAGTTATTACCCTGCTTACTGACCACATTCCTTAAGAGTTCTCTGAAGAAAAGTTTAATTGAGTTTAATGACTTTTTTTTATTTAGAAATCTCACTGCAATAAATAAATTTGGATTTGTGGACAAGGAGAGCTGGGCTATTGTACATATTTTATTCTAAAATAAGACATTATTTTAAAATTACTTTCTCTTAAATAATTTTTATTGTTTTTACATTTTTATCCGTTATTTTTTATCATTATTCATAGTTTGCTTTGTTCTGCTGTTTCTTGGTTTGATGCCTTTGTAAACATTGTAACTTGCACTGTGACAAATTTCTCACTCACAATTGTATCTTATAATAAAACATGGGTGTGGTTTTAATAACTGTGTTCCCTACAGATGGAGTTACAAAAAAACTTGAAATCTCTCAATATTTTTAAACATTGTAATCATAATCATTTTGAATGCCATGTAATTATTTGTTTTAACGTGCTTGAACATGTATGCTTATAGGATGTTTATTCTTAAAGCAGACTTTCTATTCAAACAGAGGATTGTCTAACGTTCACAAAACATGTAATTTATTCTTTTGTTTTCTGTGTGAGGCCTACTAACAGTCTTCCACTCATTGTAACACTGCTTCAATACAAGCCTGCGCCATGCTACGTGACATGAGATGTTGCGTAATCTTGTGAGGCAGGTACACACCACCTTTCCCGCTCCCACAGCACATGTCGTACTCTCCCCGCTGTGCGGGCTGACAGATAAAGTGCCGGTAGAAACGGGATGCTCTCTGATCACAGTGACTGGAACTAACCGAGGGCCATGTACGGTAACCATGACGACTGGGGAGGGCAGAGCATGGAGCTTCCAGGGGGTGGGCGAGAATGCATTGGCTGAGGTTGGAAGTGAAAAGAGGCAGGTATAGTGTCAGGTATACTGTGGCTCAGTGTAGCATTGCCTGGCAGCAAACACTGCAGCAAACATAAATATATAACTGATTATTCTATTCATCATCATATTGATTCAGAATTGATCTGTTTGCATCTTGCTGGACTGGTTTTGACTTTGCAACAAACTCTGACCAATGTCCTTCAGGTGAGATATGTACAGTAATCCCTCCGTCATGTTCTGGGTCACCGTGAAACTGGATGTGCCCTCAAACCTCTAAAGGCAGGCGTCCAGGAGGAATCCTGATCAGACGCTCGTGCCACCTCAAAAAACAAAAGAGCAATGTTCCCTCAGTGAGCTCCTGAGCGTTTTACCCTCACTGTTTCTTTCAGAACAACTTTAGTCAGACTTTTCCTGAATGATTCCACCACAATATCATCTGGCATGGCTTAAAATAGGCTACAAATTCCCAGTAGACTACTTTGTTTATTTATGTTTTATTTGTTGGTTTGTTTCACAGGGACAACGCACATGAATAAAACATTTCTATAAATGCACCAGAGTTAGCCAAGAGCCTATTTTTCATCTGTAGTCCCTGGACAGCGGTTACAAAGTCACTCTAAAAGAGAATGTAGGATTGAAATGATTAAGTTATTGAGATCATGTATTAGTATGCAGAACAATAATAAAAAACAACAGAAAATATTAATTGTAACATAAAAGGAATATTTCTGCTGTTTTCACCATGATTATGAGTGTCTCTATGACAACTTTCTACAGGTGTGCAGTTTCTACAGGAGTAGTTTTTTTTGTCTGACAGTGCTTTCATTTGAGATGCGTGGATCTGTTCATTTAATGGTCTCAGCTGTACCTCAGCTGTGAGTCGTGTCTTGCTGACATGCACGGCCCTCAGCTCAGCTCAACCTGCATCACAAGAACCACTGGCTGATATGATTTCACTTAAGTGTTCTCAAAGAACATAGTGACATTTTCTACCAGGAGTGCTGTCCCGACCTTTTCCTAGTTCAGGGGGTAACAGGAGGTCAGCTCACCTACAAAGGCTAAATGAGAGAGAGGGCTTGTTTTGACACTAATTATTGTTTTTTATTATTTTATTATTGACATATTTAGCTGATAATAAATCACACCTAAAACTGAAATGGCAATGACCTTAAGGTACAGCCTGTATCTTTATCCAGTTGCTAATATTCTTATCTTAAAAATATACTCAAATACTGTGTGCTTTATAGAGGGGCCCTGCATTAAAATCTGTCTTTAATACCTGACGTTGACATTATGCTTTTGTGGCATCAATTTCCAAATTAGTTTTTAATAGGTGACTAGTGTTCCAGAGAAAAACTACTGGTTGATTTCAAATTATCTACACCGTATCAACAAGCTTGACCTTTAGTTGTTTGGCTTTTGGCTGTTTTTATGTCTGGCAGTTTGCATTTATTTTGAAAAGGGAACAGATTCTCTATGCTGTTTATACGTCTGGACCCAGGGTAGCTCAAGCTGCTTGCGGCATCCACTGGTGGGGTTTGAAACATTGATTAACATTGACTAGAATAGCCTTGTATAGCTCCGGCAGCCTCGGTGCACCGTGAATGCAGGTGATTCTACATAGAGGAAAACATCATTATCAGTATATTTCATTTCTGCCATATCCTGTAAATAGAGTCCATAAATCTGACACACTGGACCTTTAAAGTTTTCTCTGGCATCACAGATGGTAAAAGCATCAGTTGATTTCTTTGTGTTGTTTTGTTGGTATGCGGCAAACACTGCAGCCTCCTCGGCTTAGACTGGAGGTCTTGTTACTTATTCTATGACTTTGATGTAGCTTAATGGTGTACAGCTATAAAAGAGTACTCTACTATGATGCCGCACAGCCACAAAAAAAGTGAAGCAGTTAGATAATTTACTGATGCTGTTATATAACTTTGTGGAGGTCACTTATGTGCAGGAACTTTTGGTTTGCTGGCACCAAATCAATGCCGAACGTCCAGACTCTCGCAGACAGACTTCCCAATTAAGTCTTCCTCCTCTCCGCCCGGGGAGAGCCAGACAACTCAGCAGCAGCAGATCTCCGCCTGAATACATTTTGGACCTTAGCAAAGGCGTTCTCTAGGGCACTGGAAGGGTGGAGGATGATGGGGTGCTGGGGTGAGGCGGGGAGGGGGAGGTGTGATGTTAGTGGAGGTGGGGCTGTCTGCTGTGGCGGCCCACTGCCCTGCTGAGGCCTCAGCAATTAGGGCTATGACATGAAGTGCGGGGCGAGCCCACCATGAATTCTGTCTCGTCAATTTGCAGTGATGTTTGGATCATTGCACACACCACGGGTCACACATCACAAGTCGGCAATTAAGGAGCAGGAGAGAGAAAACTGCAAAAAGATAACAGACTTGGTGAGGGATTTTTGTTTTGTATCCAGCCTTATTAAGCTCATTACTGTATATTTTTAGCCAAAATCGTCCTACTTCTCTGGCAGATCATTTTGCTAACCTCAGTTTTTCAGGGGAACTTTATTTAAAGGCTTTTGCTTTAAAAGGCTGAGAGAAACTATGATGTATGTACTTATTTTCCATTTGATTTCATAATTAAAACATCATGTTGACAGTATCTAACTCATGTATAGAGTTACAATACTTTAACCTTAACATTAACGTTGGCTAACGTTAGCTCAGTTTGTTAGCTGCCTGGACTGTGAGCTCAGAGCACCAGGGGAATGTTCGTGTTTGTACCACAAGCATTTTGGACTGACAGGAAGAGGAGGAGGCCTGGGGCACGGGGGAGTGCCGGAGCAGAGCCACTGTCATGCCAGAACCAGAGCTGGGCAAGCAGGCAATGTAACAGAGTCAGCAGCTTCTATGGACATAAAGGCAGAGAAGGAAGGAGGAAGTTAAGAAGAGAAAAGGAGAGTAAGCGGGCAAGATGTTGTCGAACAAGAGTAAATCTGGGACTGACTTTTAGTGGTTGGTGAGAGGTTGGTGAAAGAAAAAAAAACGCTGGAAGACAGACACCGAGCTGGGCTGACTGCTGTTGGACTATAAGTAGTCGTTTTCTGCACAATGTTCCTTTAAGTGAAATGTGTATGTTTGAGATAATCTAACGAGACTGAGGGACATTGACGGGATCAGAAACATTGAACATCCACTCAACCAACTGAATCACAGTATGTGCTCCTGTCTTCTGATGGGGATTTGGTCATATTGTGTTATGCATGCATTATTGATATGGAAGGTTCTACATGTTTTAGCCATTCAGGGGACTCGATATTTCAGTTTTAATCTATCAAAAGCGTCATCACTGATTTTTCAAAAGGAAAATGTTCTATCAGTAAATGCAGCTAACGAGTACAAGGTATGTTTGTCCTGACAGACAGAGAGGGATGACACCACTGGGTTGGATTTTCATGAAACCTGGGGGAATATTGCATCAAATACTGTCACATTTTAGTATCACAAAGGTGCCTTGCGGGTCAGAATGAGGTGACATATGTGACACTGATTGGCCGACAGAGTCATGCTGTGATGAAGGATGGGATAGATTTCTTTTCCACTCCCCTCCTGCTGTGTCTCTGTCGCTGACTGTTTGGTTTTTCACTTTATCTCATTCCCTCAGTGGAACACATCGAGTACGACAGAGGCTCCCACAGTGATGGAATTTCAGTAATGACAATAGTCTGATGGGAGTTTGGAGATGTTGTGTTCTCAGTGTGATTGCTCAGCTTTTGAGTTATCATTATTGGTAACAGCAGGGGAGGCACTCACAAGAGAGAGCCATAAGCTCTCCAGATAATTTAAATCTAATGTTTGCACTGAACAGTGAAAATCTCACAATAAGACAAAACATGTGGTGATCAATCATCCGATCCACACATACAGATGCCAGCACCTCAAGGTGGGAGGCTACAGCCACACTAGATGTGCACAGTACAACATGGACCTACCAGTGTGCATTCTCCCTGCTCACCTGAGTCAGTCTTCACTGTCTGTTTATTATGTGAAAAAGAGAGAACTGTAAAATAACAACAGGCTTAGAAAGTTTTTGCATGATGCCTGTCCATACTGGCACCCTCCTTCTCTCTCTGTCTCTCTGGGGCGCATAGTACGTTTAAGCATTAAATTATTATTCTTGCCAAACTTTAAGCTTCAGTTGCCAGGTCTATTTTAGAATTCAGAGCTTGTATCACCAAATCACACATCCTACAAGTGTCTCTGTGCTCCAATACTAATATCAGTTAATATCAGTTGCCTCATGTCCTCTAGAGCTGACTGGACTGATTCTCCAGTGTCACGTTTTAAGTCATGTGTCAGTCCTCATCGCATGATGGAATAATATATTGGAATAGTATATATGATAATGCATGGGTAAAACGCAGAGCTTCTTATGTACTGAGCAATATTTGTGTACTTCACATACATCCTGGATCCTGTTTAAGCACTCACTGTTTTTATCACTTAATATTTTATTTTTTTAATAGCTGGAGGAGCTGCAGACCTTTAAAAAGCTACGGGGAATGGATTATATAATGGATTACATTTTTAGTTGATTAAAGTGAGACTATAACTTTTTAAAGAAAGTTTATTTCACACTTAGTAGCTGTGTTTCTTGTGTGTTTTGTTGCTACCGTGTTAATTGGTCCCGCATGGCTGACATTAACTAACGTTAGCAAACATATATTTACCTTCTTAAAACATGCAGAGATGATTTTAGCTTTTTTTTCCTCACGGAAATGTGTTTGAAGATTTCCACCGAATCAGACGTCATTTTTTCTCAATGTACTTGTCAGCTTCGAGGATTCTTGAAATTTGCGCAGAGCTTGGAATGATGACATCACTCACATCTCATCTGTGGATACGCACATTACAAGATTAAAAATGAGACATGACACAAACATGTCAGGTGCAGCACGGCACATCCAGATCACTCCATGCTGTGAAGTAGACATCAGTGGGAACCCGCAAGGAGAATCTACTTTCCCACTTCATTAGAATCTTGAAAGTGAAAGAAATTCTCAGAGAAAGTGCTCAGCGTCTGTTGGCAATTTCCTGTACTGTCTTATGGATGAGAGGGAGGGAAAACTCACCCGTGGCCTTTTAGAGAACTTCTGAAGCGTCACACTTAGCTCTCCTAAACTCTGCGGGGACCAGAGGGAAACCGATGGAGCTAGACGTTCATGGAGTTTTCGTTCCTATCGCATGCTTTCTTTTCCCTCCAAACGGCGGTATAAATGAATCTCGGATGAACCCCGGGAATAGCTATCCCCAAGACACATACAGATTGTGCCTTCGCAAACATCCCTGCAGCCATCCCCGCAGTCACAAACTGACAGGAAACACAGCTTTTAAACCATGTGGCAGCTCCCTCCCATGTGGCCTTTAGCTGTACCATTTGTTTCCCACCACTCACAATATTGCACCACCCTCCATCTTCATCTGCGTCTGACAGGGTGTATTTCTCATTTGAGGATTTTTGAATGCTTGAAAAGCTGAGCATGCTGGCTGGCAGTCTGTTGTAAGGAGCGGTGCCGTGTGCCACCTGTCAAAAATCTTGTTGGTGTGTCAACAGAGCTGCCTTCAGCAGTTAGATCCCTGACTTTAGCGGAAGCTTACGGTGTCTTTCTATCTTTCAGCCAACATACACAACCTCCATCTCTATTTGCTAAGTTCTCTGAGGAGTGACTGTGAAAGCTGGCTGTGGGAACAGACGCAGCTGCCAAGCGGGACGCGCTACGCCGAGCCAAATTCAACCGAATTCAGCCGAGAAATGAAAACACTCAGCAGAAAGTGAAGGAGAGGCGTGGATTAGTGTTTTCCCTATTGTACCACAGAGCGCCAGGCCTCTTTACTGCGGGCTGAACTCATCCTTTGACAAATGGAAAATGAGCAGGTCATGGTGACCAGTGAGGATAGAGAAACGTGTTTCTTACAAGACACAGAGGGGAAAGAAATGCTGTAAGCTAAGAACAGGGCCAAAAAATAACCCCAAAATATTATTTTGCCAACTAAGCTACCAAGAATAAAGTGGCCAGTGGTAGAGTGTAACTCAGAACGTTCACTTAAAGCCTTGCTCCCATCAGGGGGCGCTGTTTCAACGACATGAATCTACTTCCCCTGATCCACATTGTGATTTCCTTGAGATCAACACAGTCTTTGTCCCTTCTCAATTTCTGCTTTTAATCTTCATTCTTCTACTTTTTATTTTTGAGAGAGAAACTATGCACAACCGTGATTTTATTCCAAACAGATCAAATCCAATTCAGTTGCTGGAGTAGTAAAGGCTTAGAAATATACGCTCAAATACTTACAACACACAAAATAAATTGGTGAGGCGAGAAGTTACTTTGAAATGAAACATTTGGAACAGGACAAAAAAAAATCAATATCAATAATAATCTACAAAAGTAGCAAAACCTCTGCCCTGAAAAGAAGACTGGAAAAAATCCTTAAGTGAAAACTTTAAGATTTCACAGTCAAAACACTGAAGAGACTTTGGGACTGAATAATAGTCTTTAACTGGGACTAGCTTCTGGAGAGGATGGTGATTCTTTAGTAGTCTGATTGTCATGTCTTCTTGTGAGGAGGTGGAGAAAGCCCTGAAGTATATGTTTGACTTCAAAGAACCTCTGAGCCTTGAAAACATTGTAAAGATAAAACTGGCTGACGTTCATCTCTTCAGCGCATTTCTTGTGACGGCCGTGAAGCTGATGATGAAGACATGGAATCCACCAACGCTAAATTCATGTTGCACCAACAGCTGAACAATCTCCTGACATGGAACAACAAACTTGAAGAAACAATAAAATATAATTCTACTTTAATCCAATGCAATCCACAATTATTATTTTATTTTTAAAAAATAGTGTGCTGTACGACTGGATAGAGTTTGTATGTAAGATGATGAAACATTATGATGAAGTATTTAATATTCACCTGAATAAGACCTCTGATCCTGTCTGACTTTAACTTTAGCTTTCACTCAGTTTGCAGATGAAGTGCTCCCTGCAGTGGTAATAACCTGGTCATGATTTCATCACACAGGATAGTGCTTTCTGCTCTGACTCTATCTCCTGTCACACTCTTGGTGTCAGATCACTCTCTTATTCAATTTGAGGCAACTCAAGCCAGTCCTTGTAATGTCGGTGGTGATGTTACCACCACCACCACACTGGTCCATCACTGGTGAGCGATTACCTGTGAGCTCTGTGCTCGTTGAGATTACTTTTTCTCTTTACCAAAACAAGACGGTCAGAGTTACTGTACTGATGAAACACATTAAGCAGGCCTGTGTGAGATTAGAAGGCAAATCTCTTAATCGAAACAGGAAGTTTTGCTACCTCTCTTGGCACGGGTGTGTATTAAATTAAAGTGTGCTGCGCGCTGCCAACGCCGCCTGATTCCCTCATCCATTCAGTAACAATAAACACAATCTTAGATTTCTCTTTGTAGCCAAACAGCCATCTGTTAGCTTTTCGCCCCTTGCAGCTCATTATTTCTTTGAATTTTTTTTTTCTGCGGAGAAACACACGAGACAAGCTCACTCATCTCCAGCTCCTTCTCACAGTGCAGTATTCATGTGTTGAATCAGTATTTAGCCTACGTTCTAATACATTTTCAGAGTGTCTTTCTTGAAACATCGTCTAAGCTGGTCCTCAAGCCTCTAAACCAGCCGTGTGCCTCTTCGAGCCCCTTCCAGCTTGTTAAAGAAGACCTACGATGCTGAGTATTGTTAGCCGATGGCGGTTTCCACACGCCTTGAGAATCTACAGCTTGATTCAGCATCTTTAAAAAATATTGAATCATCTCTAACCTTAACCTAACCTCAAGTCTGAGAGAGTTCTCTCAGCCCACAAAATTAACAGCAATCTGTTTGAAACTGCATGTGGATTTAGATTCTACCTCAGTGCTTCTATTACTGAGTCCCAGTGCGGCTTTTGACACCATGGATCACTGTATATTTTGAGGCCAAGTGGAAAATCAATGTGGGATCTGGCCCCTGTGTGGTTAAAGTCTTACTCTGAAAGAACACACCGTGTTTTCCATAGTAAGGCTGTTATCAGACTGAACGGGCAAAGCTGTCTCTACAGCCCTACAAGCTTGAATCATTCAAAACTGGATGACTGATAGCTGGCAGTTCTTTGGAGTCAGAGAGTTTTCATATTTTGGCTGCATTTGTTGCCAGAGTTTAATGTATAATATATATATATATATATATATATATATAATATATATATATATATATATATATATATATATATATATATATATATATATATATGCATGCTAATGACATCACACTTTCCATTCCAGACAGTGTGAGGATTGAGCATCTTGTGAGCCTCAGTGTTTCTAACACTGCCACTGTGCTGCAGCTTCCCACCACCTTAAAGCTCTACCACCTAAATCAAATCAAACCAATATTGTCCTGGATGTGAGACATGATCTCTGACTCACAGCCAACAAAAGAAGCACACCAGAGTGTTGGGATTTCACTGAAGACAAAAGGAGAGAAAGTGAGACCTTTCACCTGCCTGGACTGATGTCTAAAACTCCAATCAGTGAGGTCAGGGAGGCAGCGAGCTGCTGACAGAAGCTGTGTGACTGTGTGTCTGTCTGTGTGTGTGTGTGTGTGTGTGTGTGTGTGTGTGTGTGTGTGTGTGTCTCTGTGTGTGTGTGTGTGTGTCTCTGTGTGTGTATGTGTATGTGTCTGCGCAGTACAGAGGACTCAGGAGCTGTCCACTAAGTGTGGTGCTGAAACCCTCACAGAAATTCTGCTGTACACTGTGGAAACATGCATTATTATGTTCAGGTTTATTTTCTTTGAACAGTTTTAATGAACATGCTACTTTGATATTCTTCCATTACGTGTCAAATTGAACTTCAGTGTGGTTTGTGTTTACAAATGTTTACAAATTATAAATAATTTACGGCTTTCTGAATGAAAAGCCATCTGTGAGAGACAGCTGTCCTACACACACACACACACACACACACATACAGTTATCTTTCACAGGAACGTCATTCAAAGACTTTGTTGTTTTACAGGTCAGTTTTCTCTGAATTATTTTCAAGAAGTTCCTGGAAAGACTTTTGTCATTTGGAGCTAATTACAGAACACTGTGATCAATAGCATTGCACAGCAGGTTAGCTGGACATGCAGATATTTCTAGTGTGGTGTATGTAACTGTTGGATTATCTGCTGATGAGATCAGAAGGAGTACCGTGACCTTTGACATTAGACTGTCCGTTTATAAAGAGATAACCTTGTTGCCTCAGTTTCTTGGAAACTGGTTCTGACTGGATTTTGTTCTTTAGAGATGAAGAACAGAAAAGCAGAAGAAGAAGAGACTCACATGTCTTTTTCTGTGGCCTTGTTCTCGTGGCAGTGTGGGTCTATCTGGGCTAGTGGAAAGGTAGGGTCAAACTGACAATATGTGATGTATGGAGTCGACCTCGTGGCACCAGTACTGCGATAAATATATGCTATAATGCATTAGTCTGACCATAGACTGTTTCTTTATCCACCAGCAAGCATGGTCGAATACATGAGAGTTATACATAATACAATATTTAGAATATTTATTCTTTCAGGAACCCTATTGAACGTTTCTGAGAAATTTCAGATTAATCTAAGAGAGATTTTTTAAAATTGTTTTACATACACTCTAAGAAATGTAAATGTATTCTGAACTACTTTTACAGTATTTGATATATGTGTTATAAAAATGGCAATAAAATGAAAAAAAAAATCAGGAAAATGTTCCTAATATATTAGCAACTGCAAGATCCATGATCCAAGCTCCACCCAATGATACTCTAACAGACACACCAACAGTCTTATTTTTGCTTTTTTCTGTCAGAAGAAAACACTGATGTTATGTCTGTGGTATCACGGTCGGAGCAGCGGAGCTCAGAGCAGAGTGCTGGAGAAGACGTTACAGACGATAACAGAGGTTTTCTCCAGCTTCACTTTGGATGGTCAGGTCAGAGTCACCAGTTCATATGACGGTTTGATACGTTCTGATTGATTTATTGAAGGATGGGTCAATTCTGTTCTGTCAAAGAGATGATTTTTCTTTTTCCTTTATTGTTTGTTAACCATACATCCCTAAACAAGACTTGTGAAAGTGGAGTTTGATGTAAAGTTTGTCTGTGTGTCAAAGCGAAGTTAAAAAAAAAACCTTCTCTGGAGGATCAAAGCATTCTGGGAAACAGTGAAGTAAATTAGACAAGACAGCTTAATGGAGAGGAAGCACATTACCTCATAGACTAACCAGGAGCACATTAAACATCATAGACAGATGAGTTCTGACAGTACAGGCTTTCTAATCGTGCGTAATACTTCACTACAAGACATTCAATATGTTGACAAAATAACTGAGAGGGCATCAGTGTTTTCATCGTCTTGTGAACTGATCAAAAGGTCAACTCTCTTCTGCAGGGGTTTCAATAACTTTGGTTTTGTAGATGTGCTGTCTGTAGCACTGCGTAGACTTCAATCTAAACACAGTCTCCCAGAAAGTAATCCAATGTTCTTTTCTTCTACAGCACAAATCTGTTCTGTAAATCACTCCGTCATCCATCCTTTCAAATGTGTTTGCATAAAGCTGCAATGTTGCTGCTCTGTCAACTGTCACGCTAAAAAAAACCCCAGCTTGAACAAGCTAACAACCGCCGTTTTTTTAATTAATATATGATCAATCCATTTTTTAATCTACAACACAGCAAACTCTCTGTCCCTGGCTTGGAAGGCAGATGCAAAATAAGTCAATGTGAATATTATAGTGACACTGTAAAACTTTCATTTTGACCCACAGATGGTGCTTAAAGTGCCAAGCTCGCTTCTGTCTATACTTATTCCATATGAACAAACACATACTTTGTGCTCAGAAATCTACCATTTGTTGGGAAAAGAGCATTTTTCAGTAACATAGTCCAAAGTCAAAATTTTTGTAGAGCATCCAGTTTTTCCTTTTTTTTCCCTTTTTTTTTAAAGGCGTAGTCGGTTAAACTCAGCTGGAAACATTTACTGCATGAATCCCTATTAAACGTATGGAGAATTTATGGATCTATAGGCTGCAGCTGGTACATATTCTCCCTGCAGAATGCTGCGTAAAAAAACAAATGTGTGGTAGAAATGTGACAGAGATTCAGGTGGATTCCTGCAGGTTCCTGCAGCTGAAGGTCTTTCTCAGCTTTGGTAGCTCTCTTTTTTCGGGATTCTTTGTTTTCACACCCGCTAACAGTTAGTTGCTCTGCTAAAGTGACAAACAGGATGCTCTATCTGTGTGTGTGCGTGTTTCTGCACTAAAGTTGTGTTCACTGCTCGTTTCCAAACCACAGAAGTGTGATAAACGCTGCCATTTCCTGACCTCGCCTCAGATGGCAGCATCTTTATCACTGTGATTGTTCTATAAGCCAATGTTAATTGGGATTTTCAGCTTTGTTCCCCTCCATCATTTCATCCAATCATTTCTCCATTAATGCATTTATTTCTTCATTTGCTAACATATCCTTTCATCTTCCCATTATTGGAATTTCTCCGCTTGTTCAGTCTCTACAGACCAACCCTTTATCCTCCTCTCCCTCACTCTGTTCCTCAATCCTCTCATCAGGCGAGCTCTAGTCTGATCTAATATTAAGGCTCTCTCATATATCAAATGAAGCTTTACGGTCAGGCCAAACATTAACGCTCGCTCTCCACAGCTGTGCTCATCGTCTTCTCTGCTTCTGTGCTTTCATGCAGAGTCAAGCAGTCGCATCCAAAACTCCATTAGAGAAAAAAAAATGTAAGGATGTTTTTTAAAAACAAAAAATGTGTCCAGTAATAATTCAACTATTTGGAGGCAGAGCTCTGTGTGATGTGCCCTACATTGTTTTCTTCAAATAATCACTCTGCTTAAATGGTGGAGTGCTTGTTTTAAACATGTAAGTCTTTATCTCCACAACAGGAAGCATGAATTTGAGGGACAGGGACCAAATTTCATATTTTTCAGTTTTATTGAGCACTAATCATTTAAAAAAAAAAAATGTAATTTCATATCTTAGTGGAGATTGGCAAGGCTTGTTGATCATTGGAGAGTTTTATGGAAGATATTTTAGGAGACTTTTGATTTGATGTAGGTTTGTTCATACTGCACTAATGTATATGTATAATGTAATATTTGTCATATTAAGTGTCTGTGTAATGATACACTCTGCAGTCCCCCTCACCTCTACAGAGCTTCTCATGTCAACCTGGTTTCCAGCCAAAGTAGGCGCCTCTGATAAATCCACTGTACATGACCTGCTTGGCAGCAGACTGCAGACGACAAGTAAAACTCAACAAACAGCACAATGTGAAAGCAAAGCTGAATAATCATGACTTAAAAAATGTGGTCTGAATATTGCACAAAATAATTACGATCATGATTAGCCAGGACAGTTGTGAATAGAAGTTGAGTTCCTCTCACATGGACTGACTGATTGGGATGCAGATGTAAGGAAGCCAAAAAAGCTTTGAAACTTTTCGACAAAGGGTTCAAGTTTCCAGGTTTTTAAGGGTTTATTCTCAGGTGCTGCAGTGTGGTCATTTACAGAAAACTCATATTTACCAAGAATTCTGATTATGAAACATGATCTGACCTTAAAAAAAAAACAAGATCAAATAAATGTAATCCAGAGAGAATCGGATGGATTCTGGAACTGGCGCTCTTAGCACTCAGGACTTGAGTATCGCAACCAGATAGTTTGGATTGATCGTAACACCTTCTCCACTGTGTTGTGCTGAACATCAGACCCCCCCCCCCAGGGCTGCGTGCTCAGCCCCCTCCTGCTGACACTGCTGTACCCATGACATGGAAAGAGCTCCACACCAACATAATCAGATGGATTTCAAAGAAATGAAACTTCGTACCAGGTTTGGTGAGGCAATCAACAGTCTTGAACGCTGGTGCACAGAGAACAACATACTGCTCAAGAGAACTAATGAAGTGATCACTGATTTTAGGAGATTTTAGGAAAAATGAGGCTGAGGCATCTCCCTGTCTGCATGAGTAGAGCTGAGGTGGAGCAGGTGAACAGGGAATCAGAATCACAGAGAACCTCATCACACATCTCCAACCTGATGAAGAATGCTCACAAACAGCTGTTGACAGCTGTTTAACAAAACTTTTAATAATAAAGTAATAATACTGGCCAGAACATCAGTGGTAGCCGTCTACAGAGCATGAGTCATATACAAAGGACACTAAAAGATGATACCACAAAATCATTTAGGCTATTTATGTTTATATTGATGAGCTTTTCTTATCCTTCTTCTCATCCGACCTTGTGTGAATGCAGTATTCAGTAGGACAACTCTTAATTATCATGGTCAGATCTTAGCTCAGCATGTTAGCATGAACAGCAATCAGCACTGAACACAGATTGGTTGTAAAGCGAAGTCTAATACAAATAACACGTTTGACCTGATGGTGCTGAAGAGGATTTATGGAATTTATCCAAAGCTTCCATTAAGAAAAACAATGATGTTGGACACACCGTCAACATCTGTGCGTGTGTGTAGAACCACAGGGCTCCAAACAGGAGCTCATGCTCCTATATATATATATATATATATATATATGTATATATATACGCATACATTTAATTAAAGTAGTGTTCATTTGTTCTTCCATGTTGTCAACAATCTTTAATTGACTTTACCACTAAATGTGACTGGTCTCCATCTCTGATGATCTCTGATTCAGATACAAATGTGTCATTCATTGAGAACAAACAGATGCAGCGTTCACTGCTACCTGCAAAAAAAAAAAAAAACCTCACACGCCCGAGCTGATAAGCAGATTGAAAGCCTCCTCCTCGACTTCATGTTGTAATAAACAATGTAGGAAAGAGCTCATGACAGAAATGAAGCCTGCAGGCTGACAGATAAGAGCTAACGAGGAGGAACGACAATGATTCAACAGGTTATTTCTTTTTTTTACAACACATAACCATGATATTAGTGTCATTTGTTTAATTGAAAATTGTCACAACCTACAATCAACCTAACATCTTCAATGTCAAGTGTTTTGTTAAGTTAATATCATTTTTAGGGATTAAACCTTCAGACACTATTAACATTATCATGGACATTAATGAATGAATAAGACCATGTGCTTAAAGAAAATCCGCCATCAGGATGAGTTCAGGTTAAATTCCAGCAGGTCGACAGTAACCACACATCATATCATCATATCCATCATATCATATCAGAGGAGCTAGAATCCAACTTTTGATGAAAACGCACAATCTCAGCAAACCCAGAAAAACCACTGCCACAATAAAAGCCTCCTAATGTACACACACACAACGTACACACTCAGAATAAAATGAAGATGACGTTGGATAGTTGGTGATGAATGTAAGGAACAGCAGCAGACAAAAGGCAGTAAAAGTAAAAGAGTAACGGCTTTACGTACTGAATCTCTGTGGCTCCAGATCCATGCTGCTTGCTGCTGACTCGCTAAAGCAACTGACACCAAACAGCCAGTGAGCAGAAGAGAGTGTGTGCTGCCGAAGCGCTCTCTACCTCCAACCCTCCCCTCTCTCCCTCCTCTCTCTCTCCTCTCTCTCTCTCCCCCTCTCTCTCTCTCTCTCTCCCTCTCTCTCTCTCTCTCTCTCTCTCTCTCTCTCTCTCTCTCTCTCTCTCTCTCTCTCTCTCTCTCTCTCTCTCTCTCTCTCCTGTCCGTCTCCTGTCTGTGTGGATGTCTCTCTGACGTGATGGTGCTAACCTAATTTTCCTCTTTTTCTGCCCTTCCTCATATTTTCCATCTCTTTCTCTCTGTAATGAGTCTTCCTCACCTCCCCTCACTCTGCCTCAGCTGTCTCTCTCTCTCTCTCTCTCTCTCTCTCTCTCTCTCTCTCTCTCTCTCTCTCTCTCTCTCTCTCTCTCTCTCTCTCTTCTCTCTGTCAGTTCAAAGGACTTTATTAGCATGAAAGTTTGAAGGACAATATTTTCAAAGCATCAAAATATAATTTGATACATATTTAGACAGCATACAGTTACATTAACATGAATAAGACAATGATATTAAGATATTATTTGTGTGGTGTGCATGTTTGTGTGCTGAAGAATGCGTAGAGAGATGTGTAAGAATATGTTTGGAAGGGTAAAGGGGATGCAGTCGTACTGAAATGAATCCAACCACCTCGCTCTCTCTCTCTCCCCTCTCTCTGGCAGTGGGTCGCCATGCGCACAAACTGTGAGTGAAGACTATCTTCTTAATGTGTTGAAAGTAAAGACAGACCGATTATTATTAATGTTATTATTGTCATTATTCCTGTCTGTCAGGTGCTCCGGTGGGACAAAATGTGCACGTTTGACATTTACCTGAGCCACAGATATCACACTCTGACGTTCCTCTTAGTGAGCCAAGACTTAAATCAGCACCTCGACCCTGTCTCAATGTCAATGAGATGATTTCCTAAGTGCGTTCAGTGATATAAAAAAGGTGTCTGATGTGTCTTTTTAGTTTGCCCCTTACTGTTCCACTCTTCAGACTGAAAATAGCTCAGCTTTGTTCTTTAACGTACAGCTCATCAATGCCAGTCAGGTACCTGAAGGTCCAGTGTGTCAGATTCAGAGGGCTCTGTTTACAGAATGTGACAGAAACGAAAAATAATAACCATCATGATGAACTGCCATCTTTCTACAGTAGCCCACAATGGACAAACTAAACACTGGCTCTACACTGTAAAAAAATAAACGAATCATGACTTCACGGTAAAAAGCTCTTAATTACAGTGATTTTTGTTTTAAACAGACTTTATCTGTAAACATAAAGTTTATCTGTTATTTTATGTATTATGTCTATGACAAATTAGTTATTTCTCATTTTAAAAATACAATATTATTTAAAAATACTTTTACTTCTTTCTTAAGTGACATACAAATGTACTGTATGACATATGAAAATGATTATATATAATTCAAAATGTGGCTCATTAAATACACATTTTTACCCAAACTACTATTTCATGCTAGTTTGACATCAGTGTGCATCTTTACGTTCTAACATAATAACTCACTTATTACAGCCATTGTCTGTTTTTTGTATTGTACACCAACCTTGTAGAATAAAAAATGGACAATAAAGGTTTATTTCATGCAATCAGTCAGACAGCATGTTAACAAACCAAATGTATCCAGATGATCTGAAGCACTTTATACAAATCAAACTGGAGATGAGCATGTGGACCTGATGTGGAGAACACTGCTCATCTCTTGTATCTGAAGAGGACTTGTTGTTTTCACCTGACAGTCTGGCTGATCACTTTATTGTTGTGCTGCTTCACGGCCTATTGAACTGCTCATTGCGCTCATCACTGTTGCCAACATGTTTCTCTGTTTTCAATTTACTGAGTTCAGTGTTTTTATTACTGAGAATGGCCAAAGCTGCAAAAATAAATCCAAAGTGGCAATCAACTAGAATATCTCTTAAACATAACGAAGATGATCATAGGCAGGACGGCCTGTCAGTTTCATTCATTTTGGACCAATGCATCAGTGGCTACAGGCTGTTATTGTCTTTACTTTGAATCTTATGTAATCGAGAGAAATGTTGCCGCTACACAGAATTTTCTCAAATGAGATTTTAGTAGATAGCTCAAAAAATTTGTGGTGAAAAATAAACCAAGAAGCAGAACCAGGCTCTGTTTTTCATAATGTTTGCAGAGGCGCTGAATCATGTCATCATGAACACTACCCATGATTCACTGGAGCGCTCAATCCTCCACTCCAAATAGATCACATGAAGGAAGCGAGATGCTCCCAAACTGCTTTTCTTCTAGAGACAGATGGAAGGATGTGAAAACACGGACTGATGACGCCGGCGTGTTCTCTTCCCATGGGATGCTGGAACAATTATTGACCAATTATGGTGACGACACGTGGTTTCACACTCATTTGCAGCTATCATCTCTAACACCGTGCCACAGTGGTTAGGACATACTTTTACACCTGAATGTGTGTGTGTGTGTGTGAAAGTTGGACAGGGATGGAGTGAACAGAGGAAGTGAGCAAACTGAGACAGATGGCAGAAACAGAGAAGAGATGGGACTAATTTAAGCTAAGAGTGGACTAATGGTAGAAAGGCCTGCTAGCACCCATTAGAGGGTGTAATGCTCATTAGAGCAAATGGTATAAAACAAACTGATCATAATGGTCTT
This sequence comes from Nibea albiflora, assembly GCA_014281875.1. Taxonomy (NCBI): domain Eukaryota; kingdom Metazoa; phylum Chordata; class Actinopteri; family Sciaenidae; genus Nibea; species Nibea albiflora. Next base: position 793,975 of record CM024793.1, read on the forward strand.
CCTAGAGCCATATCAGCACTGTGAGGAGCAGCACATTAGCTACAGTGTGTAGCATCACATCGTTTCACGCCAGTTTTGTGCATTAGATTAACCATACGGACACCAGAGAGGTTCAGTCGAGGTACAGCAGTCAGGGTGTGCAAATACAAGCAGGCAAAGTCATCCAATTTTAGTTTAATGGGAAATAGGAGAGTGGTTTACCTACAGGATATACTGTTGCTGATGCACATCATGGCTGACATGTTCATGCACATCTTAACAGTTATGTAGCTGTTAATATATATATATATATATATATTTCCAGATGGTAGTTTCTGTTGGATGATTCAAAATATCCAGGTTTCTCTGAGCACGGTGATGACGATGGCTCCACACGGTGCAATTAGCTTGCTGTGATTAGCGCACAGATCACACTCCCGGGTGTCATGAGGGATTCCATGTCTCCGTTCAGCTGGTTGTCATCGCTTGATGTGACATAGCGACAGTGATTTTGGTAAAGGTTGAAGAGGGTGTAATACACGAAGATGTTGCCTACGTATTTGCTTCGGGTTGCATGCTATCATTCATTACCATGGACCTGAGAGCTTAACACACTGCAACTTAAGAAAACGCATGCAAGTAGCACAAACAGCAGCAGAAAGCAGCAGTTTCCAGGGCACATTAAAAATGGATGAACATGGCTGCGACACACTTGTTGTTGCCATGGTTTGTCACTCAGAGAGTGTATTTGGTTTTTCAGAACAATGTTTGTATCTGTGTGGTTGTGTTTTCTTACACAAATATCAAAATTGTCAACCTCATGGAGAACACCAACGCCACTGGGAATCGTCATCTGTAGGTCTGACATTTCATAGTAATCCATCCATAAACAAACAATCATTCTCTTGTCCAAGAAAGAATCAGATGATGTTGGAGGCCACATGAGTAAAGAGCCCTGTCTTTGTCCCAACACCTCTCATGAACCCCTTTCAAAATGACAATGAATGAAGGAGTAGCAAGTCCTTCAACACAACAGTGGCTCATTTCACTAATTAATCTCCATCTGCCTGGTTAAAGTTATGGCAATTTGCTTAATAATTTGTTCGTAGAGTTTCTTGGCCATCTCTGAACTGACTCTTGGCGATCAATGATGCACAGTTAAGAACCAGCCACTCTGCCAGTCCTTTGAAGGACTTACCCATGGAATTCTGCTTGGTGAGATCTTAATGTGGATGAATAGATCGTGATGCATTATAGCAAGAGGTCTTGACCACATTTCTAAATCAATGGCTTGTGTGTGTGTCTGTGTATTTGTTTGTTTGTGGTCTGGTGATAAGTAGCTCTCCACTTGAACAGTTGAAACCCCGGGTAGAGGCTAATGAAGCCAGTCTTCACACCTTATGGGTTGTTGCAAAGCCAATGAGCCGCTACTGCTTTCAGCCAATAATACTTAACCTTCAGGAGCCCCAGAGCAGACTGATTGATAGATGACCACTGGATTAATGTTGCGAACAACACACACAAGTGAGCTGTAGAGCTGTGATGAATGTTAGCAGCTAACTGAGAGAGGAAATGAATGTGTGAAGATAAAAGCTGGCACCAGGTAGTTGTTGTCCTAGATAGTTATTGAGTGGTAAAGAGTCAGTGTGGTAAAGGGGAACTTTGAGCTTACGAAACGTGACAATGAGGGAGCGAAAAAAACTTTAGTAACAAATTTAAACTAAAGTCATTGTAAATTAGAAACAGCAGTGCATGGGTGTGGTGATGGGTGTGAAACCAAAAGACAATGATACAGGGTGGATGTAAGCTGTAGGAAGGGAGAGACGGACAAATATCAGTAGATGCTGCGATCTGTTTTGTTAGAAAACTTGTCAATGTTGGTACCGTGCCACCGGGAGATGGCGGAGATGTGAGGAGTGGTAACTCACATTGTGCTGATCAGCTGTAAATATACCTTTATGTATGCTTGGTAGTCCCTACAAAGTGATTACAATCATCTTCAGCACAACAGGAACAAGGCCGACTCAAAGCGGATGCAACTTTTCCCTTCAACGTCCCTGTTGTGCGACTGCGGAGAGCACTTTTGATCACAGAGGTATTTCTGTATGTAGGGCAGCCTCTCCTATGAGAGCATTTTGTTGCACTGTGTTCTCATTCATCTTCTTTCACAGAGAAATATCGACTCTCCAAATCAACAAGCTGAAGAAATTTACATAGGATCATGGCAGGTGGTGTTCTTTTGTATTTTTTGATGTGATCCAGTAATTGTTTTGCTGTCTGTCTTCGAGCTACCCTTCATGTATGGCCTAAATTAGCTTTGAAACAGTTCAGTGGTCCAGGAGGGGGCATAAATTGGTTCTTAGTTAGCTCCAGCTTTGATTGAGCAGCCAGATGTAACCTGAGACGAGGGAGGAGAAGAGCATTAAGGCATTGATTTATTCATTCGAGTGGTTCAGAGGTTTTTTTTTCTGGTGCGAGCCCAGACGCACATTCCTTTTCAGGCTGCAAACTCATTTTTGGCTCCACTCATCAGGCACCACAAAGTTTCACTCCAATTGTCTTGATTATTATTGAGTTTTATTCATCTTCACTCATGTTTTCACGTCTAGGTTCCTTTCTTTTTCTTACCATTTTCTCAGATTTGATTCACTTGTTTTTGTCTTATAGATGAGATTATTATTTTCACTTTTCAGAGCTGTTGCTTATATTTCAATAGATTTTGTACTCTTCTTACATTTAAGCAGTTCTATGCTAACATAATCATTTTAGAATTTTGTTGACTGGAGTGAAGGCGGCATTTCTGGTAAAAGATACTGTTGCTGATACTACTGTTGGGGGGTAAAATGTTGTTTGGTTTGTACGTCATGTTATTTGGCAGGCAGTTGGAGCACTTTCGAGATTACCACGGAATTGCCATGTTTGAATCATTGACACAAAATGTATCTAAAAAAGAAAAACATTGGTCTCTATAGCTAATTTCCTTTTCATGAGCACTGAACTTTCAAATTAAAGATGGTACCATTACAGATGGCTTGTTGAGCAACCAGGCTTCATTAAGCGTCAACCACAATCCAGTTCTTTGCCCATGTTTGGATTAGCCAGAAGTGGGGGAGGCAGGACAGCCAAGATGGCCACAACCAGAGCCGTAACACTGAGCTTCACAACAGCTGTGGGTGATGCCATGGAGACTATGTCCATGTTTTATACAGTCTATTGTTAAAATAAAGTTAAACCCTCCATACATGTTATGGGGCACTGTAGATTTAGTGGTATTCTTCTACTCTTCTTCTTTTATCCCCTGTAAAAATCAGTCAGACAGTTCACCTACAACTCCAAAGGAAGATTTCAGTGAGAGACCTCACTAATGTGGCCTGCTAATGGCAAGGAGAAACTAGACTTTGTAGAAACCTGACGAAACATTTGTCGTTTTATATCAGTTTCAGATTCATGCTCAATGTCAGAGGATTCCAGCAGCTAGGTTCAGTTCACTGGAATTTACTGGAAGGAAAAGTAGAGTTAGTGGCTCCTCCTATTTAGCAACTGTATTTTGAACCAGAGGCTCATCTTTAGCAGAGAAAACAGGTGGTTTGACTTAATTTCTTCCAACCTGTGTGTGTCTCTGTCGCCTGCCATTGGCAGATGGCTCTGTAAGAACTGAGCCTCATTTTGTTTTTTGAGAAATTATGCAGTGGAGCATTATTTACATCACTGTGATAAAGCTGGTGGAGTGTGCTCGTCCTCTCCGAAGAGGCATAATTTGTTTAATGTGCTGAAAACTCAAAATGAAATTCTTGTTGATAAAATGGCACAGTGAGAATCTGCCCCGTTCAAGCCCTGCTTCTCCATTTCTAGAGCACACACTCATCCAAATAATATCATGCTGCAACCAAATGTAATGTGCTCTGTTGCCTTGTGCACAGTGTGTACATATTCATGCATAGACACACTCAGAGGGTTAGGAACCTATCCAAGGCTCACAGTCCTATTCATGTGGTGCAGCTGAGGACAAACCTCTTTTCTCTGCTGCAGTTACGGATGCCGTATATCCCCTCCGGCCCGACGCAGAACACTGCAGACATGTTTCTCTCCGCCTCTCCCTGACTGCTTTTCTTACAGCCACTCTCGTGGCTGTGTGTCCTCTTCCTTTTCTTTGGGTTCATCATTATCATTTGTTTCTCAGATTTGGTCTTGATTTAACTTTTATTTCAGATTAACAACTCAACAAGTCGTTTAACACTCCTCTGCAAATTTACCTTGAGGACAGTGATAACTTACTTGCAGATCCCTGTGGTACATCACCATGGTGATCTTGAACAGCAGTTTTCAGGCTTTTTCATATAGAACAAGGTATTAAAGACAAATAGTCCATGAAATGTAGGACTTGGGTTACCAAAAAATGTGGTCCTTGATCTGATGACGTAATATCAGGGCCAGAATCACAAAATTTGATACTAATATGTACATGCAAAGGAAAAGCAATGTGTCATCATTTATAAATGCGTCATTAATCTACCTCTGAATAGATTTCCATTTCTTTACATTAAGAATAAAGAAAGAGTTCAAACACCAAGGCTGACAAAATATTCTGGTTCTAAGCAAATAAGTAAGTTATTGTCAAACACGTACATCTGTTGAGGTTGTCTTAAAAGCAGATAGATTTCTGACCATGATGCTCTATGAAAAGGGTTCACAGAGTTCTCACTTTTTCAAGTGATCTCAGTGAAAAGTGCTGTCGTGTTGATATCAGGACACTGAGAGTGCTAACTGAAGATGCGCTCATGTTCTCACACATACATACATGTATGATTCTTGCTGATATTTCATAGTAACAATCAATCAAATTTGTGAAAGGTAAGTTCATCTCTACAGAGCTTTTTAGCCTCTTTGAGCTCACTGTTTTGGGTTTTGTTTTGTTTTGTTTTTTATAACACACAACTTTACTGCTTTGAGTCAGCCTCACAGCTCCGTCTACATGAATTTCAGCAGCACCAAGCAGCTGTTCTCAGAGAAAAAGCTTTAAAAACCCACTGGCCCGTTTTTGTAGTTTCCACAAAAAAAACTTCTCTGACCACTAGACAGCACAGTAACTGTCCCTGAATGAGGACAATAGGTCTAAGCTGAAAATAAAGTATTATGGTGCAGGGTAGCCAAATTCTAATGTCCCCATATGAGGATGCGGGTTGCAGGAGGGTACACTACCTGGTCAGCGGCGACAGATCAAAACAGAGCCAGAAGGAGAGTGACTATTGGATTTCAGCTGGACACAAATAATGGGCAGCAGGTGTTCCAGATGAATACAGGTGAAGACCTCTAGAGTTAACTAATGTGATGTGGACCAAACAACTGCATCAGAGTTGGCATGGTGAAAGTGGCCTGAGCGTTTTGCCGCTATTCATGTAGGGCAAGCTAATTTGGCTGTGGGACTTGTAATGCAGCAACAAGCTTAAGATTTATGCGTGTGTGTGTGTGTGTGTGTGTGTGTGTGTGTGTGTGTGTGTGTTGAATACCACTTTACTCCCTCTTTCAATTTGAGATTGTAATGAGCTTGGTTAAGTGACCTGAGGTTTTTAAGCATAAAATGGATCTCAATTTTTTAATAACATGACAATCACAGCCTGAGGAGGCACAAATGGTAGGAATACCAAAAGAGCAGAGGAGTATAGAGAGGTGAGCTGACACCAGGCTTCACAATTGAAGGATTTTAAAGGCAAATATGGGTCCGGTGATAGTGATCCAGTCTACTGAACACGCTGCTTTAGTGGAAAAATGATGCATATCCACTCAGAAATGATTAATTACATGTGACTGATGGCAAAAATGAGATGCTCAAGTTTCTTTCATTGCAAAAAAACAGCAGGAGACAGATGTAATTATCGGTTTGCTTACCTGAGGTTGACATGGGTCTTTTATCAAACTCAGCATATCAAAGTGTCAGTGTTATCCAATTATAATATATGGGAATCTTTAATCACCTAAAAGGCTTCAGGGCTGTGAGACTCAAAGGACTGATAAACAATCTAAAAGAAGTGTCTCATGTTGGACTGAATCATTTTGCACTCTGAGAAGAATATGTGTTACTTGTTTAACTAGACAAGAAAATAGTTAGTAAAAGTTATGATTTAGGAGGCTCCATTTACAGAATATGGTAGAAATGGGGAGACTGTTGAAGTGTCCAAGATACTGAATGTGTATGAATGGTTAGTTCCTTAAACTGATGAGTACTTGCATGGCAGCCAATGCCATCAGTGTATGAATGTCTGTGAACTCTATTGTAAAAGCGCTTTTAGTCAGAAGACTAGATTAGAAAGGTGCTATAGTACAGTCCATTTACCATCTACCACTAGTGTGTAATCATCTGAAAATAAGAATCCCCCCAGTCTAGTGCCTCCATTAAATTAATAAAGAATAGCTTTTGGTTGCTCCATTTTAATCATAATAATTATTGCTCTTCACATTCCAATACTTAATAAGCACGCTCAATCACAGTACATATATATATACCCAAAGTAACGTGCTCCTCTGGTAAAAAAATTTCCCTTGAGCTTTGATGTTGTATGTAGGTTAAACCACAATCAACATGCTCTTCAATATTGCATGATGCCATCTTCATTATCCTTCCCTACTGCCTCTATATTGGCTCACACCTCACCACCACCAGCTCCATGTTATGCACATTAGGATATTTTATCATTATAGTGTGCTATATTATTCATTAGCCTAGCGTGTGGCAGTTGGTAAATGGCAACGAGCAAGCCAGAGGTGCTATTGGTGCTAATTGCTTTGGATAGATAATGAGAGTCAATGTAAGGAGAGCCATCCTTTGGGGATGAGGGTGTATTTAAGTGTATACACACACACACACACACACATACAAGGATACAAGATAACATTTTCATGTAGCCATGCGAGCTGAGTACTGATCCATTACAAACATGTATGCAGAAAGAGCATACATTAACACAAACTGTAAAGGCGCTCAAACACATCTCAATTCCTGTGGTGGAAAGAGTCAGAGCAGATGAATGTTATGATATTATAGTGACATCTGGGTGTTTATGTTTAAGAAGCATTAGAGTGACATTATGTAGATTTTCTACCGTGAAAAAGAGATTTTGATGGTACACTGACTGAAGTCACACACCACCAACTATTTCACTGATTTTGGTGAAACTGGATCGTATTTTATGGAGAAAATGTTTTCCCTCTGATGCCCACCAGCTTCATCTCTCTGTGACTCACAGTTTCATAATGTATGAAGTAAACTGCTGTGAACGATAGCTGCTGTTAGCTCAGTTTGTTCAGACTGTGAGCTGAGCACTGGTGGAGTGTTAGTGTTAGTACCACAGGTATTTCAGACCACCTGGAAGAGGAGGAGGTTTTCAGGCTAAGCAGGCCACGTAACTGGGCCCAGCAGCCTCTGTAGACATAATGGCAGAGGCGAGGAGGGGATGGACTGAAGAAGCTAAGAAGACAAAAGGAGAGAGTGACTAAGTCAGTGGATGCCAGCAAATCTGGAACTGACTTTTAGCCGCTGGCTAGAGCTTCATGAAATAAGAGACAGATGCCGAGCTGGGCTTCTTGCTGTTAGACTAGTTAATAATATGGTGTAATGCTGCCTAACACCATATTACTCATATTACTCTATGTGCTCTTGTTTGAACAATCTGATTGGTTGATTCAAGTTTATGTTGTTTTAGGGAGGCCATAAGTTGTGAAAGGTTCAACCAAACCTAGTTTTCCTGCTCTCAACATCATTCTGTGCTGAGCAGCAGGAACCAGGACTCTACATCCCTTTGCATTGGATGAAAGGTAAGAACTCTGACAGGCCAGCAATCTGTCCTGAGCTATCAAATAAAGACCATTCTCATTTACATGTAATTTAGTTTCTAGTTCATGTGAGTGTTTTTCATGGATCTTTAAAGTCATTGTATGGTAAGAGAAAATAAAGGGAATAACTTTGTTCTCTCCTTTCCATCTTTATCAATCTAGATTTGCAGATTGTAAAAGACAATTCCATACTACATTATGAGCAAATCAAGCAGCACTAGAAATGGAACACTTTCCAGATGCCCTCACAGTACAGGTCAAGCAGTGAGGAAATGAGCTCATTAACCCCGGACCACTTCACTTTGACTAAACTGAGGAAACACAGAGAGATGAATGGAAGACATCCCTCAACAAATCAGCTTTCCATCACGTGGAATCTGATGCCAAGACAATGACTTAATTAAAGCTCCATCTGTCATTTGTGGAAAATGATGGTGAGTGTTTGTGAAGAGAGCAGATTGCCTGGCTGAGAAAGTGGGTTTGAAAGGGAGGGAGCTGCACTGCCCCCCTCTGTCTGTAGGTACTGTAGAGTAACAAGAAAATACACGCTTCACCTATTACAGTTCAAACTTAACGAAAATAATATACTCTCACGATTCTGTATTGTAATTTAAGTCTAATGAGGAGGGACATATTAAAAAAATTCAAAATGTGATTGTGATGAAACAACAAAGTCACACAGGCTGAATCAGAGCTTTCTCCACTAGGCCTTATGTTGCCTAAGAGAATATTAGGCTGCCAGTAAATAAACATATACATATATATAGATTTAGTTAATATTGTTTAACCGAAAACACAGGTGGCAGCCTTGAGTTTGTCTTGAATTGTTTTGTGTTTTGTGTTTACGGCTTAAGAACAAGCAGCATCTTAAACAGGTTTCACGCTGTACTCCAGTGCACAAATGAATATATGTTGCCAGGATTTCATTAACCACTACAGTATATCTGGTATATGTTGGTCTTCCTTTATTGCAGTAATCATTGTATTGATTTATGGTTGCATTTATCCATCAATCTGAATGTTTCTATGTATTTGTAGTTATTAGCTGTCTTTCATCTTTTATTTATAAAGAACTTGATTTTGAGGTTTGTGTATATGAAGTATTACAGTCACTTTACATGAGTCAAGGCAACTTAAACTTAAAATTGAGACTGATTTATTTATTGTTTATCGTCTTCCTTGTTTTCAGGAGCTGCCTCGAGGTACATTCTAATGCATGTTCATTTCTGTTATTTAATATTGATTACTTCTGATCGCCCACATTTGTTTTTGTTTTGTTTTTTAAATACTTTGGCATATTTCAGCTATTGTTGCTGCACATGTAACCCCAGAGTTTCCTCCATTTATTACACACATTACCTTTCATGAATGTCAGTCAATAAATACTCATGTTTAATTATTGCAGTGCTCTTTAACTCTTTAAGCCAGTATTAGTTTATCAATATATCGACATGCTCACACATACACAGACTGCGATTGACAGCCTCCATCCACCCTGAGATTGAGCAGATGGTTTTTGATTGTGTTTGATTCTACAGCTGTGAGTAAATTGGACGATTTGGGCTTTAGGTAAACACAGCGACTGTTCGAGCCCCTTCAAACACCTGCAGATTCCTCTCTGTCTGTTATTCACACACATTCATTCTCTCCATCTGTCTGGAAGTGTTTGCTGGTTGCTTCATATTTCGTTTCGGGCTTTGACATATGCATAAAGTATTGTAACAGCCACCGGATGGGTCATAGCTAATGGTTCATGGTTGTTTGTACCATCAAAATTACAAAGAAAAATTACACAGTAATAATTCCTATATAGAAAAAAGACCGGTCAATAGTTGACTTTCTGAATTCTGGCACACAGCACAGGAGCAGTCAAGTAAAGGAAAAGAAAGAAATTGTAATAATTGTAAATAAATTACTTGTCCTGATCACAGCTGTTAAATACTTTTATGAGCTTATGAGTTATGGTTCTTTCTCAGCTTCATTGAGTTTTTAACTGTGGGAGTTGGCTTGGCATGACTTATAGAAGCCCAAAATACACCACATCAGTGACTAACCTAAGAACATTACCTGGGTCAGATGGCATGCAGGCCAGCAACAGTTGTTCTATTCTTCTGCAAATGCTCTTTCACTAATTATTAGTCATAGTTTGTGTTGTGTGTGCAGTTTGTTGTTCTCATGATGTGGTGAAAAGTTTTCACCATGTTCTTTGTATTTTTGTTAAACTGCATCTCCATCTTTGCACAAAAATTTCGCATCAATCGAGCCATTGATCAACCCACTGGCAGCGTCTGACCTGTCTGTGCATAGTTTAGCAGGATGGGCAGGAATTGCAAAAACAGCAGCAGGCTGAAATGTGTGGGACTTTATATTGTCATTCACAACAAATGGTGCAATCCTGGTCATATCACTGTTAAAGAATGTGTGTGTAGCCTGGAAATTCATCTCAAAGCGTGGGCCAGACTGAAGCCTGAGAGGCTGCTTTATGCTGTGCAACATCCTGCCTTCCTTAGAAGGCACTCCCTAGAACCTTCAACAAGTACAGACTGGTGGCGTTGACCTCCCACCTGATGACTTCCATGGACAGGCTGATCTTTGTCACACCCATACCCCTGGTTACACCATCATTGGGCCTCCTTCAGAGGAGTATAAGACGTCATTATCTTCCTCCCCCATGTCTACACTCACCTGGACAGACCAATAGCACTGTGAAGGTCCAGTTCTTTGATTTTTCCATCCAGCCTGCTGAAAACAAGCTGACAGTGATGAAGGACACTCCTTGGGTTGAGATTGTGGACTTTCTGACTGGCCAGCTCCGTGACAAATCGCTGAGCATATGGGCTGCATTAGCGAGGGGGCTTACCTGCCTATCTGTGTGTGCACCTGCCTGTAAGCTTATTTGCATCTTCAAGCTGTCATTAAATGTCTATCTGTCGAATGTCCACATACGGCTCCTTTCTGCCTTATGCTCTGAGCCCAACACACAATCAATAGTTATGCAGGTAAAATTGCAGAAAATGTGAAGCGACGTGAAGCATTAAAATGAGCTTTGGATGACGCTGAAAAGGTGTGTAGAGCTAGCAAAATGGCATCAGTTCCGCGGCCTGCGTGGACAGGTGGATCTTTTAAAAGAGAAGTGTACCTGTCAGACGCACATGAGACTGATAAAAAACTGAAACTGAAAAATGTGGCTGACATGCCTAAAGGGTTTATTGTCTTAAGCTTAGTGTTTTAAATCAATGAATCTCTTGGTCTCATTCTCATTCTTCTCTTCTCTCTGTCTCCTCCTCTCTCTGCTCTCTGTGTCTTAAGCCACTGAATTTCCTGAATGACCTACAAACTCAAATCTAGATGGTGAGCCGGAGGGCTGAGGACACATACACATCCAGTTTGCCTCTGATGTAGCATACACTGGAACTGTCCACAGCAGTGCACAGCTCTGTTTCTGTGCTGGGATCACTGCCTGCTTCTCCAAAATGTCAGTGTGCTGACTGCCGTCTACTATAGTAGATGACTACACTGACTATGGATAAGTGCTTTATACCAACCCACAGAATACCTGAACTAAGATGCAATGCACATCAGCCTGGAAAAGCACACATCTTGGTGATAAAAGCTGAGAGTGTAGAACCTCATGAATCATCTGGACCTGGATGTTTCTGCAGAGCTGCTTCTCTTCGTACAGCAGCTGACCCTGACAGCTCTGTGGAAATGGGTCACCAACTCAGACAGGCCAGACTTCATGGAGTGTACAGTCAATCCTCTGAGGATGTACAGTTAGCAAAAGAACTGGCCCTGTCAGTCAACACATTTCTTACATTTCCAAAAATGCCCCTTCATCCAGGAAACATTTTTCACAAATTTACATGCTTGTGAACACCGGGGGCATGTGTGGAACACATCCAACTCCAAACTCAAGTTGCTTGAGGCAGGTTAACTGAGGCGATACTGTCTGAGGAAGAAAGATTGTTTGTTTTTTTCTGCCTCGACTACACTGAGCATGATTGTTAAAACATTTGTTGTGGAGGCAGAATCTGTCTGGTCATGACACAAAAATGAACACTGTCTGTGTTTCCACACATCCGAAATGAAAGCAAAGCTGAATTTAGCTCATTTAGATGACAAACCACAACTGGAATTACAAATGTCATGAATAAGGTACATTTTTATGTACAACATAATGTATTAATACAAAGGTACCAACACATCTGCTGGCCTGTGCTCCTCACTAGCAAAGCAAACAGATTACTCACTGTGTGCACAAATGAGGTAACGTTTTGAGATCAAAACATTTGTAGTTGAATGAATTCAATAATCCCAGAACAATGAATTCATGTGAGATCAGAAATTACTCATTCATATATACAAAGCAGGTCATTTGAGAGCTGCTCTGCTCTGCTCCGCAAGCTCCAATTTTGGGTTTGTGAGGTAGACACCATCAAAACGTTTAAGAGTAGGCTTAAGACTTAAGTCCTTTTTGATAGAGCTTATAGTTAGGGCTGGCTCAGGTCATCACCATCTGTAAACATACCTGTCTCATTAATGCATGTTAATGCATGTTACTAACTAAACTTCTTCCCTGAAGTGTCATGACATAATCTTTGGTATGATTTGGCACTTTATAAATAAATAAAATTCAATTGAATTGAATTGAATTGCTCTGTGAGCATAAATTAAGTGATCCGAGAGCTCAGTTCAAAAGAGACTGTTTATAACATGCAGTCTTCAGACCTCCAGATCTCCTTCCACTCCATCAGTCCCCATCAATACCCATTTTAGCTAATCGTGTTTAACACTGCAAGAAAACAAATAACTGACCAATTATTGACCGGTACGACCCCAGCGCTCTTCTATCCATGTGTGGCAACAACAATTAAGGCTAAAACGCAGCAATCTGTCAGAACCTGCACACGCAGCCAATCAAATCTCTCCCTGCAGCATGGCCCTCAGTTTTCTCCCAGCTGTTGTGTGCAATCACCAAAGTCAGTCTCCATTCTGCAAATCAGAGGAGCGCATAGCCAGAGGAGTGAAATGCAGGTTTTAGCAGAGCGACCAGTCAATAGATTATAGATTGCTAGTGAATCACAAAGTGTAATTGAAATAACTGAATAATATTCCTTAGCTTTTATTTGATTTCAAAATCTTGTTGTGTGTGTTCAGAGTTATTGTGAAAGTTCCATTCTTTCTTATTTACATTTATATTTGATTTCACTTGTTTTATCAGTTGGCTGTGAAATGAATTAAAGCAACAAAACGTTGATTTAATTTGAGTTTGTCTGCTTCTGTTTCATTACTTTAGCACAGTGATGAAACAATGAATGCCAAATGAAGGAAAAAATAATAATACATTTATTAGCATGTGATTTCCTCATTTTAATCATTCGTCCTGGAGCAGCGTTCACTCCACCATTTGATCTGCAATCAGAGCTTTGTAAGAATTACAAAGCCAAGTGTCAAATGATTTATATGCATTCTTATTTATTATAAGTGTCAATTATATACAAGCTCTGACAGAAACGTGTTGCTGTTGGTGCATAGCTGGTTTGTGGCAGAGGGTGGAATGCTATTGACATTGATCTGTGAGACTTCATTTGAAAAAGTTCAGATGATATTGTTAATTGTTAAACTTGTCTCGTGTTTGCAGAATAGCGTGTTCTTTCCAGTCGTACAATAAAATAAAGTTGAGCCACTGCAGCAGCTGAGCAAGAAAAGCAGTCTGTTGAGAAACAGAGACCCACTTGACCTTTGCAATTATTTCATTATTTATGCAGCATCTGGGTCTGCATGAAAATGTACTTTTGCTTGATAAAGCTGCTCTGCACCATTTCATTTCCTGTAACTAGTTAGTGGAGCATGTGAGGTGAAAGCACACAGTGATGTCAGGAGACTTACAACTATATTTATAGTTAGTACTTTGAATCTACCACAATAAAATGCATATGCAAGCGCATAAACACAACTTCTAACAAACACATTGATATTTGTGTTTCACTCTGGCCAGCAAGCATTGCATTCACCTCCCACCTCTATCGCCTCGCTGAGACACAATTTACTGCAATCATCACACCGCTTTTTCTCATAGTCCAAACTAAACACACAGACATCACACACACCTTGTTACAATCAGTGAAATGTACTTTTGTCATAACTTTCTTTGCAGTGTTTGTCATGGAGAGACGTCCAAATGGCACCTCCTATGAGACATCTTGTCTCATAATCATCACATTCAGACTCTTTCTTCACGATCAGCCGTTGTCTGCACAGCTTGACAGAAAACAGGAAACTGGTAGTGCAAAGCATGTATCCAAACATGTATCCCCCTACTGAGGGCACAAACGCTCTCAAATATGTTATGCTAAGGAAAGTGTACCACGTCCCTGATGGCAAGAGTTGAAACTCTGCATAAAGGTGAGGTGATGAAGGTCTGCCAAGACCTCATTTGTCCTCTGAGTGGCACTCTGGCCAAGACCATTCAAGTTTATGGTCTTTCCCAGCTAATTTAATCCCAACTTTAACCATGCTTAGGCTGTCAGTTAAAATTAACTCCATAAAAGATAAATAAAGTATTCATGAACACATCTCTCACCCACTCAGTAGATGAACTGATCAGCGATCACATAAACTCCAGCCTGCATGTTCTGCTTTGTTTAGGACCATATGAAATGAGGGTGGATGCTTCTTCCTGTTTATGTGACAGCATCACTTCAGCTGCAGAGTTAATCTGCTCTTTGTGGTTAGTTAGTGCCACAGCTGCACTACAAGTTAAGACTGTGCTCTATGTAGAGGACCAACATGTCCACCATTCTTTGACACAATCATCTCTTCTTCTCACCTCTACTACATCTCCATCAGACTCCAGACACTGTCCGGAGGCGGGCATTTGATTTCAGCAAGCCAACAACATGCATGAAGTTAAACAGCACTATCCAGAGCACACCATGAGAGCTGACACATTCACACTTACAGGCAGATTCTCTGCACAATGTCAGCCTGCCTTAATGAAACAAGCACTCATCAGCATGCACAGGGTTCACACAGATCGCAGAGGCAATCACTTACCAACATTGATGACATTGGCAGACAGGAAGTGGCTGCAGGGAAGGCTGGCAGTGCTCACAAAAGAGTCGCCATCTGTTGTCACTGTCGTCCTGGACCTCAGCGACGGGTTGGGGGAGTCAGTGACCATGGCCATTCTAGCCGCCACAGAATCCATGACTACCGAGGGATGATGATGGATGGAAGTCAGAGTAATCGTGCAGGGTTTTTCAGTTTCTGATTTTTCCACACTCCCAAAAGTTTGTATGCAAGTGCCTCTTATAAAATCCAGTGGTAAAAAGTAACCAAAAATGGAGCTCAAGAAATATAGTACGTCCTTGTCAAAAATATTCCATAAATCACTAAACTGAACTGAACTTCAGTCGTGTTGAAAAGCTGGTTGGAAAAAGAAAACTACTATCTAAGCTTGCTAGGTATCAGACCAATCCCAAAAAGATGTCATAGAAGGAAGTCTTTGATGAAAACTCCCAGACACATTCCAGAAAAGACGTTTGACAGGATCCTCAAATTACATGTTTTTATCAGTGTTAAGACGCTGCGAAGGCCAAAAGAACATTCTGTGTTTCCTCTGTGAAAAGCAGATCAAGATGAAGGACAACTGTCAGAAGTTATCACTTAAAAATCCTGGTCCTTGGTCCTCCTGGTCCAAACCTCAGTCCCAGGCAGGCTCTGAGCCTCTGCAGTCACCTACAGCAGTGGAGTCAGACAGAGACAGAGAAGGAGGGGAAAGACATGAGACACGAGACTTCATGTTACTTGGGAAGATAAACAACACATGGGAACACATATTACACGTGTTTGCAGTTTCCGACAGATTTCATGTGTGTCATTGAAAACCCTACTCCTCTACGTCTTGCATGGACAATGTCAAACCATGAGCTTTGCTTGAAAACATTAATAGAAAATAAATCAGTAAAAACCAAATACACTGTAAAAAAATAAAAATAAATAAAAGACATGCACAGACACACAAACCAATGTTTTCAATGGAAAAGAATGAAACAATGAAATTATGATGATGAATTCCATTTTGCTGCTTCACTTTCAGGGTCCTGATGTTGTGCATAAAACCAACAGGTAGCCTAATTTATCACACACATGATGAGGTGAACCCAGCACATAGACATATTATGAAGCAAAAGGAGAGGAGACATAACAGGCAGCAATAAAAACCACTCAATCCACTGTACACCACCAACCAACAACTGTAGACGACCAAACTGGAGCTTAAAGCAGACGACACAAAAAGAATGAATTGATAATGTTGTGTGTCACCCTGGGTGTGTAAAACAGCAAGTGTTTGCTAACATGGTATCCAACAATGATATATTCATGAGGTGGTTTTTAGTTCATTCTGTCAGCCCCAAGTGGCTTAAAAAATCTATTAATGCATCTTAAAAAAAGAACTCCACTGAATAACCACTGCACTCCTGTAACACAGCTTGACTCGAGGCAGCTTTGCGGAAAAAAAGTTATCAAAATCAATGCAGCAAAATTAGCCTGCAGCAGAGATGAGGGGCAGAGGTCCAACAAACTTCCTTCACACCCACAGTTTTTATACATTTTCAAACTTACAGATACTGACTGACAAAATAAGTTACAACTATACTGTAACTTTCTCACATATGTAGTATGCTCCCCAACACAAAACAATACTCTCCCACTTTAAGCAGCCAGTCCCAGTGTTGTATTCATATGTTCTCCAGTGCATGTGATC
Organism: Nibea albiflora; assembly: GCA_014281875.1. NCBI lineage: Eukaryota > Metazoa > Chordata > Actinopteri > Sciaenidae > Nibea > Nibea albiflora. The sequence continues at coordinate 810,551 of CM024793.1, forward strand.
GGTTGTACACAATCATATGACACATGGACTAATCACAAGCCCATATATCAGCTTAAAAATAGCATCCGATTTTATCGCACATCTCTCAGCGTGCGTGAATACATATGACCAGCTCTAGCTGTGGGTCACTGAGGGTCACTCCATGCTGTCCTTTGGGCTTGCTCAAACTTCACTTGACCTCAGTTTCCATTAACAATACTGCTGCCGCTGCTGCTGCTGCTATATTTGGATGACACGACACATGTGTGCAATGATTCAGATAGCTGTGTCAAAATTCCAAAATCAGAGGCATCAGCGAGCTGACACAGAACTGTAGATGGAGACAGAGATGACACAACAGAGTAGAAAACATAAAGAACATAAACATAAATGTAAGTTTTAAATGTTGAGGTTAAAAATCTAACACAACATTTTTTTAAGGCTTCCAAGATATCCATTCATTCCTTTGACAAAAGTTCAGCCTGCGTACACCAGAGCATGACATCTCCCGACATGTTACACCACACCTCGACTCAGGTCAGCTCTGCTACCTAAACTTCTTTTGTTTACCTACATTCAAACCATCCGCCACACGGAGACCCTCCCATGTGAAGATTAGATGAACAGGAATACAGTTACCTCTCAGTGAAGAGTTCCTTTAAATCAGCTTTTAATGTCGGAAGCTTCAGTACCGTGTATGTGATCCGCCACCCCGCTAAGGACTGAAGAACAATATGTGTGTGTGATGTATGGTTTGGGAGTCAGTGAAGACTAGCCAGACACAGTGGGCCGGCTGGCAGACGTGTTGAGAACTGTTTTGAAAAGGTTGGCGGGCCGATTGCCTGAGCTGCAGGTCTGGGCACGTTCCTGTTGCCATCAAACACACATACACACACACACACACACAGTGTGTGTGCTTGTAAGTGCTTGGGTTTACGTGTGTGACTACAGCTGGAATGTGAAGTGGTAATTCCAATGTCAACATGCTGTCGGAAGCTTTTCACCCATTCATTGATTAAGGAATTTGAAATAATGTTAGCTTCAGGTGAACCTTGGAGTTCTAAAGCAGGTTTTCAATGATGGTTGCGTCTGTTTGGAGTGAAACATCTATGGTGAAGAGCATAGGCTCCAAACAGCCATCAATGGAGGGCATCTAACCCCTTTGTACTGAGCGTTTTAAGAGTCACTCAAAGCATTCATTCATTAGTTCAGGGGCAACAGGATGTTCAGTCTACTCTGATTTGGTACATTCAGAGAGGAACCTGATGCTACTGAAGTGACTTGTGCTGGGAAATGTATTGCTACATTACAGCAATGGCTGATTCTAACAAAATATGACCCCACAATTCAAAGTTTCAGACAAATGATGTTTTGTGTGCTGATGTCCTTGAATGTCTTATGTTGTCCACAACCCAATTTTTGGGTTACTCTCTGTCATTGAAGAAACTAGAAAATCTAAGGAGCCTTTTTTTTTCGTGAAAATGATTAATTGATTATTAAAATAGTGATTAATTTCAATTGTGGATAATAACTGATTAACTGATCAGCTCTTAGATCGGCTCAGAGTAGATCTTTGACAGTATTGTCATTACCCCAGTGACCAATCAAAAGAATTACTCCTGGAAATTAATGTCACTTTCATCTTGGGTTAACAAGTTGGCTGACTGATATATATGTCGATTTATTCACCTATCAGATGGCAGATAAAAAGTAAAACAGCAACTCTTTCTGTTGACACGAACAATGAATGAAAACACTCATCCCTGGTTTTGGTTTAGTTACAGTTTTTCTGTCAATTTGTTCTGCAGAAAGCTAGGGTTTACCAGGGTTAAGCTTAGGCACTGTTTTACTGTTGAGTGGCAGCTGAAGTCATTCAGCGTATGTGAAGGCCAACCTCTGCCGTGGCAATATAACATTGTCAGCAATGGATCAATAATGCAGTGACACAGCAATAGAAAATCATCACCACTGTGAAGTTTACAGGGCAGGGTTTTGGCATCTTTACTGCTCACAGTTTGACTGTTTTGGTCCATTTTCAGACACAGCAGGCAGCTGCTCTGGTAAAACAACTGTGCATGGCCTGCTTGGCACCAACTGATAGACAGAGTTAGTGACTACCTGCTGGAGAAAGCAAAGCATTTAGTGACTAAAGAGCCAGATATTTAGCTCAGGAGTTGGTGGAGACCAAAAACAGAGCTAAAAGGAAAAACAAGAACATGATTCCAAAATGAATGTCAGTGTGTTGCTGTTTGTGTAAAGGGAAAGTACCCTGTTCATTTTAACAGCATAGAGTTACATGTGTGACTTTTATTCTGACCCCTAACCACACTTTCCAAGGGTGGGCAGGTTAACTAACCAAAAGGAGTAAGTGAATCACTGAATGAACATGTTGTTGGAAGTGACTCATTTTTCTGGATGCAGGAGGTGCTTAATCTATCAAAACACAAAGAAAGATAACAAGAATAAGATTGTGTCTACGAAACATGAGATACGGATCTAGTCTGTCCACTTATCTCTGACTTGTCCTGACCTGTAAGTGACGAGACTTTTCCTGCACAAGCCTCACTGTTTGTCCATGCCTGTAATGAGGCCATCACACACTGAGAAACAGCAATAAGCAATTTGGAATGGATATTTTTCTGCCACATGTTAATACAGTGATGTTATTGAGATCAGCGCATTATATCACAGTGGTTATTTTTCATGACCATGATGTTGAATATGCATGGCATGCCTACAGTAAAGAGATTGGCCAGGAGGCTGTTCTGTGGATTCTATTTCCAGGTCCTCCTGATCATATGCTTGACTGGAAGATAACATCAGCACTCATGTTGTTAGTAACCATGTCTACAGTACATATTTTTTTTCTCAATGTTCTTTTAAGAATTCATCATCTATTACACTCACTCAGATCTGTTTACACTTATACTATAAATTATTATCTCAGTTTTATTATCTCTGCAATAAAAAATAAAATTTAAAAAAAACTTGAAATAATATGAAAATTATTCAGGACCAAATCTATTTAAAATTTCAAAAAGTTTGTCCTACAACAAAATTTTCTTATTACCTCTGATGGGGGGGGCTTTGCAAACTCCTGGCCCCGGGGCCCAGACCCACCTTAATCCGGGCCTGCCTCTGCTACTTATGTCTGAAGTTATTTGTAACCAGTGTTCACAGAGAGGAAAATAGGGGGGAAGTCAGATTTTTTCGGGTCACAATTTACACCTGTCAGAATCTTTGCAAACTCCTGGCCCCGGGGCCCAGACCCACCTTAATCCAGGCCTAACTAACATGGTATCCAACAATGATCCAGATGATAGTTAGAATGATTGATTGAATGAATAAATTAATGAATGAAGCTGTCCACACTCTGCCCACACTAAAAAAGATGTGTTGCCTTGGTTCCAATGTAAGTATTAATTAAACATTGGTTGACCATAACAACAGAGATTGATGTAATAACTCCACACCTTACAACTGATTGCTTTGTTTAAGGCAGTATATATACATTAGCATTCATTCGTTGTTACATTTGTCTCCATTGATGAATGTCAGTCCAACGTTCACTCTTTTAGCTTCTGTTTTTGGTCTCAACCACCTCACACCAGTTAGTCCTTAACTGCGTCTGTCTGCTGTTTGCTGCTGAGCAGGTTGTGTACAGAAGATTAATCTCTTTTTATAAAATCATCTGCTTGATGCATGTCAAAAATGGCAGTGGTATGACTGAGCTAAAGTTGCAGGCGGTACAACCAAAACAATGAGCTGAAAGACACAAACATTCTCTGTAGAGGGCTCAGCTAGAGTAGGTTGTCCACTAATCAGATGATCAGGTTCAATCCAATTCCTCCAGTCTGCATGTCGAAGTGTCCTTGGGCAAGATAATGAACCCCAAATTGCTCCCAAAGGCTGTGCCATCAGTGTGTGTATGTGTATGAATGGTTAGCTCCTCAAACTGATGAGCAGTTGGCATCTTGCATGGCAGCCAATGCCATCAGTGTATGAATGTGTGTGAATGGGTGAATGAGATATGTAGTGTAAAAGTGCTTTGAGTGGTCGGAAGTACAGTCCATTTACCATATAATTGTTGAGATGATTGAAAATATTGATTAGTGCGGCTACAAGACATGCACAAGTGCTCACTAAAAAGTGACTAAAATGTATTGATGCTTCGGATTGGTAGTGCACATATTTTTTATTCTCCTAATGAGTTTGACATCATTTTAAGGGTAACTTGAGCTTGACTTCATCAAAACTTTAACATGTAGGAGAAGACTGTACTGTGGATTCTCACATGTAGAGCCACATGTTGAGCAAGGCTATTATGAAGAGTAATGACTGTAAAACGGAACAAAAGAGTTCCTGAAGGCAGTAACATTAAACTGTAGGTCAACACCCTTTTTGTTGCTAAGTACAGCAAGTCAGAGGCAAGATCAAGCATGGTCATGCTCTTCAGCTCTGTTTCACAACAGAGCAACTGACTAAATGTCAGGGAGCAATGAATGTATATGGATACATATGTGTACTGTACAGCCCTCTGGACAAAAGACGTGACATCACGTGAATCACAGTAAAGTGTCAGAGCACAAGACAACTCTTAAAATGGACAAGGCCACAATGGTAGCTTGAATAATGCATTAAGAGTGCTGTCAAAGGGTGAGTCAGGCTGTTAGTGTGTTCTGCAGAGTGTGTTTCAGGTTGTGGTTTGGACTGCCGGGTGTTGTTGTGACTAGCTTGTTACACACCATAAAACTGGCTGTTTTCCTAAGCTGCCTGTGAGTGAGAGAATGAGAGAGAGAGTGCACATACACACACATACACACATGCACCATATAAGAACTGATGTATCAGACCTATTGATGAGTATGTGTGTGCAAAAGGAGGCTGATAAATTCATTCATTTATTTATGGTATCTAGCATGTGTATGAATATGATGAACATAGTTCAGTATCTTTGCCATTGGCTAGTTGTTACAGGCCAACAGTCAAAAGCAAAGGAACACAATGGCTCCAACAGCCTCCACCTGACTGCTCCCTGCACACAATGGGATCCATTCAGTGCTCATGACTTCAAGAGGTTTCCCAAAAGTGTGTAATCAGTGGTGTTCCAGATGACGTGCATGACAATGACGCACAGTACATGCTGCGGAAAGGAAGAGATGTTGCTTAATCTCTGTTGTTGCGTGGTCATCTAACTAAATGCCAAAAAAGATGATTCGTCACAGATGTCAACAAATCAACAATTACTTCTCTTTTGATAAATATCTCATTAACTAACTGTGACTAAGTACTGTCATTTCTTGGTCATTGTGGTAGTCGTGCAACAACTGTGTAGGTTAGAATCATTAGATGGGATTGTCTAAATGATTTCTGCTCTTTTAGCAGGGGTGCAAAAGAATGGCAGCAGCACTGTTTGACCGCTTGCTTGATTTCCACCTGGCATTGTCGCGGCGAACGCCCCCTTCGTCAGCTGATGCGCAGCGCGAGTGCGTAAAGTACTCACCTTTGTTCAGCCAAGCGGGAAACAAACCACTTCCTGGTTGTGAATGAGGACTGAGTCGGCAACAATTACGGCTGCAACGCAAAATACAAACCTGTATTTCTTACCAGGTTTCTGTCGAGCCGTGCTGAAACTAGGAACAGGAACAAAGGCCTGGTTATTGAGTGGATTCCAGCTTTAAACGTTCAGTATTGGTACTACCCTTCAAGTGTGGGACAAGCACAGCAAAAAGAAGCATAACACATGCACTTGTGACATGTCCATGGCCAAGAGCTGATCATGGTCATTCTATAACCACAGTTCTCAGACTATGGCATATAGGAGTACAAATCGCAGTAAACATTTTTAAATTGGTGTGACCCCTGTTCTAAACAATGCAGACGCTTTTCCACCTGAAGCACCAAAATGTGATCTTGACCTACCACGTCAAGCAGCGCAGCATTCTGGATGAAATGCTGCTGCGCTATGCAGATGAAAGAACCACAGCATCTCAGGCACAACATCACAGACATGCACCCATCTATCTATCTGAGAAAGATACCTCTAACTCTGCTTACCATGGAATTTGAAACAGATTTTTGTGGTGCCTGTGGTCTACAGGAAACAAATGACTAGACTTCAACTAAACTTGCTTTGGATATTGTATCCAAATGGTGACCATATTTCCCGTAGCAGCACCAGGAGGCCATAAATTCTCATGAATTCTACAAGAAATGCCTTCTGTCTACAACATATTCAAACAAGTGGCTGGAATTAAAGGCCATATAGATGTTGAAGACATCAAAGTTTTAGGTGATCTCTGACCTTCATTTCCCTTGATGCACAAGAACAATCCCATTGTTGTGAAATTCATTTCACCTTTCCTCTCACGCCCAGGATAAAATATTCTATTAAACTTACTGAGAACATTTAAGCTCTAAAGGACAGGAATCCTTTTGATATGAATGGTATTGAGCTTTATTCTATAATATGGCAAAATAGCAATCATTTGTTTCATCTGAGGACAAACCATTTCCATTTGTGTTCTTTGATGTTCACTCCTGATCCATTTTCAGTTTTATACTTTACACCAAACAACTTTTGCTTTAGTCATCTTTTCACTTTGTTTTATGAATAAATGCATGTACACCCACACACTGCACCAACACCAGCAGCAACACACTTTCCAGAGAGCTTGGATCGTTTTCAATCTCTCAGGTCTTTATCCCAGGTGAGGTGCTGGGTTTCGATGCTGTTAAATCCCTCATGACTGAGCTGAAAGAGGCTGAAAACCAACACCCTGCTGAAAAACAAGCCTCTACAAAGGGATAGAGAACCGGCTTTCCCATCAACCACACAAACGCTCATAGCTGCCAAGGTCAGGGTGATTACAGTTGGCCAGCAGCATGTCACAGAGTGTACTGTGGTGTGTTCATCGCCGGGAAGTCAAGAAGTCACACACGCACACACACATTTATTGTATTTCTTGTAAAGTTGACCTAGCTAAGACAGAACAGGATGAGGGGAAATAAGTCTTTCAGAATGTGTGCCAACCCTGCTGCTCTCTGTCAGGAGGCCAAACAAAGGGGTTACAAGGTTTTCTTCTTCCTACTGATGCAAGACAGAATGAATAAGTGTGACAAAGAAAAACAATTGGAAGCTTCAGTCTCTTCACACACTCCAAAAAAAACTTTAAATATCGCTAGGGACGAACCTCGACAGTAGAGGGCAGGGGTGGGAGCAGAGCGCAGGGAGGCAGCAAAGGTCTCTGAAACAGCAATGAAAGTGAAAGTGTCTATTGTCATCGTTCAAAAGTTAAATTTGTCCAGTACTAAAACCCATCGGCCTCAGCTGTACTTTGTGTTTAGTGCCAACTAGAGAATGATAGCATGCATGCACATTAAAATGAGATGTCCATCTATCCATCTTTTTTCTGCTTATCCATGGTTGGGTTGCAGTGACAGTAGGGTAAGCAAGGCATTCCAAAACTCTCCCCAGCAAATATTTTTCAGATCCTCCTGGAGGTTCACAAGCAATTCCCAGGCCACTTAAGATATGTAATCCCTCCAGTGAGTTATGGGTCTCTCCCAGGGTCTACTCCCAGTTGGATGTGCCCAGAAAACCCTAATCCCTAACCTCCTCAGCTAATTTCTTCCAACATGAAGCAGCAGTGGCTCAACTCCGAGCTTCCTCTGGATGTTGAAGTTCCTGACGCTAACTCTAAAGCTGAGCCTATGCAGCCACTAAGAAGAGCACTAAGAAGAAACTAATTTCAGTCACTTTGGCTGACCCAGGCTCATGGTCATTAGTGATGTCTACCTCCAATAAACACGGACACGTCTAAAATCAGAAGAAAGTGGAGCTCACTTGCATTTTCAGTTATATCTGTTTGCCAGCACTGTAATCTGGTTCTGTGTTACAAACTCTGCAGACATCTCAGGTTACAGGCGTTTTCTCCAAATGCGTCAATGAAAAGTGTGAGCATGTGAGGACAACACAGACTGTTGCAGTAACCGAGTGCTTAGTCCAGTTTTTTGAAAAAACTGACTTGGGCGTGGGCATGTCAGGGCTTTGTATGCATGTGCAAGAGCTGTTCCCTAAAGTAAGGGTGTGTTTTTGTTAGGATAGCCACATTAACATCCAGACTTTGGTAAAGACTCATCTCAGGCAATGATTAACAGACCGAACTGTCACAGGTACTAGTTTTGCGAACAATCTGGCAGAAAGAAATAAACAGAAATTAGAAATGTCTTATTGATAACAGTGAGTGAACAAAGCTATACAGTCATCTAAAAATGTCATCCTCGTCAAGCGAAGAGGTCACCCTGCAAGGCACTAAAGAGTGCATTTAATAACCTCACCTCTGAATTCCATCGGGCATGGTTACAACACGTTCTGGCCGATCACGCCTGTAAGACAATGTTTGTGATCCCACCAGAAATGCGGCAGAAGCAATCCCAGAAGCAATGTAGATGAAATGTTGATAACGGGCTGTGCAGACTAATGATAGAAACAGACAAAAGGGAAACTATGTAGACTACATACTCATGATAAAAGCATGTAAACCAAGGGAAAATGGCCAAATCTGAGCAAGTTTACAAAGGCGGGTAAAATGCTCCATGTCTGAAACATGGTGGGATATGAAGCCATGCTATGGATAGAACAAATCAGTATTGTGGGCACATTTGTGCCATCTTTTTTAATGGCAAGCTAAAATCATAATCATAACACAAAATCATAACTGCTGTCAAAGATGGCATCAGGTTCCTCAGAAGTTTCAATGCACGCTAGAAATGCAACTAAAAATTCAGGGTTAAATGGCTAAATGTCATTTAGACTAATAAACTACTAGAAATGCATTTTTATCAAAAGACTAAGACTAAATTTAAGTCAGGTGTCAAAATTACTGTGAAAAACGTTCAGTATAGCATTCAGCAAATCCTTCTCCACAGACCTTTCACTCCACCAACGGGCATTTGACAGTCAAATGGCAACTCACAATCTCACATTTCATTTCCAAGTCAGATATGGTTTCTCTTCCTATATGGTCAACCAGACGCTACAACTGAGCTGGCATGTGGGCAGCAAATTTGTAAAGGTCATAGTGACTCGCAACCAAATGCAAAGATGGAAATTATTTACTGGAAAAAAGTAATAAACTGCTACTCTGAAAAGGTCAGGAAGTGTTTTCCAAACTTACAGAGACGGTACACGCAGATATTGGAGCTTTTTTGGAGGGGACATAGGTTAATGAGATTCCCAGCATGACATATTCAAAGAAAGATCATAATGTGTGGTCTGTATGTGTCAGAATGTAAATGCAATTTGTGTTTAAACCTGCGTCTCCGGTTGAACACTTTCATATAGATGTGCTGCAGCTGTAATTACACACTTCAGACACATTAATTGCTATTTCCACTGCTCAGTGTTTAAGCTGCAGCTGATTTTCTAATGTAATGACTGCTGGGTGGTGTCACTACACAACACTTAAGCACTTACACATGCTGCCACTTGTTTGTTTGCCACAGAGTTGGCAGAATAGGAAGACATCAGGTTATGTTAATGATTCAGAGTATTTTAACTGATGACAGTTAACGTCGTAAACAGTCCTCCTCAAAATAACTTTTACAGTCATACAATACCACAAACACACTAAGAACAATGTTTATTAGTAACAGACGACTGGTCAAAAGAAAAGCCCAGTTAACTAAAAATGTTGGAAACAACAAGCCTGGCTCTTTCCAATGTTTCTTAAAAAAACATTTCCTGTATTAACAACTCGCTAATTAACATGTTATGTTAATGCGCTTGATTGGTCTACACACACAGAAATGTAAAATGATTATTGTTTTAGAAAAGTAATTGGCTGGAACTTAACAAACATGAATTGATTAGCCTTTTAAATGTGAACAGCATGCAACATGGAATTAAATTATGGACTAATTATGGACTGACTCAGACAGGAGACTGAGGAAGGTGTCATTCCAGGAAAGAAAGCTAAAAAGCATATTTCCCCAAAATGTTGAACTCTTCCTGTTTTATAGCAGACATGGAGTCAAAACATCATAAATTGTTTTTGTTTGTTTTTCTGATATTCATTAGAAGGAAATAGAGTAATCAGCTGTGATTTGATCCACTGAGAAAGATAACATCATGCTGAGAAAAACGTCACGCTTTTTCATAAAAAATATACACTTTTAATAAATTAAAAACGGAAGGGAATACAGCCAGAGAGAGCATTAGTTCTGAAACACTGTTTCAATGAATCCTTCAGTTTACTAAAGCTTCTTCTTCACTGTGATATATTTTTCTTTTTGTCTACAAACTCTGTGAAAACCCCAAACCAACACTGAATGTATCTACTAACAAGTATTGTGTGTGTATCAAAGCCTGGTGTATCTTATTTCTCTGTGCATCGAGCTCTATTGTCTCAAAACCATTAAATCACATCACTGTTGAGCCGGGTGACATGTTTCTTTATTACCATGAACACACACTGTCGTTGTTTTTACCTAAGTCCCACACACACACTGTCCTGCTGCCCCAGATACACACCAGAGCACCAAATGTGGATTCATACACAAACACATACACTTAAAATAGTCCTTGACAAATAATTTCCTCCTGGCTGAGTAACCTTTAATAAAGCCTACAGTAAGCAACAGCATGGCATATTAAAAAAATATATATACTTGTGACACATTTACATGCTTTACTACTGTGAAATGTACAACACCAAACTCTGTGCAAGCACTACAGTCATTATATTAATGAGGCACTCCACTTATTTAGTCGTATACTTCTATAAAGCTGAGGAACTCAGAGACAAGTCTATAAAAAACATTAAAATCCACGCAACAGAGGTTGAGTTTTCCGGTCAGCTTCCAAAAATCCATGGATCCTTCCCATAATGCAACTCAGTGGTGTATTTCATGAGACCTGATAAACATTCACATCGTTCATACTCCACACCTCTGGTTTGAAATTCACAGTTTCTTGTTAAAATCTGTGTTTCTGATGTTTCTGCAGTCCATGTCAAATAAACTAACACTTAAACAACAAAAACCATAATGCATTTCCTGTGCTAACCTGTGCTGTTTTGTCTGAAGCAGGCTACTTTCTGACCATGTGGCATACAGCTCAGTGTGCACAGTGGTATCAGCGCCAAACAAACCCCTGTTTGTTTTACCTTATGGCCTCATAAAAAAGTCATATGGTACAATACGTATTCTCTGACTTCAAACAGTCTGTCAACGTGGCTCGTCTCATGCTTTCAGGTCACTCAGGCAGATTACTTACATTACGCCAAGGGCTTCAATAGATGTACACATATACTGCCTGTACTGTACTGTATCTGACTGATGAATATTTTAGTCCACATTGAAAAGAAAAATACTTGTGTTGTTTAATGATTATAGTTCTGCTTCTGATACAATTGTCCCAACAACAACTGTTAAAATCAGAGGTTTGGTCTTGGCAGGTGCAGATGGATATTTTATTTTTTGATAGGCAGGCTGTACTGCTTTAGCTGCCCTGTTCATCACCATGATTTAACCTGTCTTTCTGTAAGTTTAGAAAAGGTGGACATAAGTTATCAAGATTATACACCCTTCTTCTGTAACAAAATGAAAAAGGAGGAAATAACCGCTGTAACATTACCACTGATACTGTGCATGGAATTCACTAAAACATAGCCTGTAGAATACTGATATTATGGTTAGTTTAATTAATCATATTTATACTATGTGCCGCTTACCAGGTGATTCACCCAGATAGCCGAAGACATTTTGGAATGATGCTAAAGTTTGATCATTCATCCAGTCTTTATGGAGATGGACAACAATCTGTTTCATTTTTGAATGTAGCGTTCTTAGACAGAAAGACGCCTTGTTGACATTAGCATTGTGAGTAAGAAAGGAAAAAGCAAGCTTTCCCAGCATCCCCAGGCTGGGTTAGGGCTAGACCGACTGTTTGTATGCTATGGCAACACAGTGACAGATACAGAGACTGATACAAGAGACAGTGAGGAGAGGGCCTATAGTAGTCGAGTGGAGGTGGTGTCAAGACCAAGCAGCGACCTCTGTGCCTGTGAGTAAGGCCAACGTGGAAGTTCCAACAACGGCAGTTCCTTGAAACAATATGTCAAAATGTCCAACATTCATGACAGCTGTATTGAAGACGGTTATAGACTTATAATCATCATATATATTATTATAGCCACCACACTAAGCTTCACAACAGCTCTTCAGATACCTTTGCTATGGGGAACAAAGACTCCTGTGGACTTTTACCGATGCACCATTGTGGGTTTGCTGGCAGGTTGCATCACAGCCTGACTGCACAGGACTGTAACAAACTGAACTGTAAAGACTAAAATCTGATCAGATCATTTGCATAGAATTACTCCTGGACGTTTAAATAAGAGAAAGTCCATCACATCATTAAGCAGAGCAGCCATCCTGTTCATAGACTGATCTCAGTTCTGCCTAAAAAACTGCAGCATCAAGTTTCCCGTTTTTTTTTTTTCACAGGCGGTTAGGCAGCTGAATAGCAACACTCCCTCATGCCTTGATCACTTTTTGTAAATACGTAATGTTACATGGGAGTGTTGTGGGTATATGGTTACATGAATTGTAAGTGTTGCTACGATGTGGGCTGTGAGGGCTGTTGTGGGTTTTAGTTGCTATGGTATGGATGAGAGAGCCAGGCCAGAGTGAACAAAAGAGAAACCAAAAACCTGACCGACCTAAGTGGGTGTGATTGTCTGTTTTGGAAAGTTCCTCCATTCAGAAGCTGTTAACCGACCTGAGACGCTTTTTGGAGCATACTGAGGCCTTCAGAATAAACGCATTCTTATACAAATGAAAATAAGAATATCACCATCTTCTTATCCGACTGTCATCAGGGTGACATCATTTGTTCGTGCCCTCCAACCATCACAGAAAATCTGTTTTCTGATCTGACTATCAGCAGGATGACATCAGCTGCCGTGTTGTAGTGTTTTCTGATCTGGCAGCTCTGTGGTTAAAGTTTGCTTAGATTAGAAATCAGCCCTGTGTTAAAACAATGCAAAGAGGGGGTGTGCTGCTTCAGGTACTGTTGAGACTTGAAATTAGATCCAGGAAGTCCAGTTTGTTGAGTCATAACTCATATACCCGCTTTGTCAGTTAAAGATTGTCAAGTACTTCTACAAACAACTTTTTAATGACTCAGATATCCCTTATAAATCCCTCTCTGTGACTTCTAAATCTTGTGCAAGGACCTCATGAACCCCTAAAAGACCTCTCGAATCCACTCAAGGATAACAAGGGCTTACAGAAGCTGTTCAAGGGCTGAATTTCTGCCCCTGAAGCACTTTGAGCATGGCACCTCCTCCTATCAACAACCAACCTGTGTGATATCACACAGGGGAAAGTGTGTTGACTGTATGTCTGTATGTGTCCATCTGCGTGTGTGGTTCAGTGTGTATCCCAGACATGACACACGTTTGACACTGCAGCTGAAACAGATGTTGTCTGAGGTTATTATGGACACGACTTCCTCAGTGTCTCCACAGCAGGTGTTGCCTCTGTTCTCCTGTTTCCTTCCAGTTCTCTGCACGTGGGTGTGTTTTTCACCGGGAGTGTGTGTCTTTGGGGTCTTTTAAGGATGTTGCTTGATAAACAACCTGCCACCCACGCACACACACACACAACCCCTTAATCTAACACACCGGAGCTCTAAAGGATGCAGACGGGCGATTCATTTGCGCTCGCCACAGTGTGACTGACTGGCTGGGTGTTCTACACTCAGCACATGTTCCTGACAGCAAAAGATTCCTTGGTTCCATATCGATCTCCGGAGCATGTAATCTGCGGCTGCGAGGAGTGGAGCGTGACCCTCCCTCCAATCTATGACAGTTTGGCACAAATACACAAACTTGTTACAGCCCTGCTATGCTATGTTCATATGTTAGACTTTCAGGCTCAGCTTCACTAACACAGGTTAATTACTGATCGGCAACTTCCAAGGCTTGAAAATGAAGCTGATATGGACTTCACAGCAGAATAAACATGTTCACAGCCGGGTTCAGACAACAGCTTTTAGTTTAAGTTACCTATATTCAGATTAGCCAAGAGGCGGAGGAAGCAGTAGAGCCAACATGGCAGCGGTCCAGTGTTGCATATTTTCGGCTTCGAAACATCACCCATGCTCTGTCCATTCTTTATACTGTCATTGAACATACAATGTACAATACATTCACATGATAGCCACATGTGATTTTCAGAAATACCATACGTGAACATTAATCACATGATATACCATTGAACATCATGTTACATGACATAGGTACATATGAATGTTTTCAAACATTCATCATACAAAACAGCATTTCACTGAACATGCATTACATAGATAGATAAACTAACAAGATGCAGTCACATGACATACATATCACACTTCACTTTATAGGCACATTTGATTTTCAGAAATGTCACATAGTAAATATGAAAACAATAAGGTTTGATGCTGTTTTCACTCACATCATACATAAAGGGACGTGATTGCACATGTAATGTGTGTTAGTGGATCTGAACTGAGCCTACAAAATATCAACGGAGGATAGTTTGTTGATAGTCAGTTTGTGTATTTGGGCAAAACTGTTACAGTATGGTGGTCACGGTCCAGTCCACACAGCCGCAGATAGCATGCTCTGTAGACTAATGTGAAAACTTTAAATGAACTATCCTTTCAACACAAAAATAAAGAATAAAGTCCACTAACATTATCCTGCTGAATGCAGTTTCATAACATGCACATCCTGTAGAAAGTATATCTGTATTTGATTTACTTCTCCTCATATGACTGAAATGATACAGTACCACATCAGTTGCGTACCGTCATAAATAAGATTTCATGTACGCATGCATGCGTGGTGATTTTATCTATGTGTTATCATCATCTGATGGCCTCTAAGAATCAGGTCTGCCCTCCTCAGTCAGATGTGGTGAATTTTGTGCAGCTAATTAATTTCATGCAGAATCCACAAACACAACGGTGCTGAGGGAAACTTTCACCTCAACTGACTGCTGCATAGCCTGAATGTCAACAAAGACATTTACTTTTCCCTCTCGGTGAGCTATTCTGAAGGGAACTTTTTAGGATAAAATGTCCGGTTTAAACGTGACAAAGTGCAGCAGCTGTGATCTCTGCAGTGCTCTTAATGTCATGTCTTCCAAATCATGGCTTGGCTTTGTCAACAAACACTGTAGTTTGGTGTCAAATGTCTGACGAAACACAAGGTGCATGCTTCCAGTCAAGTTTGTGTCTTACCTGTGAAAATCCCAGACTCTCCCCGTGTGCTCGTTAGTGGTTTAATCCAAGCAGCAAAGTGCTTCCCGCACCATCCACTTTCCATCTACAACAAGTTGCAAGTATAGCTCCCGAGTTTAAAGGAGGAGGGAAAAGGGAAAACCCGGCTCCTCCCCTCACTGAGAGCAAAGTTCAACTTCCTGGTATGCAGGATGGTGGGACAGACTGTCCAAGGGTTGATGCAAGTGCTGAGAAAAGTCGCTGTAAAAGGATAGGAGTGGGCTTATAATGGGATGTTCTCCATAGTAGTTATCGTACACCTGGCTGCGCTCAGGGAGCAGCACGGAGGAGACAAAGAAACTGGTTCTGCAACTTTCCAGGCAGAGCACACTGCCCGAGCTTTGAATGACTAAATTGTTGTAAATTTGCCTTGTAGCGACTTGTACAGAAGGTCACATTATAGTTGCTGTATTAAAAGAGTAAATAAATTTATAAAGCTTATTTATAATGGTTTCAGTGGTTCGGTTCAGTGAGGTCATCCCTGTGGATTAGAGTTTAAGATGCCATCCAAAACTGAAGAGTGACTGTTCTTCATGTCTTTCTTGTCATCTATACTCAGAATATCTGATAAAACCATAAAAAATACCCTCAAGAATATATTTTGAAATAGCACTGATTAATTTTAATCTGATCTGATCTGACTGAGCTTTCAGTGTACAAGTGAATAATGTGGTGGGTGAGTTGTTCAAATGTACATATCATACTAACATGATAAATAAATACAGGTATTATTCTTTATGAAACACCATCTTCACCATAATGATGCAAAATAATATGTACACAATATGACTTAATGAATAAATGTAAAAAATCAGGAATAAAATCATTAAAAATAAATTTGAGACTTTTGTTTTAGTTTCTGACCAAAATGTTCTTCAAGTGTTGATGTCTTTGTCACAGGCCTGTTTCAGAACTCCTGCCGACAACCCTTACTGTCTTCATACTTACTGCAACGTGTCACTGAATTATATAATTGTTAACTGTAACATTTCTACAAAATTGTCTTATTAGCTCAGAATAAAATTAACAATTTAATTATGGATTAAAATTAAAAATATAAAGACAGATAATGACATGAAAGGCTTGGATATCTTTTCAAATATCCTTTTCAGCAAAAGTTCAGTTCATAAGCAAGTTTAACTCACTGCATCCACCAAATGTGTCTAATTGAAAGTGAGCCTGTGATGCCTTTTCCTTCAAGATATGAGTTTGATTATATTTTTCAGGGCATCAACTTCCTGTGTGACTAATGTGTCTCTTAGATGTAGCTGCGTGAAACTCTAAGACTACGGTATGGATGCATTATAAGACCTGCCATCGTCGCTCAGCCTTGCTTCCAATTTTTCCCAGTGGCCACTCACAGTATTGCGGAGCAAAAAGCATTTTCTCCATAAACCACCATTATAAAAGAGACGTCTGTAAAACTGTTGATGAGAAACGAAATGCAAACTACAAAATTTGATCCATGGAGGTTTTGTGTTTGTAAAACTTTACAGTCATGACACTATCATCACAGTGTAGAGACTTGCGTGTGAGGCCAGCAGGAGAGACTTCTGTGCATATTCAGCTAGTCACATATCTAAGAAGTAAAGTTAGAAAACTTTTTTTCTGTATGCACCTAACATGTAACTGAATGTCACAGACATCTGGGAAAATGTGAAAAAAAAAGAATATCATAAAATCCTTAATGAGCACTGCTGAAAAAACATAAAGCTGTCACAGATATACCTTTTGGTAAATGAGAAGGTGATGCTCATGACAGAAATACTGCAGATATGACAGGACAGATGGGACAGGGACAACAACAGAAGACATTTTGAAGACATGTCCAGAAAATCATCAATGTGCAGGATGCGTGCACAGGACACAGAAGGGAGAGCGCTCTGAATGAACATAATGCTCATGTGCTGATGTGCTGATGCAAAGTAGTAAGGTCTAGTAAGCCATCTGTAATGCCACTTACCTGTCAATCAAGCGGTCACGCTGTTAATCATGCGCAACTTCTAGCCTTAATATCATCAGAACCAGGAGTTTTAAAAAGATTCAACCCCCTTACAGTTGTCATGGATAGAGAAATTAACTCTAGAGACCAAAACTGCTGTCTGAACCAGGCTGTAAACATGTTTAGTTCTGCTGTCAAGTCGGATAATTTAATATAGGGGCTTATGGAGACTGACTCACTTCCAGAGCCTGTCTCAAGTGGCCTACTTGAGGAACTTCCGAATTGGCTTCATTTCCCATCACAGGAGGTTGCTGCTTGGACTATACATAGAAGAAGATGTAAAACGAGGTGAATGTACTACAAATTCTAACTAGGTTACGGTTCGATCGTACAGGTTTGAACAAGAGTCTGTCCCTAATGGGTAAAAATAGGTCAGAATAATGGTGTTGCTGTAAGATAATAGAAAGTGTTGTACATATATTCATGGAATGTAAGGGAGGATGGAGGACACAAGGTCATATACGAGAATGTAGCCATGATCTGTTGGCATAGTCAGCTGAGTTTGTTGTGTGTGTATGTGTGTGTGTGCGCGCGCCTGTGTGTGTATGTGTGTTTTATTTGTTTGTTGTTAGTTTTTGTGTGGTCTGCTTGCTTGTTGTAAAACTCTACCTACTCCGATACAGTAGGTGGCGGTATGCGCCTTCAAAGTCAATTAAACGGACGAAGAAGTTTGTAAAAGGATGTTGACGGACTGTTTGTAGTATGTTGAAGTATTTGATATTAATGCATATTTATACTAAATATAATACGACAGAGTATCACGCCACAGAAACAGGATAGTAGTAATGTTAGCTTAGCTTGTTAGCGCCGTGCTCTCCCTCCTGCTCTGTGTGTGTCGCAGTTCAGAAGCATCCTGCCTGAGTTAGTCTGAGCTTTAGCAGTCTGGACTTCATGCTCGGGTTTGACTGGACGGAAAGCCTACTGTATGGACGCTGCTACAGAGCTAACTTTGCTCGGAGGTCTCTCTGTCTGTGTGTAACTTTGTCTGCTAACGTAAGCGTGTGAAATTAGCTCGCCAATGTTAGCTCATAATGCCCCTCGCTCCTGCTAACCAGTCGCAGCTGGTTCGGTCCAGTCAGAAGGACGAATATTACCGAACCTTCCTGAGGAACAACGCCAACGAAGCTTTTCAGACACTTGCTGGTGAGTTTGTTAACATTTTACACACTGAATAATGACTGTTTGTCGTCTTTAGCCAGCTTACATGACTTTAGCATGTACCTTTAGAGCTACAGAGCATAATTGGGACGCTTCCCAGCTCGTCAATAGTCGCTTTGGACAAGCACAGCTGCAACTAATGACAGTAACGATGGCTCCGTTCTATTAAGTGTCCTATAAGCCACTGTCATTGAGTGAGCATGCACACAGTCAGACCCAGAGTGCGAAATGGAATGCAGCCATCATTAGTTATTCAGACTTGGTTCAGATAACCTGGCTCCATGTTGTGTTCAGGTGCACTGTGTAAATAATGACCCGACATGTTTGACATAAAGTTCAAGAGCCTCAGCTGTTAGTTACCATATACACTCCATGTAATGACCCAGACATTACACTGTACATCTGATGAACCGCTCATGGAAGTGTAAAATGGACAATTCATTGTTCACTGAATGTAGGCGGCACAGTTCTAGAAATGTGGCGCTTTTCAAGCAGTAGATGAGAAAGTTGTCATCAGAATCAAAGCAAAACTAAAAGATATGTGATGAAGAGAGAAAGAAGCTTTTCAGCTTTGCATATCAGTGTGACATTCATCACTGCTCTCTGTTTGCTCTTTGTCGTTCTGCAGGATCTAAAAGATGGCTGGACTGGAGGAGAGAGATAGAGCTGCTGTCAGACCTCGCATACTACGGATTAACGACATTCTCGGGTATTTACCGACCTGAGTGAAGTGAAGGGCGTGCTGTCATCCTGGGAGTGGAAAAAAATGTTCAGGGCTGATTTAAAAAATAAATTTTGGCTACAACACTGTGATAAGTCTGACAGTGACATATGAAAGTGGTGTAACTGTTGCAGTAGTCAGGCAGTTACAAGGCCATCTGAAAGCAGTGCTGTGATTTAGTATAGTGTTTTATTCATTTTATTCATGTCACACCAACATTTACTTCAGGATTTAAATCGTATTTTGACATATGTTGAGATAAGGTGAAGCTCTGAGCTGTCTTATGTTTAAATATTTGGATTATTCTCCTCCTCAGGTTACCAAACTCTGGGTGAGGAATATGTCAACATCGTCCAGGTGGATCCCACTCAACGTCAAATCCCCTCATGGGCCAGACGGGGCCTCTTTGTTCTCTGCCATGCCTACTTCCCTTACCTCCTGGGCAAGGTCCTTGTGTGCCTGGAGAATGAGCTGGAGGGTGGGCAGGAGAGCCGCAGTGGTGTTGGACGGCGGCAGGCAGCATCCGGTCTGTGGAGCCTGGAGTCCTGGCTCAGGAGGTGGATGCTGAGGCTGGTGGGGCTGCTGTCGGAGCCCCAGAGAAAGGCGTGTGTCCCGGCCGTGTTCGTCCTCCAGCAGAGTCTGACCCTCCTGCACCGACTCCACGTGGCTCTGTTCTACATCAGTGGCTCTTTCTATCACCTGTCCAAGAGGGCAGCTGGAATCAGCTATGTAGGTGATCTTTACATTATTTTTTACATGTTTCAGATGTTTAGATTTAATTGTGTCACAAATTGCAGTAGTGAATGTGACACAGAATAAGGTAACTGAACAGCAAAGACAAAAACATGGAGCTACTCTGTAGTGTATGAGAAGTCTGACTTGCTGCAGACCGGTCGCCACAACACACACCACTAACCTCTTTATCAACCTACGCAAGAATCCTGTCAAACATTACACAGAGAGTCTGTGGACGAGAGCCACAAAAGTACAGTCAAGTCGAAACAAACCTCAGACAATGAGGCTCATTTTATATAAACGAATATAAGATATACTTCTTAATAATGTTACACACCTTGAAATCAACGTTAATACAAATAGTCGACACAATAATAAAGTATATATTTTATTCTATAATAAATGACACACAACAAATAAGATGTGTAAAATACACAGACGTAAAAATGAGGAATGAAAAGCAGAAATCTGGATGTGTATTATCGTCACACAGCCCTGCAGCAGCGGGGATGTTTCATCAGCTTTCCTTACATGACCGTGTCAAAAGATAAAGACCACGGCAAACTCAGTCCCGTCACTTCTTTACCGTACACAGTGCACATCATCCCACTTTCTAAAAGCTGTCATCATCCCACTGTGTTCCGGCTAAATATATTTAGTTTGTTGTTTTTCATCTTTTCCTACACAGTTTTAGACAAGACACCGTCGGAAGAGAGTTCATTATTTGTGGAGCAGGCAGGGTGTCAGCAGAGGCACAGTGATGAATAAGACAGTTTGCTTTGTACTATGTCAAAATGTACTCAATTGTTAGTTTATTAGGTACGCTTAGATGATCAATGAGCACAGACTGAATACAACAGCACAGATATAAACAGATAACTACCAGACCAGCATTGTAATCTTGATGAAGTTCCATTTGACTGTGTTTCGTTTTAGCCAGGTGGTGCTAAATAATCTGTCAGCGTGTGCAGAGCATGTGCATTTTTATTTTTATTTCTTTCCTAGAGGCAAATGATCTTCTAAACTTTGTCTGTAAATCCACTGCAGGTCTCTGTCTGTCTGTAGTTTGCACAACATACAATCTTTTCAGTAGTCCCTCATTATTTTCTGTCACTTTGCTGTCACAAGGCAATTGGTGGCTTGCATCATGTATATCAGTGAAGTTCTGTCATTATGCCATGCTCTGTGTGTGTGTGTGTGTGTGTGTGTGTGTGTGTGTGTGTGTAGCTGCGTGTGACAGGGCTGAACAGCGATGACGGGACCATCAGAAGCAGCTACAGACTGCTGGGAGCCGTGTCCCTCCTCCAGCTGCTCATCACTGTTTGTCTGCAGCTCAACAACTTCAGACAGAGACAGAGAGCCAGGCAGGAGTGGAAGCTTTACAGGAACCTCAGGTACAGGACCAGTATGACCACTATAATTAAAAACATGTAACACATGACTTGAGTTAATGCTGAACTCTGAACAGTCCCCAGCGTTCACAGAGCTTAGGCTCCAGGGTTTCCCGCTGTATCCTCTGCCTGGAGGAGAGGAGACACTCCACGTCCACTCCCTGTGGACACCTCTTCTGCTGGGAGTGCATCACAGAGTGGTGCAACACCAAGGTCAGGCCTGTCAACTCATGATGCTTTCAATCAGTTGTGTCTTTACTACATTATACATTTAGAATTAAAGTACAATACTCATTTTATAGATGGAACACTGCCACATGTGTGTTTTGTTTTTATTTTTTGTCTCACAGGCAGAGTGCCCGCTGTGTCGGGAGAAGTTCCAGCCTCACAGACTGGTGTACCTGAGGAACTACAACTAGAACTGCACAGCCTGATACTGCACACACTCACTCATACGGCCGCTGGACTGTAATGCTTTTAATACCAGTGCAGGCAGGCTGCCCCTCAGGAACATGTGAAGACAAAAAGTGTTTTCCAGCTGTCACAGAACATTGTGCCAACATGCTGCAGCTTCTTCAGGCACAAACATGACCCTTTTTTTTCATTTGTTTGATTGAAGTTGTAATTAATTGCCTCTGTAGGTGATTGAAATTAAAATATTGGATTGTATCAGTTGATATATATGATGTAAATATTACTTTTAATTTAAATAAACTAACTATTCAACTATTCATTTGTCTGTTTTGTGTAAATAGTATGTGATGGAAAAGTGAATGAAGATCTTTCCACAGGCAGTTCATTCTGTGTCCACACTAAGTGCTGAATTGTTTGTAGACCTCTACAAGCTCACGTGGGACTGACCTGGACATCATTTCTGTCTTGACTGGCCTCAGGCTCCAAATATCTCTCTAAAAGCCTCATTACACAACAGGTCACCTGCCACTCAGATGTTCAGCACACATGGGTCATGAGATAGAAAAGATCTGGTCAGTGATTTCCAAGCTTTCCGAGTCTGTACTTGTCATCACATTGTCGGTCCTCAGCCACTGATGCTGTCAGAGAGCAGTGGAGTTTGACAGGGCTTATCATTTGCGCAAAATTGTATTATTTATTTATTGCGGAACAATCTTTGAACAGATCTATTATATTAGGTTTTTATGGTAAACTCTGACTGACTGTGTCAACCTGACATGTTAGCAGCTCTGTTTGTTCTCCGTCATCTGCTCAGAGAAATATTCAACATTTAGTTATCTGCTAAATTCTCCACTACCTCCATGAGCTAGTCTATCTGCGTATCTGAAGACCAAAACTTCAGCATCAGGAGATCAGTGCTCTGTTTTCTGTGTGTTCGATTGTATTGAACAGTCATGTTTGAGCATGCTTTGGTTGCGTGTTTGCTCGTCCATGTGAAGAGCAAAAAAGGCGTAACAAATTGGCTGAAATGCAGTCTTGGAACCCTTCAGCTGTCATTCAACAATGAATAAACTTTTTATCATTATTATTATTTTAAGTATCTGCAGAAACAAGACAATCCAAGTGTCCACACTCTTAATTCTGCATAACTTTAAGCATTAATATAATTTGAACAGTTGTGTATAAATTCACTCTCAGTACAGTTGTCATGAACGGGGAAATTAGCTATAGAGACCAAAACTGTTTTTTGTACCAGGCTGTAAACATGTTTGGATAATCTAACATGGGGACTTATGGAAACTGACTTGTTTTGGAGCCAGGCTCAAGCGGAGGAACTCAAGTTTTTGGTACTTCTGTACTGGCTACATTTCACAGCCACAGAGGTTGTCACTTGGTGTAAATATTTGGATCAAGCAATCTAATCTGATCCAAAGTCACAGGCTTGTGTGTTTTCGCAGCTCAGCCCACCCTGAAGATGTTTTATCTCTGTCACTTTCTCTTCAATGAAAGATTTAGGTTGAGATAGTGTCACTGCCATAAATCTGTTATCTATCACTATCTTATCTGTGTACAACTACTGTAATTTCTCATCCGTCATGCTACACGACAGGCCTCTAGGGGAGTTGGTTGAAATTTCCTGGGCTTGATGCCCTGATTGTGATGTCATACACTTTATTTAATGTAACCCAACATGCAGCTTTCTATAAAGGCCTTGTATGTGATTATAGCATCTGTACAAGACATTCTGCTGCTGGAAAGGAATGTTTTTCCAATGCTTGATGATTGTCTTTGTTTTCTGAGCTTCTAAACAGCCGTTATAGAGCAACAAGGCATCACCAGCTTCATGGGGGTTCTTTCTCTGATGTGTACAAAGCTGATGTTCTGGGATGAAACTCGATGGAAGTTAGCGAGTATGAATGTGCTGTGTTGAAATTTCACAGAAATTATGTAGAATTCACCCTTTGGGCACCAAGAATATGAATAGCAAAGTTTGGAGTTAAGACCTGCCATCGCTGTGTTCAAAGCTACCAGACTTTACTGACAGTCATATCATAACACCGTGTTTAAACATGACTCATGACATGATGCCTCCTCAGTTCTGAAGAAGTCGTCCTCACTGGCTCGTCCATACACCCTCAGAATAATGACACAACTCTCTACTCTGTGTCCATAAATAGTCACAGTCATTGCATCTACGGTATAAGGTATTTGCCAACTGGCCATTAGTCGAGAAACAAGGAAATAGGTTTACTCTTAGAGGTTCAACATTGCGATCTGACTGTGTAGAAACGTCTACGTTATCTGTTGTGTTTAGGCAGTGAGACAGTTATATCCTCTGACTTCGGTTACTGTAGCAATTATCAAAATGGAGCCTGCTTTCCTGAACACAAACACACAGCTGATCTGTATCTCAAGGAGAGAAGTCAGGGTACCTACAGTTACCTCAGGACAGTGACCCTTCACATCCTTTAGTCATTTGACACACAAACAGTAGGATTCAGCATGGAAAATGTCAAAGTAACCCTCTAATTATCATTTACTTATAGTTCCTGTATTAAAATGTCTTTATGGAGTTCAGTGAATACACAAAGGAGGAGTGGAGTAAGAGCTGGCACAACTCAGATATTTGTTGATGCTGCTCTCTGGTGATATATGGTGATGTCAAAAAAATACCACGGTCTATAATCATAGGCTTTTAAACTTCCCATAACACAGCAGCTTTACAATAGGCTGCTGTCTTTGATGCCGTGTGTCTCTGTCTTCAGACTGCCTCCCCAGGCTAGCAGTAAATAAACCTCAAACTTGGCACGGCTCTGAAACAGCGCTATGGGAAGTGTGATAAATGGAATGGAAAGAATGGGTAGTGAGCAGACGTGTTCCAACCTGTGGCTGTTGTGGATGTTAAGTGATCAACTGTGAAATATCTGGATGAAAAGTCGTTTCCTCTCCTGCAGTGAGATAACAAATGAGATACACTGTGCTGTCACATTTAGCTCTGGGCTGAGGGCTATAAATCTGTTAGGCCAGATTTAAAGTTTCAGACTTCAAGATACGAGCCTTACTCGATTTTGTAAGATTATTTTGGATATTTGTACTTGTTGACACCACTTGGCTGACATCATATCGTACGTAATTATCAAGATTGCTGTACTTAAGTACAATTATGAGGTACTTGTATTTCCATTTTCGACTTGAAACTTCTGCTCCATGACATTTCATTTTATTGCATTTGTTTAATAATTTCAGTGATTTTGCATAGCCATATGATTCATACAAAATACAATGAACAAGTCAATTATGATGTAATATTATAAAATTAGCTTCACCAGCTCCAATGCTAAAATGATGCTCAGGGCCTACACGAGTGCATCAATAATTATAATAATATCGTATATGTGTGCCCTGTAAAGAACTGGTGTAAGGTGGTGCAGTGGTCAGCACCATCGCTTCACAGCAAGAATTTGTGGTTTCAGACTGGCTGGCTGGGGCCTTTCTGTGTGGACTTTGCATGTTCTGTCCATGTCTGTATAGGTTCTCTCCAAGTGCTCCTGCCTCCTCCCACAACCCAACGACACGAAGGTTAATTCGTGATTCTAAATGGCCCATAGGTGTGGATGTGAGCATGACTGAGCCCTGTGATGAACTGGAAACCAGTTGAGCGGGTGCTTTGTCTTTTTCCTAAAATTAGCTCATTGGTTTTGTTGATGTTGATGATCTGTGTAAAGATTTTCAATTTGTGGGTTAGACTGACTCTTATTTCATATTCATTTTATTTTGACAGGCCATTAGTCAGGGCAGACCTTAGGTCAAAGCTGTGCTAGCTTAGCTGCGCTCTCTTCCTGTTAGGTTGTAGCACTCACAATCGTGTTTGTTCCGGCTGGCCTGGCTGAGTCATCTGACATGTTGTGAGCAGTGATCGCCTAAAAGTGTGCTGCACTTAATCCAAACCCTGCGCTTCCTCTCCCAATGCTGATGACTGTTTCTCCTGAGAAAAAAAAAGATGAATAAAGACAAAAATGTAGAAAGTGTCAGGGCCACCATACCTGCACAGGCTGCCAACACCATAGTAATGTCTGCAGAGATGCAGTGCAATGGACACCAACAGTATACTGACTGTGAAACTACATGAATGTAAAGACTGGGCTTTGTTAAAGTGGTGCATACCCTGTAGGCTCCATTGAAACCAAACAGATGCTCTTTAAAGGAACATTAAGGCACAGCCCGGCATTGTAATGGCTTTCAAGAGCACTCTGATGGCACACACCAACTGCCAGCACTCAAAAGTGTTTACATCCAAACACTCAGCCTTAACACACTCTAGTGGCAGATTCTCTCTCCTGTTGACAACCAGCCAGTTCACTTATGCTGCTGTCATTTTGGGCAATCAGGTTTCCCCCCTCCGTGGAGAGTACAGCTGTCGGCGGAAGCAGATGCTGCCAGGATAGCTGATCCCTGAGCTCAATCATGTCTATTATGCTGCCATGATGGATGTCTGCTGCTCTTCCTCCTCTCTGTCTCTCTCCTCATCATTAAACAGCTAGGCAGTTGGTTGTGTAATATGTTCAATTACACCCCGAGAAGAGAATTAATTTGAAAAAAAATGAACTTTTCTTAGTTTGTGTCAGTGTCTTTGGAGACAGGAAGAAAATGGAGATGTTGTTAGCTGCAGAATGAGTTTCATTTAGTGAATACAACTGAATTATAGCACTATAGAGTGTCATGTGGTCTGTAAACAACTGAGAACTTTATTTCCTGACATTTCACGGGTGTAAAAAGGAATAAACAGCTGTCAACTGCAGGGGTCAGCCTGCACAGGCATAGTACAGTAACAGAATAAAAACTTCAGAAAACATCAGCAAAAAGCAGATGATTGGCCTTCTGTGTTTGCAGACAGTGTGGCAGATCTTCTTGAACTTCTACTGGTTTGGGAAGTCATATGACCTCAGCAGAGGAAGTTCCTGTTCATTGAATCATTTTATATTTTCATAAAACACAAACCATCCTTATGGTTATCAGTTGTGAGGAGGTTCTTTGCACAAACACCATGAGCCATTGAACCATGCCGGCGCAGTGCCAGCATGAAGTGCCGCATAGTGCACTTTCTGTTTGTTTCCACCGGGTGGTGCTAAATTTCTTTTGAGCTCAAAGTGAGTCAACACGACATCAACTGTACTAGACCTGTACTTAACTACCTGGGAATTTATTGCCTTACTCAAGAGCTCTTTCTCAAGACTGTCTTTTGTTTTAAGCTAACAGCTGTCAGCTGCACTTCAGGTTTTTCACCAACTATATATCAGGCAATACAACAAAAAGCAATTCAGAGAACAAGATGGTAAAGGTAAAGGAAGCAGACACTGTGTAGGTAGGAAGTTAACAGCTTATATAGCTATTTAAATCCCAGAATGATCTTTCTACAGAGATTTCTTATTAATAGACATATTCCTAGTTTTAGCTGATTCACTGTCTCTTAAATTTGTCTTTATAAAACATTCACGAGTTGGTAAAAGATTTGCATAAATATAGGGTCTACAGAATGTTTTAGACCTGGAATGTTACAGGTATGACTGGTGTGTGCGTACTGTATGTAGAAATCACTTCATCAAGATACATGAAGCAACAGAGAACGTCTGTTTCCCAAGAGGAACTGTTTAAATCTTTGATTTCTCCTTGTTTCTCAAGGAGTTGGTGCATGATCAGTGTCGTAACAAGCAGAACATAAGAAGCCTCTGCATCATTACAAAGCATTTAATCATCAGCCAAAAGAAGACTGATCCTTTAAAAGTTCAAAATCCATACTTTGTAAGTTTATTTGCAATTGCCATGAAACCGTTTAAACAGACGAGGATCACCAGGGCATTTCCTCCAAACGCGTAGACCAGTGTGGTGGTCCAGAAA
The DNA here is from genome assembly GCA_014281875.1 of Nibea albiflora. NCBI lineage: Eukaryota > Metazoa > Chordata > Actinopteri > Sciaenidae > Nibea > Nibea albiflora. The sequence goes on from CM024793.1 coordinate 838,177, forward strand.
GCAAACAGGTACACAGTTCTGTCACAGTAAGGAGCTGCAGCTGGCATGGTGTGAAGTGCTTGTGGAGTGTTTGGAGCTTCTCTGTTTGTCTCACTGCTGATGTTGCTGTGGGCCAGAGTTTGAATCAGGTTCAATAAAGTCTGGTTGTTGTTGTTGGTGGTGGTGGGGGTGGTGGTTGGGGTGGTGGTGGTTGGGGTGGTGGTGGTGGTGGTGAAGATCATCCCAGTCTGGTTGAGGTTTGGAACGCTCTGGTTCTGGTTCTCCGAGATGAAGCTGGGCTTGGTGATACTGTTGTTGAAGCTGTGTGGGTCGAGGGTGATCTTGATGTAGTTGGGTTGATATACAGAATAAATATAGTAACTGCCTGAGGACGGAAAGAGACTAAATGACGAAAACCTCCAACAGATCATAATCTGGAACTGGATCGAGATTATTCTTTGATATAAAAAATAAAATGATATGACATATGATCATCATGGACATGCAGAATGGTATTTATCATCTGAGGTGGACATTCTTTAATATGAAGCCATGATGATCTTCAGCTTACCACAGATGAACCAGATGAAGACAAACAGCAGCAGGCTGATGATCCACACAGTCCAGATCATGTTGCCTGGTGCACTTGGACAGAGGAGCTTTGGTAAAGCAAACAGGCCCATCAGCATCAGAGCCAGCATCCCGCACACCATCACATACACCGGGATGAATGGTGCTGCTGGACACTCATACATGTACACTGCACCTGTTCACACAGCAAAGACTGTACTGACACTGTACATGTTCAAGTTTAATGCAGTCATTACAAAACTAGCCTTCACATTACTGCACAGCTCAGCGGGTCTATTATTTAAAATGGACTTATCAGATTGTGATCATTATCTTTTAACGAGGAAGTGCTGTGCTGTGACATGTTAGTGTATTAATGCAATGTATTATTTAGCAATATTTCATTACGAAGTAATCCAAAAGTAATCAGATTAGATTACCGTTTTTGTAACCCAGTGGATTGCATTACTAACTACAGAAATGGCTGTGTCGTTTGTAGTCAGTGACTTCAAAGTAATCTGATCCAACACTGTCAGTTCACGCTTAGGATTCATCTTCTCAACACTTCTATTCAAGAGTAGAAGCACAAGACCTGAACAACATTTGTTTTTGTGGAATGGAAAATTAAACTCCAGCTTTTCCAGCTGGACCGTGAGCAATCACTTGGCATGCCTCGATAAAAAATGTCTACCAGACAGTGGAAAAAATTTCAGTGAACTTTGATGCGACATGTAGATGTTTTCTGATGTTGTCTTACACAATTCAAAATGTCAATAATGTGTTCATTTTAATAAAAATATTGAAATGTGGAGAGCAGGAAGAGGTATTTTAAAACTTCTACCACTTCAGACACTGGTTAAGGCGCCGGTAAGCTTCAAGGTTTGCAAAGTGATCGAATGATTCCATAAATGAAGAGAAAAGTCACGTCTGTGGATCACTTACCTAAAGTAATCTGAGCGATTGGGAAAGCTGTGACGAGCAGGATGGTGCAGCCTGGAGGGGAATATAGAGAAGGTTCATATTTAATGTTAATAAATCCAGTTGTTCAAGGTCCTTGCTTAGTTTTTTTTTTTTGCAGTTACTTACCTGCAATAAACATACTTGCACTAAGCACGTTACATAAACAGTTCCCTGCGAAGTTCCCGGCCATTCTGACAGATAACAGGTTACACTGATCTGAAGAAAAAGAGATGCTCCATCACCAACAGGTACACAGACCAACGGTGCTGGACACTAATCAAGAGTCACCGGCCAGTGGATCAGAACATTCATTCATGAGATAAAATGAAGAGAAAAATCAAAAGACTCACCGTCTGTCCTCTTCTGGGTCTGTTTAACAACTGAGTGTCAGGTTAGGTTGTTGGCCAAGTCAACATGTCTCAACTCTTTAGTGTGTCACTGAAGAGAGGGAACATGAAAGAAAGGATTTTCCTCTGTTGAGTCAACATCACAATATTACTGCAATACCAACACCTCAACTACTACAACCACTGAGTATATGATGAGCAGGGGGACTGGGTGTGCCCAACATTACCCATATATATCCTATGACGTGTGGAGGGGCCTGTGGAGCATGGCTGAGCACAGGGGCCAGAATTCTGTGCTATCTGCTACAACTGCTAATATTCCCATAACCAGAAATTGGATGAGTGAGGAGCCACAAAAATGTTTAGACACTTAAAAATAATAAAGCTTCATTATGCTTTCAGGTCTGTTTTTTTGGTTTCCACCAATTCTCTGGAGGGGTTTCCTCCTGATAGACCATCTATTCCACATTCTGTGCTATGAGTAGTGTCTGTAGGTATTCCTTTCATGCTATATACAGTCCCACCTTCACCAGTAAGGTAGAGTTTCAAGTTTCAAGTTTATTACATTTATATAACTTTAAAAGCAGACGTTTTGTGCTCCAGGAGACAGACACACAAATAAAAAACTTAAAAGCCAGAGAATAAAAGTGGGTCCAAAGCATCAGCACTCTAATGGACTCTAATAGCTTCTGGGAGACTATTCCAAAGCTGAGCCACTACTGAAAACATGCTATCCCTGAGTGTGTGGGATGCAACATGCCATGGTGGGACAATCTTCAGAGTCTGGTGGTTCTGTAGGGGGTGAGAAGCTTTGAGATATATCCAGGGGAGATTGTGAAAGGATTTGAATTTGATCCTGAAGTGAGTGGGAAGCCGGTATAAGGATGCCAGAATGGGGGTCAGGGCTGCTGCTGTTGAATGAACTATTAACGGGAAACAGTCGCCTGAGAGATGCTGAGGTAGAGTTAGTTACAGTAATCCAGCCTGGATGGTAATAGTGTATGAATGACCTCTGACCTCTTTCTAGATCAGTGGGTGATAGGAAGCGTCTGATGATTCAGGTAGGGCAGAATGGACTCTGTTAGAACCTGAGAGGCAAAATCCTGGACAGAAGTGTGCAAACCACTCATGGCGCCAGTCCCTGTTATTCCTTAAATTGATAATCTAACTGAAGGAGACTCACACAAACGCTTCAACATTTTTATTAGCCTCTCCCGAGTCTGTGTGTGTGTGGCAGGTGGACAGTAAGAGAACAATGTTCATAAAAATGTTCAGAATAAAATCAGCCTAAGACAAAAATCATGATTTTGAAAAGTGCCCCAAGGAGCATGTCTAGCCCAACGAGGCTTTCAACAGCACCTGTACAGTGCCTGACATGAGTCATGACATGACTGAAGATGGTGTCAGTCTTACAGCATCAGGTGAGTCAGCATTGTTGCCAGCACGTAATCTGCTTAGCGCCTATGCAACACACGCATTTACCAGACAGGGAAGGAAAAGTGGTGCTGTGCTGTGTGTGTTTGTGTGTGTACATCTGTCTATGTGTCCCTCAAAGGTAAAAAATCAGATTTATCAGGACACACACATATTGTCTGGATATGAACAAATCAACTCTTTGAGTTCAGTGATCTTGTTTTTTTCTCTGTGTGACCTGTTCCCACACAAGACAAGCAGAAAACACCTTGAGCTGAAGGAGCAATATTATTTTTATTATCTAACTGTGATTTCATTATGCAGATAAAACACAAAAACAGAAAACAACTGCCTGATGTGAACATCACTCACAGCAACTTGTTTCACACTTGGGTTTTTATGTCCCCTCTGTTCATGTTTAAATGAATAGACAGGTAGAGCAGGAAGTGTGAACACTATGGACCAGTCAATGCTGCCATCTACTGGTTGGTAGGAACCCTTCATACCTCTGATGATAGACCTGTATGAAAATTAAAGAATCAGTAATAATACTTTTTTTTTTTTTAAATAACTTGATCAGAAAGCTTCTTGTGTGATTCTGACTTACTCCCATCCACTGTGGACACTATGGTGTGTTTGAGTGAGCGAATGACAGAGAGAGAGCCGGATCTGTGTGACTGGGAGGAGGATGCTAGTCAGGTGGGTGGCTGCAATGTCTACCTTGCTAACTTTTAGCACAACGCATTTAGGCTAGTTTGGCTGTAAAAACATCAGCATTATGTATGGATTAGGGCCAGACAGTGCTCAGTGGCATTAGCCAACACTGACAGCATCAAATGCTGAACCTCACCCAAAAGAGAACAACCTTCGCACAGAATGTTGTTTTGGCTGGAATCCAGTTAAGAGCAATCCTCAAGCTACCATTATGCGACTAATTAAGTTTCTTTTGGATAGTCACAACAAAACACAGAGGTCAGACATTTCTTGTAGTTGGTCATCAAGTTTGTGCACTTAAACGCATGTAAGAGCAGGACCTGGCTGGATGGACCGGTGGAGGATTCCCTCTAAGTTCAAAAAGCCTTGCTCACACAGCACACACTACGTGTACTGTACTGCTTCTTCTGCCTCCTGGTTGATCTAAATATTGGCAAAGAAGTGGATCATCAGCGGACCTGAGGTGGGCTGAATGATGCTGGTTTCTCTAATAAGTCATCTGTAAGGGCACTTATCTGTCATGCAGCACATGAAGCAAGGTTATCCTTAGTAATCCATAGTTTTTCATGCATATTCCAGGAATGATGATGATGAACATGGTATAAAGTTAACTGTTAAAAGCATGAAGCAAAGAAACCCTGCATATTATTGAATGAGTCCACAGGTGGTTGTTGTAACTACACAGACACTTTTGTGATCCATACAATTACATATTTGCAGTTGAGGAAGAGCAGTCACGTGAGGAGGCGGAGTCAGAATCAGCTGAGGGGCAAGGTGAAGATGAGGAGATGGCAGACGAGGGACTTGGCGTGTCTTCAGAGTCAGAGGAGGATCCTATCGATAGCATCTGTAGGAAGCATGCTGTCCTCACCCAAGCAGAACAGGTGGAGGAGGAGGATAGCCCTGCTCTGCAAGATGTGCTCATGAGCCAGCGACGTCTGCATCTGCCAAGAATAGAGGAAATGGAGGCACTGGCCTTGCTGCTTCTAGAACTGGCAGACAACAGCGACCTCCATCTGCCAGTGGACCTCAGGCAGAAGATCGCCACTGCCGCCAGCTCTCTTCACGACAAGACTGCCGCTCGGTTCGCTAACACCCTGTTTGGTCAGTGCCTTGGGGCTGACTCACCCGAGACCAGAGCAGCCCAGAAGACTAAGTTTGGTTGGATGAGGTACGCCTCACCTGAAAGTGCTGTCGGAGACACCATTTCCAGAGGCTCCTGTGCTGCAAACATCCTGCCACCACCAGATCGACCACAAGTGTTTTATGTTTCCAGGTTATATGCTGAAGAAGAGCCAGAACCAACTCTGTTTTTTAAAGTGTTTCAAAATGTTTTAGCAAGTAGAGCTATACAGTCAGTTTATTTATATAGTTAAAAATTTCACTTTGTAGTTTAATTTAAGAATGTTCTTGTCTTTTTTTATTATTTATATTGATGTTAAAATTCACTTTGTAGTATGTTTTTTATACAAACATGTTATCTGATCTTGATGTTCAATATCTTGTCCAATCTAACCTGTTTCAATCTTACACAATCAGTTTACATACTCTTTATGGTTAGTTTATATTCAGTTAATCTGTTTGTCATACATGTCCTCATTTGTCTTTGTCTGCTCCATGTTTAACTAAATGTTTGCAAATGTCAGTAAATGTTTGTCTCTCGTCTTGTCTCGTCATCTCACTCGTGGCCTGAACCTTGTCGTGGTGAGAGAGTGTCTCATCTACTTGTGTTTGTGTGTCATAAAAATAATATATCTGTGCCCCATACATGGAATCTGAGTACATATGTAGTAAATGGAAAATGTTCGTGTTGAAACCTTTACAGTGGGTTCTTTGTACATTTTGAATGATTTTAAGCCAAACACATTCTGGTTAAAGAATAAAATAATATAAATGTAGCACCTTTAGTCCTTACTTTGACAATTAAGGAATACCCACATTTCTAGGTTCGGTAGGAGTTGGGAAATGACTTCCACAAAGGAGGGTTGGTATACAAACAGATGATATTTTAATATCACTAGAAATAGCAAAATAATAAACATTGACAGCGTAGCTGTACACTTGTTCACCTTAAATGGTACTACTGAAAGAATTAATTAAATATAAAGCGCCCTGTGAATAAATGTACATACAATTTAATAAACATTGTATAACTCACTGTAATGATCATGTATTCTCAGATATGATTACATCAGAAGTTAATCATGCATTATGTGTCATTACACTAGTTACAGACAGAAGTTGTAATAATTGACAAAGTTTGCAAGAAATCAGCAGTTCTTAGAATTACTCAACAATAAGTGAGAGTTTCTTAGGACGTGCAGTTGCAACATAGAAGGGAAACCATACTGGATAAAGTTCAACAAGGATGGGTTCACTGAAGACTCAGCCATTGTTGTGGTGGGCCAGAACAAAGCTCCAAGCTCCAACAGCATGAAGATGTTTAGTTATTGGTTATTTTAAGCTTCTCAAACTTTTTGTACAAAACTGTAAATTATCTCTGTTAAAGTCTTTTCAAGCATCACTGTACATGTAATACTGACACCTAGTGGCTAATTGTAGGTATGATTAAACTCCCTGATGGATGCATACCTGCGCAGGTTCGTTGCTTCTGAGTTTCCTCAGTGGCATACCTTTTTCTCATTTAAATCTCCAGCCACAGAAATGTGAGAAGGTACAATTAATGAATGTGATGAAGTGTGTTTCTATATGTCTCAGTGAAAGTGCTAGAGTTCAGCTGTTTACAGAATATATATATACATATATATGAACTATATGTGCAGGAAAAGTGGCTCCATGCAGAGCTACATGTGTGAACACAGCTCAGCTACTGGAGCCCAGACGTGACGTGATCATTTCGGCTTGTGGCTAATGTTGATGTAATGTTGATTCTCCTTTAAGAATATCTCTCCAAATTGCAGCTTGTATGATCATCCACCAATTCCCCTAGCAGTCAGTGGATCAACAACTCTACAGCAAAGGCAAATCAAATCAGTCCAGACTGCTTTATCTCTAGATACCATGATATACCGAATATGTAACGACACATTAGAGGTCAAAAGCTGCCTGTACTACCTGCACATTAATTCAAATTAATATTTGTTGTCTATAATAATTTCAACCATGTAAACCGTAGAGGGTGTAAACCACGTGCGAGACCCCCAAAATACGTAATTTTACGCCCAACTTTGGGGGGGTATGCAAATTTTCATGAGTTTTCGAGTACATATAGGCCATCGAAAATGTGATTTACTTTGGGGAAGAAAATGACCATTCGAAAAACAATAGGGCCCTGCACACTGTGCATGCTCGGGCCCTAATTAATAGTACAGGAGAGACAGATTAGACCCCATTTGGATAAGGAAAAAGAAAAAAAGGAAAAACCAAAAAAGGACATCATGATATTATCCATATCAGTGGGGAGGTGTCCGAGACAGCTCACGAGCAGCCTTTTCTCTGTAACCCCTTTTGTGTGTTGCACTGTTAAAGGCTCCTTCTTGTACAAGAATAATAAATTCAACTTAAACTTTGATACTCTGAATCCAGTCTTCCTAATTGAAGGGTTTTTCTTTACAATTCTCATGACAAAAATGACTTTTTTAAAACCTAAATTTTGATTTATTAAATTCATTTAATTGACATTTTATGCTTTACACATTTCAAATAATAATTTCTCTTTCTAATGTCAATAACTAAGAGCGCATCTGCCATAGGACACAAAATTTTTTGGCCTTCCACTGTTTAGGATCCGGATGTAGACCCGCTAAAGATCTCTGCCACTGACATCTGTAGCAGTGTCTGCCAACACACTGTGCAATGTGCTGCACAGCCCTCCCACAGCTTATCATGGAAGACATTTCCAAACCTGAAAAATAAAAAAGTAGTAGTTAGGACAACGTATTCACAAGGTATTTCTTCAAGGTGTTTCTTGTGATTGATCAGACAAGTAAGTAAGTAATGTAATCATACCTGCTTACAGGTGTGTATATATATATATATATATATATATATATATATATATATATATATATATATATATATATATATATATGTATATATATAGTCTTTAGAGGTGTCTTTAATACTCTCTAATACACCATTTTTTTCTGAATTGAGTTGCATTTAAATTAAATCCAAACAACTTAGAACAATAACATGTTTTTGATTGGTTGATGAAAGCTAAAAAATGCCATGCCCTTATATGGGCGTATACCCCCCATATGCAAATTAGTTCTAGAACATCAAAGCACACAACAGCACTTTCACTTCAAAGCACAACAGACTATATATAGGCAGACAGAGTCCAACAGGATCAGACCCAGTTTAGACACAGTCAAAGAGAGTCAAGTACAGTCAAGTACACACGTCAGTAAGCACATCTGAACAACACATCTGCACATTTTCGCAATGGAGACAAGTGCAAAAAGCAAACAAAGCAAGAAAGGCAGGAATAAGCGGATTACCAACAACAGAGGTAGGGGCGATGTCTTTATTAAAAAGCCTCCTGTCTGTCTTGTGCGGAACAAGTCTGCAGACTTGAACGGTGAAATGGAGCAGACAGCTAAAAGTGAGAAGTCTGTGGAACCAGAACCAGTATCTGAAAAGCCACAGGTAACTCTCACCACTGAAGAGCCACAATTAGATGTGAACTCTGAGGAACAACAAGTAGCTGTTGCCCCTAACGGACCACACATCGATGTGACCGCGAAGGAATCACAAGTTGCTGTGATTCCCAAAGAATCACCTGTTGCTGTGGTCTCTGACAAACCACAGATGGATGTGACCCAAAATCAGCAGCAGGATAGTGGGATTCCCACTGAAGTGAAAAAGTACTTCGAGGAACTGTGCAAAGCTAATGCATCCCAAGAAGTCATTTTTGTGAATGGACAGTTGGGGCTTCCAGTTTCACTTTTGAAGGCAGCTAGAAAACAGTACCTTGATTCACAACTGGCTCCGCCACCGCGTGTAAACCCATGGACTGCACGCGCAGCCATGTTCCAAAAGAACTGCCAGAAGGTTAATAAGGCTGACTTTCCCCTACCCGGTAGTCAAATACCACAGCCTGTTATGACATCACAGGTAGCTGCACGCCCCAACAAAACACAGGCACGTAAAACTCCTGAAAACCAACAGCTAACTGTGGTTCCTAAAAAAATAGCACACAAACAGCCTCAGCCTCCTAAGGAAAATCCTTGGCTGAAATCCACCAAAACAAAGTCAATTCATCCCCTGGAGATCGATGAGACTGACTTTCCCCCACTTACAGCTAAGAAGTGTGTGGTGGCTCCTGAAAAAAGACACCAGGCTGCAAAAGCCTTGAACATCAAGAAGATCACAGGATCAGTTTACCAGCAGCCTCGCAAAGGACACAGGCTATGTATGCTCTGGCGCACAGGATCACAGTTACCTGTGATTCCAGAAGAACCAGAGTTAGATGTGATTGTTGAAAATATCAGCTACACATGACCCCGAGCCCAGCAATACCCCACAGCAGGCTCCAATATCAAAAGCCACCAATCCAGCAGAGGCTTCTTTCAGCAGACCGGGGTAAAGATGATTGCAGTCCCTGAGATCGACTTCATGGAAGACAGAAGCGAGGAGATCAGCAAACTAGAAAAGGAGCAAGCAGCTTTGCTCAAAGAGGTGGAGCAACTTAGAGAAATGCTCCAAACTCAGAGAGCTCTGCAAGCTCAAGAAGAATCAAAATATCAGGCCAGGGTCAAGACCCTTCAGCTTGAGATATCCAACACAGAAACCTCTGAAAAGGAGGCTCTCTGTAAGGTTTCCGAGCTGGAGGAAGCTCTTAAAAAGAAATAAGCCATCAAAGTGACATTGAAACATCTATGTCAGATCTGAGAGTTGAAAACTCCAGACTGGTGGCTGCTCTGACCCAGGCAGAGGAGGACACAAAGATGGAAACCATCCAGTGGAAGGAGGAGAAATCAAATCTGCTGAGCAACATCAAAAAGAACAGCAGACCCTCCAGGATGAAATGAACAGGGCTACTTTAATGGACAGTGCAGACAATCAGTCTGGAAAAAGCTCTGGAGTGGTGGCCACACTGGTACAGGCAGAAGAAGAGTTAAAACAAGAGACCCTCCAGGAGGAGGAAGAGGAGTCTAGTCTTCTGCAAACCATCAGTGCACAACAACAAGCACTAGAGAATGACATGACCAGTAACCAAGTACAAGCAGAGGAGGGTCTAAAACAGGACGTACTTCAGTGGGAGGAGCAAAAGGCCGACCAACAACAACAGCCCTTTGAGTCGGGAACCAGCAGAGATGAAAATCAGGACAGACACGATGGTCCTGAGGAACAGGTGGCTGCGATTTTGAATAGACCTAGAAGACCGTCTTTGTGGAAAAGATTTAAACGACTCTTCAAAAGAACTGCGACGACCTCCTGTGTCTCCTCCTGTAGCCACCTCCTTCATCCCAACCATCCTAACACCATCACACCATGGGATAGCCTTATGGTAAAGGTTTTCTCCGGGCGCTCCGGTTTCTCCCAAGCCATAGGTAAATCAAAAAATTAAAAAAACATTGGACCTGATGGGCAACACAGCTAACTGTCCTTCCCAAGGACACCCCCTCTTTCATCCCACCCCCCAAACCCCCAACCCCTTAACACCCCACCCTTGATAAGGTTTTTCTCCGGGTGCTCCGGTTTCCTAAAAAAAAAAAAAAAAGAAAAAAAAAAAAATCATAAAAAAAAAATATCTCAGATGTCATTGAATGGTCTTCATCATGTTTCCCATAAGAGTTTCACTACATGACACATACTGTATATTCTCTGTATAAACAACAAAAGGTATAGATACAGTCTTGTTTTCATGTATATCATACATTTTCATTCTGAATACAGAACATATAATATGTTTTACTTAAAATGGGTGATTCTTATCATTTCCCTTAGAAATTATGAAAATGATTATGTAAACACAATGTGACATGACCGCAATGGGGTCGCTCATAACAGACCTACAGTGAATTATCACTCAAAGCTGCAGCTTAAATTTGTGATAAAACAATTTATAGTAACTTTTCTATTATCAAAGCACATTTCATCATTAAAAGCACTGTATTTTTGAAGAGTTTCACACCTAACAATTTAGAAGTTCAGGTCAGATCATGGTATTTAGTTTGGACAATGTCAAAACATTTCAACAGTTGAAGTCTCCTACACATGAAGTGAGGAAAGCTACCCATATAGAAACATTTCTAATACAAATACAAACAGGAAATGACAATTTAAAAAATGTAAATATTTTTGCCCATAAATCTACAAAACAACCTGCAGATAAAGCAAGATGGGAGGCTTAACACGGCGTGCATATATAGATATATTACATACATTTAAAGGAACAATATGTAGTATTGATAATGTTTACTGTATTAAATCATAAAAATACCATGCTATATCATCAGAAATTACAGAAACATGCTACAATGAAATACTCGCCCCTTAACAACAAAACTACAGCCACTATTTTCTCCTTTTGAAATTTGCCTTCTGGTCCAGAAGGTCTGTTTGCGTCTGTGTTATGATTTCATCAGTTTATTCTCTTCTTATTTATCAATGTTGATTTGATCATTCCTGTGTAAATGTGCTGTATGAATAAAGGTTTTCTCCATGTTCTGATATTAAAAACTAGAGCTGTGAGTGTTTGTATCAGGATGTTTCTGTGTTTCTCTTTAACACACTGACACAACAACATCCTCCGCTTCCCGCACCTGATGCGCACGTCACTTCCTGGATCTCCAAAACAATAATGTCATCTACGTTTTATGCCACATGTTCAAATTCCATTATTTAACTGTGACAGTCGAGCTGTCTTCAGCATTTAAGATTCGCTGCGTACCGCAGATTTCCACTTCCTCATCCAGAACCGCTTGAGCAGCAGCAGCTTCTGGTCACATGACAGCTGATCAACACACACACACACACACACAGATACGCAGACAGACTGAGGATCACTACTACACAGAGCTGTCTTCACCGGCTTGAGTTGTGTCTGAAGATCTTAAGGTAAGATCGGTTTTATTTGCAGACCCGGTTCTGTTAAACCGGATCACTGATGATGCATCATCACAAGGTATTTCTTCAAGGTGTTTCTTGTGATCAGACAAGTAAGTAAGTAATGTAATCATACCTGCTTACAGGTGTGTGTGTGTGTATATATATAGTCTTTAGAGGTAAAGAGTCTTTAATACTCTCTAATACACCATTTTTTTCTGAATTGAGTTGCATTTAAATTAAATCCAAACAACTTAGAACAATAACATGTTTTTGATTGGTTGATGAAAGCTAAAAAATGCCATGCCCTTATATGGGCGTATGCCCTCCATATGCAAATTAGTTCTAGAACATCAAAGCACACAACAGCACTTTCACTTCAAAGCACAACAGACTATATATAGGCAGACAGAGTCCAACAGGATCAGACCCAGTTTAGACACAGTCAAAGAGAGTCAAGTACGGTCAAGTACACACGTCAGTAAGCACATCTGAACAACACATCTGCACATTTTCGCAATGGAGTCAAGTGCAAAAAGCAAACAAAGCAAGAAAGGCAGGAATAAGCGGATTACCAACAACAGAGGTAGGGGCGATGTCTTTATTAAAAAGCCTCCTGTCTGTCTTGTGCGGAACAAGTCTGCAGACTTGAACCGTGAAATGGAGCAGACAGCTAAAAGTGAGAAGTCTGTGGAACCAGAACCAGTATCTGAAAAGCCACAGGTAACTCTCACCACTGAAGAGCCACAATTAGATGTGAACTCTGAGGAACAACAAGTAGCTGTTGCCCCTAACGAACCACACATCGACGTGACCGCGAAGCAACCACAAGTTGCTGTGATTCCCAAAGAATCACTTGTGGCTGTGGTCTCTGACACAGCACAGGTGGATGTGAGAGGGAAAGTACCACAAGTTGCTGTGATTCCCAAAGAATCACCTGTTGCTGTGGTCTCTGACAAACCACAGATGGATATGACCCAAAATCAGCAGCAGGATAGTGGGATTCCCACTGAAGTGAAAAAGTATTTCGAGGAACTGTGCAAAGCTAATGCATCCCAAGAAGTCATTTTTGTGAATGGACAGTTGGGGCTTCCAGTTTCACTTTTGAAGGCAGCTAGAAAACAGTACCTTGATTCACAACTGGCTCCGCCACCGCGTGTAAACCCATGGACTGCACGCGCAGCCATGTTCCAAAAGAACTGCCAGAAGGTTAATAAGGCTGACTTTCCCCTACCCGGTAGTCAAATACCACAGCCTGTTATGACATCACAGGTAGCTGCACGCCCCAACAAAACACAGGCACGTAAAACTCCTTGAAAACCAACAGCTAACTGTGGTTCCTAAAAAAATAGCACACAAACAGCCTCAGCCTCCTAAGGAAAATCCTTGGCTGAAATCCACCAAACAAAGTCAATTCATCCCCTGGAGATCGATGAGACTGACTTTCCCCCACTTACAGCTAAGAAGTGTGTGGTGGCTCCTGAAAAAAGACACCAGGCTGCAAAAGCCTTGAACATCAAGAAGATCACAGGATCAGTTTTACCAGCAGCCTCGCAAAGGACACAGGCTATGTATGCTCTGGCGCACAGGATCACAGTTACCTGTGATTCCAGAAGAACCAGAGTTAGATGTGATTGTTGAAAATATCAGCACACATGACCCCGAGCCCAGCAATACCCCACAGCAGGCTCCAATATCAAAAGCCACCAATCCAGCAGAGGCTTTCTTTCAGCAGACCGGGGTAAAGATGATTGCAGTCCCTGAGATCGACTTCATGGAAGACAGAAGCGAGGAGATCAGCAAACTAGAAAAGGAGCAAGCAGCTTTGCTCAAAGAGGTGGAGCAACTTAGAGAAATGCTCCAAACTCAGAGAGCTCTGCAAGCTCAAGAAGAATCAAAATATCAGGCCAGGGTCAAGACCCTTCAGCTTGAGATATCCAACACAGAAACCTCTGAAAAGGAGGCTCTCTGTAAGGTTTCCGAGCTGGAGGAAGCTCTTAAAAAAGAAATAAGCCATCAAAGTGACATTGAAACATCTATGTCAGATCTGAGAGTTGAAAACTCCAGACTGGTGGCTGCTCTGACCCAGGCAGAGGAGGACACAAAGATGGAAACCATCCAGTGGAAGGAAGAGAAATCAAATCTGCTGAGCAACATCAAAAAAGAACAGCAGACCCTCCAGGATGAAATGAACAGGGCTACTTTAATGGACAGTGCAGACAATCAGTCTGGAAAAAGCTCTGGAGTGGTGGCCACACTGGTACAGGCAGAAGAAGAGTTAAAACAAGAGACCCTCCAGGAGGAGGAAGAGGAGTCTAGTCTTCTGCAAACCATCAGTGCACAACAACAAGCACTAGAGAATGACATGACCAGTAACCAAGTACAAGCAGAGGAGGGTCTAAAACAGGACGTACTTCAGTGGGAGGAGCAAAAGGCCGACCAACAACAACAGCCCTTTGAGTCGGGAACCAGCAGAGATGAAAATCAGGACAGACACGATGGTCCTGAGGAACAGGTGGCTGCGATTTTGAATAGACCTAGAAGACCGTCTTTGTGGAAAAGATTTAAACGACTCTTCAAAAGAACTGCGCGACCTCCTGTGTCTCCTCCTGTACCACCTCCTTCATCCCAACCATCCTAACACCATCACACCATGGGATAGCCTTATGGTAAAGGTTTTCTCCGGGCGCTCCGGTTTCTCCCAAGCCATAGGTAAAATTTTAAAAAAAACAAAACATTGGCCCTGATGGGCAACACAGCTAACTGTCCTTCCCAAAGGACACCCCCTCTTTCATCCCACCCCCAAACCCCCAACCCCTTAACACCCCACCCTTGATAAGGTTTTTCTCCGGGTGCTCCGGTTTCCTAAAAAAAAAAAAAAAAAAAAGAAAAAAAAAAAAAAATCTCAGATGTCATTGAATGGTCTTCATCATGTTTCCCATAAGAGTTTCACTACATGACACATACTGTATATTCTCTGTATAAACAACAAAAGGTATAGATACAGTCTTGTTTTCATGTATATCATACATTTTCATTCTGAATACAGAACATATAATATGTTTTACTTAAAATGGGTGATTCTTATCATTTCCCTTAGAAATTATGAAAATGATTATGTAAACACAATGTGACATGACCGCAATGGGGTCGCTCATAACAGACCTACAGTGAATTATCACTCAAAGCTGCAGCTTAAAATTTGTGATAAAACAATTTATAGTAATTTTTCTATTATCAAAGCACATTTCATCATTAAAAAGCACTGTATTTTTGATTTTTGTTTCACACCTAACAATTTAGAAGTTCAGGTCAGATCATGGTATTTAGTTTGGACAATGTCAAAACATTTCAACAGTTGAAGTCTCCTACACATGAAGTGAGGAAAGCTACCCATATAGAAACATTTCTAATACAAATACAAACAGGAAATGACAATTTAAAAAATGTAAATATTTTTGCCCATAAATCTACAAAACAACCTGCAGATAAAGCAAAGATGGGAGGCTTAACACGGCGTGCATATATAGATATATTACATACATTTAAAGGAACAATATGTAGTATTGATAATGTTTACTGTATTAAATCATAAAAATACCAATGCTATATCATCAGAAATTACAGAAACATGCTACAATGAAATACTCGCCCCTTAACAACAAAACTACAGCCACTATTTTCTCCTTTTGAAATTTGCCTTCTGGTCCAGAAGGTCTGTTTGCGTCTGTGTTATGATTTCATCAGTTTATTCTCTTCTTATTTATCAATGTTGATTTGATCATTCCTGTGTAAATGTGCTGTATGAATAAAGGTTTTCTCCATGTTCTGATATTAAAAACTAGAGCTGTGAGTGTTTGTATCAGGATGTTTCTGTGTTTCTCTTTAACACAGTGACACAACAACATCCTCCGCTTCCCGCACCTGATGCGCACGTCACTTCCTGGATCTCCAAAACAATAATGTCATCTACGTTTTATGCCACATGTTCAAATTCCATTATTTAACTGTGACAGTCGAGCTGTCTTCAGCATTTAAGATTCGCTGCGTAACCGCAGATTTCCACTTCCTCATCCAGAACCGCTTGAGCAGCAGCAGCTCTGGTCACATGACAGCTGATCAACACACACACACACACACACAGATACGCAGACAGACTGAGGATCACTACTACACAGAGCTGTCTTCACCGGCTTGAGTTGTGTCTGAAGATCTTAAGGTAAGATCGGTTTTATTTGCAGACCCGGTTCTGTTAAACCGGATCACTGATGATGCATCATCACAAGGTATTTCTTCAAGGTGTTTCTTGTGATCAGACAAGTAAGTAAGTAATGTAATCATACCTGCTTACAAGGTGTGTGTGTGTGTATATATATAGTCTTTAGAGGTAAAGAGTCTTTAATACTCTCTAATACACCATTTTTTCTGAATTGAGTTGCATTTAAATTAAATCCAAACAACTTAGAACAATAACATGTTTTTGATTGGTTGATGAAAGGTAAAAAATGCCATGCCCTTATATGGGCGTATGCCCTCCATATGCAAATTAGTTCTAGAACATCAAAGCACACAACAGCACTTTCACTTCAAAGCACAACAGACTATATATAGGTAGACAGAGTCCAACAGGATCAGACCCAGTTTAGACACAGTCAAAGAGAGTCAAGTACGGTCAAGTACACACGTCAGTAAGCACATCTGAACAACACATCTGCACATTTTCGCAATGGAGACAAGTGCAAAAAGCAAACAAAGCAAGAAAGGCAGGAATAAGCGGATTACCAACAACAGAGGTAGGGGCGATGTCTTTATTAAAAAGCCTCCTGTCTGTCTTGTGCGGAACAAGTCTGCAGACTTGAACCGTGAAATGGAGCAGACAGCTAAAAGTGAGAAGTCTGTGGAACCAGAACCAGTATCTGAAAAGCCACAGGTAACTCTCACCACTGAAGAGCCACAATTAGATGTGAACTCTGAGGAACAACAAGTAGCTGTTGCCCCTAACGAACCACACATCGATGTGACCGCGAAGGAATCACAAGTTGCTGTGATTCCAAGTATTCAAGAATCACCTGTTGCTGTGGTCTCTGACAAACCACAGATGGATGTGACCCAAAATCAGCAGCAGGATAGTGGGATTCCCACTGAAGTGAAAAGTATTTCGAGGAAACTGTGCAAAGCTAATGCATCCCAAGAAGTCATTTTTGTGAATGGACAGTTGGGGCTTCCAGTTTCACTTTTGAAGGCAGCTAGAAAACAGTACCTTGATTCACAACTGGCTCCGCCACCGCGTGTAAACCCATGGACTGCACGCGCAGCCATGTTCCAAAGAACTGCCAGAAGGTTAATAAGGCTGACTTTCCCCTACCCGGTAGTCAAATACCACAGCCTGTTATGACATCACAGGTAGCTGCACGCCCCCAACAAAACACAGGCACGTAAAACTCCTGAAAACCAACAGCTAACTGTGGTTCCTAAAAAATAGCACACAAACAGCCTCAGCCTCCTAAGGAAAATCCTTGGCTGAAATCCACCAAAACAAAGTCAATTCATCCCCTGGAGATCGATGAGACTGACTTTCCCCCACTTACAGCTAAGAAGTGTGTGGTGGCTCCTGAAAAAAGACACCAGGCTGCAAAAGCCTTGAACATCAAGAAGATCACAGGATCAGTTTACCAGCAGCCTCGCAAAGGACACAGGCTATGTATGCTCTGGCGCACAGGATCACAGTTACCTGTGATTCCAGAAGAACCAGAGTTAGATGTGATTGTTGAAAATATCAGCACACATGACCCCGAGCCCAGCAATACCCCACAGCAGGCTCCAATATCAAAAGCCACCAATCCAGCAGAGGCTTTCTTCAGCAGACCGGGGTAAAGATGATTGCAGTCCCTGAGATCGACTTCATGGAAGACAGAAGCGAGGAGATCAGCAAACTAGAAAAGGAGCAAGCAGCTTTGCTCAAAGAGGTGGAGCAACTTAGAGAAATGCTCCAAACTCAGAGAGCTCTGCAAGCTCAAGAAGAATCAAAATATCAGGCCAGGGTCAAGACCCTTCAGCTTGAGATATCCAACACAGAAACCTCTGAAAAGGAGGCTCTCTGTAAGGTTTCCGAGCTGGAGGAAGCTCTTAAAAAGAAATAAGCCATCAAAGTGACATTGAAACATCTATGTCAGATCTGAGAGTTGAAAACTCCAGACTGGTGGCTGCTCTGACCCAGGCAGAGGAGGACACAAAGATGGAAACCATCCAGTGGAAGGAGGAGAAATCAAATCTGCTGAGCAACATCAAAAAAGAACAGCAGACCCTCCAGGATGAAATGAACAGGGCTACTTTAATGGACAGTGCAGACAATCAGTCTGGAAAAAGCTCTG
The DNA here is from genome assembly GCA_014281875.1 of Nibea albiflora. Lineage (NCBI taxonomy): Eukaryota > Metazoa > Chordata > Actinopteri > Sciaenidae > Nibea > Nibea albiflora. The sequence goes on from CM024793.1 coordinate 856,547, forward strand.
GAGTGGTGGCCACACTGGTACAGGCAGAAGAAGAGTTAAAACAAGAGACCCTCCAGGAGGAGGAAGAGGAGTCTAGTCTTCTGCAAACCATCAGTGCACAACAACAAGCACTAGAGAATGACATGACCAGTAACCAAGTACAAGCAGAGGAGGGTCTAAAACAGGACGTACTTCAGTGGGAGGAGCAAAAGGCCGACCAACAACAACAGCCCTTTGAGTCGGGAACCAGCAGAGATGAAAATCAGGACAGACACGATGGTCCTGAGGAACAGGTGGCTGCGATTTTGAATAGACCTAGAAGACCGTCTTTGTGGAAAAGATTTAAACGACTCTTCAAAAGAACTGCGCGACCTCCTGTGTCTCCTCCTGTACCACCTCCTTCATCCCAACCATCCTAACACCATCACACCATGGGATAGCCTTATGGTAAAGGTTTTCTCCGGGTGCTCCGGTTTCTCCCAAGCCATAGGTAAAATCAAAAAAAAAAAAACATTGGACCTGATGGGCAACACAGCTAACTGTCCTTCCCAAAGGACACCCCCTCTTTCATCCCACCCCCAAACCCCCAACCCCTTAACACCCCACCCTTGATAAGGTTTTTCTCCGGGTGCTCCGGTTTCCTGAAAAAAAAAAAAAAAAAAAAAATCATAAAAAAAAAAATATCTCAGATGTCATTGAATGGTCTTCATCATGTTTCCCATAAGAGTTTCACTACATGACACATACTGTATATTCTCTGTATAAACAACAAAAGGTATAGATACAGTCTTGTTTTCATGTATATCATACATTTTCATTCTGAATACAGAACATATAATATGTTTTACTTAAAATGGGTGATTCTTATCATTTCCCTTAGAAATTATGAAAATGATTATGTAAACACAATGTGACATGACCGCAATGGGGTCGCTCATAACAGACCTACAGTGAATTATCACTCAAAGCTGCAGCTTAAAATTTGTGATAAAACAATTTATAGTAACTTTTCTATTATCAAAGCACATTTCATCATTAAAAAGCACTGTATTTTTGAAGAGTTTCACACCTAACAATTTAGAAGTTCAGGTCAGATCATGGTATTTAGTTTGGACAATGTCAAAACATTTCAACAGTTGAAGTCTCCTACACATGAAGTGAGGAAAGCTACCCATATAGAAACATTTCTAATACAAATACAAACAGGAAATGACAATTTAAAAAATGTAAATATTTTTGCCCATAAATCTACAAAACAACCTGCAGATAAAGCAAAGATGGGAGGCTTAACACGGCGTGCATATATAGATATATTACATACATTTAAAGGAACAATATGTAGTATTGATAATGTTTACTGTATTAAATCATAAAAATACCAAGCTATATCATCAGAAATTACAGAAACATGCTACAATGAAATACTCGCCCCTTAACAACAAAACTACAGCCACTATTTTCTCCTTTTGAAATTTGCCTTCTGGTCCAGAAGGTCTGTTTGCGTCTGTGTTATGATTTCATCAGTTTATTCTCTTCTTATTTATCAATGTTGATTTGATCATTCCTGTGTAAATGTGCTGTATGAATAAAGGTTTTCTCCATGTTCTGATATTAAAAACTAGAGCTGTGAGTGTTTGTATCAGGATGTTTCTGTGTTTCTCTTTAACACAGTGACACAACAACATCCTCCGCTTCCCGCACCTGATGCGCACGTCACTTCCTGGATCTCCAAAACAATAATGTCATCTACGTTTTATGCCACATGTTCAAATTCCATTATTTAACTGTGACAGTCGAGCTGTCTTCAGCATTTAAGATTCGCTGCGAACCGCAGATTTCCACTTCCTCATCCAGAACCGCTTGAGCAGCAGCAGCTCTGGTCACATGACAGCTGATCAACACACACACACACACACACAGATACGCAGACAGACTGAGGATCACTACTACACAGAGCTGTCTTCACCGGCTTGAGTTGTGTCTGAAGATCTTAAGGTAAGATCGGTTTTATTTGCAGACCCGGTTCTGTTAAACCGGATCACTGATGATGCATCATCACAAGGTATTTCTTCAAGGTGTTTCTTGTGATCAGACAAGTAAGTAAGTAATGTAATCATACCTGCTTACAGGTGTGTGTGTGTGTATATATATAGTCTTTAGAGGTAAAGAGTCTTTAATACTCTCTAATACACCATTTTTTTCTGAATTGAGTTGCATTTAAATTAAATCCAAACAACTTAGAACAATAACATGTTTTTGATTGGTTGATGAAAGGTAAAAAATGCCATGCCCTTATATGGGCGTATGCCCTCCATATGCAAATTAGTTCTAGAACATCAAAGCACACAACAGCACTTTCACTTCAAAGCACAACAGACTATATATAGGCAGACAGAGTCCAACAGGATCAGACCCAGTTTAGACACAGTCAAAGAGAGTCAAGTACGATCAAGTACACACGTCAGTAAGCACATCTGAACAACACATCTGCACATTTTCGCAATGGAGACAAGTGCAAAAAGCAAACAAAGCAAGAAAGGCAGGAATAAGCGGATTACCAACAACAGAGGTAGGGGCGATGTCTTTATTAAAAAGCCTCCTGTCTGTCTTGTGCGGAACAAGTCTGCAGACTTGAACCGTGAAATGGAGCAGACAGCTAAAAGTGAGAAGTCTGTGGAACCAGAACCAGTATCTGAAAAGCCACAGGTAACTCTCACCACTGAAGAGCCACAATTAGATGTGAACTCTGAGGAACAACAAGTAGCTGTTGCCCCTAACGAACCACACATCGATGTGACCGCGAAGGAATCACAAGTTGCTGTGATTCCCAAAGAATCACCTGTTGCTGTGGTCTCTGACAAACCACAGATGGATGTGACCCAAAATCAGCAGCAGGATAGTGGGATTCCCACTGAAGTGAAAAAGTACTTCGAGGAACTGTGCAAAGCTAATGCATCCCAAGAAGTCATTTTTGTGAATGGACAGTTGGGGCTTCCAGTTTCACTTTTGAAGGCAGCTAGAAAACAGTACCTTGATTCACAACTGGCTCCGCCACCGCGTGTAACCCATGGACTGCACGCGCAGCCATGTTCCAAAAGAACTGCCAGAAGGTTAATAAGGCTGACTTTCCCCTACCCGGTAGTCAAATACCACAGCCTGTTATGACATCACAGGTAGCTGCACGCCCCAACAAAACACAGGCACGTAAAACTCCTGAAAACCAACAGCTAACTGTGGTTCCTAAAAAAATAGCACACAAACAGCCTCAGCCTCCTAAGGAAAATCCTTGGCTGAAATCCACCAAAACAAAGTCAATTCATCCCCTGGAGATCGATGAGACTGACTTTCCCCCACTTACAGCTAAGAAGTGTGTGGTGGCTCCTGAAAAAAGACACCAGGCTGCAAAAGCCTTGAACATCAAGAAGATCACAGGATCAGTTTACCAGCAGCCTCGCAAAGGACACAGGCTATGTATGCTCTGGCGCACAGGATCACAGTTACCTGTGATTCCAGAAGAACCAGAGTTAGATGTGATTGTTGAAAATATCAGCACACATGACCCCGAGCCCAGCAATACCCCACAGCAGGCTCCAATATCAAAAGCCACCAATCCAGCAGAGGCTTTCTTTCAGCAGACCGGGGTAAAGATGATTGCAGTCCCTGAGATCGACTTCATGGAAGACAGAAGCGAGGAGATCAGCAAACTAGAAAAGGAGCAAGCAGCTTTGCTCAAAGAGGTGGAGCAACTTAGAGAAATGCTCCAAACTCAGAGAGCTCTGCAAGCTCAAGAAGAATCAAAATATCAGGCCAGGGTCAAGACCCTTCAGCTTGAGATATCCAACACAGAAACCTCTGAAAAGGAGGCTCTCTGTAAGGTTTCCGAGCTGGAGGAAGCTCTTAAAAAAGAAATAAGCCATCAAAGTGACATTGAAACATCTATGTCAGATCTGAGAGTTGAAAACTCCAGACTGGTGGCTGCTCTGACCCAGGCAGAGGAGGACACAAAGATGGAAACCATCCAGTGGAAGGAGGAGAAATCAAATCTGCTGAGCAACATCAAAAAAGAACAGCAGACCCTCCAGGATGAAATGAACAGGGCTACTTTAATGGACAGTGCAGACAATCAGTCTGGAAAAAGCTCTGGAGTGGTGGCCACACTGGTACAGGCAGAAGAAGAGTTAAAACAAGAGACCCTCCAGGAGGAGGAAGAGGAGTCTAGTCTTCTGCAAACCATCAGTGCACAACAACAAGCACTAGAGAATGACATGACCAGTAACCAAGTACAAGCAGAGGAGGGTCTAAAACAGGACGTACTTCAGTGGGAGGAGCAAAAGGCCGACCAACAACAACAGCCCTTTGAGTCGGGAACCAGCAGAGATGAAAATCAGGACAGACACGATGGTCCTGAGGAACAGGTGGCTGCGATTTTGAATAGACCTAGAAGACCGTCTTTGTGGAAAAGATTTAAACGACTCTTCAAAAGAACTGCACGACCTCCTGTGTCTCCTCCTGTACCACCTCCTTCATCCCAACCATCCTAACACCATCACACCATGGGATAGCCTTATGGTAAAGGTTTTCTCCGGGCGCTCCGGTTTCTCCCAAGCCATAGGTAAAATTAAAAAAAAAAAAAACATTGGCCCTGATGGGCAACACAGCTAACTGTCCTTCCCAAAGGACACCCCCTCTTTCATCCCACCCCCAAACCCCCAACCCCTTAACACCCCACCCTTGATAAGGTTTTTCTCCGGGTGCTCCGGTTTCCTAAAAAAAAAAAAGAAAAAAAAAAAATCATAAAAAAAAAATATCTCAGATGTCATTGAATGGTCTTCATCATGTTTCCCATAAGAGTTTCACTACATGACACATACTGTATATTCTCTGTATAAACAACAAAAGGTATAGATACAGTCTTGTTTTCATGTATATCATACATTTTCATTCTGAATACAGAACATATAATATGTTTTACTTAAAATGGGTGATTCTTATCATTTCCCTTAGAAATTATGAAAATGATTATGTAAACACAATGTGACATGACCGCAATGGGGTCGCTCATAACAGACCTACAGTGAATTATCACTCAAAGCTGCAGCTTAAAATTTGTGATAAAACAATTTATAGTAACTTTTCTATTATCAAAGCACATTTCATCATTAAAAAGCACTGTATTTTTGAAGAGTTTCACACCTAACAATTTAGAAGTTCAGGTCAGATCATGGTATTTAGTTTGGACAATGTCAAAACATTTCAACAGTTGAAGTCTCCTACACATGAAGTGAGGAAAGCTACCCATATAGAAACATTTCTAATACAAATACAAACAGGAAATGACAATTTAAAAAATGTAAATATTTTTGCCCATAAATCTACAAAACAACCTGCAGATAAAGCAAAGATGGGAGGCTTAACACGGCGTGCATATATAGATATATTACATACATTTAAAGGAACAATATGTAGTATTGATAATGTTTACTGTATTAAATCATAAAAATACCAAGCTATATCATCAGAAATTACAGAAACATGCTACAATGAAATACTCGCCCCTTAACAACAAAACTACAGCCACTATTTTCTCCTTTTGAAATTTGCCTTCTGGTCCAGAAGGTCTGTTTGCGTCTGTGTTATGATTTCATCAGTTTATTCTCTTCTTATTTATCAATGTTGATTTGATCATTCCTGTGTAAATGTGCTGTATGAATAAAGGTTTTCTCCATGTTCTGATATTAAAAACTAGAGCTGTGAGTGTTTGTATCAGGATGTTTCTGTGTTTCTCTTTAACACAGTGACACAACAACATCCTCCGCTTCCCGCACCTGATGCGCACGTCACTTCCTGGATCTCCAAAACAATAATGTCATCTACGTTTTATGCCACATGTTCAAATTCCATTATTTAACTGTGACAGTCGAGCTGTCTTCAGCATTTAAGATTCGCTGCGAACCGCAGATTTCCACTTCCTCATCCAGAACCGCTTGAGCAGCAGCAGCTCTGGTCACATGACAGCTGATCAACACACACACACACACACACAGATACGCAGACAGACTGAGGATCACTACTACACAGAGCTGTCTTCACCGGCTTGAGTTGTGTCTGAAGATCTTAAGGTAAGATCGGTTTTATTTGCAGACCCGGTTCTGTTAAACCGGATCACTGATGATGCATCATCACAAGGTATTTCTTCAAGGTGTTTCTTGTGATCAGACAAGTAAGTAAGTAATGTAATCATACCTGCTTACAGGTGTGTGTGTGTATATATATAGTCTTTAGAGGTAAAGAGTCTTTAATACTCTCTAATACACCATTTTTTTCTGAATTGAGTTGCATTTAAATTAAATCCAAACAACTTAGAACAATAACATGTTTTTGATTGGTTGATGAAAGGTAAAAAATGCCATGCCCTTATATGGGCGTATGCCCTCCATATGCAAATTAGTTCTAGAACATCAAAGCACACAACAGCACTTTCACTTCAAAGCACAACAGACTATATATAGGCAGACAGAGTCCAACAGGATCAGACCCAGTTTAGACACAGTCAAAGAGAGTCAAGTACGATCAAGTACACACGTCAGTAAGCACATCTGAACAACACATCTGCACATTTTCGCAATGGAGACAAGTGCAAAAAGCAAACAAAGCAAGAAAGGCAGGAATAAGCGGATTACCAACAACAGAGGTAGGGGCGATGTCTTTATTAAAAAGCCTCCTGTCTGTCTTGTGCGGAACAAGTCTGCAGACTTGAACCGTGAAATGGAGCAGACAGCTAAAAGTGAGAAGTCTGTGGAACCAGAACCAGTATCTGAAAAGCCACAGGTAACTCTCACCACTGAAGAGCCACAATTAGATGTGAACTCTGAGGAACAACAAGTAGCTGTTGCCCCTAACGAACCACACATCGACTGTGACCGCGAAGGAATCACAAGTTGCTGTGATTCCCAAAGAATCACCTGTTGCTGTGGTCTCTGACAAACCACAGATGGATGTGACCCAAAATCAGCAGCAGGATAGTGGGATTCCCACTGAAGTGAAAAAGTACTTTCGAGGAACTGTGCAAAGCTAATGCATCCCAAGAAGTCATTTTTGTGAATGGACAGTTGGGGCTTCCAGTTTCACTTTTGAAGGCAGCTAGAAAACAGTACCTTGATTCACAACTGGCTCCGCCACCGCGTGTAAACCCATGGACTGCACGCGCAGCCATGTTCCAAAAGAACTGCCAGAAGGTTAATAAGGCTGACTTTCCCCTACCCGGTAGTCAAATACCACAGCCTGTTATGACATCACAGGTAGCTGCACGCCCCAACAAAACACAGGCACGTAAAACTCCTGAAAACCAACAGCTAACTGTGGTTCCTAAAAAAATAGCACACAAACAGCCTCAGCCTCCTAAGGAAAATCCTTGGCTGAAATCCACCAAAACAAAGTCAATTCATCCCCTGGAGATCGATGAGACTGACTTTCCCCCACTTACAGCTAAGAAGTGTGTGGTGGCTCCTGAAAAAAGACACCAGGCTGCAAAAGCCTTGAACATCAAGAAGATCACAGGATCAGTTTACCAGCAGCCTCGCAAAGGACACAGGCTATGTATGCTCTGGCGCACAGGATCACAGTTACCTGTGATTCCAGAAGAACCAGAGTTAGATGTGATTGTTGAAAATATCAGCACACATGACCCCGAGCCCAGCAATACCCCACAGCAGGCTCCAATATCAAAAGCCACCAATCCAGCAGAGGCTTTCTTTCAGCAGACCGGGGTAAAGATGATTGCAGTCCCTGAGATCGACTTCATGGAAGACAGAAGCGAGGAGATCAGCAAACTAGAAAAGGAGCAAGCAGCTTTGCTCAAAGAGGTGGAGCAACTTAGAGAAATGCTCCAAACTCAGAGAGCTCTGCAAGCTCAAGAAGAATCAAAATATCAGGCCAGGGTCAAGACCCTTCAGCTTGAGATATCCAACACAGAAACCTCTGAAAAGGAGGCTCTCTGTAAGGTTTCCGAGCTGGAGGAAGCTCTTAAAAAAGAAATAAGCCATCAAAGTGACATTGAAACATCTATGTCAGATCTGAGAGTTGAAAACTCCAGACTGGTGGCTGCTCTGACCCAGGCAGAGGAGGACACAAAGATGGAAACCATCCAGTGGAAGGAGGAGAAATCAAATCTGCTGAGCAACATCAAAAAAGAACAGCAGACCCTCCAGGATGAAATGAACAGGGCTACTTTAATGGACAGTGCAGACAATCAGTCTGGAAAAAGCTCTGGAGTGGTGGCCACACTGGTACAGGCAGAAGAAGAGTTAAAACAAGAGACCCTCCAGGAGGAGGAAGAGGAGTCTAGTCTTCTGCAAACCATCAGTGCACAACAACAAGCACTAGAGAATGACATGACCAGTAACCAAGTACAAGCAGAGGAGGGTCTAAAACAGGACGTACTTCAGTGGGAGGAGCAAAAGGCCGACCAACAACAACAGCCCTTTGAGTCGGGAACCAGCAGAGATGAAAATCAGGACAGACACGATGGTCCTGAGGAACAGGTGGCTGCGATTTTGAATAGACCTAGAAGACCGTCTTTGTGGAAAAGATTTAAACGACTCTTCAAAAGAACTGCACGACCTCCTGTGTCTCCTCCTGTACCACCTCCTTCATCCCAACCATCCTAACACCATCACACCATGGGATAGCCTTATGGTAAAGGTTTTCTCCGGGCGCTCCGGTTTCTCCCAAGCCATAGGTAAAATTAAAAAATTAAAAAAACATTGGCCCTGATGGGCAACACAGCTAACTGTCCTTCCCAAAGGACACCCCCTCTTTCATCCCACCCCCAAACCCCCAACCCCTTAACACCCCACCCTTGATAAGGTTTTTCTCCGGGTGCTCCGGTTTCCTAAAAAAAAAAAAAAAGAAAAAAAAAATATATCTCAGATGTCATTGAATGGTCTTCATCATGTTTCCCATAAGAGTTTCACTACATGACACATACTGTATATTCTCTGTATAAACAACAAAAGGTATAGATACAGTCTTGTTTTCATGTATATCATACATTTTCATTCTGAATACAGAACATATAATATGTTTTACTTAAAATGGGTGATTCTTATCATTTCCCTTAGAAATTATGAAAATGATTATGTAAACACAATGTGACATGACCGCAATGGGGTCGCTCATAACAGACCTACAGTGAATTATCACTCAAAGCTGCAGCTTAAAATTTGTGATAAAACAATTTATAGTAATTTTTCTATTATCAAAGCACATTTCATCATTAAAAAGCACTGTATTTTGTATTAAGTTTCACACCTAACAATTTAGAAGTTCAGGTCAGATCATGGTATTTAGTTTGGACAATGTCAAAACATTTCAACAGTTGAAGTCTCCTACACATGAAGTGAGGAAAGCTACCCATATAGAAACATTTCTAATACAAATACAAACAGGAAATGACAATTTAAAAAATTTAAATATTTTTGCCCATAAATCTACAAAACAACCTGCAGATAAAGCAAAGATGGGAGGCTTAACACGGCGTGCATATATAGATATATTACATACATTTAAAGGAACAATATGTAGTATTGATAATGTTTACTGTATTAAATCATAAAAATACCATGCTATATCATCAGAAATTACAGAAACATGCTACAATGAAATACTCGCCCCGTAACAACAAAACTACAGCCACTATTTTCTCCTTTTGAAATTTGCCTTCTGGTCCAGAAGGTCTGTTTGCGTCTGTGTTATGATTTCATCAGTTTATTCTCTTCTTATTTATCAATGTTGATTTGATCATTCCTGTGTAAATGTGCTGTATGAATAAAGGTTTTCTCCATGTTCTGATATTAAAAACTAGAGCTGTGAGTGTTTGTATCAGGATGTTTCTGTGTTTCTCTTTAACACAGTGACACAACAACATCCTCCGCTTCCCGCACCTGATGCGCACGTCACTTCCTGGATCTCCAAAACAATAAAGTCATCTACGTTTTATGCCACATGTTCAAATTCCATTATTTAACTGTGACAGTCGAGCTGTCTTCAGCATTTAGGATTCGCTGCGAACCGCAGATTTCCACTTCCTCATCCAGAACCGCTCGAGCAGCAGCAGCTCTGGTCACATGACAGCTGATCAACACACACACACACACACACAGATACGCAGACAGACTGAGGATCACTACTACACAGAGCTGTCTTCACCGGCTTGAGTTGTGTCTGAAGATCTTAAGGTAAGATCGGTTTTATTTGCAGACCCGGTTCTGTTAAACCGGATCACTGATGATGCATCATCACAGGCTGCTGTTGAAGAAACGACGCATTTACTGTTGGATTAGAGTTAAAAACAAACTGTGCCTTTTCTTCATAACTCGAAGACTAGAGGACAACATATCTGTGTGTGATCAGCATTAAAGTTTGATAAGTGTCACCTATTAACAGCTGCTGGACGTTCACGTGCTCTTCTTCAGTCAAATATGATTGGTTTATTATTCTCAGTAAAAGTTCTGCGTGTATGAGCGGAAATATTCTCATCATCAGAAGTCAGAATGATCTGCATTCTTTTTATAATACTCCTATAGTATACTCCTACTACTAAGTATACTATTATAATACTTATAATACTCTTCTTTTTATAATACTGTTTATAATATTTTATAATATAGGATATTTAATTCATTATTGCTAAGTGTGCAGTAAAATAAGAGCACTAATGCTGAAGCTACCTTTTCTACTTTAATTTAATATATTAGAACTGATCTTGTGTTGTTTGTATTAATGTAAGCGTGTAATCATTCGCAAAGTAGTTAAATCAATGTAGTGGAGTGAAATGTAAGTGGCATAGTTTGTGTAAATATCTGCATATGTGATTGTGTGTGTGTGTGTGTGTTGTGTTGTCTATCCATGCAGATGGTTTTGGTTTGGTTAGTTCAGGCTATTTGGACAAGATTTCTTTCACCATCCTAATGCAGAGTGGATTGAAGAAATGTACATTCAGGGCCACTAAATCATGAATTAAACTGATTTCTGCTCGAATAAATGTCATTCCACACACATCATCCAAGACGACATCTCGAAGTCAGTGTTTCAGATGAGATGCAACCTTAAGAAAAACAAACCTTAGCATCACTCTGTGTTCAGTTTGTTTTGTGCACAGTGTCTTAACTCATTCACGCACAGGTCCATGCACAGATCCAGACAGAAGCCTGTTTCAGATCATCAGCAGAGGTTCTGATGAGGATACAGATACAGTTTGATGCCCAATTTTCCTGTTCAGAAGATCATTATTGTGAATCACCTGCAAGACTACTATTCCAGTCTAACAGCCGGCTCCTCTTCTACCCATCCTCCATCCTCCTCTGCTCTTTGCAACGTTTGCTGTTTCTTAACACAAAGGCCTGAAGGGAAGTGGAACTACTAATGAAGTACAGCTCAGGTTAAAAGCCAGTAAACGGCTGCTCCTGAGTCACCTCGCTGTAACAGCCTCCTCACAACTGTCCTCACATGTGATATACAGAAACTACAGTATTGATCCCATCTCAAACTAAACACACCACACACAACAACGCTGATACACCATTTTAAAAATGACTTCTCCATATTGACATATTATACAGATGTGAACACAGCTGAAAACCATTCCTGAACAAGTCTTAGATTCAGTTAGTACGACAAGTTAACGTTTAGAGTGGAAGACATACAGCTGAGGGCATTTATTATTTCACAAGAGCACTTACCTAATAAATATTACTTGAGTCACGATTCATGTTCCATGACGTGAATTTGTGTAAGTAAGGCAAGTGAAGTATTCCCTTCACTTTTTGTTGTCCGTTCCTTGAGCTGATTATACTAGCAGAGCTATTAACATCTTCAGAAGGGGTGTGTAAGTGCCATTTAGTGTTGTTTAGTTATTTGTGCTGATTTGTGCTGATGTTTTGTCCGAGGAATAAGTTTGAGTATGCTTTTGAATTTTGAACCATCTGTGTTGCTGCTGATGTTTTCATGCAGCTGACATAGAGAAAGCAGGAAGTGAAGTGTTGTTGTTAATAACGTGTTGCATTAACGAGAACATGGCAGAGCAACACAGTCGTTTGTCATCTGTGTTGGCACCCAGCCAGCTCAACGAGTAGAGCAGTCTCACGTCATTTCTCAAGAGTGGTTAAAAGAGTAAGAAATTAAAAACAAAGAAAAGAACGTAAGAGTACTCGCTCCAGCAGGATTGCAGAGGCTCACCAGGGCAGTTAGTGCAGCTAGACTGGGTCCTCCTTGAAGCCATGTTTTCCCTGGAATTGAAATGTTAGCCTCCCTTTCCTTTGCTGTTTTATATAACTGGTTGAATTTGTATTCATTGAGGTGAAGCCCCTGGATAATTCAGCATCTTTTTAAAGGAACCATGTCTGTGGTAAAGCTGGAGGAGTGTCGAGAGCGCATTCGCACAGAACTGGACAACGTGGTGGACTTCTGGCTCAAATACTCTCACGACACAGTGCATGGGTACTGCAGTGACACTTTTTTAGCAATACTATCAACTCACTAGCAGCTGTGTACAGCTGTAATGCTTATGCTTTCTGTATCCTCATCATGAATCTGCTTCCTGTTTCAGAGGCTTCTTCACCTGTATTGGGAAGGACGGGAAGGTTTATGATGAGCTGAAGTATGTCTGGCTGCAGGGCAGACAGGTGAGACTCTGTACTGATACTGTTTGTGTTGAAGAAGTATTCCACTGTGTGAAATCTTCAGGTGCTATGTGAAAATGTCTGCCTTGTTTCTGTCATCAGGTGTGGATGTATTGTCGCCTGTACCGAACCATGGACCGCTTCCACAAGCCTGAAATCCTTGAAGCTGCAAAAGCTGGTGTGTGGATCATCATATCTGTTCTCACAGATTGATCCATTATTATAAACCACATTCCATAATTTAGCCATGGAATATGTAACCTTGCTGCCTTTATCTATCTGTTAATGTGATGACATTTAGCATTCAGACACCAGTGACTTTACAGAGCAAGAGAAGTGATGAGTTTAAAAAGCTAATGATATTGAGGAAAGACTTTTACTAATTGCATCTACTTAGATTAATGTGAAGGGTTGCATGCTTGAAAGGGACTATAGATAATAGTTTATAGGTTTGTAACATATAGACAGTGTGAAGGGCAGTCTGTGGACAATCCATTCCTAACTGTACTAAAAAAAGCAAATAGACTTTGTGTGTATAAAAAGGGGGCTGCACCGTGAAATTGTATTAATATTAGCTCTTTGAGGCTGCACTTAGGCACATTGGTGCTTTGAGCTAAATGCTAAGATCAGCATGTTAACATGTCATGTCATGTCATGTCTGATCTTCAGATGATGAGCTGGAGTTTACCCGTGTATGTGTGAGCTTCACACATACACGGGTAGACCTGTGCAACAGATGCAGTGACAGTGAGCCGTTCTCTTGTGCACTTAGGTGGTTAATGACAGTCATGATGGTGTTTGCTCTGTACCGTCTGTTCATCATCACGGCACAGTAAAGTGCACAACATGTGGAAGCTTTGGATCTGCATAATGTTCCCTTTTACAGCAGCAAAATTAACCATGCTTTAGCTTGAGCGCCACAAATTTAAAGGGAAAATTCAGATTATTTGAAGCGTGGGTGGTGACATTTACATGTTACATACTGTATGCATGACTGACAACTACTCCCATAGATAGTTGAAGCCAGTAATGTTATGTATTCATGTTTACAATAAAAGGGCCTTGAAGTCAGAGGTGGACAGAGTACACAACTTCACTACTTGAGTAAAAAGTACAGATACTACTCCAATACAAGTAAAAGTAACTTAGTCAAAATATTACTTAAGTAAAGTACTGAAGTATTTGTTTATAAAATTACTCACATAAAAGTATTTTAAAAAATATCTCAGGAAATACAGGACAGGAAAGTAGCTTTATTGTCATTATACAATACACTGACATGTTGATAGAAGCCTCAGAACACAGACTCAGCTGCATTCATCAACAAATGACATTTCTACATATTGTACTACATATTGTATTTGAACACATACTCCTACCTCTCTCTCGCACACACACACCTAACCCCCCCACCTTGGATTTTGATATGAGCTGTATAAGAAATATAAACAGAGTCAACTTAATCATTCCTGCAACAGTACTGAAACAGTTGCCATATTTTTAAACCGTTTTAAATGCCAACTTAAATGCCAACAATTACGTTTAAAATGTTCATCTGCAATTTAACATTTAAACATTAAGCTAGCTAACGTCAATATCTTCTGTCTACATACCGTGACATGCTTTTTCAGACTGGAAGATGAGCTTTTGTAGGCCGTGACATAATTTGTTTGCGGTAAGCACAACAAACATTTAAACTCAAACAAATCAGTTTTTGTGACAAAAATCTCAAACACAGGTTTGAGATAAGGCCACGGGTGCTCAGTGGGAATTTCTCCATGTGTTTCTCCAGTTTCTTCCTCCACTGTATGGATTGTATGGCATGACGCAGTACAGGTAGAGCAATATTACTAAGAGAAACCATATGCGGATCAGCAGAAAGAGTAGCGAGTAACAAGAGCATCAATAGAAATGTAGTGGAGTAAAAAGTAGAATACATGTCCTTCAAATGTAGTGGAGTGAAAGTAAAAGTATCCCCCAAAAATAATTCTCAAGTAAAGCACAGATACTCAAAAACTGTGACTGTAGACTTGTAGTCTACATCACATATCTTCTCATGTTATATTGTCTGTTTCCATCTTAGGAGGAGCATTCCTGAGAAAATTTGCCCGTGTCTCCGGCAGCAGTGGACAGTGGAAATGTGCCTTTTGTTTAACAAGAGATGGCAAAGCAGTCAAAATTCAGAGGACCATATTTAGTGAGTGTTTCTACATCATGGCCATGGATGAACTGAGCAGGGTCACTGGTGACAAGGACATGCAGGTAAAGATGTTGTTAAAACCTGATTTTTTTTATTATGTGTTTTCGTCCACTGAAATCTTAAATGATACTGCTAATCTTCAGGCCAGATTTTACACTCTCACTTCAGATTCTCTGAAACAATGAAATGAAATTCAGATTTCCCAGAGGATGAAACCTTCCCCAAACAGAGCTTTCACCAGTTTTCAGTCCAGGATTTTGTGGGTGGTCCTTAAAGGGTGGCTCGATGACACGCTGAGGCCATCCTGAGCAGAGAGATAGAGATGAATTCATCAAGTTAGTCATGTTATTTTCTGAACTCATCTGACATGTTTCAGTCACTTCAAAATGGCTGCTTGACTGCTCCCATGAGCGGGCGTGGCTTCAGCACGTTCAGTGGACACGGCCACATCCTGGAGCTGAGAATTCATTTTTACCTGATTTTGACACCTAATTTCATAAACTTGTTAATATTTTTAATCATTCAAATTTGGCTGGGTGGTTAATAATCTACTATCTACTAAACTTAGATTTGACTGCAGTATTAGTTATAATTTTGTTATTTATTTATAATACCCAAATTATGTTACGGTAGTCATTTTACAATGCAGTAAGAAAAAAATATATAACTAAGTTCATAAGTTTATCCTAAATATTATAAATATTTATTTATTTATATTTTTATTATATGAATATTATACTATAGAACAAACTGTTACTATCTACATAAGGTAAGAGAAGTATTTTGGTCTGAAAACCAGCATATTTAAATGAACTATCCTGTATCATAAATACATCTGTAATTATTGTAATTTAGCAAGTTGTTATTATGTCTTGGTAGGCTTACATGTCATGAGGTCAAATTTTACATGTAGTCCCACTCCTGATAAGACTGTAAGAAATCTAAAATGTTTTGTATGTTGTTCATTTCCTCACAGATTTTCATGTACTAAGGATGAATGGACTGACCATGATCTAGAGTAACAAATGACTTACAGACATGTATACTTCAGTATTTTAGAGCTGCAAAGAGGGCTCAATTGAATTTCCGTTTCATTAACAGACCTCTGTTGTTGTGGAGATCAATACAAGACTGAAGACACAACAGTCCAGTCTCAGAGACCAGATGCAGATTAAACTGTAACCACTGTGACATACTGTAGATAACATGATGTGGTGACATGCATTGGGTTTATGTTGCTTTTCTGCTGAGAGTGCATGAACAGAAATGTATTTTAAAAGCCATTGAGCTAAAGTAAAACTAATTCACTGTTGTTTGACCTGGTTTGCCAGAAATTGTCTCAAATCTAATTTTGTGGTGCAAAGACCAACCGATTGTCATTGTCATGCCTAGAGCCGCCTCTAAAAAAGAAAACATGAGAAAGTATGAACATATGCATTTGCGTATGTTGAGTTTATCAAGTAATGTGAAATGTTTCACTTCTGGTCAAACATGCCTGAACATGCTTCATTCTCATATAATCACGCTGTCGCTCTGACAAGCTGTCCTCTGCTCTGCTGTTTCCAGCTGGAGGCTGAACAGATGATGGACCAGCTGATCTTCTGGGTCCAGAAGGACTCTTCAGGCCTCGGTCGCCCCCAGCTTCCTGGAGACGTTCCCACCAACGGCATGGCAGTTCCCATGATGCTGTTGTGTCTGGTGCAACAGCTAACTGAAGGTCAGGGGCAGGAGGTGGTTCAGAAGTATAGAGAGCTGGGCAGCTGGTGTGTACAGCAGATACTCCAACACATTCAGGTACGGACACATAGAACACGACTGATGCTTTGCGGTTAATGTGACTTACCAGAGTCACATAGTTACCAGAAGGTTCTTTGTTTCTACGCTTCATGAAGTGATTCAGTGGAGTCATGTTATACTTGTATCACATGAGAGGGTGTGCTTTAACATCATTATTGGCACGACAGTGATGCTGTCAGGCACTGAGCCGCTTCCGTTCCAATAATAAGTTGAGTGTAATATTGTGATTATACAACAATTACCAACTTAACTTAACTTAAAATGTATAATCAAAAGATAGTCATGCTTTGGGCCAATTTGCTCTCAAAATAAACATTTCTTTGTTTGCCATTTCTGTCTTCCACTTATTCATATTTGTTTACATGTTATAGATTTTCAGCATGTGACAGTGTGGAGATGGCGGAGTAATATTTTTACTGCTGAGTCAGGTGTGCTGTCATGCTGATTTGAGCACATTCTAAATGTCTAGTTGACCAGTCAGATTGCCTGGTCAGACCTACCTGTTGTATAATGCAGCATCAATATTGGAAAGAATATTCCACAAAAAATGAAATGAAAGCTCAGACTCTTGTCTTGTATCTTGTCTCACGTTCAGTCAGCTTGAATTCACAGCAGTTCGGTTCCACTCATCTCAGAATGTAACACTGCAAAGTTAATTTGTAAAACAGCTGGTGCTAGACTCGAGGAAGTACTCACAGGGCTAATTTCTGGCACTCAACACTTTAGCCAACTGGGAGCATGCTATCACATGCACTAATTTTTCAATATGAATAAGAAAGCTTTATTGTCCAAACTTGTCTTTGGTTTCACCATCAGAGATGTCGCAATACACAATTCAACACAATATCACAATAACCTAAACAGCAGGTTAATGTGGTTTTAGCATGAACAAACAAACTAGCATGGAAGCAGCATGGAAGTACTACATTAAGTTCTGCGCTATTTTATAGTGCAAGTATTTTCTGAGCTCTAGTAACAGGTTTTAAACAAACACACAACATACTGTTGCGTGAAGTTATGTTGTAGGACTGGATGTTGAGTCATTTTATTCATTCATGTTATGACTAATGTTTGGGTGGAGTTTTACAGAATCCAGAAGTTACAGCACTGATTAGTGCAAGTTATTTAATCTGCTTCTCCTCCTGTAACTTGACGCAGAGAGACGGCACAGCTATTTTAGAGAATGTGTCACTGGAGGGAGCAGAGCTGCCAGGCTGCCAGGGACGACTGCAGAACCCAGGTAAACAGATGACAGCGAACACAGTGTGCGCATGGGGAAGCTCAGGTCAAGCTCTTTTCCTTTTCCTTTTTGCTTGCCTCAGCATTTCCCATTTTTCTCTGGTTCTTCCCCAAATGCTGACCCGTGCTGACTCAGGCCATGCCCTGGAAGCAGGCTGGTTCCTGCTTCAGTTCAGCGCAGAGCGAGGAGATGAGGAGCTCCAGAGGACTGCCATTGATAAGTTTGTGGAGCTCCCTTATCAGTATGGCTGGGACAAAGAGCACGGAGGTCTCTTCTACTTCCTGGACGTGGATGGTCACTGCCCCACACAGGTGAATCAATCATATATGAACATGATAGTGTAGGTAGACATTGTCATATCAGATATCTGACCCTGCTCGTGTCTTGGACCAGTTGGAGTGGAGCATGAAGCTGTGGTGGCCTCACTGTGAGGCTCTCATCGCCTTCCTGATGGCCTACAGTCAAACCAAGAGGCCAGAGCTGCTCGAGAGATTCTCTCAAGTTTATGAATACATCTTTAGCCATGTGAGTTTCCACTGAAGTGCCAACAAGGCAGTCATCTGCAACATTCTCTTTCCTCTTAAGAGACGTGGGGCGTTCTGATGGGTCTCTATCCCATGTCTCTGTTTTAAGGGACATGGGATAAGGGTTTTTGAAGGGCAGTGTAGTCAGGAAGTCAGTATGTGGTTAGCCTAGCTTAGCATAATGACTATAAGTACTGGGAAACAGTTAGCCTTGGCCAAAGTTAAAAAATACACCTATGAACATGTCTAAGACTCTCAGATTAACACATTTAACACAAACACAAACAGACGTGTAAGAACATGATACATGGTTTAACAGGGAGTTAGACCGTATGCTGTGTGCAGCAGTGACTGTGTGCAGCATTGTTGTCACAGTTTGCTCTTTTCCAGGAAGAGGAAGAGGAATTTAATGACAGTCTTTCTTTAATAAGAAATTGTTCCAGCACATAACTTCCCCTAAAACCACACATGTCTAACATTCTATCCTAATTATCCATTTAACTATCCACAGTATTACAAACCAGCTCATTACATAATACTGAAGGTCACACATACTCCATATGGATGACTTAAAGGAGACAGAACCTTTCAAGTTTGATTAATGTTAATTTTGTGAATATAGAAAATACATGTACATCTATACATACAGAATACATGTATATATTTAACATACTGTACATATGCCTGATTCATTCCAGTTTTCTGATGCTGAGAGTGGTGAGTGGTTTGGTTATTTGACACAAGAAGGGAAAGTGGCCCTGGATTTCAAAGGAGGTCCATTTAAAGGTAAGAGCATGATAAGAAGCAAAGGAAAACATGTCAAATTAATTCTATATTCAAAACCAGAACATTGGGGAAGAACACTTCACTGTACACCCTCTTCATCTGTCTGAATAACATGTAAACATCTGTGCAAGGTCACTAAAATGAATGGAATAAAGAAAAAATATATATTATATTTTAAAATAAATAATTATAATAATTTATAATAAATTTAAAATATATATATATTTAAATTAATATTTTGTTTTTAAAATACATAAACTCGTCTATATTCTTTTATATTTGGATATTTGCCTTTTTATTTACATATTCAATTATTCTTTTATTAATTTCCACTAATATTTCCACTTTTCTCATTCTTTTATAGATGTATTCTTTGACTGTATTCAGCAGCTTTATTGCAGCTTTATTGTGTAGTAAATTTAACGGCAGTCATTGAAATTCTGTTTCATCAGAGGGACACAGAGGTTTATTCTGAGCTCAGGTCACCTGTGTGACACTTGAATTTGTTCAAAGAAATGAGAGACAGCGCACAAAAACATAACTTTAGATCGTCCTTTAGTAGCAAACTAATTCATGTCCAACCAAGATTTTGATTCTGACGGTAAACCTTTAACACATGCTTTAATGTGGACTGGATCAATTAGGAAATAAAACAGCGTGTCTGTCTCTGTAAGAGGAAGGAGAGACTGGAAGGAGAATACAGAAACACGCCCTGGTGCGCTTAGCAGTTTATCTTTGAGGCTGTCTAGTTTTCTGGAGTGCTGCTGGGCTGTGTGAGACTGTGACACCAAAGAAGTGGTGTGTTCAAGTATAATGAATTATATTTTATGCACAAATGAGCTCTATAAAGAGTATAAAAACTGTAAGTGATTTTTCCTCTGAACATGTAAACACATTTTCTAAACCTGAGGTCTATTTACAACCACGTCCTGTCCCCATCGCTCTGTGTGAAACATTAAAGAGGGGACATTCAGACTTAGACTCAGCTCCCTCTGGAGACACTAGAGGCTTTGTACAGCTTGTAGTATCCTTCAGCACTTGCTGATTTGTTAAACTGGTGGAGTTCTCCTTTAAGGCCTTTCTCATTTCACTTTATCACAGAACACACACAGTATTATCTAACTTACAACAGACTAACTGCCTTACAGTATACAGTATACTTGTGTTTCTCTTTTCTTCTTCAGGGTTCTTCCATGTGCCACGCTGCCTGTACATGTGTGAGCGTATACTGGATGATCTGCTGGAAAACAAGGACTGATAATCATGGGGTTGGATCTGATGTGTGGGTGTGTTCACTAAATCAAACCACAAAAAACAGGTTATGAAGTACAATTGTACTAATATTCAAATATGCGTTACTGTAAAGTTACTTGTGCCATCTACATCCAGTCACTGAGCGGCTCATGAATTGTGTTGTGAATCAGCTTTACTACTGTGTATAACCAGTCTAGACAAACGAATAGATGACTGCTGGCCACTACTAGCAGTTTGTATTGACATTAAGATGTCTTGCTTGCTCAGGCTGAATCATGTCTTTTCATTAACAATCTTCTCATCATGAATTTTATGAGCCCTCAGTGACGTGACAGCGATCCAGGATAATATGACATCAGGGCTAACAGTGACACTGACATCTACAAGCAGTTTGATATCACGCCTCAGCTGTCTGCATGTCTGTGGGCTCTGAAGGCTAACAAATACAGACACAGACTGAGCCACTGAAGCACTATAGCCTACTACACTATACTACACCAAAAATCTAAATGTAAAGATGTGCCTTCTGCATGCACACTGAACTTTTGATCCAGGCTTTTTAAAGAGTGTGTATCTTTACATCCTGTTCACTCCAGTTTATCCAGCTAATGGTGAAACTCTTTGGATCATATCACTATTCTGACTTACAGGTCAACAGTTACCATGTTGTATGTTAGAGAACAATCAAAGCAACAGTATCTTAATGCTATTGACATGCTTGGCATCTGTGGACTTATAGGCCAGTAAATGAATTGTATACTGAAATATGACCAGCTGATTATTAATTGTGCAATGTGATGTATGCAAATAATGTTATTATTCATATAATTCATTTGTATTTAGTTTAGTTAATGGGTTTCAGATATCGCAATGATGATTGAAGATTTTTTTTGTGAAGACATTTTTGTGGGGGTGCAATAAATTCACTATTTCAAATTTTGAAGGACTTCAGAACTGTGAATGATAAGTTTAAGGTTTAACTTCCTATGTGACAGTATAATAAACAGTATAATAAGAGGATGGAGCTTCTGGGTCTGAGAATTGAAGCCAATACAGAAGTGTTCTAAATCTTTCATACAGTCATTTCAAGTTTCAAATTTCATATTGTTTATCATCAACACAGGGTCAACAATGCAATGAAATGTGTTGGACAAGAGGAACGGTCAGCTCAGCATCAAGAGCATTTCATTGAATAGTTTCCTCGTGAGTTTATGGTCTCAATCTCTCGGATCAAGTCGTCTTCCATACAGCATGATGTTCATTTAGTAAATTATGTTCCCATTTAGCGTACTAGACAAAATAGGGTTTGCTTTAGATCTTTGTAATCATATATCTGATTTTCTATATAGATAAGTAGTTACTGGTAATTTTCTGTGTATCTTTTACAAGTTGCTCTTATTAACATCAACATTTGGGGGCCACATTTGGGTTACTGTGGACTGTGAAACTGTGAAATGTATGTGGATGTACCAAAATGTGTAAGGCAAGACATTTTCACTATTGTCCTGTGTCAATTCATAAATGCCATTTGCGATACAGTTGACCTACCTCATCCTTGGCAGGCAGAAGGGGGTTAGCTGCAGTGGAGGATAGCACTTGAAGTAACCCTCTCTCAAAGAGTCCATAAGGGCAAATGTATATTCTGGGAGAATGAAACAAATGTTTAAATCAGTCAGTAATTATAGTTGACTCCATTAGAAACCCATCTGAAACTGCTGACTGTCATGGTTTCTCCTTTATGGATGTCTGGATATGCATCACTATGCTTTGGAGTGGACTTACCTGCATACACAGCATGCACAGCTGTTGTTAGCTATAAGAGTGAAGATGCACTACCTGATGAACAATGGAAAGGTTTGAGATTACACTGTGAGCCGCAGATGGTGGCTGGGTAAGTGGAGAGAGGCACTGCAGTGCTTGGTGTAAGTGCATCTGTCCCTTCATTACTTGCATCTCTTGCGTCTCCCAAAACCAAATAGCAACATTACACCTCAAAATAAATGTTGAGCTTTAAAACTAACTTTACTGTGTTCAATGACACTTCTGGGTACTCAGGGAAGATTCAACTGATAGTACATCTAGCTGCACGGCTAACTAGCTAATGGCAGCTATCACATATACATACATACACATGTTAGCACAGTTCATGTTTTCATGAAGTGTCCTGGCCAACATAGCAGCACGGCACAGAAAAAAATAAAACAATATAGAGATTAACAGACTTAAAATGAAGATATGACTCATTTTAATGTGAATTATTTTTCTTAATAATGGATATAATATCAATTTACAAAAGTGTATTTAACTATGCATAATAGTGATGTGCCAATCGTGAACGAGCTGGCTCAAGCCATTAAGTGCTGTAAATGCAATGAAAACAATTGGCTACAGCAATTTATTGATATTAGAAAATGCACTTTACACTTTTGAATACTTCACTACAAAGGATGTATTGCATAAGTGATATATGTGTACACATACAAGTCATACAAGTCAACAGCTGTGACACAAAGAGCCGCTGGGGAGCCGGAAGAGCCGGCTCTTCTTGGCGAACTGAGTCAAATGATCTGGCTCACTAAAAAGAACCAACCATTCCCATCTCTAGTGCATAAATGGGGTGGTACTGAATGTCTAGTAAAAAACATTTGTGCTGTTGACATGTTAAACATCAGGTATGTTTGGTCTGTCTGGCTTGCCATAGTAATCTGGCACAGCAGACAGCTGAATGCAAAGCCTGCACTGATAAAGAAAACTGCACTAAACACCGTGGTCTTTGGCTGTGACTTGTCAATGGCTCCACCAATGACAGCCATGATGGCTCCACTCCATTAATGCCAACACGCGTTTCACAGAGCGGAACCGGAACTAGTCGAGGTCGACCGGATGTTGGTGGAAAGCCGAGTTCAAAAGCTGCCAGGAATTTATTAACACTGCTGAACGTGTTTACTGTGACGTCAGCCTGAAGAAGACACAGATGAATGACTTTAAACTGAAAATAAAGTTTAAGTCTGAGTCTGTGTTTAAAAAAACACGCAGCTTCGTGAGCGTGACACCGAAACAAACCGTAACGTCGTTTGCGTCATTGAACACAACCCATGTAACAGACCGGAAGCTCGGTGTTACAGAGGGCGATGCGGGAACGGAAGCCGAGAGGCGAAAAGCAGAATAAAAATGTCGAGTAAAAAATATGTTAACTGTCAATAAAACGGCAGTTTGTTTGGTCGATGAGTGTCCATGGCGAGGCAACTTTCCCTCATGTTTTACGGACGGAAGCAACGACGGAAATATCTAACGTAGTTTGGCTCACAAGTGACTGCTCATGCTTTTATGTAGACCCAGTTAACGTGAGCACGTCCAGCATGTAACGCGCACCGAGACTGATGATTAAAGCTGCCGTTTGTCCAACTGAGCGCCCGGTTTTCAAACATTAACGAGCCAAGACGCGTTTGCGTTTTTATGAAAGGTGTATCCCACAATCAGAGAAATGGATGCAATTCACAGGTAAAGTTACAGGAAACATAAATACATATGCTGAATATGAAGCTTTAAAATCAAATGAAGCAGTTAAGAAATGGATTGATAGAAATTGATGTGATGATGTTTTTATGTTAAACTAACAGGACCAAGAATATATGGAGCACAGTAACTATCAAACAAAATCTGTCATAAACCTGGATCATAAAACAGCGCGGTCATAATATCAAGAGTCTTACAGCAGTAGTTACCATCAGTTATGATAATACAGTGCCTATGATTATGATTTATACATTTTAAGGAATAGTTCAACATTTCGGTGAATATGCTTATTCGACCTGGAGTCAGGAAAGCCTAGCTGAGCAGGCTAGCTAGCTGTTTCTAGTCTTAATGCTAAGCTAGGCTACTAATGTCCTATTTATGTTCTATAAGCTACCTGACATACATTCATGAGTTAGGATAACTTAGCAAGCTAGCTGTTTCCCCTTGTTTCCATATTTAATGCTAAGCCAGTTATACAGTTATCTTACTGATTATATTGATGCTGAATTAACAGAAAGACTGTTGACATATGATGTTATTTATCTCATGTCTGTAGAGTGATGTGTTTTTACAGAAACGTAAGGAAATATTAATATGTAATATTTCTTAAAGGGACGGTGCAGGGAGCTTTAGTTTACGTCAAAGTACTAATGATTATTTTTGAACATTTTGTAAATGCTACAGAAACACTTGGTAACTCTAAAGTATGATCATGTTGTCTGATATTGACTGCTGTTAGTTATTGGTTTGATTAATGGTTGTGTATTGGTTACTGACAGTAGCTGATCAGGTTTATTGTCAACTGATCGTATTCAGTTTCTAACAGCAGTATGCAGGAAACGGTTGATCCTTGTGTGTGTTTTTAAAGTACTTGTAGAAATATGTTCATGTTTACGGTGCAAAGTTTGTTACAAGATTAATGATGACTGTTAATATAACGTTAACGTAGCGGTCATTAGGACACCTGTGAAACAGAGTGATGACTCAGTGATGATCAGCACTCATGGGACGACTCTTACTTGCTCAGAGCAGATTGTTGTATAATATGATTTTATAGATTGTATTTCTGACTTTAAGCATCATCTTACACCAGAGCAGTATTTAGGGTCAGAGCACTGATAAGATCTCCTTCCAAATGGCCGACAGAGTGCCCCCATCCACAAGTGGTGCAATATCAGTTGTTGAATCTGAACTGATAAGCTGTTGAAATGTTGCAGTTACTCGTTAAACTGTCTGTTGGCAGACTATCCAGACCTGTGTTGTGTAATTGTTTAGTTCTTGACTGACAGGTTTCTGTGCTCTATTGTTTTTCATCTCAGTGGGACCGGTGTCTTTTACCAGGCAATGCCTGCTGTTGGAGCTGACGGAAAGAACATCATGAAACTGATTCCTGTACAAATGGTCAATGGACAATTTGTCCCAACTGAAACAAGCAAACCCAAAAAGGCCCCTACCCCACAGAAAGCTGTGACTATAAATATTGCCTCAGCAGCTATCCAGATGGTCAAAGAAGCAGCTTTGAATACTTCTGCCTCTCAACTTCTCAGGAAGCAGGCTTCCCTTGTGAATCAGGTAGATCTGGATGTTCGGAATTCGGCAAACAAGCGCCCACTGCTGGAGCCAAGCGTAAATTCAATGACCAAAGTACCTCAGATGGCAACACCTGCAACAAACTGCGTCAGTCAGCCAGTAACAATTCCACGTCAGCTCCCAGTGACGGTGAAATCTCCAGCACTCCCCAGAGGACAGTACCTTCAGATTTCACCTAACGCACAAGTTCGAACAGTCTCAGCATCCGAACTCTCTCCAGTTATTAAGAAACAGATTTTCACTTCATCAGCCAGCTCCTCACGGGTACCTAATGTGGTCTACGTGTCACCCATCAAGACCGTGGACCAAAGCCGTACTCCACCAAATTATCCTGCACTTAACCTGCTCGAGCTCCTCTCCAAGAAATCATCCAGCACTTCATGTGGACCCCCACTTAAACCACAACTCAAACTGATTCCACAGGACTCACAAAGACCAAACAGCCCCATAAAGTGGATGATTGAAGAAGAGGACAGCTCAGTGACTCAGGCTCTTGATACTCTCAATTTTCCCTTAGTCACATCAGAGATCCTTCGGGCTGTAGCAGTTAGGGAAAACACTCACAAACCCTGTGACACCATGACAAAACCAGCCTCTCAGCTGAGTCAGAGCGAAAGTAGACAAGGAGAGGAAAACTCCTTGGTCATGTGTAACGGGAAGGTGTTCTTTGTGGCCAAAAAGTGCAACCTGCCAATTCCAGTGGGAATAGACGACTCACCAACAGTAGCAACAAAAAACACGACTGTGCCTTCAACCGCCCTGACACCTGATATCCAGCAGATCATCATCCCGGATGAGTCTGATGAAGTGATTGACCTTTGTGATGATGATGATGACTCATCCCAACAAGCAGTTGATACAGCAGCAGTGACTCATCTGGATGAAGAAAATGTTATATTTGTGTCTTATATTCCACCCAAATCTGACTCTGTATCAGCACAAGATTTGATACTCCAAACACCAAAAGCACTTACGAAGGTAACAGACCAGCGAGGCACGAGCAGCTCAAACAGCACAAGGTGCCAAAAGAGGCTGCATGGTAATGTTGGTGATGATGCTCTGAGAAGAAGAGAAAGTGGCCAGAGCGCATTAGTCAGTACAGTCCAAAATCATATACATGCTCATGGTCCAACAGTGATAAACACGGAGGGTTCAAACGTCAACAGTCAGCAGAGCACCTCCACCCAACATGTGGGGCGCTTAGAGGTTGATATAGAAAGAGAGAGTCCAGCGTATCCCAGAACATCTGACGGCTGCAGTGGAACATGCTCTCAAGTAGAGGAGGTGAGGGCGCATGTTCAATACTGTGGAATATTGTAGAACCTGTGGTAAGAGTACTTATGGCACATGACCACACCCTAGTGGTGAAACATCTCCAATCAAATAAACTATGAGATTACTGCTATACATATTGTTAGCTCCCGAGTTACCCCTGTACGGGTGGTACTGGACCAGCTCTCTGTTTAAAGGGTCTGATCCTCTAGCCTGTGGGTATTACTCTATACCTCTGTAGGTCTCTACAGAGGACTGTTTAAGATAGTGGTGAGGAGACATGCCTAGTTTCTAACTGCCTTGATCCAGACGCCTGCCCTGCTCACTCTAGTATAGCACCTGACCAAATAGCCCTAGAGCCCAATACTACACTGGTCATGTACATTCACGGCAGCTCTCCTCTCATTGATCTTGGCACTTGGTATGGTTGCCAGGATAATTTTTAGTGGCTTGTACAGTAAGCCCCAAGGTTCTGATTACTGAATGTTTTCCATTTCCTGTAACATATTTATTTTTAATATCAGCCTGCTACATTGACATGTTCATGCTTGTAGCGCACATATCCCTGATTGCTTTGGTACTATTATGTCTCTACAGACCCCAAAGAAAAACCTCAACTGATCAACCATGTGTGTTGTGTGGGTAGAGACAGTGTCTGTATGCTAAGCTAGGCTAACCATGTTTTTATGTTAAGCTAGGCTAACCGTGTCTTTATGCTAAGATAGGATAACTATGTCTTTATGCTAAGCTAGACTAACTATGTCTTTATGCTAAGCTAGGCTACCCATGTCTTAATGCTAAGCTAGGCTATCCATGTCATAACAAAGAACATCTCCCAACTTTAAACAAACCTTTAAATGTCTTTCAAATAAACTGAATTGATTTGTGTGACGATCAGAAGAAATAATTGGACATTAGAGATATGGAAATCTTTTTTGTTGTTGCCTCTTCCTAAACCCTGCCCCTTTTCACTCTATCCTCCATTCGCAGTTGAGCAAGCCTAGGTCAGAACTTCAACTTTCTCCTTTCTTGTACTTACATTTGCTAGGTGCTAGCTTGTCTATGTTCTATGATAGCTCAAAATATGACTATGCGTGTAGTGTAGCTCATGTACTCTTGTTTGTAATTTAAAGACTGTTGGTTTTTCTCTTGTCAGAACTCTTTGAGTTCTGCAGCAGGTTTGATGTCTTTTCCGGCATCAGAATCGAGTCTAATGGCCGACCATCTGCTGAGACAGGTATTCGGGATAACCTCTGATGTGAGGATTTGCCTGCAGAGGATTGATGAAGCCCCAGCTGGGTCTGTCCCTGCAGAACTTCTGCAGAGTGAGTCCATAAGGTCAGTGGAGGATCATCAGGAAGCAATGAGAAAGTCAAAAGAGGACAAACTTTTCTTACAGGACTTTTCCAGCCCTCAAAAGAACGACAGCAGCAACCGTCTCGTCAAACGAGTCAAGGTACTTACTGAACAGGAGCTACCAGCAGACGTTGCCACTCCAGGTCGTCACACACATCTGGAATGTTCACACCTCGAACAAACAAAAACTTTGAAGCGCAATTCAGATCAAAGGTCACTCAAGGGAACACCTTGTGATGTTGAAACAAAGCCATTGATTGATTGCTACTTGGAACCCATAGATGAGGATTTCCTCAGTGCAGGTGAAAACAACCCCACAGATGCTCGTCCGCAGACTTGTGTGAATCTGAACATAAACACCAGAAGGATGGGAAGAACAAGGAAGCGCACATTTTGCCCATGTTGCATCACCGGTACTCATGACCCTGCAACAAAGTCCGGTGTGAAGTCAGAAGAGCCGGAGAAGCTGATGACGGAGCAGGCGAATAAAAGAGGCGGAAGAACAAAGTCTGTGAGGAAAGATGTGAGAACATCTGGAAGGACAAGCTGGTTCAAAACCAGGAACAAGCAGAACTGTCAGACCTATGAGGCTCCGGCCAGTGAACGTTTCTCCACCACATCCATGGACCCCGAGGACCCCGAGGAACTCCAACGACTGGAACAGATCGGAAGACTCAAAGAGCTTTTGAGAGAGAAAGAAGCCGCTTTAGACTTGATGAGAAACAGCATGAGCTGAGATCAGAGGTCAAAAAACATTGCAAGCACTAATATTCTAACGTACAGTTTTCATTTAATACATAAATATTTATTTTTGTTTTATTTTGTTAGAATTAACTGACTAACATGTATTGTATTGCTTCAGCAGTGTCATGTCTATCTGTCTTTCTATTTTTATATCATTATCAGAATATGATGTATGCACAGGCAGGTTGAATATTTGTTCTACACTTAGACACCACATGGCCAGTTTACTGTTCCAGAGGGCCGTCGTCTTATGTTGTTAGAGGTTACGTGGAATATGTTAAGCGGAAGCATACTCCAAGCAGTCTATACCAACTCTGACCTCAGTGTCAGGCTCTTGAAGTGCTGCAACTAAAGATTATTTTGGTTGTCGACTAATCTATTGATTGTTTTTATAATAGTTACAATTAGTCATGAGCATTTTTTAAAAAACAAAACAGAAAGATGCATCATTTGATACCATTTAATACCAGTTGTTACTGATTTTTTAACAAAGTGGAGGTTTACTATTTAGTGTAATACCAAATGCATAACATTATTGATTTGTACTAATTTAATTTAATATCCTACACATGAATTATTATTTTTGACATCGCGCTGTTGGGCAGAAACCTCTTATTTAACTTTTTCCATAAATTATTCTGCTGGCCACCCTTCAAGTCTGTGCACATATTTAACAAATGAAAGTATTCAAAGAGTGTCACCTGATCTGCACCTCTTGTCATGACATGAGGGAGCATGGGCTGACAACAACCGCAGCACTTCGCATTTTG
This sequence comes from Nibea albiflora, assembly GCA_014281875.1. Taxonomy (NCBI): domain Eukaryota; kingdom Metazoa; phylum Chordata; class Actinopteri; family Sciaenidae; genus Nibea; species Nibea albiflora. The sequence goes on from CM024793.1 coordinate 886,252, forward strand.
TGTTTTAATAAATCCTGTTGTGGTTGCCACAGATTTTTATCGCTGATGTAATCGATTACTTCAACTAATCCTTGCAGCCCTGGCTGCAAGTTAGACAGACACTGCATAGAGACACTCCTGAGAAACAATTTATGTAGCATACTACGCACATAAAGGTTCTGAAAAAATGAGTAAGTGCACGTTTAGTTAAGAACAATGTCGCACAGTTGTAATGCCCCGGTTCTCGTTTCAGATTCTGACCTCTCTAGGCTATGAGACAGTTACATACAATGTCCACTGAATATCACTCAAGTTCTTAATACTAATGCATTGTTCATATTTTATTTGAGCACTTATGAAAATAAACATGTTGAAACGTTTCATGTGAACATGTCTTCTGTGGGTTTGCTTGCTATGAATGTTTATGTTGCCAAATTTCTACTGTGGCTCATCACATTACAAAGCCACATGTTTAATTGTCAGCAGGGTGATTTTTTTATTTTAATTCTGTTGGATGTTGCTCACTTGATGGTAGTTTACTTTTCCTGCAGTGTAGTTGCAGTGCTGTTAAACTTCATGATTCTATGAGTTGTTCCACCACAGATTTTAGTCACTCATCCATTTTTTTACTACGTGTACAAACTGGCCTGCTGCTCTAGTCCCTTTAAAGTGTGCTAAGTAGATGCCTTTGAAGTTCAGGCTTGCCTTTGCTAACATCAGTTTGCTGCAGGCGTCCACTCAGAAGTATTGATTTCTGACTCATGATTCAGCATTAGATCCATGCTTAGGTGGCAGTTATGTACTTATCAAACTCTGGTTATGTTATTTACTAGAGAATGCATGTGAACCAATATTTCAGAGGTAACATCTATGTAATGTGCTGGAGTCATGACTTTTGTCTGTAGGAAATGCATATGAAATTACTTTTCTGTTTTTCTGATATGTCTCAGAGGGCTGTATCTTCTGCACAGGTTGGATTTAGCTGCTTATAGTTATGAGATCTGATATTTTACAAAAAAAAATGAGTGAACTAATATTTACTTAAGCTTGTGACATTTTTTTATTCATTGTAGTGGCTACTGTTTTTGAATGATATTATAAACCAGTCGCAATATTAGTTAAATTAGATAATCATGATAGAGACCTGCTGCCAAACGTCTTAAGCTAAACTTACGACAAAACCACAAGGGTGTTGCGTCAGGCCTTCAAAATAATAAGTTCCAGAGAAAGATAAGAGTGTTATGCCACACTTAACTGTACATTTTGAGAGAGAAGTGTTGAGAACAGAATGAGTAGTTTAACATAGTTTGTGCTTTACAACCATGCACGGGTTAGTTGAAAGTGTCCCCCTTGCACAGTATTGGACTGACTTTGGCATCTTACAGACACTACAGATTATACAATACTCACAAAAAGTCAGATATTCATCTTTCAGATGAAATTTCAGAGTGCACCTAAAATGCTTTACAGGTGAAATTCATTTGGCCTTCTCTAAACCTTTGAATGCAGACCTCCTGTACTAAATGCATAACATGCTGTTCTCTATCAAGGTGATTAACCACAAGTGTGTGATCCATGAATGTTTCACTAAATGTACTGCTTCAATGACAGTTTGCATCCAAACAGTCCTCTTCATCACACTGTTCACATTTTGACATCATGACACCAAGACGACAGTCCATCAACAGTACCTGGTCAGTGTGAGGCTTCAAACAGGAAGTACTGTATTTTTCTGTTGAGGTGGACCCACCGCTGTTGTTAGCTTGAGATGAAGAAATTCCCATTGCATGCTTCTACTTAAATGAAGAGATGAGGCCAGAACCTGACATTGAAGTGTGCTTTAATGGGAGCTCGGAGTCATTCCCATGCTGCAGAATGAACAAAGACTATGTTCCACACGACTCCTTATATAAGAAGTTTATGCTGTATCAGATGCAACATGTTGCCTTCTATCTACACCTGTTCTAGACATGGTAGCTCCTAACTATTAATATGTAAGTCCTAGTTATACATCAAATAAGAAAACATTCTAACAATCACTGAACTTTTTACATTTTTCATCTTTTAGTTTAGGTCATGCTTTAGATTTGTTTAGGTTTCGCTTTTATTCTGAAAAGTACGGCCCGGAAGTACAGTTGATTTACGGCGAAGTGAAAATGTAGGAAGAATACACAGCTGGTCCTGACGCTGGCTTTGAATGGTTCACCAAGGTAAGAGCAACAACACGCTTGTGTTTCATGTAACTCTGTCCGGTACCGTTAGAAACGACTGTCTGCTGTTATTTAGCGCAGCGTCGATGATAACGTTTGTTACTATGGAAACGGCAGCCTCAATGTCCCGCTCCGTTGGTAATTTTAGCTCGTTTAGTGTCGAATGATTCTCCGTGAATCGTTTACTGAGCCACTCGACGGTGTTTTACCAGTCGTAATGTTAGTTAACGGTTAGCTACCGAGGAGCACCCAGGGGCGCGAGGCTAGCACGAGGGGAGTCGCGGCTTGCCTCGAAAGTTAGACTTCGGGAGATTTCAGAGAGTTAGCCCGAAGTCCGACAGCCGGAGCCGGCCTGACCTAACCTACACGGCGGAAGTAGCATTAGCATTAGCATTAGCATTGGCGTCCTTTGTTGCTGCTGAAGTTGCCAGAGAAATATCTCTGATGGTGCACGGACACCGTCCATCTGTATCAACAGACTGTACATTTAAATGAGTCATACAGCTGTGTCTTTTCTAATAAAGATATTAAGTAGACACAATAAGATGGAGGTACACACAGTAGTATAGTAGTATGATGAAAAGTGATGGAAACTACAGCACACCAAACAGTGCGGAGTCATTCATCGTGTTGGTAGTGGAGCAAACAGTAATTACAGACTATTACTCATGATTGTAATGGTTTCATTTCATCTAAAGGACCAAGTGTCTGTCCATTAAATCAAATCAATGTAGTGACAAAAAACTTTTTTTTTTAATTCCTAAACTGTTTCAGTCAGTGGTTTTGGCTGCAGTTTGCATTTGTAGAGATGCACAAGTAGTGTTAGAGATAAACGATGAGAAGTCATCACTGTTACAGTTTAATAGATTAACAGTGGGTGTCTCAGAGGCTTTTCTAGAGCGCATACCACACACCAAGACTCCTCCATCAAGAGTCCTCACCACTGTACCGTGTCCTTTGCTGCCTGTCATCCGCTCTGTCTCTTCTGTCGCCGTAACATGAAGTGAAATGCCAAGACAATAGAAACACATTACAGGTGCCTAACCCAGAGGTCTGTTTGCTGGACCCCATGGACGAGAGACAAACAGAACAGGGACACCCACGTGTAATCACATTTGGCCTAAAATAACTTTTATATTTACTTTATTAAACTTTTATTCCACCTTATTAACCTATTTATATACTGGGTTATTAGCCTGCATGTGTTTATAATTGATAAAAAGTTCATGCATAATTATTATTGGTTATTAAATGCCAAGAGCTGTGCGTCTTTGGATGTCCACTGACTCATTAATTGCAGTGCAAATGCCTCAGTTATCTGCACCCTCACCTTCACCATTATTTTTGGTCAAAAATGTCAGTTATTATGAGAAAAATTGGCTGACCCCCTGCAGTACCTCTGCGGACCACCTAGGGGCCACGGACCCCTGGTTGAAGACCCCTGCCCTAACCCGTTTGTCCGGTTAATGTGGCTCACATAGGTTCAGATATGAGCTTTTGAACACAGTTTTAAAAATCTGAACTACTAATGTGCTGATCATGAAATCCATTCAAGAAGAGGTCTTACAGTTATCTGTGTGTATGTGTCTGCATAAACTCCATGTTCATCTCTGTGAAGTCAGTGTGAACAGAAACTATTTTCAAACTAAAATTCAACATTGCATCATTTTTCCCTCCTTTGGTCCGGACCAAATCAATTAACAAATTAGTTCATCTCAGGTGTGTCAGTTAATCTGATGGAACTGATGTGTCAATGCTGGATGGTATTTCCACATTTATTGGGCCATATAGGATGACTGCTAGGCAGAGTCATAGTCATAACCACAGAACAGATTTGTTACCTGGAAAAAAGTTACAAAGTGAAGTTACAAGTTGAACGACTCGATTCATTATCAAACAATTCTCTTTTAAACTCGACTAAAGGTCTTGAATATGTTGAAAAATGTTCTGCCATGTTTGCACAGAAAAAGAGATAAAAGCAGGACACAATCAAATCTGACATGTGTGACCATTTTCTCTGAACCACAGAAAAGTTAATAAACAGCCGTATAGGATATAGTAAAACTGAGACTGGCTGTATTCAGTGGTTAATATCCTGACATTGTTTTCAGGTGAACGTTGCACATTAACAGCTCATAAACTAACACAGGCCTGAAAATAGCATAGACCTGGCTGCACTGTCCTCAGCTGACCCAGTCAGCTTCTGGAAATATGAACAAAGCCGATGCCTGTTATCACCACAAGGTGACAGCACAGGACGAGGGCTCACTACAACCCTTGCTGAGATCAGCAGTTTTTTTTTCTTTCAAAGAAATCACTTTAAACAGCAGAATCAGATTTTTCATTTTGTCTGATAAATGTATCAAAAGTTTTGTTTTTTTTTTGTTTTTTTTTCTTCTGTTATCATCTAAACTAGTAACACAATGTGTGTATGTGAGTAAATGATGGTTTCCCTCCATGTCTTAACATCAGTGCTGAGCTGGGAGATAATGATGGGAACTGATGATAATATTGCGTGTTGTCTATAAAAAACATTGACTGATGAACTCTCTTTGTTTTAACCAGGAAATACACGGAGCATGGATCTGTTTGAGAATCTGGAGATCTACATCCCGGTGGAGGCTGAAGTGAAAAGCATCCTCCTGTGGAGTTTACCAAACTCGGTGCTCAGACAAATGGGCCTCCCGCAGCCTAACAGTGGGGGCTCCAGGAAGCTGGCAGAGTCTCCAGAGGGCATATGGATTTGTCCAGCAGTCCTACAGAAGAAAGGCCAGAAAGTGGCATCCCAGGAAGGAAACAGCATGGCAGAAAACGTGTCTTCTCTGATGGCAAAGCAGGCCCCGGTGGGTCCACTCAGAATGTCTTTTGTGTCATCCAACCACACGGCTTACAAAGTGCTGAAGGACACCATGCCTGGGAAAAAGGTCTCCCCACACACCCCTCACACCTCCTTACCTTCAGGGAAAGCCCCGCGGAGCTACCAGGGGACCGTCATCATCTACCACGGACGCATTTACCTGTCCATCAGGAAGCCCAGTAGAAGCCAGGGTCCACAAGAGACACCTGAACCACAGCCAGCGTCCCAGTCCTTCGTCCCTTCAATATCAGATGTGTCCTCTAAAAGTCTGACGAAGGTAACTTCAAGTCACGACAACAAACCAGTGAAAACTTCAGCTTCACAACACATTGAATGTGATAAATTTCGCACACATTTGGTTGTAAATCAAAATATTAAATAGTAAAGCCAGAGGATCAGCAGTTTTATTCCAATGTATCCTGAGGCAGACGTGAACTTGTGGAAAAGATAACCACTTGTAAAACACAGTTTTCCCATATAAAGTTTAAGGCAGAGGTTTGACTGTTCCTCTTTGAGAAGGATTTAGTGTGCAGCAGCATTTATCTGTGACTTGTTTATCCCTCTGCAGCGCCAGTCCCCCCAGGCAGCCCTCCAACCTGCAGACACGGCACTACCAAGCAAGAGATTACGAATCACTCTACCCCAGATCTCCTCAAAACAGCTGAGGGACATTCTCACAAAAACACAGTCCACCAAAGAGCAGGTGAGGATTATTATCATAATGCTGCTTTATTTTATAGTAATAAAAATAGTTCCAAAATGTTTTGTGAGGCAACATTGAGGGACAGGTAGGGATGCACCGATCCAATATTGGTATCGGTATCTGCCCTGATATTGAAGAAAATTCTAGATCGGGTATCTTGACAATGGGCCAATCCATATCAGCCGACCTCTTACTAGTTCTATGCTGTGCGCTGTGAGTGACATCATACGCAAGCAACACGCTGTGTGGAAGCCCACATTGTTATCAAAATGGAGCGAGTGAAAGTTTGACTATCTGGAACTTTTTTCACACTACCTCAACGACAAACTCGATGGCTACTTGCAATATTTGTGCAGTAAATGTTCCGAGGGGCGGTGGTAAAACTTATCAAATTATAACACAACCAGCTTAATCAAACACCTACAGAAATGTTATGCCAGAGAGCATGCAGAGTTGTTTGAGTAAACAAAACGGAGGTGGTATGAAGCAGCTAACTTTGAAGGAGATGGAGGACAGAGGTGAAATTTCCACTTTTGTGTTGGATGTTAAAACCATTTTTGCATTAAACTAAACCATGACAAAGATCTGACTATTTGTCAAGCTTGTAAAGCTATTGTTTTTTAAAGATTGTTGTACTGGTGCACAGTTAAACAGATATAAATGTACTAAATTACTTATTTATTTAATTAATTGTTTTTTAAAAAATAGGAAAGAAATGCTGAAGTCAAGTCTGATGTTGCCTTGTACAAAAGAATGATCCCCGTCTTTTCCACACAATGAGACATACTGTTACCGTGTTACCATAATTCTGCACTGTTTTTCTGTATTGGTATCGGGTCAGTATTGGCTGATACTAAACCTCAGATATTAGTAACAGCATTGGAGGCTGTAGAAGATGGAGGCAGTGGAATGATCCTCAGTAGTGGTTCATACTAGTTCACGTGTCAAGTAAATTGACTGTCAACCTTGGTAGCAAACCAGGAGAGCTTTCCTGCTGGCGAGGTGTGTTCTCTTTTGGGCCACTCCCTGCCACTCATTTACATCACTTATTGCATTACTCTCCACCCACTGCAGCCACTGTTGAAGCCTCGCAAAGCTAACATTAAGCTAGCAGGATATGTCACGTGTGAAGTTCATGTCATGAATTTATGAAGGGCGAGTTCAAACTAAAATCAGAGATGACAAAGTGGAATTAAGTGACTGAAAACGTGTTCTCTGGAGAGCAGTGAGTGTGAGATTACCTGATCAACTTTCAGTGTCAATTAATCATGTAACGAAGGGGAAGCATGTGAATGGAAGAAAGGCTCAGGGCCCAGATTGAAGCTGTGGGGTACACCCAAAGCAAGTTTTGTAGACAAGGACGTAGAGTTCATAAAGTTCTTCAGGAAAATGTCTGTCAGAGAGACATGAGTTGAACCACTTAAGAGCAAGCTGCTGTCACCATTGTGATGATGAGTTAGTTGATAGTGTGGGTTCAATTTTGTACATGGACACAAGACAAAATGTGTCTCAAAGGTAAAATACGGTTCATTCACAGTCACCAGTAAAGAGCTGACAGCAATCAAACTGTCTTTTAAAATAGCAATTTTCTGAACCTCTGTTTCTGTGGACTTGATATTACTGTGTCTCCCTCAGGAGCTGCGGAATGACAAGAATAAAACCACCATATGCAAACAGAACAGAAAGGGTTCCAAGCACAAGGGACGGGATGCAGCTTCATCCAAGACAACACATTCTGTCCCTCAGTCCACTGACGGCATGCATAGCAGCAGTCACCAGGATGCTAGAGCAGGACAGGCTGCAGAGGAAGCAGCAGGCCCGGGACCAACTTGGTTTCAGTCTCAGGGGGAGCAGCAGGTGGAGGGGGCCAACAAAGACGGTGAGATACAGGACCTGGGAGGTGAAGAAGCCGAGCACAACACTCAAAACAATGACACGGACAGAAGTATAAAAGTCAACAGTGGTGAACCTGTAGAACAAAGCAACACCCAGAGTTGGACCAGGAGAGAGTCTCCGGTTGCTTCCACATCACGACAGCAGGAGTATGACTATAAGGAGCTGGCACAGGAGGAGATGATCGCTCAAAAGAAGGCCAAACTCTTACAGGCTATCAACAAACTGCCGTCTTCAAAGTGAACAGCTGTAACGATGTCTTAGCTCCTGAAAACGCTTGTTAGAACACAAAGTCCACAAAGTGCTGAGGTCAAGTCAGTCAGTACAGAAAGGACAGAAACTGTCCTGACACAAGTCAAGTTGGACGATGCGTTCGATTAGGTATCGATTAGGTTGTTCCAAATATACCTTATCTCTCAAATCTTGTATGGGATATGAATAATGTTACATTTGAAGGTGTGTATGTAAACACACTGTTGAAAACCTTTATCCTCAGGCTGCAGACAGGTCAGACTTTAAAGGTGACCCTGCAGCTGTTGAGGCTCTAACAATAGGAAAAAGGTCAATATATTAGGAGCGCTCCTCTGACATCATCACACTTATAACAATTCTCAAAATCAACTGACTCGAAATTAAAGATGGCGATGTGAAGCTATCATTTCTAAATTCTATTATCTGACTTGACAACAGTTGTCATAATGGGAACATCTTAGATAGGTTTCTGTAATGTTTTTGTCCTGTGTTGTGGGCCTCGTTCTCTGCAGCCTATTTGTTCCTAGTCGCCCACTATTCACTCTGATTTTTAAACAGCTTTTCAGCTTGTCTCAAAGAGTTGCTACTCTGTTTTATTGACGATTAAACCAGGAGAGCTGGCAGCTGCTGCCTTCACTCATATACTGTTGACTGTCCAACAGTACGACAATATGAACTGTACAATATGAACTATACAATATGAACTGTACAATATGAATTGGACAATATGAACTGTACAATATGAATTGGACAATATGAACTGTACAATATGAACTATACAATATGAACTGTACAATATGAATTGGACAATATGAACTGTACAATATGAATTGGACAATATGAACTGTACAATATGAACTATACAATATGAACTGTACAATATGAATTGGACAATATGAACTGTACAATATGAATTGGACAATATGAACTGTACAATATGAACTATACAATATGAACTGTACAATATGAATTGGACAATATGAACTATACAATATGAACTGTACAATATGAATTGTGCAAAACTTCATGAGTGTATAAAGACCTGAAAATGATATGTTTCATATTTTGAATTTGTCGTTTGTTTTTGTTACCTGAACCTTTTATTGGTTTTCTTTTTTTGTTGTATTGTATGTTTCTGCCCAAATCCTGCAAAAACCAATGACAATCCCACCAAACACAGATGTGCTGTTTGTGTTATCTGAGAGCTGCTAGCATGGCTGTGAACTCTCTGGTTTGCTTGTGTGTTTGTTTTTTTAAACTCACCTGAAGAACTCGCTTCTGCCACCTGTAGCGGCCGTGCTTGTGAACACTGAAGTTGTACTGCGAGGGTTCCTGCAACAACAGCCCAAATATGTGACATTAATACCTGATGCAAAAACACCCATTCATCTCTTGCAAGGATATTATTTTTAGCTGACTGTTTCCTGCTAAGACGTAAGATCTAAATTTTCTTCAATCATTGGATGAAATTAACTGGCCAGATACCGAACCAGCAGGCTGAGCAGTTTATTACCACAACAATGTTCAAGGAGCAGCAGATACATCTGAAGGATACATTTACAAAACAGGTTTTATCCAGCAAGTAGGTCATTCACAAAGCAAGTATGCCTGGCCTGGTTCAGAGCATCATTGATGGACAGCTCTGTTCTTCACCCTGTTCATGATGCTCAGCTGCATCTCATTGCTCAGCTGAAAGCACAACAACACGGACAATAGTGTGGACAATGTTTAAGATTTCTATTGTTTATTGCGAAGAATCGTTATTTTTATTCCCCAAAAATACGCAGCCTAATCTAGACTTTTAAAGTGTCCTTGCATTTGGTACATTCACAGATAATTCATAGATTGCTACAACAACACCATAAAACCTCCTTCAGGCCTTTGATGCTCTTCCTTTTAGCAGTCATGCAATATTCATCGTCAACAGACAAGATTAGTCATTCTCAGCTCTGTGGAATTAAAAAGAGGAACCGCTGTGTTGTACAATCACCATCTGTATCTGTTAAGCACATGCTATTACAGGAATTTCTTTTTAAGTCTTCTTTAAATCATTCACTGTCGAATTTCTAAGTAAACTTTTCTTTGTGGGAAACTACTAACAGCAGGGATGTCAGGTTGAATTGAGGAAGTAAAAACAAATTTTACACATACTGAACCAAAAGTTTGGCTGCACAAATGTGACGTTAATGAAAGCAAGGTGTTTTTTTTCCCCCTCCGGAGCTGCGTACAGTCAAGCTGCTCTTTTAGTTTAATGACTCACACATCTGCTGAAGCACTGATTTTACACTTTCACACGTGATCATTTCGTGTCTGACACTTGCTGTTAAAGGAACTCACTGTATGATGTGTTCTTTCTTGTCTAAGCACATGAACTGAAATCTTACCTGTGGCAAGTCTTCAGTGAATCTTTCCATCCTGGAAAGATTTTCTTTCTTTCCAAACCTGGCATCGTGGCTTTTTAGATTTCAGTCAAACATCCATGCAAACACTTGAAACAGATCTTCTTTTACGGCAACAGTGTAACAGATGTTCTTGTCATGTCCCTGTCATGCACGTCCTAAACAGAGTTCCACTTCTGAGATTTGTTTCATGTTTTTGCCACCACTTCCCCTGTTTCAGCTCAGGTTCTTCCAGGTGAGGCAGGCCGTGGCTGTTTAGCCACACCCGCAGCACACATAGGCTTTCTCTGCGAAAACCACAAAACATTTCCCGTTCAGTTTACATGTCTGTACTCGCAGGACAATGTGCCTTATCAGCTGCACACATCCAGAAGTATCCAGCAGAGAGCGCTACAAAACCTGGAGTCCTTTCCTAGTCATACTGTAATAATACAGTACATGGACTCTGAATGTGTCTACACTTGTGGTTTTATTTTGTTTGTTTGTTTGTTTGTTTGTTTCTTTCTTTCTTTCTTTCTTTCTTTCTTTCTTTCTTTCTTTCTTTCTTTCTTTCTTTCTCGTATTTTAAATTTTGCATTTTGATGTTTTAATTAGTAATATGGATAAAACTGATATCCATATTTTACCCATTTCATTTGCACAGTCTTGAAAGACTTGAGACTTCACAGTTTTGGGGTAGATTTATACAAAATATTACAACAACTGATTTAACAGCCAAAACCACCAACCAGATTAAGGATACATTTACATAAAACCACTCAGACTAAAACTTCAGCAGAAGCATGAGTGAGCATGAGTCATTAATGATCAGACATGAAACAACATTATTTATCAGGATGTTAGCTGCCTTTGCTGCTTGTTGTTGACTGGCTGCCTGCTCTGCCTTTTTCTTATTTTGCATCGATTTTATCTAATGTTCTATATTGTGTCAGTATTTATTGGTAAGTACTGAACTGCTGTGTGCATACTTATTAAGATGTGTCATTGTGATCTATACTTTAGGGCTTTTAACATCTGGCCTGGGACAGCAGATGAAACTTAGACTTTGGGGGTTTCTCCAGATCGTTATAGTTTTTCTTCTGTTGATCAATGAACATCGCACCTGTCTTATCTGACAGGAGTCTCATCTAATAGACTAATAAGAAGAAGCGAGCATAAAAGAAAGAAGACTTGTTTTACAACCTAAGACACTGAAAACCAGACTAAGAAGAAGAAGACGAGGAACCGTGGGAGAGTTCATGTGTTTGAGTACAGTTTGGATTGTACGTAAATGATTTGTCTATGAACTGAATGACGTTCAGCAGTGACAGGTGGCTGCATGTGGTTTAATGTGCACCACAATTGTTTGAGTATATATCACCTTATCCAATGGGAAGTGAAACTTGCATTCAGCCGTGACATGTACCGAGGACCTCACTAACAAACGCTACATTATCACCAACAACGATGGACACTTTTAATCATGAAGAGTAACTTCCAGGAAAACTAATTATGAGACATCGGCTGACTGGAAGTGGATTTTTGACCTATCTAAACCAAAGGAAGTGAAAAAATGATAATGTTTTATGCAGGAACAGAGGTGGACATTCCCCTGAAAACCAGGACTACATTAACAAAGGTCAAGTGGAAAATGAGTAGTTAAAACTGAACATCACCCTTTCCTCTCAGATTCTGGTTAACAATGTAGTTTTGAGTCTTTCAAGAATGTAGGACTGGCTGAAGCAAGAAAAGACATGCAAAAAGGGAACAAAGGCACATAAATGTCAGTACAAAAGAAGAAGAAAGACGCTAAGTTTAGTGATTAAAAAAAAAATCTACAGGTTCTGTTGTGTCTGTATGATTCATGACGCTCAAGGTTCAATCCCGTGTCACTGGCCTCTGAAAGGGAGATCAGAAACACAATCAAATCTAACATGAAGGTGAAGTCAGTGTTTACCACGAAAGGTAACAATTATAAGATGTATTACTCAACCTGTAAAATGAATCACGTTGTATATGCAGACAAGAACACTGAATATGTGTGTAACAGGAGGGGAAAGCACAATGTTTAGAGTTGTCAGTATATTGACAATAATGCAACTTGGCTGTATTTTTAATGATAGTCCTCTAACTGGAATTTCTAGCAGGGAAAAGCTGACGAGAAATGACTGCTCGTTCTTTTTGGCTGCTCCCAGCACCTGTACCGTAACTGTGTGAAGACATGCGCAACAAATTCTGAATGGCAGCTGATGTGACTTCTTTTTAAGCAAACAAGCATAAGCACGGGGTTTATATCACAGCATTTTAGACATGCCGAGTATGTCTGGGCAGAGATGCCTGAAGGCTTGGTACACAAAAGAGGAGCACGCTCAGCAGCAGTTAGTCATCGAGTGGGGAAACTCCCACATGAAACTTCTTGGGGAATACCTCTACTCTGGTGGGATTTCAAGCTCTACCATAGAATAGGTGTGACCGAGACTAATGAGAACAATAAAATCTTTTCTGACATAAATTTCCCAAGAAGCAAACAGTGTGTGAAGAACATGTTCAGGAACTTTATCAAATGTCCTCTTGGATAGAACATAAAATCCATGGGGTGGTCACCTGCCTACTGCTAGAATGTAACATTAGTATTTCAGTACATTTATGACGTATTTGTACTTTGTGTGACTTCACTTCTGCGTTACACTTCAGAGGAATATATTCTATAACTGCATTACATTTATTTGCAGTTACAGTCACTGATTGTTTTTGCAGATTTTACATACAAAATATATGTTGACTTTGTTATAAAAATAGGGACTGCACTGCTATTTAGATGCTTATGTTTGTGTGTTCCCATATATTACATGTCTTAAGTGCACTGATGCTTTAACTTTTACGATGTTTATGTGATTTCCCATCAGTTGCATGCCTTGAGTGCACTCCCCTTTTTAGGTTACTGAGACTGGCACGGGGAGGTAAAGTTCAGGAACAAAGGTCAGATACAGATAAGAGACGTGACATTTAGATTAGGGGGCATGTTGGAGAGTAACCGTTTGCGAGCCATATATGCAAATTGGTTGAGACAGCCCATTTTTAGGGAAAATGTATAAGAACTAATTGTCAGAGCTCCTCAGGGAGCCTTTTTCTCTGTAACTCATTTGGTGTGTTGCACTGTGAAACGCTCCTCTTGTACAAGAACAATAAATTCAACTTAAACTTTTGATGCTTTGAATCCGGTCCTCCTTATTCAAGGGTTTTCTTTAAAAAATCCCGTAACAGACTTTATTATTAATTAATTAATGTGCTTCTTTAGGTTAAACCAGTGACATAAAGTACCAAAATAAAGCACTTTAACTCCATGCCGCCCAACTACAACAGTAATAAGCTGTTCATACACGGAAACAGCAGAAAACTGTGTAAGCAGTACAAAGGTTGTAACGCCTTTATGTCCACAAAGAGTGATGAATGTTTACCCAAATGTTACTGACTACATACCTACAAAGAGCTGATACTTGAGCCTGCTCTGGATGCCATGCAGGATTAGGACATAGAAGAAACAAAGACAGTGTATGTTTTCTTAAGTCTCTCCATCTGCTATTAATATTTTATTTAAATAGAAATCAATATTTCAGGGGCATGGGAGGTGTCATGATACATGAGTGTTGATTTAAACAGGACTAAAATGACTGGAGACAGGTTGAAGTGACTGTTTGTGGGTACTGAATGTATCAGTCACGAGGTTCAGGGTTCGAACCCCTCAGCCTGTGGGAGTGTTGTGAGTTACCCATTGTCAGCTGGGACCACCTACTCCTAATAACCAGCACTCATGGAAAATAATATAGTATAATGTAGTAATATTACACTGACAGGGGGGCATACTTCTAGTACTTCTACTACTTTTGCTTCTTCTTTGTGTCCTTGTTGTGGAGTATTTGTAGCACCAGTTTCCATGTCTTGGCCTGTAATCAGATTACTTCTGGGCAGTCTAGAGTCCAGACTGTACACACATTACGACACACACACTCACACACAGAGCTTACAGGAAACGGTCAGTTGAAAAAAAGTCACATGTGGGGAACTCCACCCTCCCCTCTCCTCCCCTTGCGCGGCTACAGTTTTGCGGAAAAACCCTCCGAAGAGTTGTTGTCTTAAGCGAGCTGATCTCAGAGCAGCTTCAACACTCGACTGTGTGTGTGCAAGGGAGAGAGACGACATGCTGCGACTACCAGCACAGCTAACTAAGATGGCTTTACTGCAGCCGATGCTGATGATGTGGGCTTCTCTGGTGAGTGGGCTGATTTTACGCGTTTGGTTGTGAAAAAAAAACAAACAGATTTTAACTGAGCTCAGGTTTCATTGCTGTGTTTCCCTATTTGCATTTAGTTGTGTTAGAATGAGTTATAATTCGGACTCTGGTTTATTTCACTCATATTTTACTCAGAAGTGCAGTTTAATCCGCCATTCTGTCCAAAATAGTGCGTTTTGTACAGTTGCGCCCAAATGACGCCTGACTCAGAGTGTACTTTCACTTTCGCTTTCCCCTCACAGCTGCAAGGATCCTGAAAATGTTGAATTTGCCTGACTCCTAATACCCAGAATGCTCGTATTAATAGCAAAAATGTCAAAGAAAATACAAAATGCACCTGGCGCGCGTTGAGTTTCAGTGTCAACAGCATGTTGAATGTCTGGGACTTTCCGTCACGCCCCTTACAGTCTGGTCTGAGGAAGTGAACAGTAAACTGTCACGACAGACCAAGCATCGGTAGAGGTCACACCAGGTGACTCAGCTACCTCTCATTCATGTGTATCCTTTGTTATTTTGCAGTTGCTGACCGCTGCCCAGCACCACTGTGACCCCGAGACTCAGTATACGTCTCCTGCTTCTAATGAATGCTGCAAACTGTGTGAACCAGGTGTGTGAACAGCATTTCATCTGCTGGCTTTGTTGCATCATTAAAAAATGATATGGGAACATGTTTTTTTAATTAACAACCTCGGGTATTGGATTGTAAACGGACACTCTGTTGGCACAGAAGGCAAGAAAAATGGACTCCTAAAAGACAAAATTGGGAGCCACTTATATCTAGATGTAAACATTGAATTACTCCATTAGCTGCATTAGTTATATAAACATAAAATATATATGAAGACAAAGATGGCAAGCCCTGCCTCTGGCCCAGTGCCAGTTAGGATCAGCTCCAGGATGAATGGATACTGCCTTTCATCTTCTGATCGCTCAACACTCCCCATTATCCATCGACAGCTAATTACATTCACACAGTCCTCAGGAGCAATTTGGAATTCAGTATCTAGCCCAAGACAGAGTGGAGGAGCCGGGGATCAAACCACCAACCTTCTGATGAGTGGTCAACCTGCTCTAACATCAGCAGGGATAGTTCACTTTGCCGTCCTGCCTGTAGCTTTGTATACACACGAGTGTTTCCTACAGGTTTTTGCATAAGTAGATAAAGACTATATGTACGCACAGTGATCCATTTTTTCCAACACTTTATTCCTTTTTTTCAGGGACCTACATGTTGACGAACAATTGTCAGCAACCTCAGTGTGTGCCATGTAGGAGCGATGAATATCAAGATAAATACACAAAGGATACCAAGTGTATACGTCAGCCGTATTGTGACCACAGTAAGACCTGGTGAAAAGAAACAGATCACTGATTCGACACTTTAATTTGATGCAGCACGATGTACAGCTCTGTCCATTCTTTTTACAGATCTGAACTTTCAGGCTCCCGTCAATATGAGGACAAAACAAAAAAAGGACTGCCAGTGTAAAGAGGGATTTCACTGCTCCACTGCAGAGTGTATCACCTGTGTGCCACACAAGACCTGTGGACCAGGATATGGGGCTCAGTCCAAAGGTACAAAACATCTTTTTAAGGAAGTGAAACCTGTTTGTTTTTACACTGAATATGAAGAATGACTCTTTGTTCTTGCACCGTGCTAAATCTAATTCAACTGTCACGCTTATATTTTAGGCAATCACACGCATGACACAGTGTGTGAGGCTTGCCCTACAGGAACGTTTTCTAATGAGAGCTCGTGGAACGCCGTCTGTAAGGAGTGGACACAGTAAGTACTCCATGAAAACCAATACGCACACATATAAATAGATAGTAGAATGCCGAAAACATGAGCTGTCCAGACGTGACTGGCGAAATGAGGATGACTGCAGGCTTTTGGACTTCTCTCTCTTCAAAAGGAGATTTCATAATCTTACACTTGATTGTGCACACTCAAAGGTGTCAAGGAAAAAAATGAGACCAAAGAGCTTCAAATGCGACTAACTTATAACTTATATATGCGCCTCCGTTAGGCGTGTTTGTTGGATTGTTACAGCGATGAAAAGGTGCCAGATGCTGTTTGATGATCCAACAAGTACTACGGTTTGTTTGACGCTCATTCCAAGTATTAGCTTTAGAAAAGTTGTAGAAACTTTCCTCAATTCCACAAAAAATTGAGCTAGTTCAGGGGTCGGCAACCTGTGGCTCCGGAGCCGCATGCGGCTCTTTCATCCTTACACTGCGGCTCCGAGTGGCTTGGGAAAATAAATTACTTTAAAAAAGTATTTATGTGTATTTTATTTGTGTTAGTTATTGTTTTAGTGCAGGGGTCGGCAACCTAGCCAGATGTGGCTCTTTTGATGGCTCGCAGAGGAGTGAAAGTAACCCTAACACCCCCCCCCCCGTTACTGGCAGAGATTGAACTGATTCTCTTGTGCCCTCTTCTTCTGGTTTTCTGACTGGTGAATTGGCACCACGGCAAATGCGCATCTCGACGAACCGACTCCTAATAATCACTTCAAGTAGTGGCTAGGATCAAGCAACCTGTTGACAAATCGAGGGGAACTCGATTTTAGGGAGAAGCCAAACAAACGCTTTTAAAAAAGGGCACAGGGTTTCGTTCAATGGTTTGATGAGTGTATGAATCATATGTTGCCGTCTTTCATTGTCCCAGATTTTGACTGAATTGAACGCTTATCAGAGATTTCAGAGTGACAAGTCACTGTTGGTGTTCTCTTGCACAATTTTCCAATAGCCTGCTCTCTGGGAATGTCTAACACTGTGGAATTCTTTGCAGATGTGGCTATGGACAACAGCAAATTCAACACGGAACAGAAACATCTGACAGCATCTGTGGTAAGTTCTGTTGTAAAGGTTTCTCACTTTGAGCTCCACACACAGCCTTCGCTGTGTGGTTAGTGGTGTGTGTCTCAAAACGAAACTCCGGAGGTGATGCAGGAGATATCTTCTGAATCCGTGTTGGTCTGTGGTTTTGTGCGTGTTTAACAGCTTTCACCTACACACTGTTCACAGTACGTTACAGTACACACACTGTTTACATGGTACACATTTTTAGAACTAAAAAATGTGGACTTCCTTAAAATCACATGTTCATACTTGTATGAATGTACATGTTCATACTTCCTCTGCTATCATGCAAATCCTCTGGTGCTGCGCTGCAACCCATTTCCTGTCGACGAGGACATTTATTTTTCATATTTCATTTAGCTTTGTATCCCCCTAATAATAAATACACACATCCTACTCAGATGATCTCATTATGCAGGAATCAGTGTTGTGAATGTGTTGTTAACATCATTCTCTTGTTTGCTTGTCTTCCAGCGGGAGCCTTACGGACACACATAGTTGTGATCTGTATTGTTGTTGCTGTGATTTTGTTACTAGTGATATCTGGAGTCATGTTCTGGCTCTTCAAAGGTACGCTGTGCTCTGAATGCTCTCCGTTACAACATGTTTAATCAGTTAGCATTTACTTAATGCGCTCATGTCGTCTGTGCTTTCTTTCTTTTGTATTAGTTAAACGAGGCAACGGCAAAGGAAGTTTAAAGGTAAATGTGTTTTGTTGACTTCTATATTAGTCTTTCATGCAGCGTGCATATGTAGCCATAAATACTCTGTAAGCACGTGGGTTGATGCTCAGTTTGGCTCATGCACCTTCTTGTTGAGAGTAATCTGACAAAGTTGACACCACTTTTACATCTGCACTCTAAACATGAAGCAAACTGGTGATCAGCTTAGCTTAGCATAAAGACTGGAAACAGAGGGAAACTGCTAGCCGTTGTTTTTAATTACATTTCATTCAGGATCTGTTCAGTTCAAGCTGTATTTAGGGTAATTCTCAATCCCTTAACCTGGAGAAAGAAAGCTAGTTTTGTGTTTATGAGCCGGTTAATTCAAAGCATGCAAACATGCTGAGAGAAACTTCAACTGTTCAACTTCAACTTTGAATTCGTTCTGTTCCCACAACTGAAAATCTAATATTCTATATTTCCCTCTCTTGTAGGGCTGTGTTGAATCATGTGTGGGAGAACACGAGCCACTGGCAGACACCAAACTAGTAACGACCCCAACTGGTGAAGAAGAGTCCACGATGCCCGAGCCACTGTCACAAGAGGAGGGTTTTGGGAGGACGCCGGAGGAGAACGAGGACGAGCTAACGAGTCAGGAGACGTCTACAGACGTGCTTTTAACCGATAAAGGAAACTATGTGACACAGGAGAATGGGAAAACGGAAATCCTCTCCCGACAGGAATCACAAACACCAGCGTATAGCGCGTAGGCTGGAAAACAGAAGTTCATCCAGGGCTGGAGTCTGTCCCAGCTGACTCAGCCTGAAAGGTTTCTGACACTGAGACTGTCCAGGTGGATTCATGGACCAAACTCTGATAGTCTACCTGCTGTGTGCTGGCTTTGTTTATTATATGTACCCAGCTTCTAAATCTGTGTTGCGCTGCAGCGCCTGACCCTGTCAGGCACCCTATGCATGCTTCGAGCGAGAGGCAGGCTACACCTTGGACAAGTCGCCATGGAGACAAACAACCATTCAAACCACCTATTTAGAACCACAGATTAAGTTACAAGTTATTATTGAGCGGCTGTCTTTGGACTGCTTGAGTAACACTCTTAGCCCAGCCGAATCCAAACCAGAAACTTTTTTTTTGCTGTTTTGAACCTGTCGAGGTACTTTGAGTGCAAACCTCAGCAGCACCGTGTAACCCATGGATATGTGTAATGTGTAATTAACAACAGAAACTGTCGTGAAGTGTTGTTCCATGCTTACTTGTAAATACTTGTGCACCTTTGGATGTATATATAAGTGTTAAAAGTTAGTTTTAGTTTGCAGAATACTTCTGTACATATTGTGAAGTGAAGTGTGAGTGTACATGCACGGCTAACTTGCATTAAAATTTTAAACCATGGAAGTCTTTTTCCGGCTGGAAATTGTTCCCACGATGCTTTGGGTCGGGATGTTAACAGGAAGTGTAACGTCACTGTCGTGGATGCCAGACTCAGTTCAGAAAGTTACACATTTAAACTGAAAAACATATTTGTTTGTGCCGCAGAGCTGCAACCTGAGCGCAGTTTGTTCAGCCTGTCTGTGCTTTTATTTTGGTGAATTGGCAGCATTAATGTATGCCGAATTATCCACATGCAGATCATGTCTGCAGTGCACTCATGCTTGTGCAGGCAAACATCAAAATACCACTGACACTGAAGCAAACTTAAAAACATGAAGATTCTCAGGCGACTTCTGGAGTCGTGAGGAACGTCTTGGTTTCTAAGCGGTTTTATGGACTATTATTCATGATTGACATCGGACATTGTGACATCCTCGGAAAGAGTAAGTCTCACTGAATCTAAAAATATCCATGTCATGTGTGCTGGTTGTGATTTAACTGAGTTATTTCTCCGAGAAGGAGTCTGACCTGTCCAAAATTTGCAGCCATTGAGGCTTCAGTAGTTTTAGTTTGCCTCCATGAGCTGTGCGTCCATGTGTGCGTTGATTAACTGTTGTTTAGCACCTGTCACTTTACCTGCAGCATGTGGCTCTAATGGAGTAAGTAGGGGTGTAGTTACTCTTGACTTCCTCAAGAGGGCGCTGTAGACTGTGGAAAGCTCCACAGGGAGCAGAGAGCTGCAGGATGGACGTCAAAATAAAGAGGAGAGACCCAGTTTGAAGTTTCCTGACATATTCTACTGTATTCATGTTTTACTGTGAGAAAAAAGGGAGCTCAGATTAAAGCTAATCTGCCTCTGTGTGTTCCTGTTTGCAGGGATTTGCATGGAAGAGGAGGTGAAGCCAGGGGACAAGGGGGAGCTGCATTTCAGTCCAGTTGCTTCCAGGGGCTTTCTCATTATCCCCGGATTAATGGAGGTACAGCCCTTTTGAATTTACATGGGAACCTTGGGTGTTTGATAGTGAGGAATCCCCTCAGCAGCCGACCCCTAAACACTAACCAACACCCTTAAAAGACCCGTGGGGCCCGGTGCTGCTGGATCTAAGGTGCTTTAGGTGTTTGGCTGTACCTGAGGGAAGAAACGTGTCTGCTCACACAAACGTGTCTGCTCACACAGGAATTTAAGAAATCTGAGGCCTAGAAATGTTCAAAGTGTAATGGCAGGGATTAACTCATCAACAGGCTGACCAGAAACCAGTTTGGGAAGACTTAACAGAGGCTTGATATGCAAAGTAAACTCTCTTTGTGCTGACTCGATTTACATAAATGAGACGATTCCCCTGAAATTAGAAGTTAGCTTTTTATCTTGCATAATATATATTTTTTTTACTAAATATTGAAGAAAATGCTTCCTTATTAACACAAACTTCCCCCTTTAGTCACATGGCAGCAAAGCATGCAGTGTCAGATACAGAGAGCAGCAAACAGTATTCAGGATTTCATTAGAAGCTGAACTTTTATTTAAGCAAAAATATTTCTTCATGATTAAGACAAAGGAAACATAATTTACAGGTCGATGGTGGAAAAATACATCTACAATTATTTACAATAACATATTAAAGGTCTTTGGTCTCCAAACAGATTTTCATTTCACTGCAAACTTCAGGAATTCTCGCACAGATCCCTGAGGTCTGAATGTTTAAAGTGCAAAAAGAAAGACGTGGACAGAGTCTCTAATTTGTGTTTCTTAGACAATTTCATGCGTGGTGTAACATGATGGGACGAACAGTGCGTTTCTTGAAGCCCATTCAGCCCACAGTTTTCCTGCAGGGTGGTAAATATTGTCCAGGGGTTTCTTCACAGTCTCCGAGGTGGCGGTCTCAGCCAAAGACCAGATTTTGGGTTTCTGGCTCACAATGTTTTCTTTACTCTCCAAAGCGGACGGTGTGTGATCAGAGTCACTCTTTTCAACTTTCTTGACAAGTGCAAGTTCTCCGTCTTCATGCTCGCCGCTTGGCTGCATCTCCAAACGCGCATCCACAGGCGCCGAGCTGTCCAACGCGCTCTCTGCCGGCTCATCCGTGTCTGTGCGCTCGCTCTGAGGCTCTGCCTCGTCCCTCTCGTCCAAGTGACATTTCTGCAGGGAGCTGTCGTCGTCGTCGTCGCTCTCTCCCTCATGCTCCTCATCCTCCTCGTCTGATTTCCCCTTAGAAGCCCAGCTGACTCTGTTCTCCTTCTTCAGGCGTCGCCTCGCGTTGGCGAACCAAGTGGAGACCTGCGTGAGGCTCATCTTGGTGATGATGGCGAGCATTATTTTCTCGCCCTTAGTTGGATACGGGTTTTTCAGGTGCTCGTTCAGCCAGGCCTTCAGCGCCCCGGTGCTCTCACGGGTGGCCACCTTGGCGACCCTGCCGGGATCCTCGGCTGCTCCCGGGCGGTACGGCGGGTAGAAAGGTCCTCCGCGAGCGAGAAGCGCGTGATGGTAGGGGGAGGCGGCCTTCAGGTCGAAACTGTTGTTCTGGAAAACAGAGAGAGAGAAAGAAGGTTAAGAGTGAGCAATTACGCACGGAGATGGCGACCCCTGACCCAGAGCGCACAGTTCAATGAGTGGCACAAACATGCAATAAAGGAGAAATCCTCCTAAATTGGATGAGTTCAAAAGTTTTTTAGACTTTGCGGCCTCACGTAACTTTAAAATCTTTAAGAAGTTTAGAATTGGTTGTTGTTCAGCAGAAACAACAACCTCCGATTTTTGCAGCAGAAAAAGCAAAGCATGAAGCTTTTCTGTTATCTCAACTCACCATGTGTGTGATGTGCCTGTGGTGTGGATAGGGGATAAAGTTGTATCCTTGTAGTCCTGAGTATGTTATGGGAACCCCAGCTGCCATCGCTGCCAGATGCTGGGCCTGCTGCTGTTGCACGCCCGGCGGGCAACCCAGCATCGGGATCTGATATCCAGTCGGCATGCTGATGTTTCTCTCCAAGAAGAAGTTGCCAAATCCAGTTTGCGATGCGGGCATCTTTCCTGCGTCCCAGCTATTCGGGTTTGAGTGGCAAATCCAACCTCCTGGATCTATTTATACACACCCAGCTGCCAGCGTGTGTGTGTGAGGAGGGGTTGTGTGTGTGAGTGGGGATGGAGATGGGGGAGGTCCCTGTGGTATTGACTGACAGCTACGTTCAAAAGACCTGCAGCTTTCACTGGCAATAAATCCCATCAAAGAAGCCCTCCGCTGTTCCTTTTAGCGTTTTCGTGGAGAGGCTAAATATGTGCTACTTATCGCAACACAGTGATTTCTGGAGAGAACTGAAGTTTCAATTCAAATGCAACTTTTTTTTTCTTTGGAGAGATGAATAAAGACTCTTAGAATTAACCATCTCCAACTCTGCGTAACAACCAAACCTCAGATTTTGGTCGTAAAAACAGAAACTTTGGTTTTTTAAATCATTATTCCATTAAAAGAAGCACAAAATGTCACTTTTTCTAGACGTTTACAGCTTTAACACTTCAAAGTATGTGTTTTTATTTTACCTATTGGTTCATTTTCACGACATGGAAGCTCACACCAGTTTGATTTCATTTTGTAGGACGAATTTAACACTTCTCACGTCTCGCACTAACCTGCTGAGAGCTTTTCTTAAAAGAAAAAAAACTGACTGAATTCAGCGAACAACATCCCGTCAGTCTCTACTGTCGTTTCGGACACTTCATCACATGCAGATCTGCAGTTTTGTGAATTGAATTATCCCTCTTAATGGCATTAAATTACGCTAATGAACAAACAAAATGCGCGTAAGTGTCGCTTTTCGTTCCATACTCCAGAAGCAACGTGGGGCTTTTCTTTTTATAATGAAGAATAATGAAGAAGCCAATAACAGTGGTCATTCATCCTCACAAGCCTCAGAGGCATATCTTTTTTTATTTGTTAATTTATTGACTAACCATAACAAACTGCCTTCTTACATGTCCGTGGTTTTGTTTTGGGTGAAGCGCAACGTTTCAGTGGCCCTAATTAAACGAGGTTAAGTGAAACAGGTGTTGACTAATGTATATGATAATTGTGAGATAACAGATGCTAATGTGTGTATATGCGTGTGTGTGTGTGTGTGTGGTGGGGGGTTGTTAGAGATAAGAGAAGAAGATTACACTTCTTTTTCCACTGCCCCCCACCACCACCTCTCATGTCCTTCAAAAGAGCCACAGTTAAGCTCAGTGTTTGAGTTCAAAGGAGCAGCGCACCTCGCTTATCTCTGATAATTCTGATTATTATATTAACAGTATGAAGAGGTCTGCTGCTGGAGGTGATAGCAGCGCTGCGTTTATTCATGCAAAAGAAGTGTCCAATCGAAACGCGCGGGGATGATCCCAAAGATAGATTTTTTTTTTTTTAAGGTTACATTTTTTTTGTAGGTCAGGTTTTTGAAACCGTTCTTCATTGTTTGCAAAATAAAGCAAAACTCCAACACGTAGACTTGATATTTCTACTTATATTTAACCCTTCATACGCCTCAGGCATAAACATAACTGTCAGTATCAGTTTTTCTTAATTTGCTTTTGATGAAGCTCATGTGTGACAATTTGAAGTGCTGACACAGAAACATGACTCAGCTTCAATAATATCTCTAATAGATTTTTCTTTAATTTAAAACTTTTCTATATTTTCTTAAAACTTACAAAAATAAATGAGTATAATGAATTCAGAATTCAGCCTCACCTTAGCCTAGTATGTACTCACACACACACCACACCAGTATATTACTCACAAGTCAACTTGAGCGTTCTGTGTAAGTAATGTGAGAGTTTGAGCATGTGCATGAATCTGATTCTACATACTTTAACATGTTGATTTAGGAGTTTTTTCATAATTACGTGAAACAGCTGAGGAATAATTGAGCAAGTTCAACAATGCAATGTAAATATATCTGTTCCCCTGACTTGTCAGTTTTTAGGTTCATTGAGGTTAATTAATTACATGTTAATACAACAGAACTGCAGTTTTTGTTGAAACTGTATCAGAAAATCAATTTTGGACTCTGCTATAACGTATGATGAACAAACATGAGGGACAGTCATGCTACGAGGAAACATGAATGAATGAACAGTACAGTATATCTACTCTCATTTTAAGGTACTTGTACTTTCTGTTACTTTTACTGCACTAACAGCTGCAGTTACTGCTCACTTTATTGTGTAAATATTAGAGATTAAAGCACTCAGCTAATTTGCTATGCATCAGTGATCATCATCACTCTGCAGAAAAATACTTTAATTGCTTTTTGCTGCTGATACTTTGACTTGTATTTCAGTAAAAGATCTGAATACTGCAGTTTGTTTCTCAGTCTCCTACAACAGAAGCATTGAAACTGAGTTGAAGGAAACGAGTGAGGGGATTGTTCTCCTTGAGATGTTTTGGATTACCATCAATTGGAGTGTCTGCCCAATGAATAGTAATGTACTTTCAGTCTGTGTGGATACTGTCGTGTATTTTGAAGGCAGCGTCAGAGCTGTTCTGAGTCATTCTGGAGGAAATGCTGCCAATTAGTGGATCAACAGAAAAATGAATACTATTTGAAATATCGCGGGATTTGCTGCTTTGATTTGTCTTATATGATAATGAACTGAATCAAATTTTGGACTCGTGGTCAAACATTTGAGACATTTTCAGATGTCATTTTTGGGGTTCTGTGGTTGTTGTTTTTTTTTGCAGACAAACCAATTAATGAATTAATTATTTACTTAATCAAATAATAAAAATAATCTGTTGACCTCTCTTGTTTTGTTTCTCAGACTTTAACCCCCCCACCGGTAGAGGTGTTTCTAATACTTTGTCATAGTGTAGTGTACAATCATGATTCCAAATGTGCAAGGAGAAAGTGAGAGGGATACTGAGGTTAGACACAGATTTGTGGAGTTGTAGAGGTGGAGGGAAAGCAGGAATTCATCTGGGTGGGGTCCACAGAACCTAAAGCAAATTTGAACAAGAGCAACAATGGGCTGATCAGAGTGCAAAGAGAAGGAGGCTTATGGAATCAGTAGTCTACATCTCACAACACAAACAGCTCAGGGCAGCGGCCTTTGTCCCCCTTGCAGAACTTCTTTTCATTCTCTTCCTCTTTTGGCAACTCGGCCACAATGCAGGTGTTGGTCTTGCTCTGACAGGTCGAGTTTGCGCTGTTTGCCGTTAGGATGTCAGTCGTTTACAGGAGAGAAAAGTGACCAAATGGAAGACGATTGTCCTCAGTAACCAGAGAGATACAGCGCAAGATAGCAGAGAGGATGAAGTTATCTTTATCTCTGATAACACCCGCGCCAGTCCTCTGTGTGGAACAATGTGGCATGTTTACTATCTCCTCTATATTCCACATTATAACTCACTTGAACAGACAGGATAAGTTAAGGAAGACACTGGTTTGGGGTAAAAAAAAAATGCAGAGTGACATTGCAAAGGGAGCTAGTGAGCAGGTCAAGACAAAAGGTTTAGGTGTGACCTCAATTACAGGCAATGCCCCTACCTGCAAGCTAACAAAGGGACTGAACATGCAATTAGAATAGCTCATAGGTAGGTGTGAACAAGACAACAAAAGCCTAAAGAGAATCCACAGAGTCCTCGACACCTTTTGCTTGTTAGTTTATTTTTACTGCTCCAGATACTGAAAGGGGAGAAAGTTGACATAAATTGAGCCAAAGGAGGGAGGAGAGTTAGATTTATTCAGAGTGCATCGTGAGAAAAAAAAGCTGGATTAAAAGATAAAGTGTTGCTACAGAACACTTAAACAGAGGCTCAGATCAGAAGCATCCAACGCTACGTTTTAAATCTCATTTACATACTGAAAAGCACAGGGAGTCAATCGACAACAAAAATATAATGCTCCTCAACCAGAACTGCAATCTTCCTCCCTAATGAGATTTTCCTGGGACACCAACACAAATGGAGAGATGTAAGCAAAGTGTGAATGTTATCAAGCTCTCCCACCTCTTTACTATCTGGCCCCCTTCTTCCCAGACCCCCTTCCACTCTTTGTCCTTTGTCATTACTCTTATCAGGACCACTCTATCATTCTTTCAAAATAGTAGTGGCGCTGAAACCGCTTGCAAATGTAAGTATGTCTTTGTTTAGGGCCGGCCAGTGGCCCGCCTCCCAGCTCCCTCCTGGGTGCAGGCTGATTGACGGCCCTCCGCTGGGTGAGTGACAGGTGGCGTTGGTTAGGACCGTGATGGGCCGGTGTGACAGCTGGCGCTGCTGCTTGTGTCTTCCCGTGTCGGGCCCCGGCAGGTGGGTGCTGGGCCCTCCAGGATCCCTCAGCTAGAGCCTTGGCCCAGTTTGCTGGAAGCCCGGTCAGAGCGGCCTCCCCGGTGTGATCGTTGTTGCAGATCAGCTTGTTAGCTCGCTGCACCCTGTTTCTACACATCAGCTGCAAGTTTTCCTGCACATATGTAGAGCATGGAAAGAGCAGGATGCCATTTTTTCTACCCAGGGTGTTGCCATATGGGCGTAGCAAATTAAATTTTTTCATTTATCTTCTCAGCACAGTTACACTCTTTACCAATGACACTTAACACAGTATAAAAAGTGATTTATAACACACTGTAAAGTGTGTGTATGCAGCTTTAAGAAGAGGCTATCAACTATAACTCCTGCTCTGAAGATATATTTTATTTCAAGCATGTTTTAATAGATGAATTCTCTGTTTATACACCAGCCTCCACTTATGGGTGCCCACAGTATCAGTTATAGTTGTTGATATACATTAATAAACACTTAGAGCTGCACTATAGTGTGTTTAAATGCTAAATAGGGGGACTTCTGCCCTTTCACCTCATGAACACTGGTTCCCCCCCTTAGGTGCATATATGTAGTACATAACAAAGCATTTGTTTTTGCCTAAGATGCTGTTATTAGCTCCGTTTTCTCACCTGACTTTCATAAACTTTGGTGGAAATTGAATTTTGGCATGGAATTTGAATCACAGAGTGGCTGCACACATAGTTTTTTCCACTTTCTGCAATAATACAGACACATATAGCGGTTGCACTTGCAGATTTGCATCATAGAAGACCAGACTGTTCTGGCCACTGGCATTGTCTGCACTGTCCGAGAGAGCCCCTCCAGTTTCTGAGTCGTAACAGTGGCAAAGCGGGGCGTCTTTCTTCCTTGGATGTGTGCGTGCATCTAGTCTTTGTGTGAAATTCTTTGCCGTATTATCACCGTTATATTCCCAGTGAAACAAAACGTGTTAACTCAATTTTCCGCTGAAACTCCATCGAGGTGAACAAACTGAAGTCTATGCATTTATCAGTTTCTCTCTTTAGCCTCACAGCGAGCAGCTAATGAGGTTATTGGGCATCTGTGACGTGACATCTACATTTTGGCCTATTTGTGAAACAATGGTAACAAGGAAGCCAGGGACATTGGGCTCTGTGTTTTCCAACTCAAAATAACAAAGCCAAGCAGCCGCTGGTGGGAGGCTGTGCTCTCATGGAAATGAGCAACTGAACCAACAATGTAGCGCCTAATCTCTTCAGAGAGAGGAATCAGTTACACAGCAGTATGCACCCCTCAATGCTTTTCATTAGAGTCAGCGTGCTATTGAATCAGTCACTCCACCCCCTTGACTCACACACAAACACACACATACATGCGCGCAGACACACACACACACACACACACACACACACACACACAACCCTTGTGTGTGTAACCGCAGGGCCTACTCATACATGCACTAGATACAAGGTAGCCCCCCAACAACAGAAGGGTTGGAATAAGTGGGGCAGAGGGTGGTATGGGGGTGTGAGGCCTCAAAGCATCGGATTAGAGTTAATGTGCCCTCCCTGGGTTATAATCTCTTCAGAGGGGGACTTTGTTTGAGGGGCTTGAGGGCAGTAAGATAAGTATCTATTACAGAAACTCCCTCTTATCCCCCCCAACATCCTCGCTTCAAAAATGAAGCACAAAAACACTTGCCTCTGTTCCCCTCTGTGTTGTCTGATATCCAAGACCCAAAAGCAAGTGCTGCCCTTTTCAGCTAATCAGGAATTAAGGTCTAAAGCCGTATGGAGAGTTAGCAGGGCCCATATTTACTCCATCTGTAGCCCACAAAGTCAGGTAGTTAAAGTAAGATCAAAGGCAGCTTAAAAAAAAACAGGGTTATTGTATTAAATGAGAGAGAGAGAGAGAGAGAGAGAAAGAGGGAAGCATTATCACAAGATGTTCTTCTTCTCTGCTTTATAAGGAGAAACTGTGTGTGTGTGTGTGAGTTGTGAAGTACACACACAATGACTTACTACAAAGTGCAAGCGGTGTTAAAAACACACACATACAGATTGATATAAAATACAGTTTAATACCAAAATATCTCCATTATATAAATATTGTGCAAAAGATGTATGGAAACAGATTAATTATACAAACAAAACAAAATGTAACTATGAAATTATGAACAAATGGTAACAATGAGCGTCTTTAGCAAGAAATGAACTGAAGCGACAGAGAAGCACTTTAAACCAAAGACACTGATTCATGAAACAATAGTGCAAATTTTCTTTTGCAGAAGTTAACGTAGCTACGTACTTTGACACGAGAGCTTTCAAAGGAATCGAGCATCAGAGCTGCAGATTATCTGCAGGTACAACAGTCACAAATGACACTAATTAACGGGGATGTGGCACGTGTAGTCAGTGTATTTAGGAAGGAGTTTAGCGTTAGCCGTGGCTCAGATTTACACTGATGGTTTTGTAACATCAACTACAAATTTCAAACACTTTGTAAAGCGCGGTGAAACTTTTTCAGGATTGCTTGAAAATGAACTTTCAGTGAACAGCAAATTAACATTTATTGATTTACTGAGCTTCTATTTGTTGAATCTATCAAAATTATGTCATTGTCTCATCATTTGGCTTCATTTTTGCTGGTGCGTTCACGGACGTCACCTATCATATGAAACGCTGCATTCACGACCCAGGAAAAAAAACAATAAGCAAACAACAACGAACATTTTTAATGATTATGGACTGGGGAAATTATTGGTGGGGCGGGTCAGAAAAGGGGGAGGGTAATGTGTTGTTTTCTTACTGCTGGAGGGAAAGGAGAGGAGAGGAGAGGAGAGGGGTGTCTTAACCTTCCCTCATGACTTATTTATATATATATTTTTTGTAATTTTCCCTTGCAGATAAATTATGAAAAACAAACAAATGTGTAATTGTAAAGATCTTGAGTTACAAATACTGTCCAAATAAAGTAAAACATTAAGAACGCTGAGGAGGGTCTTAATCCCCCTTCACGATACCAATAATTTTCATACAGTCCCTTAACTGACAGTGTAATTATGATTTTAAATAATGAATTATAATAATGAATAATGAATTCAACACTAAATTAACATTTTAAACAAGTTGGATCACCTATAGCGTCACTGAGCTGTTCACTTTAATACAAACAAAGGTGATGTGGCCTGAGCTGATTTGAAATTTTAAGGCATACGTAACATTTCGCAACATTCATGAACATTTAAAGGCGTCAAGAAATACTTCTGTGGTGAGCATGAATATTGACAGCACACATTTTAGAGTAGCATCATCTGCAACACATCTGTCAATGCTGAAATATCTGTTCAATACTTGGATGAGACGTTCAGGTGCATCTGCAAATGTGAGTTATCGGTCAGTAAGCGTAGGTGCCAATAGCCTTTGTCAATGTGTGTGTGTGTGCATAATAAATACACTATCACTTCCTTGGTATATACATGTAGGTTTACATCATGTGTGTAAATACGTGTAAGGATTAAGTGGGTGTGTGAGTGCAGGAGAGCTCGCACAGGCAGAAATCGTCCCTGGTGTCTGTTTTTGCTCAGCGGGAGAATTTTCTGGGTCTGAATGCAGGAAGGATGAGCTGATGCGACGCTGTCCTCTCCTCCTCGATCGGAGCCAGCTCCTCCGCTGAGCCCCACTTCTTCTTGGAGTGAAACAAGGATACCAACTTCCTGTTCCTGTTCCGCTCTCTGGCCTGAGTGACTTGAAACACGGGGATCACTAGAAGAAGAAGAAAGGATTAGGAGAAAATAAATGATTCTCGTATTAAAGTAAAGAAACTTTTAATAACCAGGTGGGCCAGCTCGTTTTAAAGAAGCAAAATGATGAATGGCTATTTTTTTTTTAACAGTTTTTCTTTTTACTGATTAATCAAACATCAAACATTATAACATTTTTATTAGTAACCTAGTTTCAGAGGTGCACATTTCAGGGAACAAAACAAAATCTAAAAAGACCATAAACCTGCCGGCGTAATAAATAATCTCTAATTCAGCAGCAGGACTCACATATCTCGCAGTCCTCCTCTAGACTCTCCCCTGGTTCCTTGATGTTCAGATAATGGAAGGCAAGATGGCCGCTGTAGTCCCTTAAGTTTTCTTTAGCACCTGATGAGAGAAAAATTCAATCAGTGAAAACTGAGACTAGTCACGAGGAGGGGAGGCCAGCAGGTAAGCTGCTTTATCGACACCGTACACCCAAAGCTTGATCCAAAGGTAAACACAGCTACCCACAGATTGGAGCCAGCTGTCACTCTTAAACTACTCTTTAAAATCATGCATTTCACATTAAATCAAGGTGTTAATTTGGCAATGATTGTAAACACTGGCGTGAAAGAGGCTTATTTTTGAGTCAAACACAAAATTATGCAATTTGATCATTTACGACAGTGCTATCCCTGCAACCGACGGGTTACAAGTACGCAGTTTTTTTTTTACCATATGTCCCTATGAGCAGGTCTAGAATATGCCGATGACCGTGTAACGCTGCAATGTGTAAAGGTGTATATCCCTGCAGAACAAAAACAAAAAGAAGACATGCACAAAGAAAATATTCACAAATATTCACTTCACTGACACATAAAGGGTTTAAAGTAAGACATTTTGAACTCGTGTGTGGAGTTCAGGGGAATAACTTGCAGGGTTTAGTACCTACCCCCTTGAGTTTCCCAGGCCCAAACGCCAGCCAACGAAAACATGAAAAAAATATACAAATTAGCAAAGGTTATGGAAACACCAGATAATGATAAAAACATAATTGCTTGGTAATTCACTGAAAATTGCATAGTCGTAGAGTTGTGCATGCTGGCACATAGACGCACTGTTTTGGGAGACAATTAACATGACATGACATGATTTATTAGCGGAGTACTCCTGCAGGCCGACAACACGTGCTGCTGTAATGCATTTGCACAGCTGGAATTTCACACAGATCGTTTGGGAATGTTATGTCACCGAGGGCCACGAAAAGAAGAAGAAACCGGCAGCCACGTTGTTCAGTTGTCCAGTCAAACAACTGGCTGTACTTACCCGTCACGTCCTGATTTAAAAACCTGGATACTCACATGCTGCAAGACAGAAAAATACCAGGGATAAATCAGTGAGTGTGCACGGCATAGAAAACTGCATAACACCAGAGAGTTAAAGGGACACTCCACTGATCTGACACATAAAGAGTATCAGAGTTGTATCATCTGCGGTACAAACTTTGGGCACGGAGCCTGAGAGCATGGTGAAACTGGAAATTTGGGTTTTGTTCCAGACATTTTTAATAATGCAAATGGACCAACTTGTTAGAAAGCTGCAGAAACGTCAGGCTGAACTCATTATCATTGCTGTATAAGGGGAAAACACTCTTGTTTGTATTACTTTAACCAAGGATGCAGCAACGGTGTCCTTGCATGAGGACTGTCGGGGGGAAAGTTGTTTTGGTGCAAACTCTGCACATGTGGAGGCGAACTGGCTTTGAAATGGTGTCCTGGGTTTGGGTAAATTGCCATTTTCAGCGTGTAGGTTGCTAACTCTGAGCTTGTTGCAGTTTCACATAGCGACGGGGACTTCCTGTGGTCCAGATTACCATGCAGTTCATTCCACATGTTTAGATACAGACAGTGTGTCAAAAATAATCTGATATTGTTGTTTGTTCAGACTTTATTGAACTTTAGCTCTAGAGCCATAAAGCTGGAAAAATGACTTTAGAAGACAGTGTTTTAATTATTTTTATGGATATAAAAGGAAGTTACTATGACCCTCGTGCTCATGATGCTGCACTGCTGAATCCTCATCTCAACTCAACTCAACTCAAACTTTATTTATGAAGCACTTTAAACACAACCGAGGTTGACCAAAGTGCTGTACAAGTTAATAAAATACATACAATACATACAATGCAAAATTGAAAAGTCAAACAAGAGGCAAGATCCTCAGACTTGATTAAAAGCCAGGGAGAAAAAATGTGTTTTTAGGCAAGATTTAAAAACCTCAACGGATTCAGCAGACCAGATGTGCCAGGGCAAGTTATTCCAGAGCCTAGGGGCCGCCGTCAGAAAGGCTCGATCACCTTTAGTCTTTAGTTTGGTTTTAGGGGCAACCAATAGCAACTTGCTGGAGGATTCTGGCTGGGGTGTGGATATTAAGAAGCTCGACCAGATACTGTGGGGCTAGGCCGTTAAGAGCTTTAAAAACAAACAGTAAAATTTTAAAATCTATTCTAAAGGCAACTGGGAGCCAGTGTAGGGACGCCAAGACAGGGATATGTGGTCACGCTTGCGTGTGCCGGTAAGGAGACGGGCAGCAGCACTTTGCACCAACTGCAGGCGGTGCAAGAGTGAGCGGTCCAGGCCAGAGTAGAGTGAGTTGCAGTAATCCAATCTTGAATTAATGAAAGCATGGATTACTGTCTCCAGGTCTCTATGTGGCAAGTATCCTTTAACTTTTGATAAAATCCTCAAGTGATAAAAGCTGTTTTTCACGACCGAACCAATCTGGTGGTCAAATTTCAGCCTGTCATCGAATATTATGCCAAGATTTCTAACAGAGGACTGAATGTTTGGTTTAAGGGGGCCCAGAAAGTCAGCAGGACTACATCCAAACATTATAATTTCAGTCTTATTAGCATTTAGATGGAGAAAGTTTGATGTCATCCAGGATTTTACATTGTTTATACAGTCAAGCAATGTCTGTACAGAACCATTCGATTTAGATGTCAAAGGCACATAAATCTGGACATCATCAGCATAAAAATGAAAAGAGAGATTGTACTTTCTGAAAATTGACCCTAATGATAACATATATAGCAAGAAGAGAATTGGCCCGAGGATGGAGCCTCGGGGAACCCCGGAAGTAAGGGGAGCTGAGGATGAAGAGAATTCACCAAGCTCCACAGAGAAACTCCGACAAATAAGACTGGAACCAAGAGAGAGCTGAGCCAGTGATGCCCACTCACTGCTCTAAGCGTGTTAAAAGAATCCCATGATCCACAGTGTCAAAAGCAGCTGTCAAATCAAGGAGCACTAACATAGCGGGGTTTCCTGAGTCAACAGTTACCATTATATCATTAAAAACTCTCAGTAGTGCTGTTTCTGTGCTATGTAACGGTTTAAAACCAGACTGAAACTGCTCATAGATGTTGTTGACCACTAGGAATGATTGGATCTGATTAAAAACCACTTTCTCTAAGATTTTTGACAGAAATGGTAACTTAGAGATAGGCCTGAAGTTAGACAGCACAGAGGGATCCATTCTTTTTGATAAGAGGCTGCACAACAGCATGTTTGAGAGCAGCTGGAACACATCCGGTGCTAAGGCAGGAGTTAATAAATAAAAGTATATCAGAGCCCACTGTATTGAATTGAATGAATGAACTGTATTTTAAAAAGACGAGAGGGGATGCTGTCTGATGAACAGTTTGTAGGTCGCAAATGCTCATGGGAGCTGTAGTTTTTTTTTTTTTTTTTGTATATTCACAAATAATTCCTGTTTAACTTTGTTGAAATCATGAAAACTTCTAATGAGAGTCAGTTTGTCAAATGAACAAAATCCTTATTGAGTTACAGAAGCTGGAGGAACAGAGACTAACTCAGACGTGACATCAGGGCTCTGTATGAAAGATGCCATTGAGTTGCATCATGGGAATGGGAAGGGCATGTCTCATTCATTGACAGCTGAGAAAGTATTCATTTGTAACTTATTTCTTTTATGTTTGTCTTATTTAAACGTACATTTTAATCACAGTTTATTAAGTAACTAAATCGCTGAAGTGTCCCTTTAATTCACTGAAAACAATAAATGAACTCACTGATTTGGTGTTGACATCAGCACCAGCGTCGGCCACCAGGGTGGCCATGTCCTCGCTGCCGTGCTTAGCAGCCCAGTGCAGAGCGGTCTGTGTGCGATAAGCGAGGAAAGAAGAGTTACTCATGAAGTTCTTCTTCTTCTACTGTACTCTTCAGGCGTGATAATTGCTGCAGCATCATTACAAGTTGTCTAAGCCGAGCGGGGCAGCTTCTTATTGGCTGTGTGAGGGCAGAGGGCCAGCTGCGCACAGAGGGGAGTGGACGGATGGAGGGATGGTGAGAAGGAGGGATGGAGAGATGGTTTCCTGCCATCTAACAGAGCCTAATTACAAAACAACACAGCACTGTGCCCACAGTTGGGGGGCCCGGCCGCCTGTCACCAGGGGGAAGATTGATGATGTTAGTGTGACCTGCAGAGTGGAGACCCACCCAGACATCACCGCACTACTGTCAGCACACGTCAAGGAGGGAGACATGGGCCCCCGCGACACAACTCTTAGAGATACACACCACACGTCCACACATGCAAAGATACTCACTAACATGTGTGTGCGTGTGTGTGTGTGTGTGTGTGTGTGTGTGTGTGTGTGTGTGTGTGTGTGTGTGTGAAAATAACATAAAGTCACATGCAAACCACATCCACCTGTCGGACCAGAGCTGTGATCTCCACACACTTTAAGCTGAGTAATTACAGGCCATCAGCAGGTGAACGCAGAGCGTATAGGTGCAGATGTCGGCTAAGTAACCACATCCACCCCTTCTGAGTTTGACCCTTAACACGGCAAATCAAACGGTAACCATTTCAGAATGACATAATAACTTTGGAAGAATGAAAACTTGATCGCTTTGCCTCGAGCGACTTGAGAGAAAAAACCCAGTCGTGACTGTTAAACTCCTTTTTAACTTCAAAACTAAATAAATAAATAAGTTGCAGTGGCTTAAATGAACTGGAAGATCTGGGAAGTGTGTTTAATATTCATAACGTATTTGTTGTAAACAGACTCACAACTTCCTCAGACACCGTCCTGAATATAAATCAGTCTACCGACGTCTTTCTCCTTTTGAGTCACGATGAATGGATCATAGCTAAATGTGCTAAAAACAATCACAGCTTTTGATAGTAGACACAAACAATGCAGTGTGTCGGCTCTCTGACACAGTCACACACTGTTATATCTGAGTCACACGGAGAAATCATCACCCGGCGCAGAAAAGAAAACTTACAGATGTTTTGAAGGTCTTTACAGAGTCCCGACAGTCTTGAAATAATATTAGTTTTTTTGCTGCGTAAAGATTTGAACCAGTTTTCTGAATCTGCATCTCTTTCCCTAATCCAAACAAAGATGCATTTTGGAAACGATCCATGTACTTTATTAATTTACTCATTATCTGTTACTGAGGTTCATTTTTTACTTTCCGGCCACCTGGATGAGGAAATACAGTCACAACTTGAGAGACAGGTTAAAATATTCTTCATCCATGTGGTTCTAAAAGTCTTTGAGGATTCAGGAAATGCCTTCAGAACGGCTGTAAGTTGCTAAATGTCATCAACAAGTCCTTTTGTGTTTAGAGGCGATGGCACTAATTGAGCTAATTGTGACACAACAAGCCTGTCCAGCAGCTGGAAGAAGGAATATTTTTGCTTGTACCCACAGACGAGAGGCAGCGATGGGTATCTACGCCTCTCTGCGTCGTGCGTCTGGGAGACAGATTGTGATAGATGCCGTCTGGCTCGAGTATCTCTGTCTCTTTTGTCAGCGGCCCCCTACCCGTCACACACCCGAAGACAGATTGACCAAAGGCGACGCTTGACGGGCGGCTCGGCGGCTCTCCCGGTGTGCACGGGTGACGGACGAGGCCGAACAGGATGCGGCGTCTTCCCTTCCTGCACCTCTCGTTTCTGTTCCTGCCCACTCACCGGGGTGGCCCCCACCCACCTCCCCGCCCGCCGCCACACATGTCCAATCACTCAGGGACGACTCAGTTGCCACCACACACACACACACACACACATCCCACTGAGGGAAGTGGTGCTCACATCAACATGAGACACAAAGGCCAGTGTTTTCTGACACTTGATGTGGAGGAAGACGGAGAGGAGTGATGGAGTAATGATGTACTTACAAACTGTGTGGCAGAGGAAGTCCATCACAGCAGGAGCGAAGGCCCACGTCACGAGCCGAGCAGGGAAGAGAGAAAACAGTTAGAAGTGTTTGACTCTCAGCGGCGTGTCTTCACTTTTTAAGCAACTTTAACCCGCTGCTTGAACCCAACAAACATTCGGTCAGAACAGGAAACACTTAAGTCCTCCCGGGATGAAGAGTAATCCCTTCAGTCCTGGTCAAACGTGATTCAGAGCTCGGTGTTTGGTGCATTTAACATAACTTCTTCGTGACAAACAGATCAAATATGATAACTGCTTCTCATGAGTCTTGTGACTTTTGTTACTCTGGTTATCTGCGCATGTTATCTCTGCAAAGGCCGGACAGGGAAAGGCTGAGGGCTAAAGGGAACATCAAAGAGGCCCGAGGGGGACTTAGCACCTTCCCAGGGACACAACCAGCATTGTTCTACAATTAATCCCAGCCTGCTCTATTACTTTCAGATTATCTTTAAGTGGGTGAAGTCTTTGTGGGGCATTAAGACTCCCCTTAATCTCCCCACACATCTCCCCAACACTTCAATGGCGGCCGTGCTATCTTGTCCGGGTGGGGATGGCAGAGGCTTAGGGCTACTCTTAGAAGGTGGTCCGCCACGGCCACAGGACAGTGTGAGAACGGTGACACAGGGGAGGGACAACAAACATGAGCTCAAATCTCTTAAGCGCACAGGGAGACAAATAAAAGGATTTGGGTTGTCAGGGGGGCACAGGAGCTAAAAAGCTATCTTTCATAATCCTTTTGATAGTGGACCTTTGAAATGCATGATCTGGATGTTTTAACACCGGGTTCTCAGAACGCCATTAAGGGGAAAATCTCGGCAGAGTGAGCTTGTGAAAGTTATACAAGCAGAAACGCAGGTCGGAGAGCGGCGAGTCTTGCAGCACGGAGCTGAAATACGTCCCGTTTGTTGTGAATGGATGAAACTCCCGACGACACACAACGTGCACAGAGAGGTGTGAGCGGTTAAACTTACCCCCTGACGAGGACGGTCACGGTCACAGCCGGGAGTGTCAAAATGAGAAAATAAGAGACGCTAAATCAGACAACAGCTACGCCACAAACACGCAACATGTTACACAGTGTGTCACATCAGATACTCACTGAGGTGAAGTCCTTGTTGACGACCCGCCCCCCAAAAAAGACACAAAATCATATATTAGTGACGTCATCTATCAAATCAAGTCTTTTTTGAGTGTTGTTCACGTCCTGCTTGTGTTATGTGACAGGATAATTCCAGTATTTTACAAATTAGGTCATACTTGCATAGTTTAGTAATTAATTCTTTCAGTTTTGACATTATCACACTCATTAAAGTGTTTGCTGACATCTGGGAACATGGCAATATCACTATAATGAAGTCCAACAGGGCAGGTAGCAACAGCACTTTCCTGTTTGTGTGAAAATGATTTTCCGTACACTACGAAACAAAAACAGGCCGAACATCTCGGCGTGTTGAGTGACGCCGGTCTTTGAGCTCCTGAGCTCCTCCCGCTCTCTGTTGTCTCAGCTTGTGCTTTAACTTTAATGTCAGTAAGCATCAGAAGGAATGTACTGGACGCAAACAGTACTTCATTATTTTGTGAATGAAGCTCTACAAAAGTTGACTAATCTGTTCAGCACTGAGTTCCTGAAATGTCGCAAACACCAGCCTCAAGTAGCGACTTTTTTTGGGTTAAAGTTAGATTAGATGAACTCTGTTTGTTCCCTAATTTCTCAGGTTGAAACTTTTTTTTAGTTGCTCAAAAGGTTTGTTGGCTCTGTGGCCCAATTCAGATCAAATTAAGCGCTCCTTTCCTTTTATTGTCACACACACCTGGTGTTTCGGTTCAGATGGAAGCCTGGCAAGAGGGATTCCGGTGCATTTAGTTGTCTCTCAGGGTTACAAGTTACAAAAAGAAACTCTCCTTTTTCACAGTTTTGTTGTGTTGTTTCCTTTATTAGTTAGCAAGGCTACTGAGAATCAGCCTCCTGATGACTTTGACCCATCACATGAGCCTAACAGGCGTCCCTCAACAGCTTCAAATGATCATCTGACCATTTTTAATGGAACAGTTTTACTGTTCGTCCTTGTTTTTTCTTTTACATAAGTTTGGCGAGTGTTTTTGTTTTTGTCCTGTGTGGTAGTGATATCGCCACAGATTCCCAGATGTTTTTACTACAAACTTTTTTTAAAAATATGGGAAAACATGGAATTATCCTCGCACATGGCGCCGCTACCTTCTTGTTTGCCAGCGAGGGGTCCTGTCTGAGCAGCTGAGAGAGGTCAGGGACCCGAGCACCGGCGGCAGAGTAGATCCATTCCTTCTCTAAAGGATCCAACTGTTCCACAAAGAGAGGAGGAGGTGGAGCTCAGATGTGCACACACACACACACACACACACACACACACACACACACACACAGACACACACACACATCCTACTGTCCACATCCTGTTGTGGGTGCTTTTGATAATGCTGAAGCTACAAACCCCTAATCCATTTCCTACAAACGACTGAGTCACGGCCAACTGACACATTGTGGGCGACACCCTTGATCACATTTCACTGAGTTCATGCTTTTACTTCTGTTATTGGTTTAAAGGGACAGCAGTGGACGTGTATTCCCAAAAGACTGAACCATCATGGTCATCTATCGAACTCAAACTCTGGTGACTCTTTAAAAGTTTTACTTTTAATGTCTCTAAACTTTTGTCCATAAGAAAACAGGACATGAACCAAATATGAAAAATGACTTACAGCAACAGCAGCAGAGCCCATACTGCCTGTAGACTCTTCGTCTTGCTCCGACTCGGACTGAAACAAAGAAAACAAGACGGCTATTGCTCAGACGTGACCAACGGCTGTGACACAAATCAACCGTATGAGTCAAAATTACAGCATTACACACACACACCCCTTACACATCCAGTTTCACACACAGGTCACACGGCTGTGATGTTTTCCAGCTGACGAGACGTGACCAAAGGGTGTCAGACAAGATAGAGGGGTAATGAGACAGCGAGACGGAGGTGACGCTTTCACACATGAGGGCTAATGAATAACAATCCAATTAACAATTAACCCCTAAAAAACCAACAGGCCCACAGTCAGGCCACGTGTTTATGGCACGGTTTCAGTCTGAAGGGGGTCGAGAGGAAAACTCTCCTAGAAGTGTATAAAAGTGTCACTGTGGCTGATTTATGTGAGAGAGGGTGAGGGTTTTTTTTTTCTTTTTTTTGAGGACTTGATTGCAAATTGTTCTCAGATCACTCAGAGACATGATGTTAAAACAATCAGGGCTTTCATGTCTCTTGAACAAACTGTCACACGTCAGCGCGCCGAACATGAAAAGTGGAGGGATTGTATTTATCCAGCCTATTCCACTCCAGCACGTCCATTTTTTTGTATTCTCGGTGGAGACCAACAATAACAAGTAGAGAAAAACATTGTTGGGTATGACGGGAAAGACTGAGAGGTTACAGCAACTCAATGCTCTTCCAGAACTTTGTATTCTTTTCATAAATTTGCTAGCTTTTAAGGCTGCAACATCTAATACGCTGCTTGTTTTTTGATTTGTTTGCAAAAAACAGAAAAACTGCAAACCACAAATTCAGGTTTTATCTGTCAAACAGATAAACCGACAGATATTCAATAAATTGCTAAATTAATTCCAATCAAAACAGCTGACGGCATCAGATTTGTGGTTGTTCTTTCTTGCATTAGTAGCACTATTATAACAACCAAAACTAATTTGAAGAGAGTCTTCAAATTGAAGCGGTGCGTCAGCTGACGCTCGTCGAGAGGGGTCACTGATAATATTTCACACAGGGCGATTGTCCTCGACGTCACACCGTCAGGTCGAGTCAGGTTAGTGATGTCGGATAACTGAACAAGAGTCTGCAGCCGGCTCCGTGAAGAGCATGGGTGTACACGTGTTGGACAAATGAACGTTTAAATATTCCAACAATTCCAACAGAAGGACTGTGTGTCTTCACAGTACAACATACAATCGAGTTAAATGAACACGTCTTAATCCAAAACAGTCAAACTGTCGCACAAGACAAACACCTAAAACAAACAACTCGACTAACCCTCGAACAAATGACCGAACATGTGCGTAGGTAGGTGTAGGCATTGTGTATTTCAAATATACAATGCCTACACCTACCTACGCACATCCACACAGACTCAGAACGTATAAACAGGAGAAAGTTAAATGGATAATTAATAGTCTAAATAATTTGAATGGTTGTAATATAGTGAAATTGTATAATTGAGTAAATGGCTGCAAGAACAGCTTCACTGTGTCTTGGTGTTGATTCAGAATCAAGTTGTTCTTGGTGCATAACAAAGAGTTTAAGAAAGATCTCAAAACACAAGCATTAAAGAATATAAACGATATGAAAACTGAAAGATTGTGCAGAAAATGTATGCGAGGCTACAAGTCTGGTGAAATAAACTCCCTTCCAATCAAAGATATTTCATAAGTTGTTGTTTTGATGGGGGTCCAGGGCGTTATCTAACATGTCGGTCCACACGTTCAATTTAGGTTGAGTCAATCGATTCTCATCATTTTCACAGCGTTCAGTGAGTCGTGGGACCTGGACGTCAGCTGTGTTTCTCACCTCATTCATTCGTGTTCTTCCTTTAACGTGCACAACCATTTCAAAACTACAATAATCTCCCTGTAACTCAAATTCAAAATTAAAAACTTAATGTAACGTGGACGTACAGGCCCTGTAATGTGAAACAACAGTGAACACCGGGTGTCCTACATACAAAGTTCAATGGTGTGACTAATACTTTAAGCAAACACACTTAATCTGATTGCGGCGCTATATTAACACACTCCAGCATATTTCATCTGTCTATTGTGCGGGTCATCAAGGACAGCCACGTATGTTTCCCTGGGGTGAATCTCAATCTCTTTAATGGGCACAAATGATTATTATCTTTCTAATGAGTTCCAACATGTTGCTGCTGCTTAACATAATAACAGAGAGCTTAATTTAAATGCAGATTCTCCTTCTTCTCCCCCATCGGGTCCTCCTCCCACTCAAATTCAACAAACTGCAGGTTACAAATCCAGGTAATTTACTTAGCACCACCTGGTGGGTAAAGAAGGAACCACTTGAGTGTGAGCACCGGCCTGGAAGTCAGTGAAATAATAAGGGAGATAGTGTGCAGGTCCACTGAATGAAGAAAAACACTGTTGGACATGACACCTTATGTAAATTGTCCTGTTCCTGTGTTTGTATGTGGACATACTCAGATAAAGTTCGAGATATTCAGCTTTGAGAGAACAGCATGTTATGCAATGACAGGAGGACGTGTGTTTAAAAGTTTAGAGAAAGTCAAAATAAGTTACTTTTTGTGAGTAGTGCATTTCTTCCTTTAACCTTTGACCTGTTAGATTTATATTTGCACTCTTCTTACTTTGTACTGCAGCTGCTGCATTTCCCTCAGGATGAGTAAAGCTCTATTTTCTTCTTTCAATCTTTTTTTAGTATCTCTGGTCGGGTATTTAAAAATCTGACCTGAAAAAAGGCTACAATCATTATTCTAGAAAGCTGTCACGAGAACAGAGAACACATGAGTCACAAACACGGTATGCTTAAAAAAACCCAGACTGAGGTCGGTTCAGGTTACCGTCCACTTCATCATCCCTGAATGGGACAAACTCATCAGTCAAAACCGCCGTCTTCACATCTGTGCTGTGACACCATGAAGATGTTACTAATGTAACCTTGTATCCAGCTGATGTGCGGCTAAACTAAACTAGAGCTACAGCTAACAATTTCCCAGAGACAGACGTCCAAACACCAAAGACAGACACAGATCGTAGAAGGAGGATTGGAGGCTAACTGTTCATATTTTAGCTTTGAAAACTAACGAACAAACTGACTAATCATCAACCGCACTACACCTCAGAAAGTAACAGAGCAGGGTCATCTTTCTTCCTCTTTTCGAAAAGGAGTGCTAGAACTTTCTACCCCGTTTGGTTTGGGTAAAAGGGACCCTGGTGTGGGCTGGATCTCCCCTTTGTGGTGTGAAAGCAAACAGAGCAATGATCTTAAACGCTCATCTTTTCCACCTGCTGACTGTGAAATCTATTTGAGCAGATGATCTGTATAGGCGATGTATGTATTTGTACGAGTCATTTAACTTCAGCCAGCGGCTCCTGATGACGCAGGATGACCACACCATCATTCTGTGTTGGCTCAGGACGTAAATGACCCACAAAAGAGGCGGTGCACAGATAAAAAACCAAAAAAACACGACAGTGCTGTGACTCTGTGCCGTGTGTGCCAGCCCATTCTCCAAACACTGCCTCTCAATCAGACAAATTATCACCTTTGACCCCGAATCTTTGTCCAGATCGTCCTCCTTGTTGCTTTGAGACGAAGGTTCCTGGATCAGGATGACGGGACGCTGCGGTGCGGTGACGGCCGATCCTGCCTGCAGGAGTAACACACACACACACACATCCAAACGTGTTGATCTGAATGTTCACAGGCCAAACGTTTTAGCTGCGTCAAGTGTCGGCTGAGGTTAACAGTTAGCATTGGCACTTTACTTCGCCATCTGGGTGTGGACAAACAATGTTTGCTCTGGAGCCTGTTTGAACAAATCGTACGCGACAGCATCAAATATACTAATCTTTTTCTAAATCTATGATTAAATGTGCAAAGAACAGTGTGTAAAAGTACTTCCATGGGATTATTGTGCATTAAAACCAGCACAGTGTTTATTTTCACAACAGCAAAGTGCTTCTGTGCATTAGTTTTAAACAGCTCCTCCCTTTGTGTAAAGACATAAGCCCTTTGACCTTCCCTTTCTTCTCATAAGTTAGATTTGCCACAGTGAAATCAGCGTTTCTCTGCTGCACAGTGTCTCTCTGTGTAAACCGTCATTGAATGCTGACGCATGATCATGGAGAACGGGGCCGACACAGACGGCCTTGTTTGGAAATAAATGCATCTTTCACAGTTAGGGCCCGAAAGCAGATTCAGCGAGTTTGCATTTTAGCACCCAGTGTTGTTGCTGAGTCATCCCAGCCGTTTATTCTGTTTGTTCAAGTCGATTAGAGCTGCCACGCTCACCTCTGCAGCGCTGTCGGGCTCTCCGCATGACATGGGCTCATCTTGTTGTTCTTTCTGATGACAGGGAGAAGAAGAGGAGGAAGCCGAGGCGTCCGTCGTGTCCCACTGCGCCGTCGCCGGAGTTCTGGCCGGGCTCGAATGTCTCTGTCCCTCCCCGCCCGTCCCAGGATGTTTGGCGTCTCGCTCATGGAGCATTTGCCTGTATTTCTTCTTTAGGACTAAATACTTCTCTCCCTGCAACAAGTCAGTCAGTTAACATGACAGATAAGAGAAGAGTCACATGTCTATCGAGTAATCAGACTTGTATTTATCTTCATTCTCCACTGCACTCAGAAATGTGCTTGGTGTTACGTCACTTGGATGTTTGACCTCCACTGTGCAGATCGATATATGTGCAGTTGGTTCATCTGTGGAAGAAGGAAAGTTTTTCTGTCTTCTACTTAAATATGAGCTGAAGACGCGATCGTATGAGCGGGATTTTGTGACACTGCGACTGTTTTAGGAGCGAGTCAGGCCGAATATACCTGAGGCCTGCAGTGCAGAGAGAGGACTGTTCAGTGAACATTCACATTCATTCTTTGGTTTTTGTAATGTGAGGGAGGGAAAGAAGTGATTTTTAAGTATGTATTTGAACTCTAAACAGTGGCAGGACCAGTTTCAGGCTTTCGTCACCTATATGCATTCAGTTTGGAGCCTGACGTGGCAGCTGTTTGCTCACAAACGTGGATGTACACAATGCAAATTTAAAATATTTAAACGGTAAGCTCTGCAGATGTTTGGTGAGGAAGATGATGCATTCAGTGGCATTGTGGGAACCTCAGTGATGCACACAATGTGCTTTAGTGATAAAGACTGAATGTAAACACAACCTTTGTTTGTTTGCATGAA
This sequence comes from Nibea albiflora, assembly GCA_014281875.1. Taxonomy (NCBI): domain Eukaryota; kingdom Metazoa; phylum Chordata; class Actinopteri; family Sciaenidae; genus Nibea; species Nibea albiflora. The sequence goes on from CM024793.1 coordinate 930,966, forward strand.
AACTCAACGGGCCACCTTTAACAGACAGATGTGAGTCTGTTTTAGTTTGGACTGCATCCGTCCTGCAGTAAGATTTTGTTCATATGTGAAGATTCTTCATAAAAATAGTTTAGAGGAAAATGCAAACTGCAGCTTCGTTCTTTGGGAGCAAACAGAAACAAAGTCAACAGTTCAGGATCTTTTTTCTTTCCACAAAAGGTAAAAACATTCGAACAGTTCACTTACATTCTCCGACTTCACCACAGCGATTCGGTCAATGATGAGCTTGAATTCCTCTCTGTATTTAGCTGCGGGGGGAAAATATTTCATGTGAAAAAACTAAATATAGCTTCAAATTCCTGCAAGTGGTAACAACACCAGAAATGTCAAATGAGAAACTCGGCTCAGCTCTGTTTCATAGATGTGACAGAGGCTTGAATTAAGTTCGATTTACTGTTAAACACATCGAGTATTTCCAGTGTCTGTTTCTAATAGATGTGTGCTTTGTGAAGTGCAGTCTGCTGGTTTTATCTGAAGCAGATGAAGCACTACATGTGTGAATGACTAAGCGAGATACAGCTCATGTTGCAACGAAGTATGACTGTATCTTCGCTGGAGGGGGGAACCATTTTTCCTCGCACGTTTGCAAAGAGATCACAGTGCATCCCCGCAGGCAGAAACCCGACTCATTAAAGATCTTTCCTGTGGGAACCAAACAAACAACAGCTGACAAGCTGATAGACCCGAGCAGATAAAAGCTACCTGCCTTTGTTTACACCAGTGAAACGTGTGCAGACTGTGTGATTAAGAGCAGGCTCTCGTTATCAGGCCGGCTAAACAAGCAAGAAAATTTCCAGGCGTTAAAGGTATTCCATTCATGCCTTTAGGTGGACATGAGCACACAGCTCGGGACAATCGAAATGTTTCCTTTTCCTGCCGTGGACGGAAAGAACAGTTCGTAGTGAGATAGCTGGGCAGCTCACGTTCACAACAACAGGAAATCCAAAAGGAAGCAGCCACTTACATCTGTCTCAACAAAAGAATTCCTCGCCAGCCAAGGAGTAACATAGCATACGTGCTAGTTATTTATTAGCCAAAGGTCTACACAAACAAGCAACACACACACACACACACACACATATGCATGTAACCCCCCCCCCGTGACACCGCCTCACTTCCCACCGTGCCCCAGTTTTCCGATCTGATGATAAAAAAAAAAAAAGCAACCCCATTAGAGGTCTACATGCAGTCATGCATGTGGACTTAATTATGATTAAAACACATCCACGGAAATCTGCAACCACATGCTATGACAGACTTTAAATGTGTGGGAAGCACTCTTCTAATTGGACAGCCATGTCAGATGGCAGAGTATCAAGGCAGCTCTTTAAACCTCTGTCAACAACTGCAGTGCTGACGGAGCATCTGGACACTACACGCTGGCAACGGCAACACAAGGTCACTTTGGATAATCATTCAGGGAGGCTGCAGTGTGTTTGTGTTTCAGACAGTGCCAAAGGTAAAGACGCTGTTCAAAGGATGCACACGCTAACACACACTCTGCTACAGCCTCGCTCTTGCCTGCTGTGACCAACAGCTTCTGGTGGCTCGTGTTAGAGATATTCTTGTGTAACTCGGCAGGAAACAAACATTGATTGGTTATCTGTGTCAGTCAAGTTGAGAAAAGTCCACTAAAGATTTGCTAACATTAGTGCTGCCAACTGATGTTTCATCATTTGGTCTCTAAGAAACTGTGAAATGTCAAAGATGACTTTTCAATTCAATGTTAGACCAAGAAAAGCAGCAAATTCTCACATTTGAGAACCTGCAACCATCAAAACGTGGATATTTTTGCTTGAAGATGACAGAAACAGTTCAAATCAACTGTTCAGTCTTGAAGCCCGATCGGCTTTGGCCTCTCGGGGCAACGATCAGTGTTTCTGGGCTTGAATCAGGGCCAAGACGTCCTCTGCAAAATGTGAGAATGACGAAAAAGACATTTTTTTTTTGCTAAAAATAAATAACTTAAAAAAAGATAACTCATCGTCATATGACTTCCGTTGGGTTGTTTACCTGCATTCAGCCAAAGCCCGCTCAGATGTCTCAAACTAGTCGGACTACAAACAGAAACCAGAATCCTTCTGCTGCCAGAATCTTCGTCCCTTTGTCCCTTGCTAGGTTTAATGAAGCCTGTTTGCTCAAACAAGTCACCTGTAACGACACCCACCTGTCAATCAAAGCGTCCACCCTCTTAATCCTGCATAACTTTAACCCTTAATATAATGTGAACAGGTGAGTTGTATATAAATTCCCCCTTCAGTACAGTAATCATGAATGGGGAAATTAGCTACAGAGACCAAAACTGTTTTTTGTACCAGGCTGTAAACATGTTTATTTCTACTGTCTAACATGGGGACTTATGGAGACTGACTCACTTCTGGAGCCAGCCTCAAGTGGCCGTTTGAGGAACTGCAGTTTTCAAGTGCTTCCACATCGGCTCCACTTAACAGCCGCTCGGTCGTACCAGACCAAGTGACGCTCTGACAGCAAGTTCAAGTTTTCATCTTTAACATGCAGAGTTCTTTAAAGTCGAGCTCTGGCTGGGCGCAGAGCGGATAAACGTTTATCTAAAGTAGCGAAATATGTGAAGAATTCTGCTGTTTTGGTTCAGTGCAGGGTTGCATAAGCATCTGCGCTGTAGGTGGGTAGAGAGGAGGAGCGGACACAGCAAACACACACAAACGCACACACAACCATGTTATCAGTCCTGTGGAGCCCACAGGGCCTTGATGGGACACTGCATGGATGGTGACACATTTTGGAGGTGGGGTGATGGGTCGGGGTTGGTTGATCAGTCACCACAGGCTGCTACACAACAACTGGCATGATGGGAGGAAATGACAGCATTCCTGCTGGAGCTGCTGCAGCACTTTGGAGGGGCTTTTTAATGCAAACCAGATGTCTGCTTTAACAAACACAGAACAATGAGGGGACAGAAAAACACGCTTGTCAGAGCAGAAATGAATCCCATCCATGTAAATCTGAGCGCTGGCACACAAACACGAGCTCATTTTGTGATTTTTTTTTTTTTTTTTTTACCGAGCTGGAAGTGACACCGCATGAGCACATCACATTTTCCCCGGCCCTGCCTCATTTCCTGTCGGATACTTTCACCACATTTTCGTCCACGACACAACAGCACACTACTTACCACGCAACTGCAAGTCAGTGTGGCCAATAAAAGGCTTAAATGTCTTCAGAATGGCTGCGTTCTTCACCCTGCCTGAGCTGCCTCCGGTGGAGTAGAAATAATCCAGCAGCGCGTCTTCACTCACATCACTCATCTCAGCTCTCCCTCTCAGGCGTCTCCCCGTCTCCCTTTTTAATCTGTTCTCACCTCTCTGCCGGTTTATTTCTTACTCACACATAATGCACCGCACTCCTCTGGGCTAATTTGTTGTATAGTACATGTCTAAACTTCACTCCACCCAGACGGAGCTGACCGCTCTGCGCCTCCTCCCGTTAACCCTTTAAAACCCTTCCACACAGCGCTCAGCGTCTTATCCTCACACTTTAGCTCAGCGTGTGTGTCTTCCTGTACACCCACACACACGCACAACTCTCCCTCTCCATTATACTCTATCATTTAATACATACCAGACTGTATTGGATGGATGGATGGATGGATGGATGGATGGATGGATGGATGGATACTTTATTGATCTGTAGGGAAATTCAAGCATCCAGTAGCTGCATGCAAACATAGTAGCCATATGTTAAAATTCATCTGAGTTAACTCTAAATTTAAATTAAAGTACTGAACATCATAAAGATCAATATTAAAGGTGACTCCAAACGTCTGAGTGGTAGCGGGCCTCTTATTTTGCATTTAGCAATTTATTGCTGTCCTTGTGTTGCTGCAATAACTCAATAGTACTTCAAAAGATACAATTTAGGTCTGTTTAGGTCTGTAGTTTTCTCCTCTAAATGTACTCAGTCTTGGAAGTACTCAAATCTTTTGGTGAAGTGAAAGTACTTAAAGTAAGACCACGCTGTGAAAATAACAAAAGTCCTGCATTCAAAACTTTATTATGGATGTATTATCAAATGTTCCCGTCAGTGCTTTTTCATTTGAACTCCTTTGTTTGCAGCTGGATAGTTTAAATCCACAGACATGTTTGCTGTGTTGTTGTCCTGAGAGAACTCTTCTAACTTGTGACTCATTTCCAGCTCATCCACGAGGGCTTTTTAAATATTTGATTTAGTCAAAGAAGTATAACGTTTTTTATCAAGCCCTCGAGGAACTCGTCATGCTTCAGTTAATCGTGAACGTTCAAAGTCGAGATATGTTGTTTTCCCTGCACAGGACGATGGAGAAATGTGTAATCTGGTAAAAGTAATAACTAAATAACTAAAGCGTTTATCAGTGTTGATATGTGACATAGAGGAGAGGGAGGAGACGTTCAGGATGCAGGTGAACTCAACCTTCAGGTGCTTTTGAAGGGAGCTGAATATCTTTTGGTTTTTGACTGTTGATTAGATGAAACAAAACATTTGACGATGTCTGTCTTTTATCACTACGTGCCGACATGTAATAGCCCAAACACTTCATTGATCAGATTAACTGATGGTGTAAATAATCATCAGCTGCAGCCTGAGTGTATTTCTTCAGTGTATCTCACGATCATTAACACAGAGAAATAAACGTGTCAACGTTCTAACTTTTAAAGCATCTGGTTAAAACTCATGGATTAATGACTTTAACTTCACTTTGTATTGTCTGATATTCATCCCACGACAATATGGAGGACAGAAAGAGCGTTTGTCACAAGTTCTCCCGAATTGCAAATGTTTCATTCAACCTGTATTAAAATAGCGACATGTCATGTGTTTTTGAGTTTAATTAACTTAATATAAATTCATGGAAGCTGTTGACAAAGTACATTTAATTAAAGTCAACATTTCAGCACAAAACCTTCAGCACTTTTCCCAAATTTAGCATTTGCACGTGGGACTTTGAGCATTAGCCAAAAACTCAAAGTCAAATCAAGTCAAGTCGAGACCAGTTCTAGTTCAAGGTTTGAAAAATGACGCATTTTTTTTGTCTTTTTCTTTCCTTTTTTTTAGTTTTAGGCACAATAACCTCTGATCTTTTGTGTTCAGTCCACCTTTAAATCTATAAATCACAGTGAGGCTGCATGGAAATCATTCCACCTTCAGCTGAACGTTGTTTGGAGGTTAAAGTGCAAAATTCAACATTTGGATGATAAGCCTGTAAGCGGCTACAACCTGTGCGAGCAGCGCTGATAACGCTTGAAGGCCAGTCAGTTCAGGTATTAGACACAGAACACACTGTCAGATTAATTGTGTGATTGTGCTGTAAATATTAAATGTGCCGGTCTTACATGTTAATCCGTCTGTCCTCCTCTGGTATAGCTTCTCTTTGAGTTTCCATTTAATTTCGAAATGGGTGATTTTGTGTTTTTGTGTTTTAGGCTGCGGCTCTAAGAAGACAATATTGTAATTACAGTAAGCTTCTTATAAGCTGATACAATTATTGAGGTGAGGAGTTTATATTGTCGCATGAAAGTGGGACCTTATGCTCTTTCAGTTTAGAAAACAACACAACTTTGACGAGGATAAAGACATTTGATCCTCTAGCATATGCCACGTCTTTGTGGAATGAATTTATGCGAGAGAGCAGCTGGCAATACATTATCACCTTTCTCCCACTGTCGGGGATTGTGTGGAGAGCGGGAGTCACCCAAACAGACCTGTGGTGGACCAAACGTTAAACGAGTTAACCTCAGAAGTTCTTATCCTGCAGGAAATTAGCTATTTTGACTGATTTATTATCATTTATTTCACTAAAAGGCTGCTGATACATCGATTCATCATTCACAAGATGAGTCTGAGCAGATGATTAATGAGATGATTAATGAGGCAGGAACAGAGAAAAGTTTGAACCTTTTATTCAAATGAAGTTGTGATTTTTGAGACGGACATCTTCTGGTATTCTCTTGTCCCTTGCAGCAGAAGAAGCTTAGACTTCGGCCCTGCGTTGACTCGTGTACTGGGTGTACCCAACACCAACAAGGCTAGTGTTGTTCACTCCTGCAATATCGAAGCTCGTGCTGTTGCTGCCAGCGGTCCAGGCCAGGTTGACTGCCGTCTCCAGGCCTGTCGCTCACTGTCTGCAAACTCAGCTCTGTCATTAACATTAGTGTGAGGCTGGAAGCCTCCCATCTTGTAGAGAGTGGCGTGGTGTTCAGTGGGGTCGTCTTGGATTTGTTGAAGACTAACTAGTCGTCACACCTGTCAGATAAAAGTGTAAACTTGTATTAAATGGAAATACTGAAGTAAAGTACCTTAATATTTGTACCCAATTACAGGATTTGTAAATAAAATTAGTTACTTTCCATCAGTGAAAGATGTAGCAATGATGCAAGCTGGGTAAACCCTGAAGGGTCACTTCAGTATGTTAATTGATACAGTAGCACAGATAAATGTCATATTAGCTCAGTATAGTAGCGTACAAACTAAGTGTGAGGTTGGAAACAGTGACTCCATTAAATAGTTTGTCCACCAGAGAGCGCCGACAAGTGACAAAGCAAATATATAAGGGCAATGTTAGCCATCAAGTATCCAGCCCAGCTATAGTGTGCATAGTATTTAATATTTGAAAATGTATACATGGAAATCTGGAGGACTTCTTGTCGTACCGTTTAACCCTTTAAAACCGGCGTGTTTATGATGGAAGTGCAGCAGACTGAAGGATTTAAAATGTCCTTGGGGGCATCATTACTGTGACTTCTTGCTTTTTTGGTAACGTTGATGGTTGTCAGCCGTCGCTGCACTCACGTCAGCAGAGCTTTTCTTACTACCTGAAACTTCAGTATCATTCTTACTAGTTTTTTAGAGTTTGCGTGTTCATCTGGAGGCTGCTCCGTTGTGTTTTTATTCATTTGAGTCTGGAACATTTCAGCTGCATCTGTTGCATTTATTAATGTCCTCGAACAGACCGGTGCATCGCCGCAGACCGTCTGAAACCTTGAAAGTCTTGGTCTTGTCTCAGTTTCGGTCTTGACTACAACACCGCTTGCTTACTTTCATACAATCTTCACCAATTCATGCTAAACCTGGTGGGAACGCTGAGCTCCCGTGTAGATCTCTGCGGCTTCTCGTGTGCTATAATGGCGGTGCGTGGTCCTGATCGAGGGCAGATGTTCGCAGGGTTATCCATTCCATATGGCTGCCACTCGTCCACGGGCCTTTTCACAGCACAGCTCTTGTAAACACGCTTTAGTTCGCTGCTGTCTTACCGCCCCTGTAAAACATGTCCTAAATCCAATCACCTCGTCCCTCTAAAGGGGATGATGTTGATGAATGGGAATGTGTAGTGGTTGTAGTGACCTATAAGCCCCTACTGAGATTACAGGCAGGCGACCGGCCAGCCGTTCCCGTCAGGCCTGTCCGGGGCACCAGGAAACAGCTCGAGCTTAAAGAGGGGATTGTTTAGATAGACAATGGTGTCTACCTGGTTTTAATCCCCCTTCACCACCGCTCAAAAAAGAGTACAGGGGATTGGCAGAGTTTAATAAATGAAAGTGCTCCTATAATCAGGATTTGCCAAAGTGCCCCTTTGTGTTAATCGGACATTTTTTACAGCATGGTTTTTGACATCTGCCACAGCAGGTGGTGTTAACCCGTCCACCGCCCCCCAGCTGCAGTGATGCAGTGCACATTTCCAACAGATCGTGTACAGAACATGACATGCACGCAGACAAAAGAGAGGCTGCAAAGTGTGAGCATTTTGCATTTGCACAAAGATATAATTCAGCTTTTTCGTGAGCGCGTTTAGAGCTTTGTCCGTCCGTGAGGCAAAGAGTGGTGAAATGCATAAAACAGGCACCATGTGGGATGCATTATTATCATATACAGCTGGCCTGCAGCCATCATGAGTGTGGCACAACCTCATTACTTACTTAGCAAAGGCTAATATGACAGGGACGTGTAATTACTTCATTTCTAAATTAGAAAGCTGCATTTTAATAATTAAAGACCAGCGTATCAGCGATAAAGCATAATAAAATTGTTTTAAAAATGAAGGATTACATGAGTAAATCCCGATGGGCCAGATGTGAGAGCAGGAGGGGGCTTCTGTATTCTGGGACCAGATTAAACAGAAAATCCCACAGGGCCGCACTGTCTTTTCTCTGCAGCTTAGAGGCTTGTGTGGCCTCAACATGCTGTAATCCTCCGATTAGCTGATATAATCACCTGTAAATACACCTTGGCCATGATGTTACTGCGGGCCATCGGGGCCCAGCTCTGTCCTGCACTGTGCGTGTGCACGGCAGACAACTTTTGTCATCGAGGCGGTTCACATTTGAGCCCGTCTGAACGTTCTGGCAACCAGAAGCAGACGGTCGGACCAGACAGACAGCTGGATAAGATACGTGATCTGACTGAGTTCCCAGAAATGGAAACTGAACAGATGAATGTCGTTTAACTCCAAGTAACCCGAAATAATTCATAAGTGCTTTCTAACAGATTTACTTTAGCCCTCTTATTGAGCGTTCATAAGCAGCATATAAAGGTTTAATAAATGTTTTATAGCGCACTGTAACGTCGCTGTAAGCAGATATAAAAACATTTGAAGTGCGAGCTCCTTAAGTGGAGGGTTGTGTATAAACAGACAATGAATATAAAAAATATATAAAATGTCTTCATAAGAGATGTAAGCTCTTGTCTGATCTTCCTGTTCCATCTGCTTCCAAACTACCTTTATAATGTATGAATAATATATCAAATGTGTGGTTAGTGTTAGAGCTAAACCTGTGTGTTAAACTAAAGTGTTACTCAGTAACTGTACTTAAATGCAGTTTTCAGTGCACAACCTTCATTTGATTCCTATAGTTTCATTTAATATGAATTTCTATAGATTCACTACGCTTAAAATCAGTAACAGTAGTGCAGTAATATATATGACAGTGTGCCACTCTGCATGTAGTACTTTTACCTTTGATACTTTTACAGTAGCTTTTGCAGCAGGTAAAAGTGGACAATGAGGTGATCATCTCCACCAGAGCAGCAGATAATTATTCATTTCATCAGCTGATCTAATGTTTGTTTGTTTAATTGTAGAGTAACTAGTGAGACAAAAAAAGTACTGTATTTTACACTCCTACAGTTCTGAAAGATGACGTAGAACATGGTCAAAACAATCAACTCAAGACATATTTGTAGACATTTATACCACCAGCATACAGTTCAAATTATCTTCACCTGTTCCACTTAAAATATAAAATTGCTGCTTCCACGTTCAGTAATAACAGCATATAATAATCCAAAGATATTAACTCTGACGGGTCATTCTTCCAGTATGGGAATCTGTCCTTGTTTTACACTCCCTCCCTTGGTTTCGGCTTAACGTCATGACATAAAAAATAAAGATGATGCAACGAGTTACCGCCACACGGTCACGACCTCTCTGCTGTAATTCTTCTTCACTTCCCCAAACACATTCTTTCTGCCACCTGCTGTCTGTCTGCGTTAAAACCATGAGAGCGGCTTCATGTTGTTTCTAAAGCCTCAAATCGCTCCATCACGATGGATTAAACCATTAACAAACCAACAAAAAGAGGGATTGTGTTTGAAGTATTTTAGCGTTTTTTATTTTGTAAGACACTTTAAAGTCATTCCTGAAAGAGGAAACATGATTTTGGTTCATAGCACATTCATGCCTGGCAAGTTGAAATTATTAAGACTACACCCACAAAAAAAATGTACAAATCATGGAAGCAAACAATATAAACAATATCTTATATATAAAACATAGCAGGCATAATAAATATTACACAAACAAAAAAAAAAGTAAACAGAGTTAACCTATTTGGTTTGGGCCATGTTTGGAATAGAAGTTAGAAATCACTGATCTGAAAAGCGTCAAGTGTCAAATGTGGACTTCCTGTGGTGGCTTTTATTTTGAAATCTCCTGGAAAAAAAGTGTTTAAACTAAAGCCAGCTCTGCAGACTCACTCTTTACAGAATATCCAACCCCAACCTCTTATTAGTACTGCCATCACAACAAAGCACACGGCGTTACTCGAGTGTCGACTTCTTTACGATGACCGACCGGTGTGCTCGTGTACACTCAAACCGCAGGAACACTTTGTTACCCATGTTCAGTCTTTTTTTTTTTTTTAGGAAATCAACACATCTTCTCGTTAGTTCCACTTACTAAAATGGCATTAGTAGTTTAACAGTAAAGAAGGAGGTGATGCCGCTGTGTCGGGGAATCTACCGGCTACTGAGGTCTTCCATCTTTGGGTGTGTTAGCGTATTCACAGGAGACGGGAATCTGTTTTGGTTCAGTCAGGACCATGTTTCATTCGAACACATTCATTCACTCACTCACACACACATCTGTACACAAGCAGACACAAACAACAATTCATCGTGTGACTGTAAATGTAAATTCACTCCTTAGTGATTCTTCTAAACATAGATAACTGTGCAATTTTTTTTTCTTTTCTTGAAGCAAACCAGGAGTAGTACAAATATTAGGAGGACGTCCTAGTGTAGAGTTTTTCAAGACTTTAGCGCCCCCCCCCCTCAGCTCCACCTCCGGGTGTCTCCTCTCTCTGGAGGGGGAGTTGACGCTTGTCCAAGTCCACCGTAAAGTCCCAGCCTACCCCCCGCCCCACCCCGTTCCGTCCTGTAATGCTACTTCCGTTGCAAAGTGCAAGCAGTTAATGTCTCTCTGCCTCTCCCTTCCACTCGGGAAAAATTCGGGAACCAACGCAACAGCAAAAAAAAGTTATTGTTCGATTGCAAAAATGGTACGATCAGTGTCAAAAAAAAACCAACAGGAAGGGAGAGGGCAGCAAGAGAGAGAGTGCATCTGTGTCTCAAGAGATTCAGTCCATTGAAGCAAAACAAGTCTTGTTCCTTATTATGCCCACGTGCCACTGGTCAGCTGTTTGGAAGAGTGGTTATACCTCCCTGAAAAAAAACAACAAGAAAATATTAATACACACATCCCCACTGAAGTAAACACACTATATCAAACACCAAATTCAACATAGTTTTCTTTAAATGAAAAGATTCTTTCCATTCTCTTCTCTGAACACGACATTACAGTGAGCTTAGCTTAGCACAAAGAGTGGAAGCGGGGGGAAACAGCTAGCCTGTCACCTAGCAGCGCTCGCAGATTAACAATGCATCTTGTTTAGTTATCGATTAACAAGTTTTATTTCTCAGCTGGGTGCGGCGACTTCCTGAAGTCTTGGATTAAACAAGCAAGATAGGCACAGTAACAGTGAGCTTTAGGCGTCATCAAACTACTGAACTATGCTTTGAAAGTTACAGAGGTGACGACTTACGATGCAGTGAGCGTGGAGTTGAGGACGAGAGTGGTGCGGATCTTATACAGCTGAGCCAGTGTCAGCTTCTTGTGCTGCTGTGCTGGTGATTTCCTCTTCTTGGGCGACGCTTCCCCTGAGCTGCTGCTGGCCGTCGACTCGTTTTTCCTAATGACGCAGGCAGATGGAGCCGTTTCCCCGTGCGAGCTGTTGCTCTGGGACTCGGTAGTCTCCCGCGGTCTGGCAGGCGCCGTGTGTCCGTGCATGGCCTCCGCCCTCCTCAGGGTGGCGGAGAGTTTGACGGCGGGCATGCTCACGCTCAAGCAGTCGTCGGACTGGTTGAGGTCGCTGGCAAACAGCTCCAGCCAGTTTTGGCCCAGCTCTGAGAGGCTTCTGCTGTGAATCAGCGGCGATGGGTCCATTTCCCTACATTGTGACTGGTCCTGCACCACAGAGCAGTGTGTGTTTGACGTGGGGGTTTTGCCGTGGAGGCGCTGCAGGAGATTGTCCTCAGAGCGGGATAAGGTCAGTTTGGACAGCCTCTGGAGGCAGTGCAGCCGTGGCTGAACATGAGGCCGCCGGCGAGGTTTAGAGGACTGGACTACTGACAGCTGGGACCCCACTGAGGCAGCATCCTCCTCCTCCTCTTCTTCTTCTTCTTCTTCTTCCTCCACCTCCTCTACCTCGTCCCGCTCGGCCTCCCTGTCTCCCTCGTCCTCCTCGGTCTCCTCTCCTTCGCTTTGGCCGGGCTGTGGCTGAAGTTCTCTCAGGAGGGATTCGGGGGAGAGGGTACCGTAGGCGCTGTCCATGGACAGAGAGCGACACTGTGGGTCCACCTCGTCACCGTCGTTCTCCTGGTGCTCCGTGTAAATGATATGGGGAATTCTGTTGGGGCTCGTCTGAGCGCCGGAGTCTTTTTTCGTGGTCCCCTCGAGGTTCATGTTGGGGGAAGGAGGCTCTTGGTCGCTTTGTTCATCAATGTCCATCACTGACAGAGTCTCAGTGGAACCATCTGATTGGCTGAAAGGAGAAGGTGGTTGGTTAATTGGTTGACTCGGCCCACAAAAACAACAGCACTCTTCACTGCTTTAAATGAATTTTTAGATTTTAACGTGTACTGTACTACCTTGAGTTCTGCTGGTCTTTGTGCTTCAGGCTCGGGGAGCTCGTAGTGGAGTTGCTGCTCTCGTCTTCCTCCTCCTCTTCGTCCTCACCCTCCGTACGTCTCGTCAGACTGTTCTGCTGCCGGAGGACCTCCTCGGTGCGGAGCCTCTGGAGCTGGTTCTGCACATATCATTAAAAAAAAAAAAGCCACGTTAAGTACCACGTTAAAAAAGCTACGTTAACAGTGTCGGGAGATTCTGTTTGAAGTGGCTCTCAAACCTGGACGTTGCAGATTGCATCGATCCAGCTTCGCCCCTGGGTGGCGCTGTTGGCTTGGAAAGTGTAGGCTGCCACTGCACTCTTAAACTCGTTGAGGTAGATGAGGATGAATGAGCCTACAAGGAGGGAAAAAAAAAAAAATCAACTTTAACTCGGAAAGTCAGAGATAATTATCCAGTTTGATGTCTGCAGTCGAATCTCTGCAGCAGAGACAGTCTGTGGTGTCTTAAATCAACTTTTGTTGATTTTTGCCTCTCAAATGTGACGATTTGCTGCTTTTTTCTGTTTCATATTAATATAAATTACATAACTTTCCACCATCAGATGGAAACGTCAGATTTGTCAATATTTTCTAAATATACGCTTCATCTGAGCACTCACCGGGGTCTTTGAGCTCCTTACAGATGACGTTGTGAATGAGGAGAGGCTGGCGGATGATTTTGACTTTCTCCACCCTTTTCACCGGCTTGGTAATTAGCAGCAGGTCAGTGAACAGGACACAGTAGACCTCCATCTATTGAAAAGGAAGGAAAGGTTTGTTTTCAGGTCGGCCAGTTTATGTGAAACACGAGGCGGCGCTGAAGGGAACATGAGAATCCAGACGTGGAGTAGAAAAACAAGAGCTCGTCGTGTGAGTGAGTCTTACCCTACTGTCTTTGCCCTCTTTCATCCTCAGCGCTCCCTCAAGATGCAGCTGTCGAGTCTCCTCTGGTGATATTCCTGTCATGGGAGCCATCAGGTCGAATCGGTTGTACTCCTTGAGGATCTGAAAGAGGAAGGGGGGGGGGCAGAAGCATGAATCCGGATCCTACACGAAGTCTTGAAGATGTGGGGAAAAAGCTTTGGAGCTCCATAAATCGTCTCTTACCTTCTCCACCTCCTCGCTGCTGCCCTCCACAGCCTCGTACGAGTCTATGCGGGCGGAAATGGTGGCCAGCTTCTGTTGTTCTTGACGCTGTCGCATCTGCGAGTCCACGCTGTTGATGAAGCGCTCTACCGCGGCCACCTGAAAGAGGAAAATCACAGAAATACTCAGGTATTTTTCCAAAACTTTCCAAAAGCAGCACGTGTTAACAGTTCTCCTCCATCCTTACCATGCTGTTGACGATGTCGCGGGCTGACGGCTCGTCTGTCTTCTTCAGGACGCTCTTCAGCAGGAGTGGATACTTGGTCAGCCTCTGGTGAGGCTTGGCCACCATGTCGGCCAGCTTCAGACGGTTACACTGCTTGTGGGTCTCTCCCCACTGAAAATGAGCCAGACAAAGACGGGAAATGTTTAATGAGTCAGAATACAAACAAGTATGCGAGTGTATCGACGCCTGGTGTGTACTGTAGGTGTGTGAAAGGTGAGAGATCAGCGAGGACTAACCGTGACGTAGGTCCTGAAGAGCTCATTGTCCCTGAGAAGTGTGCGCATGTACTCCATGCAGCCCTCCTCCTCCATGCAGTAACGGATGTAGGGCTGGAACCTCGAGCCAAACTGAGCACGTAAACAAAGACATGCGTCAGAGGGAAAATAGATTTACTCACGCCTCATGTCTAAAGCCACCTGATTAGAAGATCAGGTGGAGATCAGAGCTGAGCTAAGACCTTCAGTCCACGAGTTTATCAGCTTGTTAAATGACTTATTAGCCTGGAAACTTGATTAACAGAGCCACAAACTAATCAGTGCTCTGTTGTAAAGTCCACGGCTTCTCGGTAACCTTTGGTAGAACATGTGGAGAACACATTTACGCTCTGATTGCAACTCACCGCCCTGAAGCCGTGGTGCAGGACAGTGGGGTCGAGCAGAGCCCGAGCCTGCCTGGCCTTGTCCAGGACTGGCAGCATGACCTGGTTCCACAGGGAGGTGTGGAGGCGGACGATCTCCTGGATGTTGCTGAACAGCTTGGCGGGCTCCACCTCCGTCAGCAGGCCGCTCTCCTGCAGGTTCAGCAGCCCGCACAGGAACAGCTGGAGAGAAAAAAACAAAAGATACGTGAAGACGTGACGCTGACATAACGTCTTTATAAGGTTGTCAACCTTCTGCGCGATACCAGACAGACTCTATTCTTAGACTTTAACAAGAGGCTCATTGTTTCTGTCTGTCTCAGTACAGACGCCGACTCATCTCCTTACACAACAGCCAGACACGTGTCAGTACATTATCTTTACGTGAGAGTCAGCCGACGGTGGATGTTTTCACACTTACATCAGTGATGACTCGGAGTTTCTTTATGTAGGTAGCTTCCGTGTGCAGCAGCTCCCATATCGCCTCTTGCTGGTGGAACTGTCGCCTCGTCAACGTCTGCGAACGAACACAGAGATCACGTTATTAAATATAGATGCTGGTGGTTTCCCCTGTCTCTGAATAATCCCATGAGGAATTAGTCTTGTAAATAGAAAAACATAAATAAAACGCTTGTTCCTTCAAGTTCTCAAACATAAAAATAACTTCTGTTCCAGTAACTCCCATCACTAACTTAGTGGACAACATCTGGGAATCAGCAGCCGTCCAGTCAGCAGTATATCTTATGTAACTACCCGTCAGTACGAGCCTCTGTCCTGATTAGTCGTGTACACATTAACAGTTGGAAGTGAGCGTCTGCGTGCGATGTGTCATCACTTCTGAAAAAGGCATGTACGCCTTCATGACAGCAGCGTGACAGTAAAAGAGTTTTAAATCATCGTTCGGGGAAAGTGTGACAAAGACACATGATGAGGAAGTACGAGTCAGGTGTGCAAACAGGAAGCAGGATGCCAGTTTACATGTGCGGCAGGTGTAATCAGCTGATGTCAACACTGATAAGAAATCATGATATATAAATATAACTGATTAGAGAGACAGATTATTTATAGATTTGCTGAAGGGAAGTTAGTCTGACTTTTTTGGGAGAGCTCAGCGCGACCCCGTGATTATTTTTAATGTAGCTAAAATCATTTTTCATTTTATTGTAAAAAATAATCAAAAACAACAAAAATTATAATTCTTTTGAATCTGATGCTGGTACGACTTCCTAAGTGTGGCAGCAGCCTGAACTAAGAGCTGAACTCTGACCAGGACGCACACTCTTGCTATAAAATCAGATTTTTCCACACGACAGGTGAGGAACATTAAAACGCCAGGCAGAGACGCGTAGAAGAAGCTGTCACAGGTTTAGCCTGTGTGTGTTTGTTTGTTGTACCTCTGGGTTGTCGAGCAGCATCTGCCAACTGTCCTCCAGCACCAGGTTGGCCGCCTCCTCCTCCTCCTCCCAGGAGTCCTGGTGGAAGGAGAGCTGCCGCGGCACCTTGGGCAGCCCGAACAACGTGTAGGAGTGGAGTTTGCTCTGCAGCTGCTCCAGACGGTCCAACTCCTGCGGACGAGACAGAAGAAATTTAATTAGCTTGAACCAGATTAACAGCGTGGCAGTGAGAAAAGATGCGAAAGTAACTGTCCACTTGTGTCCTTTTGTGTGTCAATTTATTACAATCAGACTGTAAGTGAAGAAGAGTCCACGCATTAGCATAGAAATCCTCTCTTTACTGGCGCCTTAATTCTTAAATTCAACAGTGGCTGCTATTCAGGCCTTTGTTCGGCCTGGCAGGCCTTATGTAGTTATGAAAATGAGCTCAGTGCATTGAGACCACTTTAACAATAGCAGACTCGGCAGCGAGGGCAAAGCTTCAGCGTGGAGGGGGGAGATGGCGCAGCAGTTTATGGTTGATGAAGCCTTTCCAAAAAAGTGCAGCCCTGCGTTGATTATAGTGACAAATTGTACAACAGATTTAGGAGTAAAGTGATCACAAACCGCCCCCTTCCACTCCCTTTATAAAGATTTGTGAAAGGACGGAGTGACAGAGGTTCATCACCACAATACGGAGAGTGCAAGAGGTCTCGGTCCCGGTGCGGGATCTCTGTCCCTGAAGAGGTTAAAGTGGGACTCTGGGGGTGAATAGAGATGATGCAGGCAGTGACAGGTGACTGACAGGTACTGTCTCTATCTGACATCTGCTGCTGTGCAGGGTGTGACCTCAGGAGGGAGTGTGTGGGCGGCGTGTGCTTAGTTAGTCAAAGGAGAAGTTCCACCATTCGGATTTGACTTTTGTTTTGAGCATTGAGCTTTAGAGGTACAGATCTGGTTGCCTTTGCCTCCTTTGCTGTAAGCTAAGATAGTTAACTGCTGGCCGGAGCAGAGACACATCAATCGTCTTCATCTCAAAAAAAAAAAAAATCTAATTTCAAAAAACGTCTGACTATTCCTTTCAGCTTTTTGGGAGTTTTTTTTCCTCCACCTACTCATTTCCAGAGCTGCTGGGAGGAAAGCATGTGAGCCAACAAGTCAGGAGACATTGAACGGAAATGACCTCACCTCACTCGGGGGATACGGCCTTCCGACCCCCTCCCACTGCTGCTTGCTACTGTTTTGTTTGCTTTTTAAGTGTTTTTTTAAAATCTGAGACATGTCTGGGATACCAACTCGCCCCGTACAGCTTCTACAATGTGTGTTTTTATAGTGAGGAGAAGGCACACCACTTTCGTGATCAATGTGTTACCTTGCCAAAGGGTCCCGCTCCAGCGTTGGAGCTGAAGAAGCCACTGAAGCGGCTGGCAGCGCGGTTCTTCCAGCTGTCGGGCCCGGCTCCGACGCTGGGCAGAGAGCCCCCGATCTGTCCCAGAGCATCCGGGGTCGGAATATTCGTCTCCCCGAGGAACTCTGTCATGTTCTTCCTCCGTCGAGCCTGACCCTGCGAGGCAAAGACGGAGAGAGGTTTAAACGAGGCGTTAAATGAAACAGAAAATGACCGACGTGTGCGATTCTGTCACTCCGAGGAGGAAGGACAAAAGTTTCCAGTCAGACGGATGGAAAGAGACAATGAGGGAAAGGGAGAAATATACAAAGACAGGACAAACAGGAAATCAGAGGGGAATTCTGTGCGAGGGGATGACATCAGCAGGGCCGTTAAAGTCGCCCTAATGATCAGACACAAACAGGAGAGGGAAGGACTGCCACTTCCTCGCAGTGAATGCTCATTACATCACAAGGAGCGGGCGGGAGGCTTGTTCCATAAGAACAGACGGTGCGAGTCTGCCCATTGTCCCCCCTCCTCCTCTGCCATTGTCACCCTGTCAGCAGACCCTGCCGCTCAACCCTCACTCGTGCAATCTGTGTCCACTTTACGAGCGGCCAGCAAAGCAAACAAACAGGGGCCACCTCAGTATCTGAGGAAGCAGTTGTTTTTACCGTTAGAGTGAGGAATCTGCCGGTGTGGGGGGGGAGTCGGGCCGCTGACCTCCACCTCACTTACCTCACCTTCAAAACAAAGTGACATTCCAGGACGGTTTGCCGAAACTGACCGACCATTCCAGCCAAATTCTTTTACTGATCATCACCTTCCTTTCACACACACACAATGCAATCAAAACACCGCAGCTGCTGAACGTCACACAAACAAAAGGTGGAGATTCCAAAGTCGCCCGCCACAAAACATTTAAATGAGTCGCAATCTAACAAAATACTGTGATATGCTGTTCACAATGCTGTGTCATTAATTCACTGACAACATTTACCCCGTTGTCGGACTCATGGTGCAGAGTTTGACCCAAAGAGGATCAAAAATCACAGCCACAGGGCCACCAGCAGTTCAGCTGGGCATGCTGCTCTAGCCTGGCTAGAGCCGAGCTCACTTCTCTCTTACTCCATCGGATTTTCAAACTAAAACCAAAGATCCATCATCAGACGTCACACTGTTCCATGTGGAGCCACTAATACTCGATAAACTATCTACAGTGCAAACTAACCTCTAATCTTCTTACGATAACCGTATGCTCCCTTTAATTGTCCTTATTAGGTTTGTTTTATAGGTCTTCTTATGTGTTTTATTAGCACTTTTATTATTGCCATTACTGTCTTTTCTTATTTAATTATGGTTCGTCTGTAAAGAAGCCTCCCTCTAAGTATTTCACGACTGCACTTGTATAACCGGAGTGACAGTAAACGTTAAATCTTGAGGAACTTTTGTAATGTGCAGCAGTTCTCTTCAAAAACCTGTATACTGACTTTGATTTGAACACTTAGTTTTGATATTTCATGATTAAAAACTGTCTATTGCATCTATAGAGCCTCTCTTTTACTGCTGGATCCTATTAACAGATGTTCCACTGTAAATAAAAATAGATTCAATTATTTTTGAACCCTCCCCCTCAGAAAAAACAAAACGTGCAGAGTTTAAAGTAATTGTTCCAGCCTTGCATTCCTCCTCCGAGATTTTATCAACCCCGCTCTTCCACCGTCTGAATTACGGAGGCTGGATGGAGAGGAGACTGTTTATAGAGCTTCTGGTGAGAAAAACAAACTGTGGCTGTAAAAAGTGAGGAGGAGGGCGCAGAGACGGACGAGCTTTGAAGAGACAAACCAACCACTTTCATTAAACGAGAGATAAAAACTTATCAGAGTATAGAAAGTTTGTGGCATGTATATGTAACACAATGAAATGTAAATATTATGAAGAGCTCCAGTCGAATGGCTCTGGTTCCCATTTTTGGAAGAACGTCCACATCCAGGCCTTTTGTTGAAGCCACTTAAGCGGAGTAAAAGGCACACAAGAGCTCTGTGCAGAGTTGCATAACAAGATAGTAAATCTGAGTGGGGGGTCTTACAGGTTTTCAAACAGCTTTTTAGTCCTGATTGAGAGGAGGGTGACTTCACGGCAAAGAGGCAAAAAACTGCAGTGAGTTAGTGAAAACGAAACAAGCTGGACTCATTTAGGGATTTTCTGTTTAACGGGGGGGAAAATCTGGGCCAACTGGTCAAGGACACAGGTGTCAGGAAGCGTGCCGTCTCCGTGGACTCTAACAGGGAAAGTCTGGACCCTGACAGCGCACTACTGAGCAAACTGAAACCCCGGTCAGTGTGGTCTGTTTGCACTACGTGACATCACACTGAAATTTAGAAATCACATGAAAATAATGGGACAAACTTGGAAATAGAGATTCTGTAGTTATGGTTGTAGATTAGTTTCTCAGGTCAGGGAGCTGTAATTAAAAAAAAGGACACAGGGATAAGAAGCTAGCAGCAGTTTCCCACCATCTTAACAGTGCTCACCATTGAAGCCAGAGGCATGTCAAAAGTAACAAAAACCATCCTAATCCTTCAATTGGATTCATGGATCGCAGCCCATTCTGGAGCCAGCTGCTGCGCTCTCTCAACTTCTGGCCTCCCCTTCGCTCTCTCTCCACTTCCACCGCGAAACAAACACATCCACGCCGTCCTTCGCCGCGTGTCCGGATCAGTCCGAGAAGCTGAGTGACAACTGTTATTCCACCATCGAGACAGGCAGAGAGAGAGTCGTGTTGAACTTCATCCGGTGTCTTCAAACGTCCTCGTTCCAGCTGACAGCGTCCGGGTTTGCGCCACAGAGCGTGGTGGTGTCTGGGTGCCGTGTCCTGTTGTGCCCGACAGCAGCTTCTCTTTGAACCGGGGAGGGACGTATCTCTAGTCCTGTCCTGCTGTCCAAACAATCAGTGGTTGCATTTCATACAGACTCTGGCCTGAAGTCATAGCAACCGAGAGGATCCAGCCTCATTGTGTCGGGCAGGAAAGAGGAGGCAGGGCCGGGGCAAGTAAAAAAAAAGAAGAGAGAGAGAGAGAGAGAGAGAGAGAGAGAGAGAGAGACAGAGAGAGAGAGAGAGAGGAGGCTGTTCTGAATATTTGGAGGTGGAGTCGAGGGTGACAACTTGTGAGGAGCTCCAACACATCCTGGTGCTCCAAGCTGCTCTTTTTCAGTCAGTCTCCGACGTAGAAATGAACCAATTTGCCTCGCCGACTAATGCCAGATCCTTCCAAGAAATGACCCAAACCCAAGACAATCATCGGCGCGGGCTGGGCGCTTCATTCTTTCGCTCTCATTTGAAGTCGCTCCACTATTCTTTGCGCTATCTCAGATCACTGTTTTGACTGGAGACCTTTAAACAATGCCAAGCCGCTTGGCCAAAACAAGGAAAGAAATGCCCTGATAAAAAGCAATTTGAAATGACCCAAAAGACAATCATCGCGGGCTGGGCGCTTCATTTTAATCAGTCGCTCTCATTTGAAGTCGCTCCACTATTCTTTGCGCTATCTCAGATCACTGTTTTGACTGGAGACCTTTAAACAATGCCAAGCCGCTTGGCCAAAACAAGGAAAGAAAATGCCCTGATAATGGCCAAACGGGAAACTCCCTTTGTTTACTCGCATGTTTCGGCACATTTAATAGACTGCTTATGTCCCAGCAGATAAGGTGCACCACCTCCTTCAGCCTGAACACTCTGCAGAGGTGAAACTATAAGCAGGGAAGGAATCTGCAACTGTTTTTTTTTTTATAGGTTTATGTGAAGTAATCTGACTACTGTTTGAGACAAATGAAGCAATTTGATAATAAATGTTACTTCCAGGCTTAGAAACTAAATTATTTTAATCAGTCAGGTTATATTGCACCACGGAAACGCTCTCTTAGCTCGAGCAAATACACCCTCAGTAAACGTCGAGCTGCTCTAGACACGTCAACCTGACTAATTATGTTTATAAGGTTTCCCTTGTGCCTCCTGTGTAAACCTGTCAGTCAGGACAGAGGGCAGAGAGACCCTGAGGTCTCTTTACAAAAGCTCCTCGCTCTGGGAGCTGCAACCGGAGGTGGAGGTGGAGGAGGAGGAGGAGGAGGAGGAGGAGGGGGGCAGTCAGGTTAACGATATCAAGCCTTTTTTTGTGTCCCCCTCGCTGCCTTATCTTATCACCGTGGTTTGTGGCATTAACCTTGGCCTGGAAGAGGAGAAAATCTTTAAATGGGAAGGGATTGTATTGGAATAAAGTGGTGACAAAGAAAAACGCCTCCTCCTCCTCCTCCTTTTCTCCGCTGCTACTGCCTTCATGTTAGTCGACTGATAACTCCCCTTGATCAGGTGAGTTGATTAACGATGGGAAAACGGCGTGACCTTCCTGAAAGTGTGGACACACACCAACCACAGGCACACACACACACTCTTAAACACACTCACAGCCAGGAAATAGAAACTAAAGGAAAACCCCGGTGGTCTGACGCATGCTGCACGTTTCAAGGCCGCTGCATTTACAATAATAATAATAATAATAATAATAATAAAGAGGCCACAGCCGGCCACAACAACAGCGTTGGGCCTGAGGTGAGACGCGAGAGTCGTCAAAACAAAGCTTGTCTTACTCGACTTCCTCCTCCTCCCCCATCATCATTCAAACGGCTAATGTAATGAGATCAGCCAGCGTCACGCGTCGCCCACTCACAAACAAACATTGACATTTCAACTTTGATGTTCCAGCACGGCGGATGAGATTAAATTAAAAACAAAGGACGAAAGCAGGACTTGTATTTGAAGTTAATTAAAGTGATGATTGTGATTCATTATGGATTCGTTACTGTCTAATTCTGTTTTTAGTCTATAAAGCCTGTTAGTTACTTCAGTTTACTATCATGTATGACAGAAAAGTCATCAAATCTTCTCATCTGTGAAGCTCGAGCCAAGAAAACTTATAAAATAAAATATGCAATTTTTTAAGCAAAAATGACAAAAAAAATTGCAGCCCTAAAACATATTTTTGACTCGCCAGCAGACCAAAAAAAGCCACCTCATCACTTTATCGTCAGCCTTGACGTGTCAGCAGATATCTCACCTGACAGTCATTCGTCGTCGGTTTCATTTCAGGAGGAGGCGACTCGGGAATCTCCTCCACATGCAGCAGGTCCCAGCTGCGCCAGGATGTGAGGCGACCGAAGCGAACCATTTTTTCCACGGAGACGGAAACAAGGAATGAAAAATCCCCCCCAGAAGACGTCAGATGACAAAAAGCGGACCGAAAGTAAGCAGAGAGATAATTCCAAAAGTCAGTCCATTTCCAGGAAATCACACTCCAGAGAAGAGTGCAGCATCGCAGCTGCTGCTGCTGTGTTTGAGCGTCTACCTGGTCCTGCAGGTACTGTGAGCTGCTGCAGGCCAACGGTCACACAAATAAAAAGTCATAAAGGTGTGTGTGTGTTCGCCCTGCAGTAATCTCCACTTGTAGGCATCAGGGGAAGTGCTTTGTCTTTCCAACACACACACCTCCTTCTCAGCAAGGAGCTCCTCCCACACCATATGGGGGAATAAATTAAAGTCTCCCAACGCCACGTACAATTAGTTTAATTAGTGTATGTTCTTGCAAAAACACCTGAGTCATCTAGATTCTTCACACGGACTGGGCGAGCTGGATTAGACAACAATGATTCTAAAATTAGATCATAACAGTGAGCTAAACTCACAGTGCGGTAAAAGTATGCGTTGTTATTACGGATAATTACAGACCGTCCTGTTTTTCCACCACAGATTGTTTCCTAGATCCATTAACCTAAATGTCAGTTTTAAATGTCTTTAAGCGTCGTGTTTTGTCCAACAGCAGTCGAAGGCCTGCAGGCCTGAACCCTGCAGCTTCAGGGTCCACACTTTGGATGAGCGATTTTTCACTAAAGTGTGCTGCGATTTCAGATTTTTTGAGCAAGAAAGAAATAAAAAATTACAAAGCTAAGCTCCAAAATACACGTGACTAAACATTTTGTGCCTTTGGAGGTCTACATTGATCTCTAGCTGACTGAATGTGGAAAAACTGTCATTGAGGTAAAATTCCAACCTTTTGTTGGAATCTTACTTATTTTTCTGGAGACATCTCATTTATTAACAATGACCTTTTCCAGCATTGACTTCCACTTCCTTACACTGAAAGAAAGGGGGGTGGTTTTTCTAGTTTGGCACCACTTGTCTTAAAGATATCGAGTTTATGAGCATAATAAAAATGAGAAATGCAGAACATTCTCAGAATGGAGGAGCTGAAATCAGCTGCTTAATCAAAAGATTGCTAGCTTCATTAATATAGTTTGTACAGGACGCACAAGCATATTAATAATGTATATTGTTTTATGCTTTAACTCACGTAAATGTCTTCATTCATCTACACTGAATCAAAGGTCACACTGGCACTGATATCAGATAAAATGGCACTCATGGACACTTGAAAGAAACTTTAAAGTCTAACATTTCTGCCAAACACTTTATCAGGTCAATCACTCCATTAACAAACTATACTGACTGTAGTCTATGAAACGCCTCGTGCCTTCACATCTAATGTGTGACCTCCGCTGATTGAGCCATTATTATTCAAAGTGACTCTCTGCTCCTCCACTATTGTCCCCATTGTGACCGATCACTGAGGTCCGATAGCCGGGGAAGGGGTGCAACAGTCTCAGCACATTACCATCCACCTTTTGTGTGCTGCAGGTTAAAAACATTCTGTGAGAGCCGGAGGAAATAAATAATGACAATAGTCTGTGTCAGCCTCTTCCGCCTGCATTGTGAGAGTTTAATCTGCAGCTATGTGAATACAGTATCCTTCAGGACAGACTTTAATCCCTGGGTGGTGAAGAAAATGCATCGCCCTGTTTTGGGTTCAGACGCTGGCCACTCCTTTCACAGTCTGAAATATGGACCCGCAACGTCAGCACACTGTCTTCAAGCCCTGAAGGCGTTCTGAGGCTTTTGTCTGCTACAGTATTTCCCAAGCACCAAGGGTCCTTGTCTGTTATGAAACAACACAGCCTACGTCACCAGTGTCAGTCTGACAAACTCTTCAGCAGCCAGAGGCCTCTGTCTCCTTGTGGATGTGTGAACTGAGATTGCTTACCTTCATTATGTATTCATTAATCTGACGTTTGGTCTACAAAACGACATTTTTCACAGTCATAACAGACTCAAAATCCCAAATCGCCTCTTAAATATCTGTGTTTGTTCCAATAACTGTCCAAAGACAGTCCAAAATATTCTGTTTACTTTGACATAAGACAAAGAAAAGCAGCTTATCCTCACATCTGAGGGTCAGAACAGCCTCAGGACAACCCCAGGGTTAACTCAAAAACAAGTTATACTAAGGTGTACTACAATCCCAAAACAAAGGGAAGACTTTGTGGTAATGTGGCTGAACTGAAGGTGTAAAACAGAACTGACTGACACTTTATAGTATTGAAATAACAGTCAAACCAGGCAGGGTCAGAGGACATGAAGCTACACAGATCAGCAGTAGAATAATCTTGGTAGAGAGGAACTATTTTATCAGAAAATGAGTGAGATTACAGATCTGAGATTCAACAAGTTTGAGGAACTCTGTTTTAAGACACATTTTTAGCATTGAGGTCTGACATCCTGCCATAGAGCTATACAAGGCTTTCCATGATGAGATGGAACAGTGCATCACACACACACATGGAAGAGCCATTACTGGACTCTGACTCTCTGGGAAACTGTGTTCCTGATCACTGTGATGTTCAATCCGTGGATCAAGTGGACGCACTTTACCCTGTTACATGGCGAGGTGTGTGACAGAGCAGCGATGTGTGTATCCAGTCTGCTATGGCAACTGATGGCCGGGCATATAAAAAAGGGCAGAGTGGCAGAGAGCAAGGATCGGTGTACTGCAACTAGAAATCCCAGACGGTTGACTTATCTTTATGACCACTGTAAAAGTTGCAGTTTTTGTTCTCAGGAACAGGGAAGACACGCGAGCGCTTGAACTGTGTGTGTGTGTGTGTGTGTGTGCCCCAAGCCCACTGTTACATAACCAATGCCAGGATTTTTATTTTCGCTTCAAACCAACATAATTTTTATGCTGCATACGGAGCAAACGCATCCTGAGCCTCGGCCCTGAGGGCTTCAGCGTAATGAATCACAGCTATTGCAACATATCAAAAGGGGGGGATCCCAGCTCTCAGGGTTAGTTTTGGTTTTGTGAAGTCATGTGACTACCAACTTGTCAGTTGAAGCCTGCAGCATCTTTTCACAATTTTATCTTTGACATTATAAAAGAAAAAAGTGTTTTTCTAACCGCACACTGAGTCACACAGGTCGACAGTTGAGCTCATTTCAGGCCAGTATCAAAGGTGATTCCATACACAGGATGCATTATTTACAGATGGCGCAATAAGCGCAAGGCACAGGCGGGTAGAAGCGGTGCTTTATGGGAACTATCAGCGAGGTTGGAATGTGTCTTCGTCCAATCGGAGAGCTCGGCCAAGCCTCCCCATTGTAAAATAATCAATCTGGATCATCAAAGCTCTCTGCAGCGTATCACGATGCTGCCAGGAACTATAAAATGTAACATGCATGCAATAATAAACTTGAAATACTTCACTGAAACAAAAGAGTAAGTCTCTAGAGAAAAGGACAGGATTTGGCTGAGTTGCCTGGCACAAGCCGACGACCATGCCAGCCCGTGAATCCGGTCACTAGGCAAATATCTGAACTTCTTTGAGTGAAAGCCTCTTGATTCCATAAAAAGCAGCACGCATGCATTTTTTTTTTTTATGGCGAGTGCCAAAGCTGCTGCCATAGAAACTCAAAGAGTGCACTCTGTGGCCACGAGTCCAAGCGGAGCTTTGTCCTCCAAGCGGCTTTCATAAAATATGGACGGGCTCACGCCCAAAAAACAGATCTGTCAGTTACACGCAAAAGTATCAACAGACTTCAGTGAGCTTTGAGTTTTGTGGCGAGAGGTCCAAGATTTAAATAATTTATGAGTCATTCTGACCAAATAGTTTGACGAAGACAAAGGAATGAAAAATGTGTCGGGCTGCTGCTCACTGTTATTTTCAGCTTTTACGACTACTGAATATTTTCTTCAATAACTAATTAGTTATTTGGTCTAAATACAAATACTTGCACAATCCTGCACAACTACACAGCTCTTTTAATCATATTGTGTGTTTAGATTTTTTTAATACTTAACTTTTTATCTTACTTATATTTTACTTAATGTTTGTTATCCACCAGTAACACCAAGACAAATTCCCACATCAAAATGGTCATTTAGCTTGTTTTATACAGTCAAAAGCACAAATATATTAGTAGTTAAGTATATTTAGTGTCATAGAAGACTGAGGAAAACAGCAAAAACAGAAAACAAATATTGCAATTTGAGAAGCTGTTTAGTTCATAACTTTGTGAAGAGCCTGCAGGCACAATGGAAGCTCCAACACTGGATGGGGGCTGGCCTGTTGGGGGGCTGCTTCATGCTGCAGGGACACCAGAGGACGTCATGAAGCTGAGTTTTTGCTAAAAGATTCTCTCCAGACATAAAAACATTGAACTTTTTATGTGCAAGAAAAGTTAAAATATCAAATTGTTAAAAAAAATCTTCCTCATTGGATCCTTCCTCAAAATCCAGAATCTATGAATTTGCAAAAACTCCATCGCTGTTTAACTACTGGACACACAAGGTCACTAAAAGTTCAGTTATTTAGTGCATGTGCACTTTAAGTTTCTCCATCACCACTTGTGTAAGTTACACACTTCACCATGATTGGCTTTCATACCAGCTGTGATGTCACAAAATCCTGAAAAAAAGCCTGTTAGTGACTCTGCTACAAACGTAGTTAAAGCTCAAAGATCCTGGTTAAGTAACAAGAAGCAAGTCAGAAGCTCAAACAGACGCGGCGCGTTACTGCCCCCATGAGGATGACGCCACGCTTGGTTTCTTTCCTCGCACCACTCTTTCCACATTCACAGCCAATAAAACTGACATGTCGCTACCTGCACTCGCATTCTTTGGAAACATTCCTTGAAAGGAATTACACTGTCAGTAGTTTAATGGCACAAACCAAATACAGCGGTTCCACACAGTAAAGAAAAAACGAGGACAAATGTGACTGAAACTCTGCTTTCCTCAGCAACCCTCAGTGTTTGTGTCTCTGCCCGATGACTAACCTGAGTGACTTATCACCGCAGATGGCATTAAAATGCTTCCACCGAGTCACTACCTGTTTCCCTGCCCAAAGCGATGATGACACCAAAGCACTGTTTACAGTATGTGCACATTCACACAATCAAACTCACCTGTAAGTGGGCCTAGACTTGCCTGGAGGGTGTTTTAAAGACCAGTGACTTGTTTCATACACGTAAGAAGGCAAGCCCACAAATTAACTGTTTAAACATGAACGGTGGAGATGAGAACACGCACTTGATGTTTGAGTCTCATCACAAAGAGACGAAGACGAATGATTCCACGAGTGACTGCACATTGTCGGTTTTTGTTTACTGTGTAGGCCATACGTTACTTCTGTCTGTTCGTGTTGTTGCTATTTTTTCTACTTTAATTTCTGTAGTGTGTACTACACTTTTCGTCTGCGGCTGCT
This sequence comes from Nibea albiflora, assembly GCA_014281875.1. Lineage (NCBI taxonomy): Eukaryota > Metazoa > Chordata > Actinopteri > Sciaenidae > Nibea > Nibea albiflora. The sequence goes on from CM024793.1 coordinate 958,871, forward strand.
GTGACAAGTAAATTTCCCCCCTGTGGGATGAGTAAAGTATAATCTGATCTAATCTAGCTATTGATCGGTGATATTCTGTCAAATCTGGATAAACAATACTTTGGGGATCGACTCCTGCGTCCTCTCAAACAGGACATGCTCTCGTGCTACTAGAGGGCGCAGGAATGACAACATTATGATGATTCAAGTTTGACCAAATGTCAAACATCTGGCCATAATTCAGAGCAGTGACACTGCAACCGTTCATGTAAATATTATTGTGCCAAACAAGAAAGAAAGAATCGCTGCTTCTATTGGAGTGAAAGTTGCTCAGCGACCAAATTCAGCTCCTCGTCTGTCATGTAGAAAAAGCATCTTCAATTTGTTGAGCCCGGCCAGCGAGCTCATAAACCTGCACTGTCCTGTAGCTGTTGTAAATATTTCTATTGTAAATTGAACATGTTTGGGTGTAGACGAAAAACAAACCACTGACTGCTAATCCTCTCCACCCAAACAGCATTTGTCCAGTCATAGCTTAGCAACCATAGCTAGGCTTTGGTTACATAAAGGCCCCATGTATGACTAGCACATCCACTGCGCAGCATTGGAGGTGAAACCATCCCGTTTGGGCATCTAATCAATTAATTCTAAAAAATAATGAACATATAAAGTTCTAATAAAAATAATTGTATGATAACAGTTGCAGCCCAGTTACTGAAGAATGTCACTGAAAACAGGCTTCATCGTCTCTAAGAGCTACACAATATGCTGCAACATGAACCTGATGACTTTCTTCCCTGTTTCTATGCCGCGTGTTTTGCAGCAGAGTGGATCAGGATCCTGCAGGCCTCCGTCAGCCTCTCGCCATCTCTCATCAGTAACAAAACAACCATTTCCTGTGGCTGCAGGAAGTGCTGAAGTGGCACAGAGTGTTCCTGAGTGAACTCATCTCATATGAGACTCGAGGGATCGGTTGGCAGCACTGAGAGCGCCAACATGCACACACACACACACATACACACACACACAGGAGACAAACACAAAGCTGCAGTCAGCTGAGACGGAAATCCAAAAATACATTCTCATGGTTTCTCCTGCACGGATAAAGGTAATGCAATACGATGAGGTCATGATGGGATTATCATGAGATACTACACAGTCCTGAGGTATTATGGGACTGATGGAAGAGGAGGTGAAGTTATGGAAAACAGTGAAGGGTGTGGCAGAGCAGTAAGAGTCACTGGGTGTGTCGGTGTCTGTGTTTGGTTTTAAAGGGGTGGTGTGTATTTTGGTTTGATGAGTCTGAGAGCTGGAGGGTCACATAAAATATAACAAACTGTCCTGTTGGTCACCAACTCACCAACAGATCGATGCTTTCTTTGCGTCCCAGAGATCCGTGCTCCACCTTCTCGGTGCCTGGGTTGAGGATGTAGGGGCTCTGACCTGCAGAGGGCTTCATGTTGGGCAGACTGAGCGACTTTAAGTCCTTCACACTCTGCTCCACCTTCAGCTCATCACCTAGCCGTGCTGCAATGGAAACAAAACAAAGTGGCTGAGCCGCCTGGGGAAAGGGAACATTGTAAAACTGAAAATGGAAACACTGCAGAACTTTCTTTGCAAGTCCGCTTTTATTTTTTGAGTCATTTTCACCCCACGCCCAAAGTATGGCTCAATGTTTTTACTTGAAATCCTTTAACAGCCTCTTGTAAACAGAACAATATAATTCCAATGAAAGCAGGAAGAAACATGAACTTCAGGGTGGCTGAAGAACTTGTAGAACCCAGCATTGACACATTAGTAATTGATATGGCAAAGCTGTTATCAAACTTAAACTTAATTCGTATTTCAGGCATCCTGAGGAATTAAAGTCCAATCATCTGTCTCGTTTAGCTCCGTCCATGAACTCCTGTGGGAAATATCTTGGTGTTTAGCAGCTAAATGCTCTTGCTCAGTTTGACCGTCAGCTGGTTGCTGCTGGCTACGTACCATTAAGTCATTGTTTGCCTGCTGCAGCTGAAAGCAACACTATGAAAGAGGTGAGACTGAACCAAAACATTAAATGCAGCAGAGTAACAGGCACCTTTCAAACTCAGTAGTCATGTGATGGATTGCTAATATAAAACTACAGATTATAGCCGCTTTAATTGTTGTTAAGGCTCAGGAAAGAGAGATTTGATTGAAACGATATGAAACACAATAGAGCAGAACAATACAGCGCCATCATCTTCATGGAAGGAAAACCTCTTAACCCTCCAACCATGTGACTCAACAGCTGTGGACTGTTCGCCCCCGACCTCTGGGTTTCAGACTGTATGTAACCCCAGATTGCGGTCAAGAGGTGCGAGTCGGGACGGCGACAATTTCAAAAGAATAGCAATTAGTCATGGCGTAGGATTTCTTTTATGGACGGGTTTAAATGGGTCCTTTGATCCGGAGACGGCAACAAGTGTAGCTGCAGCGATCGCAGAGAGAGAGAGAGAGAGAGAGAGGAAGCGTTCCCAGTTTCCACTGAGGCATCAAGGGGAAAGAAAGAAAGCCGGCAGAGTCATCACACTGCTACTGTGTTATTAAGATTCATGGGAGTCTTAATGACACTTCTGGAACAAAACTGTGACAGTTTTTTTCCTCCCTTGTAGTTCTGATCACTTTTAAAGATGTAGTCCACTCCTCCTCCTCCTTTCCTTTTCCTCCGAGTCAGAAACACTCGGGCGTGAGAGGAAACCGGCGCAACGCCATCTGAGCTGCTCAGTCATTGTTGACGGCACACGGATAAGAATAGGGTGACGTGACCACAAAAAGTATTTCTTCCCAAGTCTTGCCAATTTCTATCAACAAAGTGACGGTCAATACTTCGCTGGAACCATAACTTAACAAGTGAATAATCGTTCTGAATAAATACCCACCTGCTACCAGCAGTGTCAGAGATACCTCACCAAACACTTTAAAACACTTTAATGTATTTCAAATTTTACGTTTCACTGAAGTGATGTGGGAGATTTGCTATGCCTGCGGAAAATGTGTGCGTTAAGAATGCAAAATTATGCGTCACCACAGTTTTTACTGAGACTGAATATGTAAATGAGCTCAGGCTCAGTTCACCTGATTTGTATAATGTGCAGCTAAACGAAATACAATGCTGAACGTGAGTGTTTTCTGCTGCTGCACCTGACGCGCTGGGTTAGGGTTGAACAGGAGAGCCAAACGTTCAGTCTCTTGTTACTTAATTTGTGGCTACACACAGAGGGAAACTTGGTTTAGAAAACTGTCAGAAATCTGAAAAACTGTTCTACTCTTCTGTCTTTAACTGAAAAGCTCTGCAAACTTTCTCTTTTACGTCTTCTAATTTGCTACAACACGTCTGACGTCTCACAGTTTCGACCTGGCTCGTCTTTCTGGCTTGTATGTCCAATAAAACACAGTTTACACCTGCTGTTCTTGATGCAGATTCATCTGCGGCGATAAATCAGGTTTATATGAATTTCCATTCCATATTTTGACTCAGGCACGTCGTAAAAAATAAAAAGTTTTCCTTGTTTCTTTCTTTTCTTTCATTTTGCCACAACAATGCCTCTTTGCAGTCCTTACATAAAGCAGTTTTACTGTTCAACACCTGATTCACCTTCAGCAACTCAGACAAAGGATGGGGCTTTATTTTAATGATGGGTCATGTGTTTGTTTTTACCTTTGACTTTGAGGTAGTGTCCTCCAAAACGGTACGCCTCGAAGTTGAGGGACAGCGGCGTGTTGGACTGATCGAGGAACAAGTCGACCCGTGACAGCTCGATGCCGTTCCTCTCAAACACCGGACCCAGGACCTCTCTGGGAAACATGCAGATAAACATGAAGCTGGGTTCAAACTCTTCACACATTTCACGTGCCCGCTCCTCCTCCCTTCTTACCTCAGGGTTTTCTTTTTCATTGCAGGTACAATTTCTGTGTTGATGTCCACATTGAGATCAAACTTGAGGCTGAAGCACTCCTTGCTGGGGTCCTGCAGGGGGAACAGACACACTGTTAGTTTACACAGGTGGGGCTGCAGCTCGTGCTGTATGCGAGCTCTCAGCAGATCCACAGGGGGGCTCCTTCTCACTGCACTGGCCGGCTCAGACAAAAGAACAAGCCTTGGCGATACCAGTACATTATATCACCGCAGAGAATAAGAGTGGCTGTTTTCCTGTTGCACAACTCTCTGCTTTAAGTCTTTCAAGCGAGGAAGACCCCTTCCAAAAATGAAGCTGCGGTTTCATAGGGGGGATTTTTCGTTGCACAGTGCAGCCGCTGTGTCAGTACTTACATCCGTGTGTCGTCTTCGTGGCTTCTTTTTCACCAGCTTCATCCCCCCTGTTTTACGTTCCCTGCAAAACAGTCACACGCACACACGATCAGACCTTTTATATACCTCAAAAGAGCCCAACGTATCAGAGACTTCATGTTCAGTGTGATCAGGAGACAGACATTTCATGGCTGTGACGGTTTCCTCCATTGTGAAAATACAAGAGCTCCACTGACATGAACACCAGCGTGACATAACGGATGGATACTGACCCACGGTCGTTGCTCCCCTCATCCTCTTCCTCCAGGTCGGAGGGAGGGCTGGTGCGCGGGGGACAGGAGCGCGTTGACACGTTCCGAGCCAGGATGGAGGCTAAAGGTCAAGAAAACAGCGGTCATTCCTTCTGTTGGATCATAACTAAAGGCGTTAACGTTTAGTATCAAGCTTTAAGCGGTCGGCTCAGCCAGATAAAAAGAAGGGAATTCCTTCCCCTGCCTCTTGTGGGATCTAGTTTTGCTGTCATTTGTCCAGTTTATACTCTGGAATCAGTGTGCTCGTTACTTTGGATCAGAGGTCATCGTGACTGTTATCTCTCAAATCTGCTTAAATATCATAGAAAACAGATGCTGCGTAACGTTCCTGAGACGCCTGATGTTTTAAGATTTCTTTAGTATCAAACTAATCCAGTAACAGCTCATGAAAGTCGATTTATGTCCATCATAATGAAGTAAAAACAGAAATCTCAGGGATGGATGTCACAATACTCTGTAGGACTAGTTAGCACTGGCCTGGTTTACACTGTGCCCTGCCAGTTTGGAAAAAAAACAGGCGGTGTTCCTGAATAACTAGCTTTCTAACTGGCATCATCTCTGAAAAATAGCCACAAAAATGGCTGAGATGGACTCCAAAATTGTAACATTTCTTAGCTCGTCCTGAAAAATCATAAGTTAATTGCTCCAAGGCTGAAAATACAGAATGGATGTCAGCCGCTGCTGATGGAAGAAAGTGACCATCATGAAACACGGGCTGATTATCAGGCTAAGTTAGGTCAGAAGGTTTATCTTTATTTGGCTGAACAGACACTTTAAGAGTCACTATGAGCTCTAAAAGAGACATATGGGAACGGAAGATGTTGCCTTTTGTAGACAACAACTCAGCTCAGTGTCCTTGATATTTACACAGTGAAATCCTGTAATGAGGCAATGGGTATGACATCACTGTAAGAGGGGAGGGGGATTACCAAATAAAGAAATACTGAGCGTCTACCTTGAGGTTGTAAGTCGAATCGGGGGTGCCGGTCAAAGTGCATGTTGTCTGTGTTCTCCGAATGGCAGCGTGAGTCACATGACTCACACAGGTGAAGGGGGCTTTTGTTATTCAGGTCGAGGCAGTCCGGGTGGTGGCAAACCTGAAAGCAAAGAAAGAAGGAGACATGAGAGGGAGGACAGGAGAGAGTGAGATCACGTAACTGCCAAGTACACGAGGTCCCTTCGTTAAATTACAAAAACATTTTTAAAGGCTTGGCCCGAAGTGAAAAGGGTAAAACAGTCACACACATTCTGAATAAACAGCTCCCTGCCTCACTATTGTTTCTGCCACAATTAAATGACCACAGAGGCACCAACGGGCGTTCTTGAGGTTTGGTGACTCCCACCTTCCCACCATCTGTCCCTCTCTGTGGGATGACAACTAATCTAACCACCTTGTGTGCTGATCTGGGACCAGCTTACTCTTACGTAATCCAAAAAAGTCGTATCCGCGAGAGGTGAAACAATGAAACTGACTGCAGGTCAGCATGCTGTGAGACGGAGAGCTCCGAAAAGCTCTGCAGGCGAGGCGACAGGCGGCAGAAGGCTGCGGGATTAAGGATCTCTGTCTCTGTCCAGACAGATCCGACCTGGCCCCCTCCTCCCTCCTCACCTCGGTACATGGCCCGGTTGGCACCAGAGTTGCTCTTCTACATCTCCTCACTCCACCCTGCGTCTCGCCTCCTCACCATCACCCCACACCCAGCTCAGGAAGTGAGGATGTATGGGGAGATACAATGGAGGTCCCGCTAATGTACTTCCTGTCATTGTTTCCATGTACTCAGGAGGAGCAGTGTGTCCGTGCACATGAGTGTGTGCGCGGCGGGGGAGGTTCGAGGGAATTTAGCTTTCATGTAAACACAACAAGTATAGATATGCAAGAGGTGGACGCCATCTCCTGACAGACTGCTGTTACATTTACACATGCACTGCCACTACACATAACACAGTTTAAATGCAATTAATTAGTCAGATCTGAACACAAACGACCCTCCCCTCGTACTCTACCGTCATATTCTGCAGACCACTCCTGCAATTTGGCTCCATATCCACGACAGCACCCAGGAACCCGATAAAAACATCCAACTCTCCACCTCGTTGGTCTGCTAATTCACTGTGCAAAGCGAGCCCCCGTCAAAGGCGCACTGACAAGCTGCCTTATTTAATCCACTCCTGTCAATGTCTAGCCAGGTATAATCGCAGATTTTAAGGAGCAAGAACAGGACAGAAGGAAGGAGGGAGGCAGGGAGGGAGGGAGGGATAGGGTTATGGGAGGGTGAGGAGTGCCAGTAAAGATATAAACCCAAGGCAGGAAGGAAGAAAACAGCCCATCCAGAGGCTTTTCAGAAGTACAAAGCCCCCCTAATCTCGCAGCCTAATTGCTGCCTGCGCTCTGTCAAAGCCATCTGACGGTCCTGCAGAGATAAAACAGCGCTGCTCTGAGCTTGCAGAGCCAGGGTCTTCTCCTCTTTTTGCCCCTTCTCTCCCCTCTGTCCTCTGCCACCAGCACCGACTCCTCCCTTCCTCTCTCACACACACACACACACACACCCAGGGTCACTCTACCCAGTCGGAGCCCCCCATCCAGGGAGAGGTTTTAAATAGAAAGACACTTAGACGGTGAGAGTCAGCGAGGCTACAAGAATGGCCTTGTTTACTGCGGTGAATGCTCCGCTGCATTAAAGGAGAATTCCAGCTTGTGACAGCGCGGGTCTTATTTTCACAGTTTTGGCTCGTTTCTATCAGACATGCTAACATTGTTTTGCGCGCGACACAGCAAGAATGCAAGCAGTGCAGACTGGTCCAATATTATTATGACTCTATAAAAAGGTTGTAATAAAAAACTGTACGATCATTTAAAACCACGATAGTTTTATATGAATAACAGATCACGACTGCTTGAATGTGATGAGAATTATCCCCTGACTCTGTTGATCCTCTCAGCTCTACGAAGCATTTTAGCCTCCTTCAGCTCATCATTTTGGTTTTCGGTCTGTTTTGGTTATTGCTTAATGCTAAACACAAACTACTGCTAACAGGAATAACGTAAACTTAAAACAAAAAAATAAAACATTTGACCTCATAATGGCACCAGGGGCAAAGTCAGGGGGAACACAGCCAGTATGACTCATCTTCTGGAGACCAGGAATACATGAACATGTCATGCCAATCCATCTGATAGTTGTTGAGACACTTCAGCCAGGAACAAATGGTGTGTTCATAAAATCCTGTTCGGTCCTGTGCTCACGATGTGGTGACTACGGTACTGTTCAGGTTCAGACATTTCTTAATTGCTGCAGCTGATGACGTCCGACGAGTTGCAGGTACAGAGTCGAGTGTCTCACCTCTGCCTGAGTCACTGACCTCGTCTTACCTCTCCAAGACCACGCTGCCAAAGAGACGGCTTCCACGGCAGAGGCAAACAAGTCACAGAAATCTGTTACAACATCACCTACTTATGCTCCTCTGAAGTCCACGTCAAACTCATGCGCTTGCATTTTTTCGTGTGCACATCGCATGGGGGTGGTATGTTCTCCGTGAGGTGTGGAGACGAGAGGACCGGAGGCTGGAGAAAAATGAGCAAATCAGCTGCCATATTTAGACAATAGGTAGACCTTTCCTCACTATCGAGTCTGGGCGTTCACATTCCTGCTGCAACCAAAGCAGATGAAAATATCTGACGCTTTGGCCAAGACAAACGAGTGCATCACAGGATGGAGGGGGGAGAAAGGTTCTGCAACTGGAACAAAAGATGGAAAAAACTAGAAAAGCTTGTAATCTTACATTCATGACAGATACCTGACGATATATGGCTAAAAATAAGCTCGGGATGTGTGCAACAGGGGGGATTTTTGCAATACTGAACATTCCTATTAATGAAAGGGATGATTGATACTCGGGTACGAGAACGACCTGACTCTCATTATCCGGCCTTTACTGGATCTGGATCAGTTTTCTCAACACAATAAGATAGAGGAGGAGAGGGAGGAGGAGGTGGTGGTGGTGGAGGAGTGTGTTAGTGAAGTGTAAGAGAATGTGACCGTGCCGGACAGCTGACAGGAGGCCATGCGTGCCTCACGCCGCGAGTGTATGGACGTGTTCGAGACAGCATGTGTCATGTGAGCGTGTGTCCCCTCGGCCTCGCATGGCTGCTCTTAGATCTCGGCGGATTAGAAGTTCACTCACACACACACACACACACACACAGTGCCCCACCTTCATCTCCCTCCTCTCTACAACAGCTGAGAACACACACCGGCCCCACGACGGCCCTCGTCTTGGCTTAGCACGTCTGATGCCACGTGGCACCTGCTTATGCGCCCTTGTTTCCACACATCTTGCAAACACGCCAACACTCCCCCACACACACGCACACATACACACGCACACAGATGGACTTACAAACACAGGCATGCCCGCTCCAAGGCTGTGTCATCAATGAACAAGCACACTAACTGCCTTTGGACAAAGATGACTGGAGTCTTCGGAGGTGAATCAGGATTAGAGCCCTCAACACTAAATCCTACAGCGCTCGCACGCGACACTTGAGGGCTATTTCAACACACTTTTTAAAAAAAACACACACGCTTGCATAAATTGAGAGTTTGAGAGCTCATTTTGGGCTTCACGCAGCTGATGCTAAAGACATTAAATCAGGCAGCAGTTATTTGACTTTTCAAATGTCTTAAATTTATAATTGAGAATGGAACTTGTGGGTTTAGAGCCTGGCAGTTCAATTTGGCTTCAACAGCCTCACCACCATCACAATTTTGGCTCTTGAGGACGATTTTAAATACGTTTGGAAAGCCTCGCCACATCCTCACAAACTGGAAAATCTGCGGGTAATCAGTCTTTTTTTTTTCTTTGCATGGAATTACTGTATGTGACGCATTGAAGGAAAGGCTGCAGATTGCAGATCTGACTCAGGGCGATACGAGGGGCATCCATCACACGAGCTTCAAAATCTGCTCGGTAATGATCTCCACATCCGATCTGTGTGCAACCTCACTGCACTCCCATCCTCCACGTCCTCCTCCTCCTCCGGTACAGCTTGTCCTGCCAGAGCACACCTAGCACTTATGTAATCGCATGCATCACCGTGTGCACGTGTGTGTTTCTTCAGAGAGATACCAGGCCTCCAACTGTTTTGTTGCACAAAGCTCAATAGAAGTTGGTGAAATCTGGATCTCACATCAAATCTCAACAACTTAAAGATTTAGTTTAGATCTGTATCAACTCGTTCATTGGCTATGAACTCTGAAGGTTTGGTGGTGGACGAACAACACAAAATATGAGATACTCATTACATGGTTTGGGATACTCGACTTACAGAAATGTTGCTGATGAGCTTAAAATATTGACACGATCGGATTCTCCTGATATTGACGTGACGCAGTCAGTGAGCCATCAATCTGTTTGTTTAATCGACCTACACTCAGTTCACTCACGGTCGGCGATACAAACTTTTGATTCTCGTCCACTGCGTGTTAAATTATCCTGAATGGTTCCCGTAGAAAAGCTCACAAAGGTGAGACCGAGCGGCAACCTCCGTGACTGTGAAGTGAAGTCAGCGCTGAAGTGCCAAAAACTGCAGTTCCTCAAACGTCCACTAGAGCCTGGCTGCAGAAGTGAGTCAGTCTCCATAAGTCCTCATGTTCAAATGTCCAACTTCACAGCAGAAATAAACATGTTTACAGCCTGGTACAAAAATATAGATAGATCTAAATCTAAAGATATTTAGATTAGAGGGAGGTGGAAGAAGCAGCAGCGCCGCATATTTTTGGCTTCAAAACGGCATTCGGAAACCTACGGGTGATGCCACTTGTGCTCTGTCCATTGTTTCTTCACTTTTACAAGAGAAAAAGAGACTTTAAAGATGAAGACTAAGAGACTGGTTTGGCAAATGTACATCTGGTTAACCGTCCCACCTCCTTTAAAAAGTAGCACTCTTAGCTTCTTTTTAAAAAATTTTTTTATGGGAACCATCCCACGCGGTGGATGAGAAAGTCTTAAGAGGCTAGGATGAGAGCAGATGTTAGCTTTCATGTTAGCCACTGTGGTACTGGCTTTAATTAGATACAGATGATTGGTGATATTTGTCATCAGTGAAAGCTCACGCTAAAAATGAGACATGTACTCAGAGAGAGAGAGAGAGAGAGAGAGAGGGGAGGAAGAGCTGTGTCAGCATGGGAGCTCAACAAATCTGGGTTTTTTATTTTCCCGACTGACGGCTGGTATGAAAATGGAATCAAGCCAGTAAAACCAACTTGATGAATTAATGTCAACACGAGACAATAACTAGCCAACCAGATGTATAACAATACAAAAGGTGAGAATAAACAAGTGGAGCTGTCAAAGAGAGGAAATATGTTCGGGCCTGGGCTTTTAATAAAGCTTTTATTGTGCTGTGTTTACTGTTGGAGTGTATGCATGGGTGTGTGTGAGTGTGTTGGGGTTGGGTGTAGGGTTAATGTGCAACGTGTAAATGTACTATAAAAACATAAAAATATTTTAAAAACTGACTTTTTACTGGTATATTGTGAAAACACAAGTTCCCACACACACACAGCTGGTTCCCACACCCATAGAGCAAACTCAATTCCCGGTCACTGTTCCAAGGCAGCCATCATGAACCTCACACACACACACACGCACGCACGCACGCACACACGCACACACAGAAAACATGAACCTGAATCAATACAAATGCTTCATATAGGGGGACAATGGAGAAGACTGTTTGGTTTGCTTGTTTGAGCCAACCGCCTGTCCGATGTTGAAAGGCCTCGCTGCACTTCAGTCTTTGTTGAGACTGCCGGTGACATCCAGGTACTCTGTGTTTAATTACACGGGCCAACTTTAATGCTTGCCATCACTCCACTCCCACAGAAAAAGGCTGCTTTAAGGTCCTGTCCTAACATGAAAGTCATCACTGATTTGGCAACCGGAGATTCTCCTCAGCGGTGAGTTATGTTAGCATTAACGCCGCTCGCTAACAGTCATCAGTCATGGGGAAGGGTGGGATGAAGGAGTCGGCTCACGGTAGCTTCAAAACAATTTTTTTTTTCTGTCTTTTAAAAATCCACCGTCGACACTGTCGTTTCTCACACCGAAAAGCTCGAGTGCATCCCAAGAAACACACCCACGCACGCATGCACGCACACAAACAAATGGTTAGCACTCAGACGAGGCGCAGTCATGCTCGGTCTTGTTCAAATAATAATGACTGCAGTGAAGTCAGTCGAACATCCAGACAGACTTTGGTCTCACACACTCTCTGCAACGTCGAGCTAATCAAGAGATAACCCTGAAAGTCAGACGCGAGGACGCATCATCGGTGGGTCATAGTCTAAGACCGAGAGAGAGACAACCACTGTCTCATCTTTACCGGCAGATACGCTGATGTGCTGACCTCTGACCTGTCCATGCTTCAGTGCAGTGCAGAGTACAGAGACTACACAAACACCAAGTCTAATGCAAATAAAGCGGAGTATTTCTGCACGCAACTGCACGCTCATTTTACCGCAATACACTGATTTTGTGATGCTACATAAGCTCTAATTGAATTTGTTCTGAATGTTTGAACTCTTGAGCAGCGGTGACAAATCATATGTCACAATATTAACCTTAATATCCATAGTATAACAGTGAGTATGAAGATGACTGGCGGTGCAGCATGCATATTAGTAGCATACTGCCTCATTATTAGTCATTATGAAGCACTTATTAATGCCTTACTCTGCACGACACAACTAAGACTTGTCCCTCAACAACCTCTGTGAGTTACTGCTTACTGGAAGTAATAACGAGGAAGTAAAGGAGTTGTTGTGCATGAATTATGATCTTAATGTGTTTTGGTTGGTATGTGAATAGGCGTTCTCCCTTAAGAACACTTACTATAATATAAATATGGAGTGAATAGTGTCTAAAGAACTCTAAATGAAGTCTTTCTCAGAATATAAAGTCAGGTCATGTTCACAACTAATTCATTAGCTCTTTGACAACCTGCACGGGTTCCCTCTAGCACACAACTACTGCAATGGACATCCCTGATGGAGGTCTAATAGCTCTAGTAGATGATCCAGTGGAATAATTAACCTAAAAAATGTTAGTTTGTATCTAATATAACGGCAGTTTAAGATGTCGCAATATTCTGTCAGAATCCGCTTACATATTTGAGCCCGACGTCATTATCCTCAAATAGTGACATCATTTTCTAAACTTAACTCCACACTTATCTGACCTATCATATGCTGGCAGGAACGTTCTCTCCAGCCACTCTTAGACATTAGTTCATTAGTGCGACTAACAACACGATATCTGCTGCTGCATGAAGAATGACTGATAAGTAAAAGTTTAATGAGCTGAACGTGCTTTTCATCAACACAGAGGCAGGTACATTGGACTTTTTTTTTACTAGCAGATTTTCTTTGTCGTGATGGGAGCAGAGGAGCGCACGGCCCCATCAGGCCTCCCCCGCGTAGGCCGGAGAGAGGGCCTACTTTCCTAAACATTACACAGAGTTGCCATTAGCCGCGGCCCAGTAGGTGGGATTGAAAGCAGCGGGCTGGTGCGGCTGCGGGAGATCAAAGCCAGAGCCTGGGCAGGCCTGGCCCGGCCCAAGTCTGATTTATTTTTCAATAAATAAAGCGATGCATCTGTTGAGGAGTGGCATGGGAGAGAGCCACTGCCGTTCGCCCGCTTTCTTCTGCCGCCATCTGTCCTCTGGCTGGACGAGGAGGTGGAGGAGGAGAGCCAGGTCTTTTTTTGTTTTTTTTTACAGCGGCTGTTATGCAACAAGTCTGTCTGTCTGCATGTCTGTTCCCTATTAACCACCAACTCTCCCTTGTGCTGGTACCGTACAGTCCTGACGCCTCGTACACATATGGATGTACTCAAACAGAGGCACTTGTTGTGTTTCTTCCTCTCAGGAGAGAGGCAGAGAGAGAGAGAGAGAGAGTGTGTGTGTTACCCAAACACATGTTGAGTATGTTCATCAAAGGCCCCGCGGTGGTAAATTCCAGCAAGCATTCATCCTCTAACAGACATCAAATGTAGGACGAGTGTTTAACGGGGGATGAAGTCATTCAGAGCTAATAACTTGTAGTGAAAATGAAACATTGAAAGCAGGTGTGTGTGTAATGATCTCCATAAGTCATACTGTACATCTAAACACATGTAACTGATACTTTTAAAGGGTCGTTTCTGATTATTACAGCTTACTTTAACTCTAATTGCTCAGACTTGGGAATGCAGTGTTGTCACTTCAACTCCAACAGTTGACTCTTCGCTAAGCCCTCGTGGCCTCCCCGTAGTTAATGTTGCTATGCTTGCACATATGTAATTTACAATGATAACAGTGACAGATTCAAAATGAGTAGTAATCTTTTGATTTCTCAGAATGGTAAACTAAAGGAGCCTTCTTATTTCGAAACAAACACCAATTTTCTAAGCTGTGACGAGCAGGTTTTTAAAAGCTGCAGCTAGCTCCTTAATGCTAACTCAAGAGAGTTGGCTAGTTAGTCATTTCCAGCTAATCTGTGTTAAAATGAAAATCTGAATACAAACTTCAAGGCTACATAAAAAGGCTGAGACTAAAGTTACAAGTCCCAGGCAGAAAGTCAACATCCACACCAGCTAATCATACAAGCCACAATAAATATAAAGCAACATTGTGTTTATGTTGGACTGCAGAGCATTTGACGGTTATCTTGGATAACAAGTTTGGATGAAGTTGCCCCAAACCAAATAAAGAGCAACGCTTATAGCCTTAACTGTATAACAGTGTCCGTTCTCCCACAAAGTTGATGTGCAGGTTCTAACAGGGCTTCTTTTTTTTTTTCTGTTGGGTTGCAAAGACCAAAAAAAGACTTTAAGCTACAAACTCTTCACCTAACAAGTATCACCACTTCAACAAATCCAAATCTAGACCAGTCCATCATGCCTATTTACAGTTACAGCCAATTAGCGAGCAGTTTTAGTCAGTTTATCTAAATCGCTTCCGTTGGGAATCAAACTGAAAGTGAATGCAGCTGCGATGGTGGCAAGTAATCCATCAGAACCACACTGAGCATTTGCACTTGAACCACCAAAAGTACGCTAGGTCAAAGTGTGTAAACTGTAAGGAATGCTTCCAACAGTTTGGTTTTGTTGTTTGTCAGGCTTATTTACAGCAAATAATTTGGTGTATACAACGACAGGATTACCAACAGCCAATAAAGCTGAGCCCTGAACTGGAATAACCCCAGAGAAACATCACATCCAGTATGTCGTGGTCAGTTTGTGTCTCATTTGCTTGTTTGGTAGAATTTTGGACATCCGATTAAAAACTATGTATCTGTACACAGCATTTCATCATGTCAGCCTCCTCTGCACAGTGACACATGATGGACGAGGGAGGTTCTTTCCCAGATTACACACTATGGACATTCAGGAGGAATGCACACGGTTACATCACATGTATACTGCAGCACAGCAACTGAAGTTAATAATCCCAAAATACATTGACGGACATATGCTGTTCTCATTTGATAATATGCAAATTACAGGTGTGTTAACTACCAATTATTCATTAACTTTCCAGTGAATGACATCTCCATGATATTTAATCCCCTGGTATTATCACACACAGACACACACACACACACACACACACACACACACACACACACACACACACACACAGAGCAGAGTGCTATGCAAATAATCTAAAGATGAAATCAGACACTGCCCAAAGGTCCATCTGACAGCATGCAGGCACTCTGGGTTTACCACAGAAAGTAACTAATTCAGGAACAAACATGTTCACAGGAAATACTGTAACACCTTTTAGTGTGTGTGTGTGTGTGTGTGTGTGTGTGAGAGAGAAGCAGACTTAGCATTCCAGGCACAGGTATGTTTCAACATGCAGCAAGGTTTTCCAGAGAAAAATATTACCGCCTCATCCTCCACAACTCTTTTCTCCCATTGGATAACGTTCTGTAAACTGAGGCAGTTGCTGGCAACAGGAAGTTATTTTTAAGTTTCTTTACAGCATCAGGAGCAAAAGCTAAACAGTTTTTCATCTTTCTCTAATTGTTTTCAGATCTACTTCAGCTGAAATGTATTTGACCCTAAGCCCAGCAGCACAGTCAAATGTTTACATGACACCCCAATGACACATGCCACTGTCACAATGTCGTCACTGAGGGGGAAAACAACGCGCTTGAGCGAGCCTCTCGAGGAGGAGAGACACCACTAAATCCTCTTATGAGAGAAGAACTAAACAAGCCCCACACCATTCAGCTCAGGGTGATCAATACATGAGTACATACAGAAAAAGCACCACTCACCAGCAGCTGGTCTGTCTCTGCTCTAACAAAGTCAAGTGTACTGTCTGCTGTCTCAGGCAATGTTGGCCGGACTATGACGCAACCAGCCTTCCTATCCATAGCTTCAGGGCAGGAGAAGAGAGAGAGAGAGAGAGAGAAGAGAGAGAAGAGAGGAGAGAGAGAGAGAGAAAGAGAGAGAGAGGAGGAGAGAGAGAGAGAGAGAGAGAGAGAGAGAGAGAGAGAGAGAGAGAGGAGAGAGAGAGAGAGAAGGAGAGAGGGGAGAGGGGGGGGAGGGAGAGGGAGAGGGAGAGGGAGAGGGAGAGGGAGAGAGAGAGAGGAGAGAGTGAACAAGACCAAAAAAGGAGGAAGTGAGGAGGGGGGAGGAAAAAAAGAACAGGGTATTCCATGTTAAATTAGAAGTGTGATTTGGACATGAGCTGCTCCAGAATATGACATGGAAATTGATTATTTGGAAAGCGCTTCCAATTTTTCTTTAAAAGAAAATGGAAAGGAGCCTGCCACCAGCCGGGCTCGTGGTGCCAGGGGGTACACTGGTCTGTTGATATAAGAAGCAGATGTGAAATCTGCAGACATAGGAAGGTAGAAAAAAAAGTGCTGGTGCTGAATGTGAGCTACCTTCATTGCTTCACACAGACAGCAAATAAAAACAAAACAAAACAAAACAAAACAGGTAAAACCAGCCGATGAACATCTCTCCTAATATAAGGCCAAATCTTTCATTTAGAGCTGCGACGATTTAAGATCGACGCTTGACAGAAGAATTTGTTGTTTTTCCTCTTCTGACATCACAATCACCTCAATATCTTTGTGTTTAGAAGTCACTTTAAAAGATATTTAAAAGCTAATCATTAATATAGAAATAATCATCAGATTAAGTCATGATGAACACATGTTGCAGCTCTTTTTTTTTTTTACAGAGAATGACTAGCACATGCTAATAAAGAGTGTTTCTAGTTAAAAAACACTGACACACATCATAGATTTGTTAATAAAAATGAGTCTAATCCAAGAGAAAGCTTGGTCTTCACGTTATATTTACCCACCATAGAAAAACTCCTCTTCCCAGAAAAGGAAACTCTGTTTTGAGTTTCACTGGAAGAACTGATCAATATCTCCCAAGGTCCAATAGACAGCAGGTGGTGAAAGATTAAGTCCCAAATCGATTGTCGCTCTGTAGTCCCTCAGATGAGTGTGTGTGAGTGAATGTGTGTTAAAAATAATCCTGGCCGTCACTGTGTAAAAAAATAAAAGTTAAATGGACAAACCTTGGTGGGATTGTGACAGAGCCGAGAGGTTTGCTCTGTTTACTACAGCAGTCAGTACTACAGCAGGAAGACGCACAGATGCACACAAACACATGATCCACCCCGCCTCCCCTTTGCAATCACACCCCCACATGCTCACACACATCCTGGCTGACTCACGTAAACTCCCACTGAAACTGATCTCTCTTCTCTTCTCTGCTGAGAAATAGCAAACTTTTCCGTCTAACAGATCGTTCTGTGATCCGTCACTTTTTTTTTTTTCGGGCTTATTTGTGTCGTGTGTGACGTAACTCTGCTGCCCGATTTAGCACTTTGTTTGAACTTTGACCCTTGAGGTGAACGGAGGTCAAATGAGGGAGTTCTGACCTAGAGGGACGAGTGGGAAGTAAATCTGTTCAAACAGAAGACCACAGACAAAACTTCCTTTTCTTGTTGCTCTTCTTCCTTTTTCATTCTTATAATCAGATGAAGGGTAATAAATAACGATAGAATATTCCACTCTGTGAGAAAGATTCAACGATTTGTCTGCTGACTGAATATTTATCTGCAGCATTAAACAAAAGTAAAAAGAGAAGTCTGAGTCTTTTTTTAAAAAGGGGAAATCCACTCGTATATTTGTCATAGTGCTCCTCAAATGAGCAATCAGCTTTGTGATGTCGTCTGCGGCTCTTTTTGTCACGTACAAGAAAAACAGCCCTGATAATATCTGACACTTGGCCCTCAGGGCAACAATCAATCTATTAATGACTGAAAGATGATTAATCAGCAACTATTCTGATAAAGCGCCGACAAATATCTGCTGGCACCAGACCTTCAAATATGAAGATAAATTGTTCATTTCTTCTGGCCAACAGTCAAAAAAACACTTCTGTAACAATTGTGAAAATAACTTCTTAAGACTTTACTCTGGGCTCTGAGAAGTTCTAATAATAATAATGATGATAATACAATAATTGATGTAGGTAGGTATGGTGTTGTAGGTCTACCTGTGTTACAAACTGGGGGTATGGCACTTAACTGAAGGGGCTGTTTTCTAAGAGACACTATCCAGTTGAATTATGGGAACTGTAGGATTGTGTGTTTTTAAAGCTTGGGACTAAATATCGAGTATTGGAGTAAGCTGACCATTCTCTGGTAATTTATAACTTTGTGGCTGGGAAATTAAGCCAATGCAGAAGTGCCAATTAATGATTAATGACAATTAAAATTGTAATTCCTCAAACGTCCACTTGAGGCTGGCTCCAGAAGTGAGTCAGTCTCCATAAGTCCTCATGTTCAAATGTCCAACTTCACAGCAGAAATAAACATGTTTACAGCCTGGTACAAAAAACAGTTTTGGTCTCTATAGATAATTTCCTTGTTCATGGCAACTGTACTGAGGGTGAATTGATATACAACTCACCTGTTCACATTATATTAAGGCTTAAAGTTATGCAGGATTAACAGTGTGGCCGCTTTGATTGACAAGTAGGTGTCGTTACAAATGGCTCATTAGAGCACTGAGGCATCATTCAACCCATCTCAGGTCAACTGATGATCCACGCCAGTAGAAGTGACACTATCCAGTTGAAATATGGGAAACGTAGGAAGCAGTGTTTTTAAAGCCAGGGACTAAAAGTCCAAACTCTTTTAGATGCAATACTCACTGGAATAAGCAAGTATATATTTGTAAAGTGACTAAGTGAATATTTTGTGGCCAGATAAAACAAGGCATATACTGACATGAGTCTGGTCTCTGGGTATCAAGAAAAGAACCCTCACATGGATCAGTAATGAAAATAATTGTGTGTGAGCGTAGTGCTGTGTGGGTGTGTGGCGTAAGAGTTAAGTGTGATTTATAGCCTTATGTCCTGTTCCAGTCTGTTGTGTGCTGACCGCAAACACTCAGCCCACTACTCTCTGTTCTTTTGTCATTCAGGTTAATCCGAGATGAAGCTCGTTTAAAGCCCCTGCAATTAGCTAGCTCACAAAAACAATCCAAACACCCCCCCAGCCTGAGGCTGGAGGGGGCCACATGTTTGGAGTATGGAGGAGGGGAGGGGAGGTGAACGGACTGAGGCTCTTCTTGTCCCGTGTCTTCAAAACAAGGCGACCTGTTGAATCCATGTCCCCCCTCCCCTGCTGTCAGCTTTAATTAGGGGAGGTTATATTTAAAAGAATGGACAGCAGCGATGCAATTACCCTGAAGGATTAGACCCCTGACTGGCAGTGCCATTGTTGTAGGCAAAGATGAAGAGGAGTGGGGGCTGAACACGGACCATGCCTGACCTTGGCATTAACCCCTGATTAACTATAAGCTCCGAATTCTTCTGGTGCGGTTTAAAAAACAAAGGGGAAACGCGAGCGTGAAGATGACGAGGATGAGCGAGCCGGTGTGAGAAAGAGAGAAAGGATTAGAGCTGAATATTTCCCCCGTGATGCTGCCTGGAAGTTCCACGGTTTCGTGGCTGGCTCGAGTTAAAGAGTGATTTAGAGAGCAAGTGCTTCCACAGCCATAATAACATGTTCTGAATTGGAGACTTTTCAAAGCTTATTATCGCCTCTCTAACTAAGCTGCGCAGACTGCCATTCTCACAGCGTTTCATTAAAGAGCGGTTGTTTACATTCTCAAAACACTCGGAGCAAACCAACAATTAGTTGGGTTTGCCATGAGGAGACTCTTCGCATGCAAGGGATTTAAACAGAGGGGGGTTGTTTTCTCAATCCATCTCCTCGCTGGGGGCCCGTCTCTTAAGTCTTTGAACCCCAGCTATATTGGTCGGCCCATACAAGGTTGTTTCCATTGGAGCATCAGTCAGGTACCCCTCTTCCTGTTATTCCCCTGTCTGCCCATGATGCTGCTTCCTGACCGGGATGCTCCTGTGGGGTTGAACTGGCGTCACCGGCGTTTACTTATGTTTGTACGTCCCAGACGCCTGTCAAACTGATTTTCTTTCCACTGACCGTGACCAACAGGATTCCCCCCTTTTCCACATTTCAGTGGTGTTGCATCATTATTTTAAGTCAGTATTTGATCGAGAAGCTCAGCAGGGCATCTTACAACAAAGTAAGGTTGAAGTAGGAAGTTGTGCTTTTATATTCAGAACTCATGAGTACACTTCAAAGCCAGAGTACATAACTTCTGCTGAACAAAAGTCAGCCCATGGGCACAAGTTAACACAAATAAGAGGATGATGTCACTTTGAATTTCCCTATGTCAGTGGCATTAAAGCTGCTATAATCAATATTTCTTAATAAGCCATGGATGAAAGGATGAGGATGAAGTGATGAATTATAACCCAACTTTGCAGTTTAGCCCCTTTCAGCTAACTATTTTGGTTTTGAAGCCCAGCTGGCTTCAGCAAAACCCTCATAAGCCCACTGGAGGCTGCCTACCCAACACCAAACAGCAAAGCTAGCCACCAACTGGTGAACATAGTGGGGCATTTAGCAGCTAAAGAGGCAGATATTCCCCTTAAGAGTTGGTGGAGACCAAAAACAGGGCTAAAAAGGACACAAACACAACTCCAAATGAATAATAATGTTGCTTCATGTCTGTTTCCTCTTGTGCAACAGTTTCCTAACACGTATAACAGCTTAACATAAAGTGGTAATGCGTCAGTCTTGTGTTTACAACTTGTTGCACACATATTAAGACTACCTGACTCACTTACTGCGTTACGTCTGTGATAAAACTACTGAAATGTGAATTTGTGGCATGCTAAATGTAATGTAACAACCACCCAACAGCAACAACAACTCAACAGTAGCAAAATGAAGAAGAGTCCCGGCTCACTGTTCATTCTAGGGATGCCCAGATTGATCAATTATTGGATTATTATTGGCCCAAAATATGCAATAAACATATTTTCCAAGTTAATAACAAAACTTTTGTTGGAATCATCTGTGTTCATAGAGTCATCTCTTAATTCTAACCCTGCTGTGACGTAAAATGAGTCACTGTCTCACAGTCATCAGCTTCTGTTTATGGATTATCGCATCCCATAGGGCTGGAAAAGTACAGCTGGGTGGAAGGCGCCGCTCTGCGATTGGTTCAAAGCTGATGAAGTCCTTGTGTGTCTGTACAGGAGGGGAGCTGCCAGCCTGTTGTAGCCTGCTAAGGTGGCTGCGATCCAGTCTTACTCCACTGGACAGAAATGTAAGCATGATGCGTTGCGCTACATGCGCTTATAATAAGAAAACGTTATCATCAGCTGATGTGTACAGTGGGACGAGGCCAGCTGGCGCTCAACATGAACGCTTATCCTTAAGCAAAAGTGATAATCAATCCACTCTTTCCCATGCAGTGACAGCATTTACATGTTGTCTCAGGAAGACACAGTCATGAAGCTCTGTCAAAAATATGAGGTAAATAAACTATTCAAACCTGCTGTAGACTGGTCAACTACAAGACAAACTGGACGATTAACAGTGTTAAAATGTGAGACAGTGCCCGGCAGTCTGATGCAGAGTGCTTTTGATACCACCTAATGAAACACTCTAAGGTTTACATATGAGCTGCTTGAGGCATCCTTTCCTGGGTGTGTTTGTAATGATTTTTGGATTCGTTTCAGCCTGACTGCATAGTTTAGAGCTTTAAGTAAAGCCTGGTATGCTGTATGGTCCCTCAGCCAACTGGACCACAACATGCTGGACCTACAGGTGGCAATGCTGGTACGTCGGTTGGTTGGTCCACCATTTTGGTCCAGAAAAATATCTCAATAGCTAACTGCATTAATTGCTATAGATTTTTGAAAATTCATGGTCCCCAGATGATGTGTGTAACCTGACCTTAACTACAGAGGCATGAGTGACTTGTGGCTTTCAGCAACTATTAAATGAAAATGAAATAGAAATGTTCAGTCCGGCAACATTTCAATTTGGAAGACCTGAGCAAGGTCCCCAAACCCCCCTAACTTCTCCCAGGGTACCACTCGGTGTGACTGCCATCACTCCACCATCCCACGCTCTGTGTGTGTGTGTGGTTGTATTTCAGATAAAAACTTGAGTGAAAAAAATGATTTCCCCTTTCTTTGAGGGATCAGTAAAACATATTTTCTCATCTAAACTAAATTTACTCATTATGATAATTCTGCTTCTCCTGCAAATAAACAAAAACCTACCACTTTCTACAGATGTTGCAATATGTAATAAGAGATTAATTTGAGACAATTACAGTATGAAAAACTGTTATTAACACTGCAGAGCACTGCTAGTAATTAACCAAACTACAGCAGCGAGTCTCGCCAAACCTAAGGAACAGTATCCACAGGCCGAAAAGCACCGAGTCTACAGTCTGACTCTGGTACATGAACAAACCTTAGCATGAAACTACCTTTGTTCAAGTGAGCGGTTCAAGAATGTAGTGCTTTCATAATTTTATCTTACAGCTACTTCCTTCACAGAAGATACTGAAACCAGTCAGTCCAGCAGCAGACACGGTGTCTGCTGAGCTGCTGGGAACAAGTACTTCTGCTAATATGAGGCAGGGAATGAAATACTGGAAAAGAACATGCACACTCACCCTTCCCTTCATAAACAAATTAACACCAGAGTATCTCACTGGTCAGTTTCCTGTTGAAAAGTGATTAGGTAACTTTTCATCAGGTCCCTTGATGTCTAAACGGCTCCAGTGGAGTCAGAGAACTGCAAATCATTTCCATTATGGGGCTTGGATTACTTCATAAAGGAAACTTTCCAGGAACTTTACAGTTATAGCTGAGGTCACATACCCCCCCCCCCCCCCAGAAAACCAATTTAAAGACTCTGTAGTCTGCAGTCAGTCATGAACAATACAAGCTGTGAGGAATACATGTGGGTAACAATCAGCCAAAGCTGATGTGCAAACTGTGTTTTCGGATTCTGAAATAAATCAATGGCGACAGCTTACTTTTCAAAACGATGGAAATATCTGCAAAGAGAGACGGGGGAAAGAAACTCATTGAGGGGAGCTGCAGTTTAGCCCAGCAGACTGAAGGATTGACTACAATCAGGCAGACAGTAGGATGTTGGTGTGACTGTATGACACCCAGACTTTAATCCATCTCTACCAGAAAATAGCACCTAATACCTCCACAAAGTGAGCATCCAGCCCAATGAGTGTTTACTTAACAGCTCCCTGTCAGTGTCGGTTAGGTGGCATTTTTTCAGCTAAGCAGGTCAGTTAAGCAGAAGGCAGTAGCGCCAGTCCGTGTAAGAAACTGACCTTCTAATTTAGCAACTTTTAGAAGGTTAAATGATTCAGCATCTAATAATGAGGCGATTGTGTGTGAGGTATATCGCAGGGGTGTGTCTGAACTTGTCTGACTAACATGATATTACTTCCCCTCAAACATCAGCAAAGGATTACTCATAATGTGAGGGAGAGAGACAGAGAGACACAGACAGACAGAGAGAGAGAGAGAGAGAGAGAGAGAGAGAGAGAGAGAGAGAGAGAGAGAGAGAGAGAGAGAGAGAGAGAGAGAGAGAGAGAGACAGAGACAGAGAGAGAGACAGAGACAGAGACAGAGAGAGAGACAGAGAGAGTGGAAGCAAACCAAAAACACAATAGGGGTGAGGAGTGAGTGAGGTGTGAGACACACCAAGCCAGATTTCCATCGAAATGCAGCACACGATCTCAGGAAGAAAAAAAACGTTTGCTGGAACGAGATGGTGTAAGTCAAAGGAGCATCAGTCAGCTCTCAAACAGCAGAAGACATGATGTGCATGTGTCATGTATTAATCTGCGAATGGTTCATGCAGGTGTTTTTGTTTTTTGTCAGTGACTCGGATGTCTGAGTGATAAACAACCACATGCTTCACGTACAACATGAGTCATTTCCATCATATTTACTTTTCATCAATAAGTCACCTATAACTCAAT
This sequence comes from Nibea albiflora, assembly GCA_014281875.1. Classification (NCBI taxonomy): domain Eukaryota; kingdom Metazoa; phylum Chordata; class Actinopteri; family Sciaenidae; genus Nibea; species Nibea albiflora. The sequence goes on from CM024793.1 coordinate 982,867, forward strand.
GTTCATCATCCCCTGGACTTCTGCTGTTTTGTTTTTTATTGCACAAGTTGAAAAGCTGCATAAGAAACCGAGCGGCAATGTCAACAATGTTAAGAACTGTAATTCCTTGACTGGCCACTTGAGGCTGGCTCCAGAAGTGAGTCAGTCTCCATAAGTCCCCATGTTAAAAATGTCCAACTTCACAGCAAAAATAAACAGTTTACAGCCTGGTACAAAAAACAGTTTTGGTCTCTATAGCTAATTTCCCCGTTTATGACAACTGTACTGAGGGTGAATTTATATACAACTCACCTGTTCAAATTATATTAAGGCTTAAGGATGTGCAGAATAAACAGCGAAGGTGCTTTAATTGACAGGTAGGTGCTGTTACAGATGGCTTATTTGAGCAACCAGGCGTCATTCAGGCCGCCCTATGTCCGCCAATGATCCACATCTTTGCCGATGTTTAGATTGGAAATGGTGCTTCAGAAACCTACAGGTGACATCACTCATGCTCTGTCCTTTCTCTGTACATCATTGTGTTTATACGTCATTGTTTAGGACAGGTGGAGGGAGTGCCCCTGCAGAGAAAATGAGTGGGAGCCCAAAACTCGAAGCCAGCTGAGTGAAACTTTTCTTCATCCTTTCGGTCTCTGTCAAACTCAGACTCTCTCCACGTTTATCCCCGTGCCTCCAGCTGTTTGGGCTGGGAGGGGCCCGTTGCCAGGGCGACCCACACCTTACGGAGTTGTCTGGTCTGGTCCTGTCTTGTCAAAGCTGAAGGAGGGAGGGGAGCAGAGATCGAAGCAAAGATGAGGGAGTAGGGGGAGCCAAATGATCAGGGATAATAAGCCCTTCCATGTGGGAGTTTAGATCCAGGGAGCAAGCTCAGACTAGCATTGAACGCTAACCAGCATGATCTGAAATGGAAATCCTACCAACCCGATCAAGAACTAGCTCTGGATTGAACGTCATCATCCAGTTGGACACCTGCAGGCTGACTTTAAATCCCACCGGCTTGTAGAAACCCACAGCAAAGTATCCAAATACACCCAGCAAGCCCCGTTGGAGACATGTGTTGGGGGGCCTTCTTGTAGAGTGCCATTGTGTAATGTGGTGACAGCACTGAGCTACGACAGTACAAGTACAGAGGGCTGACACCTGGTGAGATTTCCGTAAATTATGGTGCAGGTGAACTCATTCAGTTCCAAGCCAGTCATGCTGAGACTGGAAGAGACGCAGCCCCGTCGGGAGCTGATATATGGCAGTGGGAGACCAAAGGCAGGCCTGTCTGGGAATAAAATGGTTTAAATCCAGCACAGGACTGACCTAACATTCTCTGTCTGTGTTTGTGTCTGCTCTGTGTCCTATTGCCAAGCCGCCGGCATATCAAAGAGCCTATTCGTAGTACTTTAAAAATCTCTTAAAATGAAATATAAAAGTTTGATGTTTTTTTTCATTTTCTGAGTGAAAAAAAACAAAAGATTCCGTCTTTGATGGGTCTAAATCTGTTTAGTGGGTGGAGCGGGGCTAAAAAGTCAAGGGATATATTTATGTTCCCATTCTTCCAAGAAATGTGCTTCTCACTTGTGAAGCAAATGCAGTGAGTGAGCTCTTGAGGAGGAGAAGCAACAGGCTGACTGAGCCCTGCAGGTCAGGCTTGTCGTGACATTGCCCCCTGCTGTTTAAAGCTTGTCACAGGCAACACATGTGCAACTCTTGAGCAACGGCCTAGAGATTGAGCTAAATGAGAACAGACTGTCAGAAACGATTACACTCAGTGATACGTCTTTTTTTTTTTTTTTTTTTTTTAATCGTGCGGGGGAAAGTCTCAGTGTTTTCATGTTTTATTGTAAAACTTTAGATCTAAGCAGATTTAATGTTCTGTTTTGATCCACAGATAAATACCCTCTAATGTTTAAGTGAGCGTTTGTTTGTAGTATAAGTACTTGTGTATTCTATAGATGCACTAAACTGAGCTGCTGACAGTTGAGTCTAAAGTCTGGACTTGTAAATAACTCTTTAAATCAGCGCGGTAAATTGTTTAAAGCTGCTACAATAAATATTTTTATATTTACAATGGAACACATAAATACTTCTATATGAAAGGGTTGCTTATAGTTACAAAGCCACAGAGAATCATCACCCTCAGCTCTTTGAAGCTTTGTACTGTCATTTCTTTTTGGGGGGCTTTTATGGCGTGCAGCTTTAATGTTTGGATTCACTCTCACAGCTCTCACCAGTGTTTAGTAGCTTGTGTTGCAGATATTTCACTCATGAGGTGGTGGAGACCAAACAAGGAGCAAAAAGGACAGTAAATATTGGACTTAATTAATCTTAACTAATCTTAATGCTGACGTTCGCCCACCAATGAGCTGGTCTCAACTTCATAAGGCGATAATATATCAATGTGTTTACACTGTATTAGTGTAGATTTTGCTTCTCACAGGTAGCAAAATCACTGAACAATGAATGATTACTGAGTCAAACAGCTTCGCAGCTTTGGACACACGTAAAGTTATAAAAATACAGTTTAAACTGCAAGTAGGTAAAGCCTTCATCTTTGCTTTTTCTGACTGTATCCACTGTCAACCTGACCTCCTCCTCCTCCTCCTTCCTGTCCGTCTATCCCCGTCCCCACAGGGCCACAAGTCTTCCCCTGTTCTCCTTACATAATAACATCAAACCTGACCCTGACCGAGCAGGACGTTCAGGTGGCGTCAGACACGCTTTGTGCGACAGCAGGTCATACAAGCACAAAAGCATATGCAGACAAAAGCAGAGTGGATAAACTCTCCTTCACAACTCTGCAAACACATCTTAAGAAGGAGGGAGCTTGTCATGTGAGAGGAGGGGAGATTCAATAATGTGAGGAGCAGGGAAAGATAGCTCAGGTTAAGCTCTTTGGCTCCCCCACTTTATTATTCTTGGTTGCCATGGAGAAAAACTATATATAACTGTCTCTGCTTTCTCCACGTGCTGACTGAGTTCATCGTCTTTTCTCTCTGTCATTTTCCCTTTCTACTGTTTCCACCGAGAGGACAGCGAGAGACAACATCTTGATTCAATGGGGGAAAATCTGTCTAATGCTCAGCTCCAGTGGCAGGACGGATCTGAGAGACCAAAGCAGCAGCAGCAGCGAGGCCGGCACACAGACCAGACACTCAGTCAGTTTCCCTTCGGTCTTTCTGGCCAGACTCCCATTTTGAGAAACCGGTGCCTTCAAAGGAATAATTCATTTCACAGTCTAGTGGTCAGAACACTCACGCCCACTTTTAACACCTAAAAGAAGAAAACGGGTTCGTCTGCTGCTGCTTCACCTTCACTGTGTCGTAATGCAGCACAAGAGAGACACAATGATCTCTGGGGACATCCGACAAGGACTTAGGGATTGCAACAGGAGCTATCAGATGTGAGCGCCATCATTTTAATCAGTTTAAGTGATGTTTAAAGCACTTTTTGAGGTCGCTCAGGGGTTTGTTGGCGTCTCCCGAAAACCATTGCAAATCACTGTTGAACAAAAAGCATTTTAAGGCTGAAGTCTGGTTAGTTTCAGGCACAACAAAGACTTGGTTGGAGTTAAGGAAAGCTCATGGTTTGGGTTGGAATAACTACTAGGTTAAGGACAGAAGATGTTTGTCATCATGGTGACAATAATAACCACTGGTGAAGGTTCAGGAACGGTTGTGGTCGTGGTTGAAGAAAGCCAACGTTGACTGTCGGTAGGAAACAGGAAACGAACAGCTGTGTCCCGTGGCAAAGTCTGCCGCCTTGTTAACCCGTTCCACCACGCTGACCTCGTCTCTGTGCACACACTGCGGCTTTATATTATCACACCATTTCCTCCTTTGACAGATAGGACATAAATCCTTTGGCCGGCTTTTGTCATTTGAACGTGTCATTTTGAGCATTCGCTGGGCGCCTGGTTCAAGTCCCACTGGGGACCAGTGTTACACGTCGTTCATGCTCATCTCTCCATTATCTACTGTCTAATAAATGCATAAAATTCCTTGCTAACACACACTTTATTTACTGTAATATGAGGTGTTTTGCTCTTGAAGTAACTGTAATAAATTGACATTTTGGGAAACACACTTTCTGGCAGAGTTGAGAAGAAGATCAAGAAGATCAAGAAGATGAGTAGACCGCTTTCATGTCTGTCTATTAAATGAAAGGCTACCACCGGTTAACTTAGCTTAGCATTAAAACTGGAGAGAGCTATCCTGGCTCTGTCCCAAAGTAAAACAACCCAACTGCCAACACCTCTTACGTTCATCTTGTTGATGTAAAGGTGAAAAGAGGCGCTGTTAAGGGGATACTGTTACTTCTTCTTAAAGCTAACCGGCTCCTGGCTGCAGCTTCATATTTACTGTACCGACACGGGAGCGTTATTGATGTTCACATCCAACTCAAGAAATCAAATATCCATCCCAAAACTCTTTTAAATGAAGAAAATGTGATTTCAAGGCACTTTACAGGCCATCAAGATGAACCGGCTGACTGTGAAATCAGTTCCCTGCTCAGACCTACTTTTCGTTGACCTGGCAGGATTAAGACTCTTACCTTAGAGGCCCTCCGGCGCTCAGGACACTCAGGGTGCTGGCACACCACCCAGTCCTCCTCCTGGACCGGCTTGTCGTCTGAAACAGAACACACACGAGTAAATCTTACGCCTCTCTCTTTCTCACGAAAACACCTAAAGCCACACGCAGCAAAGCCGGTTGGCTACAGGTCCATTAACACATCTTGCTTAGTATAAAGATGTAAAAACATATTGTAGACACGTAGTCCGAAGTCACCAGTCGTGTTTATACAAGGATGGAGTGAAAAAAAGAGAGGGAGAGGACGAGACTATCAAACACTCTCACACAGTAATAGAGGGCCGTGAAGCAGTGTCATAAAATGAAAAAAGAGAGCTCTAGTTAAGGAGATTTCTTGAAGGGAAAGGTAAACAGAGGGAAGAGGGTGGGGTGTGTTGCTGGGAGGAGATCAGAGGGAATTGAATCACAACCAAAGCGACAGGAAGAAAACGAGAGGAAACCCCTTTCTGCTTTCTGCTTGTAAGTAAGTGCACTCATCGTGGATAAGCTTGCCTGCACTCCACTTCACGGTAACAAATCACCATTGTCAAATAAACCTCGAAATTCTACTTGACTAGTCGGCAGATGATGCATTGGAGGTAACGATAAAAGGCAGTGTTTACGTCTTCATCTTCGACATGTACACACACGATAAAGATATCATAACAGAAACCCTGAGCGAAACAATATTTATCCGTGCTCCTAATGAGAAAAACAGAGAATGCATGTGCAGGAAGGGGGATGTAAGAGCGGGGAAGGGGAGCAGAGAGAGCGGGAGGTGGGTGGCAGGCGGTGGGGGGAGGAGGTCAGGACAGACGGCGAAGGTGCTTGTTCCAAAAAGTCTCCAGTTTCTGAGCATGACGGGACTTTGTATTAAAACCTTTCCAGCCAGATCAGATAACCTGTTTGTTGTAATGCCACCTCTACCTATTGGAGTCCAAGCCATATAATATCATTACTAAATTATCAGTAATGGAGACGGGCTGCTGCTACTAAATGAAGTCACCTGGCGGCGGAACTTTAAGGCCGACTTCAAACAATCATTTGTCGTCATGAAAGCAGACGGTGAAACAGCCGAGGCCCTTCTCTGCACGGAAACGAGTCACCTTGAGTCATCCACTTGGCTATAGCTACGCTCGCATGGTCGAGGTTGCTTGTGGGTGAAGAGGGAAAAACACTGTAATTGGTGCATACCGCAGAGCCCGTGGCTTCCCCGCTGGGAAAAGACGGGGTCAACCTGCCTGTGATGAATTTGCTCATTGGGAGTTAAAAACACAAACCAAGAGTCCACAGCCACGTTAGCAGCTCTGCGGGACTGTCACGGACACAGCGGTGCTTTGAACTGAACGCTCATGTAAACATGCTAACATGCTGATGTCTAGCAGGTTCAACATGTTAACCATCTTAGGTTAACCTTAGACATTTTTTTCTTCCAGATACCATTTCCGAACTGAACTTTGCATATCAGCCAATACCAAGTACCAATCCGATACCAACTCTGTATGATTGCTATCATTGTTGTATGGCCTGGCTCACGTTAAACAATGTTTAGAGAGTCAGTCTGCTGACATTTAGCTACCTCTGGCTAATGTTACACCATCGTACACCAACTTGTCTTTGTCGCTCCAGAACAGGAGCTGCCAGTGCCCAATGGCAGCACAGAAAACATGACTTGCCTAACTCTGCCTGTGATTGGTTAGTACTCGTTGTCCTCGTTGGTTTGGTTAGACCTTTTGCGAATACTAATCCTAATATCGGAGGCACCGTTATTGGTATTCGAAGAGCTAGTTAGAGTGCTAGCATGTTAACGTTTGACAATAAGCACTGAAACACAACTTTGGTTTGTAGTTTTTGACCTGCTGGTGGGCCAATAGGAACAGTCAAGGGATCACCAAAATCTTTAAGATTCATCCTCTGTGGACCATGAATACCTGTAACAAATTTCATGCCAATCCGTCTGATAGGTGTTGAGATCTTTCAGACTGGACTAAAGTAGTGGAGTGACTCACAAAGCCTCTCCAAAGTCACGCCACTAGCATAGCTAAAAAGCCCATTTGAACACCTTTCAACAATTCCACCGAGGCAGAGAGTATTTTGTCAAACTTCGGCCACCTTCCGGGAAAAGAGAGAAGAAGAAAAAAAAGTCAGTGCTGTGCTGGGAGCAGGCCGAGACGCGCTCTCAGCTCTGACTGTGGCCTCTGCCAAGCTGGCCTCAAGCTAATGGCTCCCTCAAGGTTTACAAGCAGCAGGCTGCAGAGGGAGGCCCCAACTTTTATGGAGTGTTTTCCAAAGAGGCAGAACTTTCTTCACCACAGCAAGACTTCACACTTGACTTAAGTTCATCAAGGGGAAAGAAACAAATAGATGCTAATGTTGCTCTGCATCTACTGCATAAATAAACAAGTGTTTGCTAAGGAGTTGTTGTATCTGTGGCGTGTTTCTGCTGCCCCCAAGTGGCCAAAAAAAAATCAGTAGTTTCAGGAAAGGAAGCACTAAACTCAGAGCTAAAGCTTAAATATGATCAGCCAGATTTTGTGACTGACTGTCACTTCTTATCCAAAATTCACTAATAATCATTAACAATCATTAACTTTGGACACAAAATATGGATGAACTTCACAGAACAGATGGAGTAACTGTAGATAAGAGTAAGGCTGGCTGCTGGCTTCGTAAAATAAAGTTTCTTTACAGTAATCGTGACAATGGGTCAACTTTTAGCTTGTCATGCAAAGAGGCAGTGAAGGCACCACAGATGACGTGACGTGTTACTCCTTCATTCGAACTCGATTTAAAAATCATTTAAAATCCAGTCTCCTGAGCAAATTAAACTCTTCATACTCCATCTCTTCACCACCTGACCATCCCATTGTCCACTAAAAATCACTGTATTATCTGCTGAAGATCCATCTTCTCTCCTACTTGCTCATATCTTGCTGACTCCCTCTTTCTCTCTCCCTCTCTCTCACCGATGAACTGGAATTCCTGAACTCAGCAGTGCTGATTAAGCCAAAAGCAAACACAAGCACACACTATACACGAACACACGTGACAGCAGACAATGAGCTTGCACACTAAAGAGACAGCGGAGCATCCAATCCACGCGGCTCTCTGCCTCAGGCGGTGTGTTGAACAAGCCAGCAAAGACCCATTAGGCACCCAGAAATAAGCCTCGGCAGCGGGGGCAAGATCGAGATGATGATGCAAACTTGAACACGCAAGATGTACTAAGGTTTCTAACTAGTCAGCATCAACGTCCTCATTTTATAATGCAACAATGAACACGATTTTAAAGTGGAGTCAGTGTTCGTGCATTTTCTTTTGCTGCAAGGGAAATAATCGATTCATCGCATAGTTGATCAGAATTATCAAGCAAAAAAATGAAATTTGTGGCCTTCAGACTTTCAAATGTGATTATTTGTGTTGTTTTATGTTATTATACATTGCATACTTTTAAAGTCTTGGACTGCTGGTCTGCATGGCTGGCGTGACAACTGAAAAATTTTGCTATTATTCTCATTTGCTATTATTCTCTGTCACGAATCACAACTGTAATATTTTATTGTAACATTTTCTATCATTAGGATGACATTTTGTGATGCACAGCATGGATCCAAGAGCTAAAGGAGGACTACTGCTACTTCTGTTGCATGGACATGGTTTAGATATGAAAAGTCTGCCTGAAATCGGTGCTTTGTAAATTACACCGCCGACCGGTACTCAGGACAGAGTGAAACACCATGAATCTCTCTTATCACCAACACAAGAATTATGTCAAACAGTACGGAGAGAGTCTACAGATGAGAGCCACAAATGTACCACAAAACAAATCCCAGACTCAGACACCGACCGCGAGGGAACCACAAAAATGGAAGAAGATAACAGCAAAGACTGACGTAAATATGCCTTTCTACGTGTTCGTTTTCTATAAACTATTCCATATAAAATGAGATTTTCAACTTAAATACTACACATAGCCAACAAAACAGTACAGTGGTACTCCATAAAAAGTATAAAACTATGTCAATTCATAGAATTCATTTGAATTTTTGAGCTTTCAGAAAAAGAAAAGACAAGCAATTTGAATATTTTGCCTCATGCTCTGGGAAATTAATGAGTAATTTATTGATTCAAATAACTAATCCATTTGTTGTAGCTCTCAAGCATACAGTGTCTACAGTGGGTACGTTTGTCATAGCTATGATAGAAAGAGCAGAAAAACATTGTTATACTGTATAAAATAGTGTCATTTACCCAGCAGCACATTTCCCATTTGCACCATCATGCCTACACAGACTTCCACACACCTAACAACTCTGACCTTTCAGATAACATCCAACTCACTCAGACAATAATTGAGTGTTGGCTAACTCTAGCCAGCTACAGTCATGACTTCATCTGACAAAATGGGCAGTTGCCAACACAAAAGGTCTGCTGTTGACTGAAGTCAAGTGACCGTTGTTTCAAATTTTACTAAGCGGTGTCACACACTGTCATATACTGGAAAGCCTGTCAGTTGTGACAACATTTCTAACCCTGCAATCTAATCACTGTATCACACCTTGTCATGATCGCTAGTCGCACTCTTTATCTTCTCTCGCACCACCGCCTCCCTCAGATCCTCATCAGATCCACCATGTTTACGCCGGGACAGGCCGAGCCTCAAACACGTTTAGCCGTGAGCCTCGCGCACGTTTTTATGAGGAATCTTAAGAATGCTTCTCTTGGCTTTCCACTTGGTGAGATCGCATCATGGCACATGAAGAGGGGGTGAGATTATTCTTTTGTTTGCTCAGGCTTCATCATGTGTTTTTGAGAGCCCCTCCACCCTGTGTGTAATGTGACAAGCACCTCCTCGCCAGGAGATGGTTATGAAAAGGACTCCTGAGAGACGAGACAGATGGTAGGCAGACGTGATGGCATACTGGCCGAGAAACCTGGCGAAGAGGTAGATATCATCACATGGAGGGTGAGCAGAGAGGACGAAAAGTGAGACCATACAAAACATAAATGTGGAATGAGCAAACAAGAAGGTAACGAAGCCCTGCATGAAAGAAAAGCAGGTAGGGATGACTAGTTAACAGAAGGACCGATCAATAGGCCTGAGCAAGAAGAGAGAAAAATTCAAAAGGAATAGTTAGTAGAGGGTTCTTGCTGAGACTTAGATGAGAAGGTTGATACCTCACCTGTATATGTATGGTTAATATGAAGATGGAGCCAGTAGGCAGTTAGCTTAGCTTAGCATAAAGACTATAAACAGAGGGATGCCAGCCTGGCTCTGTCCCGTGGTCAGAAAGTGTGTTTTAAGTGCGGTTATGTGCCAATAGAATATCTGCAACCAGCACAGACTCTTGGCTAAGAAATACTCTTTATGCTAAGCTAAGCTAACTTAGTCACCTGGCTGTAACCCCATATTGATTGGACAGATAGTGTGGTATCGACCTTCTCGTCTAAGACTTGGAAAGAAAGCAAAGGACAGATGATTTGTGTCAACAGCTTTTGTTCGGTCCCTCTCAACAAACTGGAGAAAGTCTTACTGACACAAAAACCTATTTATATCCAACACAAGGCTACATTTCAAACTTGGTGAGTACTGAAAAGGGCTCTATTCAGTGAAAAACAGCTCAAAGCTTTACTACCCAGACCCCTCAGTTTTCCTCTACAGGTGAATAAGTCTGAGCGAGCCGACGTTAAAATACAAGCAGGTTGCAGCTGTTTCTAATGCTGAGGGTTCAGTGGCAGCGGGGGCAAGACGCAGCCCTCCTGCTTAATGTTATTTTACCCCCATAGTGGTTAAATCACACACATGTGCATCACACACTCTCCCACCCACTCCTCCCTCCATCTTTCTCCGTCCTCCACCACATCTGAGCAAACTCGAGGTCCCCATGTATAAAACTGGAAGCCGCAGGACAACAAGTGTAAACTGTTCCAGAGAGGGGTGGAGGAGCAGTCAACAGTTTTTACAAGATGCAGGAAAACAAATAATAACTGATTTTATTCTGCTAACTCATATTGGCATCCTCTAATGACAATGAAAGTTGAAAGCTTTCTCAACAATCATTACCTTAAAGAGTATTAGTCAAAAACTCAATACCCTGTCACCATATTTAAGAAGGGTCATGAGGAGATTACTGCATAACTTGAATTTTTTAAGGCATTTATGTCCAAAAGTACAGTAATTGGTCAAGTACTAGGTGATTATTATATTATATAACAGTGTGTTGTTTCGTGTCAGACTATTCTTTTTATGGGCTTTATTGGCGCTTAAACTCCTAGAAAAATACAAGCATGTTCCTGCTGTTACTGGAACCCGTGGCTGACTACGACCTGAGGAATGCCAGTGTGTGTGTTTGAACGTTGGGGATATTTTGGACTGGTCTGATGAACATAGTGTATGACAAGAGGTTAGAGAGCTGGGACAAAGCCACGATGTGAAAATCCAAACTCAGACTCAACCAAACAACCTTATTTGTTCATGTTGTGTGTTCTTAAGAGCAGTCACCTAAAAAAAAAAAAAAAAAAGGTAACACCCGGCCCATGTCCGGTCACACTTATGGGAACATAAAAATAAAAAGTATATTACTAAAGCATTTTTCATTGTCAGTGTTAATACAGTATGTAAAATGAGCAAGGATATTAAATTAAACTACATGATGTGCTAGAGGAATCTCATATTCATACTTAACTTTAATTATTGAATAATCAGATTAAAAAAATTAAATTAATTGCCAACTATTTTGTAAACCATTTTTACAGAAGTTTTTCTGTGAACATTCTCTGGTTTCTTTAGTCCTCTATGACAGTGAACTGAATATCTTTGGGTTGTGGACCAAACAAGACATTTTAAAGATGTTACCTTGGGCTTTGGGAAACAGTGATCAACATTTTTCACAATGTTATGGCCCAAACAAACCTCTTAAATATCAAGGAAATGATCAACTGATCAACTCAGCACATCATCCCTCTCACGTGATATTGCTTAAATACGACAAAGGAAAGCAGCAACACTTCTCATTTGAAAATGTGTAACTAGAGCATCTTTAACGACTGAAATTAGTAATCAATTCACAAAACAGTCACTAATTATGATGATTTTAAGTTCAGCTTGAAAACGGCCCATGCACTTTTCTGTAGCCTGTTAGCATGTGAGGCAAAGGTTGAGGCATGTTGACACACATATTTAAAGCTGATGATGTCAAAAGTACAGAGAGGACTCTCTGGACTCTGTTTAAAATTATCGCCTGAACTACGGCAGTTTTATGGGACAACTGGGAATGTAGTTGTGACCCTAATTATAAGGCAAGAGAAGTGACTGATAATGTTCTATTTTGGAAAGTATCTTGAAGCTGAGAAGCTCCAACAGAGTTGGGAAATGTTTTCAGGAGAGGTGTGGGGCTTAATTACAGAGATGGCGAAAAAGGTGAGGATCAAAGCAGCACTGTTCCCCTCTGTGGCATTCCTCTTTTCAGGCTCTGCCAAACAGGTCTGCCTCAGCAGGCACCGGCCTTAAGCTGACCAGAAAGTAGCCGGATTTCCAAGTCTGGCTGGCAGAGACGAGAGGATGAAGAACATTCCTCCCCAGCCCTGTGTTATCACTTCCCCTTCACTAATGGCATAAATCGGGCGACACAGCGGAAAGCAAGTGCCCCTGTGCCACGTCAAAAAAAAAGCACTGAGAGGAGACAGGGGAAGCGTTTCAGTTCAGCTATGCACTTCTTCAGTGGTAAATATTTCATCTGTGGAGCTGGTTTCATCTGCTCTTTCCCTCTCTTCTCTTCTCTCTCATGTGAGGTTGTCATCATGCCAGGTCGCTGAGTGCTTTCCACGGAAGAACAGAGCAATGGAAAAAAAACAAAAACCTTTCCATGATGCTGCTTAAATCCTCAGCTCCAAAGTGCAAGTGAACCGGATCATCTGCTCCGAACAAAAGTTACATACAACAATATGAAGTCATGTCTGATCCATGTAGTGTAGTGTTAGATAAGGATGAGGCTTAGTGGAGCAGGTCTGAGCCACTCGCAAGGTTTTGCTCTTTTCCAATGTGCTGAATAATGTTCGTGTTATAAATAGAGAAATTTCAGACATGATATCATAGGTAAGACTGCACCAAGTTTAGAGCTTGTTACTCTTTCCCAACCATGAAAACCAGAAAAAAAGTCCACAGCCAGAGCTAGCTGCTCTGTCTGACTGCACTTACAGCTTTAAACTGAATGCTAACATCTGCATGCTAACATCCTCACAATGACGTATGCTAATGTTTATCATATGTACCATAACATGTTAGCTTAGCATTTAACACAAAGCTGAGGGTGATTGGAGTGTTGTTTGACATACAGTGGTGCTTTGAGCTAAATACTAAACACACTGACACACGCTAATGTTTATCATGGGCACCTTATTAGTTTAGCCTGTTAGCTTAGCACTAAACATAAAGTCCAGTTGAAGGTGATGGGAATGTTATTTGACATACACAGGACATACAGTGGTGCTTTGAGCTAAATGCTAATATACTTAAAATGACACATGCTAATGTTTGCCATGTTCACCTTATAGGTTTAGCATGTTAGCTTAGCATTAAACACAAATCACAGCTGAGGTTGATGGGATTTTGACATGCACTGGTACTTTGTAAGTTAGCGAATATATTTACCAAATTCTACTTATAAGAGAAATATGGTGTCAAAAATGAATAAATAAACGTTCACCAAGCCACTGCCAAGCTGCACACACATAAATCCCCCACTTAGTCAGGTGATCATCCTTCTTACCACACAGATCATGGATGACGTCCAAGGATGAGGACCAGGAGTAGCGCTCTATCCCCACATGGGTGAGAGAGGTTGGCAGTGCCTCCAGCTCGTACGCTCCACGCTTCTTCCAGTACATGAACATTATGACTCCTCCAAGCAGCTGACGCTATATGCTAAATTAGTGTGTAGCCTTGTCTAAGCAACCCCATGACCCGCTCCCAAAAACATAACAATATGAACCTCTGCAGACAATCAATGCACGCTCCTCATCAACCATCTTTGTAACATAAATCCTGCCAACTCGGCTCAACTTTCAACTCTGCCAACTGCCGGCACCTGCACGATTACCTCATCCAGCTAAACCTCCAAACACTTCGCTTTGAACCTTCTGTCCAAGTCTGATTCTGCTTCAAGGCCGGTCCAAGTGAGCAAACAGACTTCCCCTCAAGTATAATCCATTAGAGCTCCAGGGGACCACATTATTGATTCTGAACCTGGAGTAAGCTTTAGCGTTGCCATCCAGGTTTTTAACAAGCAACTTTAAAGCAGGTAACAGGTGATATAACTGGCCACACTTCTTTCCACGAAGAAACACTGAACCTCAACTCCAATGCCTCTCTAGATTTGTCAGATCTCTGCTAATCATCCTCTGAAAGCACCCCACCAAATGCTGCCCTCTTCTAATCCATTTAACAGAGCTATTCCTGATTAAAGTACAGACTCCCAACTCCTGAAAGGTGCAAACTTATCGCCGCCGGCAAGTAAAATATCCTCTGTTGTCGCCTTTCTCTCAGCCTCGACTTCCATCCATGGCAGAGTTTCTCAAACTGTATAAAACTTGTGTGTGTGTGTGAGTGTGTGAGAGGCGAGCTCCTCATGTTAAAGTCCTGTGTAGGATCTCCTGGCGATAGGGGGGCTTTCTGCCCACACCATCAAGACAAGTGTTGTATTCATGCAGAGGTGAGATGCATGCTGGGACAGGCAATCTGGGCCAATGGCTTTTGGACTGGGTGACACAAAGATCTCTTTTAAACCTCCTCCTACATGCAGAGTGGACTTTCTTTATGTTTTGCACAGAACTGTAAAAGGCTTGACATTTTTCCGCATTCATTAGTGCCCGTGCCCTTTATGTCCCCTCAAAGATTTATTCCTTTTTTTATGAATGCGCCGGCTCTGTGATGACTGAGCTCAGTTATTTCTGTGGAAGTACAAGGCACACATTGGCCTCTTGGTGATGAGAACACCAAATGACCCATTATCGGACGCTCATCTGAGATAATTCGCTCCACTTCTGCAAGGGTTAAACCAACATCTAGTTCGATATCTCAAATTGAGGCATAATATTTTCCCCCCGGTGCAGCTTGAAGACTGATGCACTGCTATTACGCGTCTAAAATGGGAGAAGAAATACTGTGAGAATGTGCTGCACCGGCCGGGGGAAGGGAGGGACGTTGTCACATACACACACAGCGACCCACATGTCCAATTTTGGGATAAGAAATTAGAGGGTAGGATGGGAGCCGGTTTGCTGCTCAGCTCTGGGCTTTGCAGACATATGGTAATAATCTGAAGCAGCTTTGAGCACGCGGCTTCCCTTTTAATGAAGAGAGCAGTCGTGCGGCACGAGAACCAGGCTGCACATACAAGGACCAATTTCCACATACTGCAGAAACAAAGAGGGAAGCGGGGAAGGTATTAGACCGCCTTGCTTTCATCGCCATCCATCTGATCGGCTTTTTATTAAAAAGATGCTTTTTTAACCTGTTTCCATGACGGCATCAGCACTGACATTTAAATGCATCCTGATCTGAGCTCATGCTAAAATAATCTGGGGTACGAAAAGAAAATGTATAAAATTAATTCAAGAATGGACTCATTGATGGTCACGACCAGGATGTAGCTGAATGTACGTACTCCACCAGAGTTCAGATAGCAAGTTTTGATGATTTAAAGGAACGCTGCAGCAATTTAGTTTTGTACTTTTGTAAAAACTCACCGGCCCTGTGACAAATAGATATTCTGATTTTCACTCCCTGGCATAAGTCAAGCTTAAAAAAAAACAAACACTGGAGGCCGGCTACAAAAATGAGCCAATCTCCGTAAGCCACTATATTCAAAATTCACTTCAGTCCACTTTTTTGCCCATTTTTAGATTAGCAGGGAGCCGCGGAGGCAGGACCAGAGTGACGTCATGGATACTACATCCATGTTTCATACAGTCTATGCGCACTTTTCATTAAGAGTAAACTGAGTGCACCTTTAAATGACTCGGAGTTTGTGATCACACCTGCATGGGACGTTCTAGTCCATCTAAAAATAGAAAAACATGAGGCTGAAGATTTAGCGTGAGGCACAGCTGCTTTTGACTTAGATAAAGATGATAACATTTTCCAAATGTTGCATCAGGCAGTTGATCAGTGGTCAAAGTATCTCTCAGCAGTACAATCCTGAACAGAACCTCAACCACTTCTCTGATGCCAGTGTACACTGTGTAATGGCTCAGTAAGAAAGATGGCCGCTGTGGACCTCGTGGCAGTGTGTGGAGCTGTAGTGCTATAAAGAAGACGGAAAGCGCTGCTCAGTCTGTTGTTAGCTTCAATATTTTACAGAAAGGCTTCGATATTAAAGAAATAGTCTGCCATTTCCGTAGATAGACATGTATACTTATTAAACCTAATCATAACCAATCAATACCACTCTCCTTTCTGTACTTTAAATATGATGATTTGTAGTTTTACAGAGGGATATTTACAGGACTATGCACGTTTCTTTCCTTTTTATCTTTGTTATATTAATATTCCACTACTTTCCTCTGTATTTGGCTTGTAAAGTTGTCGCTCTCTGCTTACAGTTTTTATGCTAAGCTGAGGTAATATCTCCTGGCTGTGGCTTCATATTTATGGGACAGACATGACAGTAGTAGTCAAACCTGTCCACACGCCTGTATATCTGAGTCCTTTATTACAAACAGAATTATAACAAAAGCTAATGTTGACTTAACAACCACTAATTTGTTTGAGCGAGACAGAAATAATGTGTGTGTGTGTGTGTGTGTGTGTGTGTGTGTGTGTGTGTGGTGTGTGTGTGTGTGTGTGTGTGTGTGTGTGTGCCAAGCATGAATGAACTGGCTCCTCAACAGAATCACACTCACTGAAGTATTAATGGTGTGTTGAGAAATGAGTGTGTGTGTGTGTGTGTGTGTGTGTGTATGAGAGAGAGAGAGAGCGGCTGCAGTACGACATGACTGTAAATGAGCCTGTTGGAGCGTGTGTGTGTATGTGTGTGTATGTGTGTGTGTGTGTGTGTGTGTGTGTGTGTGTGTGTGTGTGTGTGTGTGTGCTGTTGGGAAAAAGAAGTGTGCGAGCCAGAGTGTTGACAGAGGGAGTGCAGTTGAAGGCTTGTGCGTGCCCATGTGGAGGAGGTTTTGGGTTATATTTAGAAAGGTGGCCCATCAAACGGGCCGACGTTAACCCTTCACCGGCAGGCTGAAGAGCGGGAGTGGTTTAAAAGTTCTCTTTGTGAATCCTCTAAAAAGGGAAAATATGCATAACATTTAGATCCATTTCAGTCTCATCAAAAAGCCGCCTGAAGAACTTCTTCCAGCCAGACTGTCTGTATCTGCATCTTGTGCAGTGGGTGGTACGGCCTGTGCCTGGTAATTTATTCATCTGCATAACTAACATCTTACTGAGCTAGCAGCTGTGAGCAGGCTCTGCTTAGACTACTGAGAGCTACATGTCAAAATGATGCTGATGGCCAACAGAAAATTGATCTGCATCTATTTTGACAACTTTTTATTCATTTAAGTCAGATTTCAAACAAACTTTAGCTTGCTCAAGCTCCTCCAATTTGTTCACTCTGTTTTATATAAGTGTGCGCTGAATATCTTTTAGGTGTGACGTTTGAAGACGTCACCTTAAAGTTTGGAAATTCTGACTGGAAAAAATCAGATTTCTGACCATTTATAGACAAACTATTCATTGAAAAAATAATCAGCTGAATCCATAAAGAGTATGTTTAATACCTATATCAGATTTAATTTTGGTTACTCATTCTTAACCCTTGGATTTCGCCAGACATGGCTCTGTGACGTCATGGCTGCATCTGTGTTTTGGTTTGTTCTCCATGTGTCTCCATGTCATATTCTATATTTTATTTCAGTTTTGCCAGCCAGACTTTATGGCTAAACAGGCTACGTAGTAAAATAGCTTTCCTTTTGGCTGTTCTTACGATTCTTACAGGGTGTTTTATTTTGAAAATCAACCAGATTCTTGATGTCGTTTTTGTGTCCGACCTCCGGCCAACTTGATCTGCTCTGTGCGGCTTCGAGAGGAGAGCTGCTTCTGGGACGCTTCTGAAACACAAAGCAGCTAGCGGCAACCTCCAAGGCTTAAAAACTCTCGTCACTCATGTTCTGTCCATCCTTTATACTGTCACTGGGTGGAACTGCAAACATTGTCCGAAGCCAAATTTCTTGGTAATCCAACCAATAGTTGCCACGTTACAACCAGCAAGATTTCAAACAGCTAAATCTAAGAACGGGTTGGGGACCTAAATTCAGAATATAACAACACAACAGGTATATTTATCATTCTAATGTTCTCTTTTCATGATAACATAAAGACTGATATCAAGAAGAAGCTGTGAGAAGAAGAAGGCGTGCAGGACCGTCCCCACTGAGTGAATTACTATGAGACGTCATGTAATTTAACTGTCCATCCTTAAACCAGCAGTTCACAGGGACAAACAACCACTCTTCAACTTGTTGATATGAATAATCCCATAATTGAAACAATCTGCTTAAAATTGCAGTGGGGGCTGCATTTGAGAAGCCAATAACAGAGTCAACAGGAATCAAAAACACTTATTCCATGAAAGTACAGTTATTGTCAAGTGGAAGGCTGCAATACGCATAAACACTCATTTAGCAAGGGTGGAGGTTATGAATGTGGAAGGACACATTCAGAGATAAACATATTCTGTTACGTCTCTTAAGTTAAAGTTGTGTGTGTGTGTGTGTGTGTGTGACCTTAGCATAGCCCCTTTACTTATCTGCTGCACAGCAGTGAGGAGCAGCAGCTCATTGTTGGTCTGTTTACAACACGAAGCCTGAAGGGTGACAGACAATGTGGATGGGTTTGCATCATATTTAATGATCATATGTGAAGATAAACGCTAACCATTAGCCAAATATAAAAAGGCTGCATGTGTTTAAACTGACCCTACACGCAAATTAAATGAAAATGCAAAGCAGAGCTTGCTCTCTATCTGATGATGCAAACAAGCAGAGAGTAGGATGAGGACAAAGAAGACCCCTCAGGCCGAGAAAAGAAAGCACATCATCTGAAATGTAAACCCAAAAAAACATGTCCACGGTTGTGAATAACAGCCATACAAAGTGTCGAGAATGGGAGTAATAAGAGACCAAGTGTTAAGCTTAGTAGAACAGCCTCAGCTTCTGTTTACTATCAGCCATTTCCAAGCGTACTGGGAGTCTTTTGTAAGAGAGAGAGGGGGATGATGGGAAAGGATACGGGGTGCGGGGGTGTTGGCCTTCAGCTATGAACATGTTTATGACTTCACTTGTGAGTGAAAACACAAAAACCTGTTTTATATATATATATATATATATATATATATATATATATATGTTTGTGACATTCACCCATCTCTGTCTATGGATGTATAAAGCTATAGCCAGGAGCTAATCAGCATAGCTTAGCATAAATACTGGAAGCTTGCTTGTGTCCAAGCTAAAAGATACGCCTACCAGCACCAGTAAAGGTAATTTATTAGCCTGGCAAATCTCATTTATCTGATGTGTATGTTGTGGTTTTTAGGGGAAGCTACCTGCTCTGATTTCTTTCGGGTGCACTGACTTCCTAAAATCACTAAGATAAGCTAAGCTAAGCCTTTTTCCAATGGACAAACTGATAACATGCACACTGATCAGAGTATGTTACATCTGTGTTTGTGATATTCACCTGTCTCTGTCTATTAGGCATGAAGCGTCAATTAGCGTAGCTTAGCATAAATACTGGAAACGTGATTGTGTCTAAGCTAAACGATACGCCTACCAGCACCTGTAAATGTCATTTATTAGCATGGCATATCTCATTTGTTTAATGTGATCAAAACGTTGTGGTTTTTAGGGGAGGCTACCCGCTCTAATTTTTCCAGGTGCAGTGACTTCCTTGAGTCTTCTATGCTAAGCTATGCTAATCGCCTGCTTGCTTCAGCGTCATAGCCAGGACAAACTTGAGAGCGGTATTGATCTCCTTTTCTGGGAAAAAGCAAATTATGCTCACTAGTACAACTCTGCCTTTGAAATTACACCTATGTAACTTCTTTTTTATTAGTTTTAAGTTTAACTGAAGAATTCCAGCAGTTGGTTGATAATATTTGAAGTCCTTTCCAATGGACAGACTTTTCAATATTCTTTTTTGCCCCAGATGCATGTCTGGAGGTTGTATTTGAAATGAAAATGTTTGTGTCACATGACCTTTACATGGTCCCTGCTGTAGTTAAAGCCACACACAGGAAGGTGCGATACAGAAAGGATGAGATGTAAGGCAGGAAATTCATTTTCTGTCAATCAGAGTCGGTGCAGCAGGGCTTGCTTTGTTTTGAATTATAGTTTGAAACACATATCACATTCAACCAGTGGAAAAAAACAACCTGCATCGAGAGGCTGACCAGTATTTACTGCAGGACATGAAATGGCAAACTTGCAGTTTCTGAGCCAGTTTGAGCCACGAAAAAAAAGTTATCACAGTCTGGTGAGTTAGCGACAACAAACACAAGGTCGTCGTGCAAAAAAGATATTAAGATGAGTTACAACACGGTTCATGAAGTTCGGATGAGTATTTTCGAGCAGATGGAGACAAGAGAGAAAAACACAAAGCAGAGCGAACTGTGACCCCGGGCGCCATTAGGAAGAGGCAGAAGTGCAAAGAGTGGAAAAGAGAAAGGAAATTACTGCTGGGAAAAAAACAGAACAATGGAAAGAGAGTCTGAAGAAGGAAGCATGAACTGTAACAAGCCACGAGCCAGGCAGAAATCACTAACACACACACACACACACACACACACACACACACACACAACACACACACAAACACACACACAGAAACACACACCATGGCACACATGCACCCTGATTACACCAGTCTAGTCAGGATCAAGTGTTGTAGCAGGAAGACTAGACGCTCCAAATGTTCCCTCATTCTGCGAAACACTTTCACCACGAGGTCCATTTAGAAGCTATTCTATAGTTGTCGATCATGCTGCATGACCTTCATCAGCAGATGCTACTAAATGGACCAAAAGTACCAAAGCGAATCTCTTTTTTTAAATGCAACACCAACCAGATCTCCATAAAATGGCCAAAAAAAATATAATATAACTCCATGCAAACTCCCTCAGCTGATGAAGTTCATGTGGTGTGACTGAAAGCTCCAGAACAGTTACTAAAAGGACTGCGGAGAGACTGCGACGCTGTTAAGAGTTAACTTTTAACGGGACTTAAAGTCGACATGGACGAGAGGTCTTTAATGCTCAAAATAATGAAAATGTGACTTGTGATAAAATCTACATAAGAGCAGCTACTAAATGACCCTAATGATGAATTAGTCATGTAAAGTGGCTGCAAGCTGGACTTGAACAGTATTTTTGGGGAGGCAACTCCCAAAAAAAGTCAGTAGATTCTTCTCTGATAACTTTGTTGGGATCTACAGATGAAGATCATGTGATGTGATCAAAAGCTCTAACAACAGCTGCTCAATGGACTTTTTCCTTAACTGCTGCTGCTTTCAAGGTCAAGACTAAACTTTCAACCTCTCCTTTTAAACCAACACGGGCAAGAAAGCCTTGAAGCGCTACAACAACAAAAAACTAGAAGACTGATACTGAAGAAGATCACCTGGCATGGCCGAAAGCTCCAGAACTGGATGGATTATAAGATACAGCTCTGCAGCTAAAAGAGTTAAAGCAACTAAAACACATTCAGGAAATGATGAAATGAATCCAGAGCATCTCGACAGACGGCCGACAACTTTAACAACTTAAACAGTTCAAAGAACTTTTTTAAAGTCCTTGTTTTTTGGGGGTGGTGGACGGAGACCAGACAAGACATCTGGTCTCAGATTAGGCCAGTGTGTTTAAGACAGGCTTAAGACTCCGGTGGCCTGGAACATTGAAGGGATCCAGACTCAACCAATTAAGGCTGCTAAACTTTAACTCCATGCTCACTGTACGAACCCGTGAACTGCCAGGAGTGCATACATCACATATGTAAAGCCTCCAGGAGAGGGAGAGAGAGCTAAAAACTGCTTACAGCTTAGCTTACAGCTAAAATCATAAGTCAGGTAACTGATTGGTGGACTAATCTGTGACAGTTTTGATAATTGTAGAGTCATTTTGTAAAGCAAAAATGGTAAATACTCATCTTGAATGTGAATATCTGTTATTAACTCATCTCTCGGGCAGGGGAACTGATTGAGACATTAAATATTATTTGTAGAGCAATAAAAGTCTAAAATTTTCACTTTAATTTGAATTGCCAGCTGACATTGGATGGATACACACAATAAACAGTGTTCGTTTGAGATTTTCTGAGTTGTTGGAAGCCCCCTTCCCTGAGGAGAACTTCAGATGTCCTGATCTGCCTCCAGCTGAGATAATTGCTCAGGTCACTTGCCAAATCCAGCCATTTAACTTTGAAGAGTGGAGGAGGAAGGAGGAAAAAAAACAAAGATCTGCTGGTGACCTGAGGATCAAAGTCATGAGAGCTCCCCCCTTTTCATGTGAGTGCAGAGAGCTGCACGCAGGTGACTCATTATGAGATGATCAAGAGGTGTTCATGAATTTTTACTTACTGAGTCGTAATCTGAGACCGAGCCAGCTCCTTGGTGGCGATTTGTGCAGGACTGAGTTCATGGTCCACTTGTTTGGCACCATCTATGCATGCAATCCCTGTTGAAGAAGCTCCTCTGGTGTGCAGGGCTCAGTGCTAATCACCCAGCAATGTTTGATTAGCAGCCTTCTCTCATATTCTTCCCACTGTGTGCACTCTCAGGTTGGTCGGGATCTGCTGCTTCTCCTGCCGCTGCTGTTTGGTCGGTGTCGAGCACAAAGCTGCAGCTCACATCACGGTGCATGCACGGAAAAGAGTGTCCAAAAAGCATCCCTCGGTTTCCACACAATGAAAAGTTAACGCGGGTCTAAATAATAACACGGCTGCAGAGTTGGACGCCGTGCTTTAAGCTGTAAACGACCTGTTGCTGGCTGCACACATACGATAAAAAAGAAAAAAAAATCTCCTCGACGTCCCAGCGAAAAAACGTCTGGTGGTGGTGGCGGTGAAGCTCGCTTGGTGTTAGCCGGAATACGGTTACGGAGACGGGGGTGAAAACCCGTCTTCAGTGGCGCTAAAGCAGCAGATAAATGGAAGCAGTTCCTTCTGTTAACTTTCCACGACGCGCCGCCGAAGTTGAACACAACATACTGTCCGCCGCTTCGTCTCGCCGCCCTCCCCGATCAACCATCGGCTCCCCATTCATTCAGACAACCTGGATCCACAAAGACTCGATGCAGTTTGTATCCGTCTGCCGTCGAGTGGCGCAGTGTTTCAGCTAGAGGCGCCAGAGTCACCGCGGCCAGCGAGTCACCGAAAAACACAAACAAAAGCAGGGGTGTACTCACTTTTTGACCCCCCAAAATATGGATCATATCGGCAAATTATATATTAAAACTGTCCAAAAAGATTAAAGAATTATCCGCATTTCGTTATTACACCTTAAATAGAGTGAAAACACGCAATAAACTTGCAATAAACTGACATTTTTGGCAGTTTTTCCAACAGTAACTGACACTAACGGTCCTAGCATGTTTTAGCTGTAGTTAGCTAGAGAAGCTAACGCTAACGGCAAAACATTGTGAATTTGTTGAATTTCCAGGTTATGTTTTAAAGTTTCTAGTTGGTTTAATTTAAATATGAAAGCAAAAATATATAATGTCAATACTACTACAATGCTTAAATACGTATTATATATGTAAAAGATATGGAAATAAAGGAGCTAGTTAGCCATAGTGTATGCTAGTTAACCCCTGTATATTATTTAAGAAAAAATGTAGTTAAAATGTCATTTATTCAATCTAATTTTGGATGGTTTGAATGTTTAGTATGAAATCTGTAGGTTGACATCAGGTTTATGCTTTAGTGTTCCTATTTTCAAACAGTATGTTTCACCTCTACAAGTGAAAGGGATTTAAGTTTGACAAATGCACATCTAACAGAAGTTTGGCTGTAGTCTCTCGGGTATAAACTGAATAAAGAACAGGAGTCATTATTTTAAAGTCTGATATACTCTTGGCTCCCATCACACAGTGCTGTTGCAGTCCAAAACAGGTATTTTTCTACCGTAAGCTGGAACGTTACATTATTGTCTTTAGGAATAACACTTTATTACTATTGGTTGCTGGTTGGGAACCGGAAATATGCACTATTAATATTCAGTATTGACTGACATTCAGGGCCTTTATATGGATCTGAATTTATGGCCCTGACCTGAGGAGGAGTAGAGAGTCATAAAATCTAGTTAAGACCTAAGTCCAAAATATTACTACACACCACACTGATCTAACCATGGTGACATTATTTATTTAAAAATTCAATCCATCCATTCAAGCCTAAAAATGCTGTGTATTTGTGAACTGCATAGGAGGGTTTGAGCTGTTATACAATTGTATTTTCAGGCAACAGATGCACTGTTTGTTTGGGAGGGAGGACATCAAGTAACAGTGGCACACATGAAGCATTTATTGCCAATGCCAGGCTTAAAGTTTGCAAATAAATCCAAAAGGGTTGGATGAGCTGCATCTTTCCATCTAGTCTGTTTTCTTCTTGCTTGTTCTAGAACAAACAATAATTTAAGCTTGCATTATGCGCTGAAATGCGCGTCACAGATGTGTGTTGTTATTTCCGATTGTTTAGGTTCGTGTAGACTGTCTAGTGGCACCTCCTGCAGCGGTCTCTCGTTTGCATGAGGTCTATGGGAAAACATCTGACCTGACAAAGCCAAAACAATGACTCTGCCAAAATGTAGCTGTGTTGTGTTTGTCTGCTCCCCACCCTCAATAAAGAGGCGGAGGAGGGGGGGAACAAGCGAACAAAGAAAAAGCAAGGGGGCAGAGTTAGGGATGTTAAAACAGCCCACTTAACAAATTAGCAATTCTTCACTGCGTGAGTGAATGTTTACGACCGAGTCCTCCTTTAATTCTCCCACTCAGATAATTTGAAGGTCAGTCTGGATGCACTCACAAGATGCTTCAGTTGAGGTTAGTCATTTCTTAAATGAGTCTTATTTTGAAGCATTAAAGATATTCAGTATTACAGGCCAGTGTTTTAACAGATTTTATTGCAGTTTTCCTGCCCTGGAGACTTTTTTTCTAAGCGAACATCTGCTGCTAAAAATCTCACCGCACATTTGCCGCCCCCTAAAGGCTGAAAAAGTAGCACCAAAGAAGCAAATTTGTATCTTTTATATCCCACAAAAGGTCTACGTAAGAAATCGTAAACATGTTGCATTTACAAAACAAAAGAAAAAAAAAGACCTACAGGTACAGTAGCACTACTGAGTCCCTTTTGCACGATACCAAACAGTTAGCAATAAAAATAGAATTTACTAGCATTAAAAACACAATACAAAAATGGGCTGGGTTCTTGTGTAAATCCATCAAGAACATCACGTGAAGGATCCCTCCTTTACTCTGCCCTGCCCTCTTCTTTGCGTGAATGTTGGATATAAGCATGAACATCATGAAAAGTCCTGGCAGTGGGCATTTTGCCCAATAACACAACTGTCTGATTGCATACTGCGATAGCCTGGCTGAAATCTACATGGATACATAATTATATGACAAAAAGCACTTGAAAGCAAGAGAAGCACAAAAGCTTGAACAAAAGTCGATTTTCGTTTAATGTCTGGCAGGTTTTTTGTGTTCATTGCAGCTTTGGAATGCCACCTACAAAGAAAAGACACCATGACAAGAGCTCAAGCTACAAAGTGTGATATTGTTGTCCGTGACAAGAAAATAAATTCCTTCACAGCACCATCGAATGTACGTACAGTAGGAGGTTGTAAGATATGGTGAGAACACCCAGGGTCCAGTAAACAGGAAGGCAGCCGTCTCCCTCCTGCAGAGTCTCTGATAGCGGCCGCTCCGATATACAAAACTGCCCGGCTCAACCTCAGGTCTGTACATTCAAAGGCCAATGCTGACTGGTTCGGCGCGATGCACCAGTCTAGAATAGTAAAGGGCAATAAACCGATGCTGTGCAGTGAATGTCATCACTTCCCCATTTGACTGGGCCTCGTCATTCCCTTGAAGACTCGCAGCTTTCCTGCACCGGTGACTTCGAAATTGTAGTCTGTGGTGACGTAGGGCTTCTCTCCTTCAAAGCCAGACTGAAACAGAGACGGACGCAGCGTGAGACAGATGTTTGTGTCCTACTTTACATGCTAGAGAGCAAAGAGAACAAGTTAATTTGAAGTGCATCGTGTGTTAAAAGAACAGACCTGCGTTGTGAGGATGCAGGAAGGCAGCGATATCGCACCCAGGAGGAGACAGTTGACCTTGCGGAGGATGGAGGGATCTACAGGTGTCAGCAGAAAGTACAGACCTCGCGCCATGTCAACACCTCGAAGCACACCTGGGACACATCGATATGTAAATGCACTGAGATGTGACAATTCAGTTTAAACAGCGGTTAAAGGATCAAACTACAAGGTATGGCTGGATCACGTACCGAAGCCCACACATGGGCAGATGGGTGCCTGCGACAGCATGACAGGGCCCCCTCTGCTGGTTACTTTCTCTCCCAGGCAGCAGAGTCCCACCAGACTGGCATTGGCAGCATAAAACATGTGACTGGGCACGACCTCGCAATGGGTCACACCTAACGCCACAGCTGTGTGGGGCACCTACGGACCAGAGGGAGAGCGGTTAGGTGCTTTTGTGACTTTATGATTCAGATACGTTTCAATTGTGCACAGTTTGGAGCTCCTGTCATGAAGTCATGACACTCGTGTACCTGGTACGGGGTGAGGCTGTGCAGAGGTCTAACTGGTCCAAGGTCAGGAGACTGCAGCTGACTCAAGTAGGCTAGCAACGACAGCTCTCTGTGCTCATTAGTGCGCTGATGTTTCCTGTCAAATGCACCCAAAGATGTCATAATCACAGTTTTTACAGGGTTTCCACAACTTCTTGAATTTCAAATTCAAGGACTTTCCAGGCCAACTTCCCCCAGATTTAAGGACACAACATGGCTCAGTTTGAGTCACAGAGAACTAGCAGAACATAGTATATAATGTTGAGTGAAGAAAATATTTTCTTGCAATTCAAGCACTTTCAATGACCCATGTGTATTTATTTCTATTTCCAAAACCTTTCAAGGCCTTAATTTTATCCCATAGCGTTACTTACGCTGTCCCCTGGCGACCCACTCCTTGAAACTCTGACTGTACGATGAGATGAGTGTAACTTCTGGGGGGGCTGTGGCTCTCTGTGAACTCGTCCATGGCGGTCTGGGCGGGCGGGTGCGTCTGGTGCCCGTGTGCTGTCCTCAGAAACTCTGGCGTGAGGGCGGGACACTGGGTGACGCCGCTGTGGCCGAGTTGGACGATGTGCGAGAGCGGGAAGAAGCGGATCATGTCCACTAGTAGCTGAAATCCAAATCCTGTGGACAGCCCAGAAGAGCACACATTCAGACACTGTTTGAAACCAGAACATCTGAAGTTCTTAACTGCTGTCAGAGTGCAGCCTGAGCTGACCTTTGACCCAGCCCATGGTGTTGATAATGACGGGAGCCTCTCTGCTCTGGGAGCGTCTACGCCACAAGGACTTAAGGGATTCCAGGTAGCGGTCTAAGTCCGACTCGCATGACGACTGGCCGTAGTAGATCATGTGCTCCGGTGTGTACTGATGTGTGAAAGGAGGCCCTGAAAAATAACTCAACTTAAGTCTGCTAATCCCATTTTACACAAAAAGTACAGAATCAACACACAGGGGGGAAAACAGATGATTAATAAAGAACAGTTCAAAATTAATTTTGAGAAATACGTTTATTTGCTTTTTTGTCAAGTTAGTTGACAAGAGGTCTGTTTCACCTCTCAATGGCAAGAAAGAGAGTCAGCGCATTTCCCAAAATGTTGAACTATTCCTTAATACACCTATTACTTCCAACATAATCTAAGACATGAAGCACAAAATGATGAAAGATGAAATAATGAGATGGAACGTGAGCTAACAAGAGGATAAAACGTACCCAGAAGTGGTTCTCTGACCGTCGACAAAGAAAGGCAACCAGCAGGAGTGAACTCTGTTTGACCGAGGTCACCTTCCAAATAATCTACACTCGTGGTGCTACACACACACACACACAAATATACACATTCAGTTTCCCGCCAAAAAACATGAGACCATATATATTCTTGCATATGAATATAAAAATATGACAAAATATCAGTTAATATTTAATATATAGAGATGAGAACTTACTGATTTAGTAAGGTATTGATGAGGATGCGGATAAATGTTGACTTGCCAACATTCTTGGTACCACACACCAAAATAACTGCACAACCATCCATGTCACCTGTGAACAAAAGACAAGTGCCTGATAATTTGCCATCAGATGGGAGCGTTTGTGTTTGTGCAGCCATGATCAGACATGGAACAACATTCAGTGATGAGTTAAAAAGGTGAATGACGTGAAGGAAGAGGAGTTTCTCTGTTTTGTCACTGGCTATGTCTGTGCTGGATATTTATATTTATTTTGCCTTTATAAGAGAGGGATGCAACAAAGGTAACAATCGGGCCAATCGAGCCCACTGGCTGACTTGCAGAGAAGTCATTAATTCCAATATTTCAATAAAATGCACTGGTGTTCTTGATTTGTCCACTGGAGGTCACACTGTCCTAATAAAAGTAGCCCTGTGCTGGATACAAAGCTCTCGCTTATGTAAACACCTCTGTCGAGCATCAGCTACAGTTCAGAATGTCGGTGTGTCCAAGGAAAGCTGACACTGAATGTGGTTATTGATGAGACTTTGACTGTCACAGAGGAGTTCCTTGAGTCAGAGCTGATGACAGACACAAAAACAGCACCAGACGTTTTCAGCTCTCTCGTTGGAGTGCTGCACGGTGACAGCTTAGAGGCTAGAAGTTAAACCAGGAGCAGACTGTAAAATGCTGCTTCGGAGGATTTTACACCGTGACCAGAACAAAAAACAATGAATGTGCAATGTACTTGTACTTCTTTACACTAATAAAAATGGGAACCGTGTGGTGCTGTTGTTATTTATAGATTATTATGCAGTGGCTCTGTGTTATGTGGCCCTGAAACTAAAGTGAGCTGAACACCTCAAGTCTAACCCGAGAGCTAAAATGCTTTCTGAGAAATATATCTCAGTGATCTTAGTGAGACATATTTAATTCCGCCTGTTGTGTTTAACCTTTTGCACACAAGAGACTGACACATAAAATCGCTATTATATTTGCATAACGTGAGTGAGAGTACCTCTGCAGGCGCTGACCACCGCGTTGAGAGCTTCTCTGTAGCTCTTTGACATGTTCAGGCCCTCGATGTTGCTGACAAGGGGAACCATTCCCAAACCATTGAGTGGAGTGTCAAGAATAGCTGACATGAGTTCACTCTACAAACAAGCAGAGATTAAAAGCTTCTGTTAAAAAAATCAATGTAGTTTGAATATTGACAGTGGCTTCATGTCCAAATATCAGTCACTCACCATTGGGGGGCTGAACAATTCACCGAGATCTGTGAAGCTTGTCAGAAACCGTGTCAGAGGTGTCTCCATGGGCTCCAGAAGGATGACGGAGGAGTTTGACGTGATTCTTTTTAGCAACCTCTTCCGTGACGCTGCACAAAGCACATTGAAAATAAAGTCAGTACACTAATAAAAGCATTAAACACACAATAATTAGATTACGTTCTGCTATGTCTACCTGCTGGCAGGTACTTTCGGAGGATGGGTAACACCTCCGATCTGTCATCTCTGGTCTGATCAGAGCTTTGAAGCGCTCTGATGGTCAGAGGACAGTGTGAGGCTGGAGAGAAGAGTGGATATGACTCCTGGCCTTCTTCAATGGTGAACCCCATCACTTCTACCCGCCCATACAGACAGGTTAAAAAGCACTTCCCACGGAAACACAGGGTCTGCAGGAGAGTTATGTAATGCTTAGTCATAAAACTGGTACAAAATATGTCTTAACTGTTGGCAGATCTGTCTTGAAGCATACCTGATCCTTCTGCATGACAAGCACTGCATGGTTTTGTTGATCATTCCTCCCTGTGCAGTAATGGAGAGACTCTCCTTCCAGCCTACCTGGCTTTACATCTTCCAGGTCACCTGAGGTGTCCAAGCCATTCCCATGGACAGACTGGGAATACTCCTTCCACTCCTGCGAATCATTTGAGTCGTTGTCCATTGAAAACGCAGAGCTCCCATTAGCCTGCACGTTGGATTTCTTTACTGCAGACTGAGGAGTGTTTTTCTTTGAGTCAGTGATAGATTTGGCCTTTTTCTTCAGTCTCTTGACGGTGGGTTTTTTCTTCACGGACACCTGATGCTCCTGGATCATCCTGGCCATGACAGGACTGGAGTTGAGCTCTGAGGAGTTGATGGGAGGCCTGCACCGTTTGCCCCTCACATCCTTCCACTTCTGAGATCTAGCACGACTCTTTACCTGCGTGGTTTTGTTCACTTTCATGATCAACTATTATTCAAGTGGGGGTGGATTAAAAAATAAAACAAAAGCGGGGCGCCTGTAATGAGAAATGGAAGATAATTAGCACCTGAGAGGACAGGTGTAGGTCCATTCACTGTTACATTCAGCCTTGTTTATTTTAAAAACATATTAGCCACAGCTAGCTTCATTTTGCAAGACAATAGTGATGTGTTGGTCATGAACGAGCCAGTTTAAAGTGATCGAGGGAGCTGGCTCCGGTATGTGAGCTGTTGAGTGATTGTAGTAAAAGGAGCAGCATTTGAACCCATTTTAAAAACACAAAAGGCAGAATGCAGAATTTTTCAAAAGACAACAAAAGTCACAAACAACCTTCACAAACACATGAGAACTGTGCATCCAACAGTCAAAAGCTGTCCTTTTTTAAAAGTTTTTATAGGTGTTTCTATCTGCTTTGTGTAAAGTGGGTCTACAAGCGCGTTAACGCATTCATTAGGTCTGTAAACACAATGAAAACAATTGGCAACAGTTTATTCTACTATATTCTATATCAGAAAATGTTTGTTTTTTTCTTCATGCTTCAGTACAAAGGATGTATTGAATATATACATGACATATGTGTATACATACAAATCATAAGTCAAATCAGCGATAAATCTGGCTGAATTATGAAAGGTATAAGTGGTAACATGAAGAGCCAATTTGGAGTCAAAGGATCTGACTCCCAAAAAAGAACTGAACTTCCCATCACGACACCATGAGCTAGCTCACATATATATCTTGTAGGTTAGTTTGTAAACATGTGAGGCTAAACAATGCATATAGAAACACAAAGCATACAATGCAAAGAGGAACCAGCTGTCAGCAATGTGTATTTTAAATTGTTAACGTGAAGGTAACAGAGGTAACGTCACCTGTCACAGCTCCCTAAAACGAACCGAACTTCCCATCACTACAATACAATCCGATAGCAACCATGAGCCAGGTCACACATACATGTCTTGTAGGTTAGTTTCTACACACGTGAGGCTAAGCAACGCATGTGTGAATACAAGCATACATCATCACAAACATCAGCAATGTGTATTTCAAACCCGGCGTGAAGGAAACAGAGCTAACGTCACCTAAAAGAACCGACAGCTAACTGCTAGCTGATAATAAAAACTTACCCCCCGCTTCTGAGAGACAGAACAGAGCTGCAGACGTGACCTGAAAGGATTTGACCAACTGGATACAGTTTATAAATCAGCTAAAATGAAGCCACGGAGCCAGTGTTACTACAACAGCAGTGCTAGCTGGTTAGCTTAGCGTTACATGTGTGAGCCACCAAACAGACACCGCTTCCAGATGGTCGACTATGAGTTAACCCGGAGTGTAATTATTATTGACGACTAGAATGTTATGCCCAACTATTACGGAGTCACTGTGTTTACACGCGAATATAAATGAACAAAAATAAAGCAACGTGGCCACAAATATTAAATGTTTTTGTAGCTATTTCATTAAAGATATATAATTTATTTTAGATGTTTAACAATGGACAACACGCGTTTATCCCGGAGTTCGGGGGTAAACAGCGTCACATCCTGTTTCCTTTTGCAGTTTTTTTTTAGGGGCCTACAAGAAACGAAAAGAAGATACATGCAGCGACTGTTTACAGTAAGTTACACACTTCAGGTCCTCGATTAATTAGTTAATTAATTATTTTTTTAATCGACACCTGCAGATTTGAGTGTCGACTGTGAATGCAGCTGTCGGGTGCGGCGTGCCTGTCGTGCTAAGGGAGCGTCTTAAAATATGTGCTAGGAAATAAACGTCGAGGTGCGTAGGTAGCAAGGGGTTTGCGATAATTTAAAGAAAAGCAGCCTCGGGCTGCAGAAACGTGATCAAGAGAAGTGTTTGGACTTTTTATTTGAGTCATCATAAACACATTTAACGCGGCAGCTATGGCTGACTCTGATGTGATGCAGTTAACTTCATTTTCAGGACTTCACCTGACACGATGATGGTGATCAACACCTAATCAAAATATTTACTTTTTAATATTATGAAATAACGAATTAATACCTATATAAAATGGCATGATAAAGTATTAGCAGCCACATATTACACACAAATGTCCACAGATAGATACTTTATCGATCCATTGGGAAATTTAGGCATCCCGTAGCAGCATGAGAGAGTAAACATACATTAAAAGACTAGACTAGACTATTAGACAAAGATACATTTGAATTTAAGCAAAAAATACAAATAGAAATAAGAAATAGAGCTACAAAAATAGAGATGAGAACTATATCCACTATTAAATTAGACTGTAGTCGAGTTATCTAATGTTGCAACTAATGCCAGTTACTTATTTATTCACAACTTTGCCGTAAAATGCTAAAACTTGCTCATCATAATCTTCTCACTCCTTAAATTATTTGTTTTAATTGACTGTCAGTCCAAAGATATTCAGATTTTAATCACATAAAAGCTGCAGAAACTTATTTTTCAGGAGGTGGAACCTGCATTATTTCCCCACCATTTCTGCCTTAAACAATAACTTAAACAATTAGTCGATTATCAAAATAGTTGCTTGTTAATTTTCTGTTGATCGCAGGAGACTGTGGGGACCTTAAACATCTCCTTCAGTAACAGACTGCTACTTCCACCATGTAAGAAGGAGCGCGACCACAGCTCCTTCATTCCAACAGCGGGCTGACTCTTCATGACTTTTTTTCTATAGATTTCTTATTTATGAGTAATTTCTATTATCAAGCTTGTGCACACAAACTGCTGTGACTGTTTCCACAGTGTGGGATCATTAAAGTCTACTTAATCAATAGTAGTATAATAATACAAGGACAGCAAACCAACAGAGATACGTATCCATATGTATAAATAACAACATGCAACCTCTATATTCAGGTTCAAATGATTAGTCGATTGACAGTTTAGAAAATGTATCTGCAGCTATTTTTATTAATTTTATTAATTGCTTTTCTTATTTGTTTTCTAATGGGAAATAACATTTTTTTTTCCTTTATAGCTTCTCAGATGTGACATTTGCTGTTTTTCTTTGAACCAATGAAAATCAATGTGAGTGCAAAATGTTCAGGAATAAATATCATAATGCTAATGTAATAAGTGAGTTTATTCACATACAGTGTAATGTCCCTGTGTCTCATGCAGCATCAGTCTGCGGTGAAACCGGAAGGATGCCTGCAGCAGAGAACAGCCATGCCCAGCGTGTCCTGTCCTCCCTGAACCAGCAGAGGGCAGTAGGCGGGTTTTGTGATGCCGTGTTGAATGTTGGAGGTGGGGTGGTCTACCTGGCCCACCGCAACATCCTAGCCTGTTTCAGCGAACTCTTCCAGCAGTCCAACATGCCCGCCGCACCTTGCATGGAGTTCTGCCTCCAGGAGTGCCCCAACGATGGCCTGGAGCTGCTCCTGAACTTCATCTACACCGGAGAGCTTAAGTTAGATCCTGACAACTTGGACAAAGTGCGGAATGCGGCATCCAGCCTGGGTGTAGCAGAAGCTCTGGCACTCTGTCAGCAGTTTAAGGAAACCTGCGAGGATCCCGCGCCATTTAAACGTAAAAGAGGGAGACCTAGGAAGTCAGATACGACCCCTGCTTGTTCAGTCAAGGAGGAGACCTTGCCTACAGTCGCAAAAGATGAATCCAGCTTTGAAACCCAACCAAATTTAAGCATGGCTGCCACTGCCACCACCACCACCACCCGCTCTGGTCGTGTAGTGAAGGGCCCCAGGCGATTAGTGACTGATGAAAGCCCCACTGCTGATTTTACCACGCCTGAAAAATCCAGCAAGAGGCCTCCAGTTAATCCCACAGAGAGAGAAAGTGGAGATGATGGTGTGGAAAAGCCAGATCATCCAACCTGTGAAGCTGAGGTAGAATAACACAAGCACATGTTGGGGAATGTTTTACACTAACTGCTTGTAATTGTGCAACTAACAGTGTGATATTTGCAGGTGACAGAGCTCCAGGTCAACGTGAATGACAACGGCGTTAGCCAGGCACTCGAGGAAGTCGAAGATGATGATGATGATGTGGGAGATTTTGCAGGGATCCCTGAAGACACAGATGAAGAGTATGTCCCCATTGCAGAGCCCAGTTCCTTATCCCCGTCCACGTCGACGGCACGGAAAAGCAAGGCCGCGTGTAAAACAAAAAAAAACGAGAACGGCGAGGCAGTGGAAGACGACAAAAAGGACTCTGTGCAGTGTCCATCTGTGACAAATCCTTCAAGAGCAAGTACTACCTCAAAGTCCACAACAGGTTTGTGACTCTAGCAGTTTCTCTTCAGTTTGCTGTTGAAAGAATTGCCACTGATGTGTCTTCTTCACAGGCGGCACACAGGGGAGAGGCCGTTTGGTTGCCTTAAATGTGGAAAGAGGTACTTCAGGAAGGAGAATCTCTTAATACACGAGATCAGAGACTGTGCCAGGGTGCAGGTGAGTAAGAAAACGTGTTTAAATCACTTAGCTGTCAGTAAAACAAGATCCCAGAAGGTGTAACATCAGTGTCTGTGTTCAAACGACAGACGTACAAGTGTGTGACGTGCTCCGCGACGTTTAACGCGAAAGAAGAGCTGCGTTTGCACGTCGTCACCCACACGGGAGATATGCCCCACAAGGTACAGCCTGCACCTGAGAACACGGCATGTAACTCATGATTTCAAATCCTTCATGAGGTTTTTAAAATATGTTTTTCTTTTTCCAGTGTTCAACGTGTCCTGAACAGTTTATGCACAAAAAGAACTTGACCATCCACATGATGAAGGCTCACGGTTACCCCAAACCACACGCAGTGAGTTTTCTCGACTCTATCAACAAGACTTTGACTTATTTCTGTTGCAAAACTGTTGCAAAAGTCCTGTTTTACTTTTCAGTGCTCCGAGTGCCCCAAAACCTTCTTAACTCGGACGGAGCTGCGTGTGCACGAAGCAGCCAAACATCGAGGAGAGAAGCCGTTCGTGTGCGAGGAGTGTGGACATCGAGCCTCGAGTCGAAATGGCCTGCAGATGCACATCAAAGCCATTCACAGGTTTCTTTTTCTGTCTCTTACAGGCCCGGTTTGAGCAGAATACTAATAATAAACTTCAGTAGATATCCTTTTTCTTCTTGTTCTGCTTTCTTGTTCTGCTTTACAGAAACGAGCGCCCGTTTGTATGCACCTTATGTGGCCATGCGTTCTCCCAGAAGAACAACTTAAACATGCACCTGCGTATACACAGCGGGGAGAGGCCATACCAGTGTCACCTCTGTGGCAAAACCTTCAGGACGCAAGGTAACGACTGTCCCGTCTGTCGTCTTCATCGCCGTGAAGAGTAATGGAAAGATGAGGTGACAGACAGGTGTGTAACAGTATTATTTATTGTCTTTTGCATACCAGCCAGTCTAGATAAACACAACCGGACACACACCGGGGAGCGTCCTTTTAGCTGCGACGTGTGCGAGCAGCGCTTTACGGAGAAAGGCGCCCTCGTCCGCCACAAGGCCAGCAAGCACGAGGAGGGCCGTCCACACTGCTGCCCTATATGTGGCAAAACCTTCAAAGGTAACATGCTTGATCATACAATACATAAGCAGAGGTCACATATGTGGAAGCTGAGGACTCACTAATGTGGTTCTGGTTTT
This sequence comes from Nibea albiflora, assembly GCA_014281875.1. Classification (NCBI taxonomy): domain Eukaryota; kingdom Metazoa; phylum Chordata; class Actinopteri; family Sciaenidae; genus Nibea; species Nibea albiflora. The sequence goes on from CM024793.1 coordinate 1,018,594, forward strand.
TGTCTTCACCAGCGAGGGAGCAACTTCGTGTTCATCTGCGGCGCCACAAGGGCATGAGGAAGTTTGAGTGCATAGACTGCGGCTACAAGTTCACTCGACAGGTAGGCTCGCCGCATTTATTTAAAGCCCCGGGCGACATCGTCGTTGTCATCTTGTAGATGATGAGCAACTCTGAGCTGTTTTCCACATGTTCTTCCCTGCCTACATTACCCACAATGCAGTCAGAGATTTGACCCAGTGCCCCTCGTGAATGTTTTCCATCATTCTTGCTGACTCATGGTTTGCTGTATAAAATTTAGCAGAGGATGGTTTCGATCCATCGACCTCTGGGTTATGGGCCCCGCATGCTTCCGCTGCGCCACTCTGCTGACACACCTCAGATGGGACTCGAACCCACAATCCCTGGCTTAGGAGGCCAGTGCCTTATCCATTAGGCCACTGAGGCTGACTTGCTGGTTGTTGTTCTGTTAACATCGGGGGACTCATCACCATCACATCTCCTTTTTTCTCTCTTCCAGGCACACCTGCGACGACACATTCAGATCCACAAACGCACCGAGAACTACAACCCCCGGCAGAGAAAGCTGAGGAACGTGATAGTGCAGGACGTGGACAGAAGTCCGAGTGAGAACGAGGCGACTGAAGCAGCAGAAACCTCCAACATCCAGGAGTCCGCAAACCCAGAGCCAGACTCCGGGACGGGCCTCGGTTCCAGCTGCATCGTGAGGGTGGTGATTGAATCAGGCGATGGTGTGATGGAGGAGGTGGTGTCCAACCAGAACCTGGGACATGTGGAGCCAGCGGTGAGTTTCTCCGTGCCTGAAGTGCTGCAGCAGACGCAGCTGGTCAGCGAGGCCTACGAGTCCTCGATGGTTATGGAGGGAATGGTTGAGAATATATCGGAGAGTAAGACCTGAGGACTGCAAAGGCCCAAGACTGCTGCTGTGAAGAACACTTGACTGCAACCAAGTCAGCCACTTGGGTTTGTAGAGACGCCACACCGTGAGAAGGACAGCCATCGCCACGCTTTGAGTAGTTGCATGCTTGTGAAGGCTGCTTGAATGTGAAATGTTGTTGCATAAATGAACCCAAGTCAGCTGGGCTCATCCCTGTTAATGAAGGTGTTAAAGGAACAGTTCAGCTTGAAATGAAGTCATTCTAGTCAAATTCTGGCAGTAGGAAAGACCCAAATCTGATTTTCTTGCTCATGTGTGAAGATTTGATCTGATCTTTTCTGATTTGGGCCACTCACTCGTGTTCCCAAATCAGAAAATATTATATTATTTTCATTTATTTATATATATTTTATGTCACTTACTCAATTCAAACGTCTTGAGTCTTGTGGCGAGGCGCTGGCACAGTTGGTACCAACTGTCAGAACCAGAACCAAAGAACCAATTTTTAATTTGCCTACCAGCACATCTAAAGCTCACTTATTAAAGCGATATTTAATCTACATCAAAAACATAGTGAGCTTTAGAGGGGCATAGCCAGGCTAGATGTTTCCTCTGCTTCCAGTCTTTGTGCTAAGCTAAGTTTCCTGGCTGCAGCTTCATATTTGTGTCGTCCATCTTCAGATAAGCAGATTTCCCAAAATGTCAAACTTCTTCTTTAAGGTGGATGTTTACATAAGTGCAGAGAGCTACAGCAGATACACGTTGAGGCTCCCTGTGGTGTTTGCAATGTTTTTAGGAGTGACTCTGATCCTAAACCGTGACGTGAGTGACAGTTGAACTGCTCCTGCAATGACAGTGAAGAAGACTACTAGTACGTGAAGTTGTTCACGTGTTTTTGTGAGAATCAGTGAATGTAAATTCAGCTTGTTAACATGAAGTCCCGAGTCAGTTGACACCTGCAGGTTGTAAAAGATGCACACTGTTTACAGACTCACTTGGAATTAAGACACTACACAGGTTTATGATTTCATGTTAAAATATTCAGCTTTATAAGGGAACGCGTTAGCTTACTGTCGCTATTTATAAAAACAAACCAAAAGAAAAGAAAAGAATGCATTTTGTCTTTTCGCACTCTGCTGTCCATTGTTTCACCTGCTTTCATCAAATAAACTCTCAGACCTGCCTGCAGTTTCATTTCTGGTAACACACACGCACACACACTGTAAACATTATACAAACACAGTACAGGTTAAGGATAGACTGTATTTACAACAACTGATTCAACGTCACAAACTCGTATGAAAACTAAGAAAAACAAAAGATGCATTTACAACAAAACCATTCAAAAATATTGAGATTGTTTTGCACTTCCAGTTGTGACTGACGGCCCGTCGCCGTCATTTACCAACATCGTTTTTGCAGCTGACAGGTAGAGACATCTTAAGCGACCACGGCACAAATACATCCATAAATAAACAAACAATAGAAAACATCCATGAATATAAGTTTTAAAGACATTTCTTCATGCACAGTTGACTGGCGGTTATAACGGATGACACATCAACCTGATAACATCACATGCAACCATTTTTGAAAGTGGACTACGATGACAGAAGATTACTCGCCATGCCTTTTGAGTACGTAACATATTTTGAAACCGTACGTGTTTGGTGCAAGACATCGATTGTGATTGCCGTCTTTCTCGGAATGTAAACAGATTATTGCTGCTTGTGACCAAATCTGTCAGTCTTTCTCTGGGTTGTGAAAGTTGTGAGAGGATACTGCACCAGTACGTCAGACGTCTACAACATTGACTCACAGTGGAGAAATAAAAAAAAAAAAAAAAAAATCGAAGCAGCAGAACCAGAGATTGTTTTTTTCTTTCGTCCTTCCTTGACGCCTACATTACCCACAATGCCACTTGACCAGCATTATTTTTTTTCTTCACACATGCAGTAGTACCACAGACTTTGACAGGTAATATTAGTGAAATTTCTTGTGTTTGTAGTAAAAACACGGAGATGTCCACGCGCAGAAATGCTTTCTTTCACTCCACCTTGGATGGTTCGTGTAGAAAAGCTTCAGGAATCGGCTCGGTTTTACATTTTAACACAAATATATCTAAAAACAGACACAAAGCTGTGTCTCAGAATTTCTGTAACTTTCCAAAACATCCGCAACCACTTCACGTCGTGATTCAACGGCTGTGCAGAGAAATTCAGCTTCTCTCCGCGTCTCTGTCACTTTTCACGTGAACAGCCTCGTCTAACTCCATGAACGCCTTCCACTGAGGCTGTCTGGAAACATACGGTTACCTTCATGTTTAAATCATCTCACGTCTCCGCCTTTTCTAAAGACTTGTGATTTCCAGCGTGGTCAGACAACATTATGAGAACCACTCCTGATTAAACATAGTTTGACCTCTTGGTTAATTTGTTAAACGTCTCTGTCAGGGTGCTGTTTTGGTCCGTTATCCATGCGGCTTCCCATCAGGAAAGTTTCAGAAGCGTTTTGCGAGCCAGACTTTGTTAACTTGCTCAGATTTGGTCATTTCTCTTGGCTGAAGTGCTTCTAATTAAATACAGAAATACACTTTGTGCTTAATTTGTTTCTCTTTTGATTGTTTTACTGATTGATGGTTTTATTTTGAAAACCACCCGGATTCTCTGTGCTGTTTCTGTCTGGTGCAGGTGGAGTTTGACACATTGACTAGAAAAGCTCTGACGACCTGACCACAGCGGACACAGAACATGTTAAGTCCGTGTCTGGTGAAATTAGAAGTTAGCCACTTCTCTGAAGTTTTCTACAAGATCCATCTGGGACTCTTTCCCTCTGCAGTGAGACGAGATGGAGCGAAGAAACACCACGTCACTTTATAATTCATCTGGTCAACAGACATGATCAGTACAACAGCTCGGCAGTCGTGTGTATTAGAAGGAATCTTCCCTCCTGCCTTTAACAGGGTTAGCATTGTGATGAGGTAAACTACTCATGGCACAACGAGTTACAACAGACTGAAAGTGGAACAGCGGTTTCTCGGGTCCATGCTCAGTGCGCCGGGTTCACATCCTGATTCTGGTTCTGGTTGAGATTGTTGTTGAGATTATGAAGCGCCTGGTGACGCTGGTGCCGGTGCAAGTGGATGGCGTTTGACTCCGGGATGTCGGTGGGTTCAAACGCGCTGGACACCTGGGGCATGAACTGACGGAAGATGCTGACGCTGCCGTGCCAGAAGGTCGGCTGAGGTAGTCGTCCAGCGAGGCTCCACGTGCGGGTGGTCGGGTCGTAGGCCTCCACCACGTCCGACAGCTCAAACGTGTTGTCGTAGCCGCCTGACACGAATAATTTACCGCCGAGGACTGCCACACTGCCTCCAACATGGACCTGGACAAAAGAAATGAGATAATTATGTTGTAATATGAGAATCAGAGATCACAAAGGACTGTGTCAGATGTTCGTCAAATACAAACCTGGGTCATCGGACTAATTTTGTCCCACTCGTTCTTTTGAGGGTTATAAACATCAACCTCGGCTGAATCATCCCTGAAAATAGAAACACAGCTCCTTCAGTCATTGCATAATCATTGCTTCAAACATATTCACGCTAAATTTAGAGACTATTGCAATACCGGTGTATCATGATGAGGAGTTACTGTCCGGCATCCTGAATCATCACATCATAAATATTCAAGTAGACGACGTGTAAGTGGATTTATGACAGATCATAACACTTCTCTGACGTCATGAGGACATTTTGTACATTGATTTTGTATTTTATCAAAGCACCATACATGGACAACAGTTACTTATTCTCTATTGGTAGGATCAGCAGAAAATAAGACACACTCTCGTGTGATAGAACAACAGAATGACTGTTTACTAGATGATATAGTTGAGATGAATTGATCATTTTTTTAGTGTTCATCAGATTTGGAAGAAATCATTACAATATAGTAAGTATAGTACTCAATGTGTAGAAAATCTTCCTTTCATTGACACATCAATAATGTATAAGCAGAATTTTACTGTTGATGTAGCCAGTTTGAACCACTTTATGTGCAGTTGAGTTGAGTTTAGTGGCTCTCAACCTCCATAAAAACTCATTTCTTTGAAAATATTTGAGAGGTTTAGAGGGAAAATGTCTCTTTTGGTGCAACTGTCCCAACTAGACTTCTACTTTTATTATTATTATTATTATTATTAGATTAGACTCGCTGGCAGCAAACTCACCTGATGAAGTAGATGAGGCTTTTGAGGGTCACAGTTTTCGGTGTGAACGACCACGGCGGCAGCTGTCCACAGCTGACCATGGACCAGCGGTTGGTGTCTGCGTCGTAGCACTGTATAGCCATGGTATCCTCCCCGGTCAGAGAGCCGATGGCGTAGAGGCGTCCACTGCACGTGGTGGTGGAGCAGTTGTCCATGGGGTGCAGCATGGCCGGTAAGGCCTCCCAGCAGTCCACGGCGTGATCGTAGCGCTCGGTGCTGTCTGACGCCACCACGTAGAGCTGACCCTTCAGCACGCAGGAGCTGTGGTACTCACGGGCCTTCAGCATGGGTGACACCTCCGTCCACTCGTTGACGCTGGACTTGTAGCGCCATACGCCGTCGTAGAGGCGAGAGCCGTCGGAGCCACCTGGAGGACACAGACACGTTGTCTGAAAAAACTCATCGAGTTTTGTTGAGCCTCAACATATCTGAAATAACTGTACCCAAGTTTATAAGAAGTTAATCTGCCTGTCAACATTAAGCAATCACATGCTGCTGTTATTTCTGTCATCAAGGGAGTGAGCTTACACGCTAAATTTATGGCCCGCCACCAAAGTCTTACTGGAGACACAAGCTTTGACTAAAAGTCTTGAATGATTTCTGAAGGGCAACAGACTCTTTTCAGGATCGGCCAGGCCTCTGGTGGCGATGAAGAACACCTGTCTTAACTGCTGTCCTGGCAGCACACCATGTCCTGCCTGACTTTGCCTTGTACACACACACAGCCAAAGAGCCTGCGGTTTATTTATAAGCACAGCCCGATGGCCATTTCGTAAGATGGAGGAGCAAGAGTAGAAGTCTACTGACTACTGAGCTACACAGCAACTCTCTTGGAACTTACCTGAGACATACATATCATTTCCGAGAGCAGCTATGCTGTAGCCTCCTCCAAGGTGGTCGGGGAACTCAGCCAGGTAGCGCCACTGTCCAGTCTGAGGGTTGTAACAGTCCACAGTGACCAGCTCGTCGCAGTCCTGGTCGCATCCTCCTACCACCACTAGGATTTCTGCCAATCCCGTGGACGGCCGTGGCCGCATGCGGTGGCATGGCCTGTCGTGGCGGTCGTACTCACATGACTGGAAACTGCGAGCTTCGTTCACCATGCGGAGGCAGGTGGGTGAAAGGTAGACGAGCGGGTCGCTCTCCACGTGGGCCAACAGGAAGAACCTTCTCACGAAGGGGAGTCGGACCTGCTGGAGGAGTTCGGGCCAGTAGTGTAGCCTCCTCTGGAGATCGGCCTTTACCCAGCGCACTGCGATTTGATAAACCGTCTCCTCCTTGTCCACACTAAGCTCATCATCTGACACAAACTCGAGGAGGCGCTTCCATGGCAGCCGCTCAAAGTCCGTTCCTTTGGCTAGCTCCATTATGTTCTTTAGGACAAAGCGGCGAGCGCTGGTCGCCAGCTCTCTGCAGGCGTAGGCTTCGGCGAAGTCCTGGATCTCTAAGCAGTTGGAAACATCCAGCCGCTGCTCCAGAAAAGCACAGCAGGCCTCTTTGACGGAGGGGAACTGAAACAGATCAGCCGTCTTCAGCAGGACGTCCACATTGTCCTGAGTGACGGTGACCCGTCCCGTGTAGCAGAAGTCCACCAGCAGACCTAAAAGCTCAGCCGACACCTCGTGTAGAACCACCCGGTCCATGGCGCTCTCCCTCAGAGTTCCTGCGAACATAGCCCGGAAGTAGGTGCTGGCGGCGGCCAACACTGTGCGGTGGCAGTGGAACTCGCGGCCCTCGGCGCACAGAGTCACGTCGAAAAACTTGCGTTCGGCGCGGAGCTCGTGGATTCCCCGCAGCAGGTTGAAGGCGTGGGCCGTGTCGAAAAAAGGCAGGGTGGACGGTTGTGTCTGCAGCGCTGGCTTTTCCATCTCTCCGCTCTCTCTGGGTGTCTCTGTTTCTGGTGGTTGTGCTCAGAATGACGTTTTCATCTAGAACAGATTGATACAGCACAGCTTACATACCATGTAGGGCTGCAACTAGCGATTATTAGTTATGATTAAGGAGGTAATGGAATAATAACCGGGTTGTCTGATCTATTAAATATCAAACAAATGTGAGAAATTAGTGTCTAACGTCAAAGAAAACGTATTGAGCGTGCTTGTTTTGGCTGATGAAAAGTCCAAAACCAAATAAAATAAATAAAACTCAAAAAACTCCACTCAAGACCAAGAAAAGCAGCAAATCCTCAAAAATAGGACAATTTTAGGATTCATAAAGACGCAGCAGATTCATTTTTAATGATGAAAGAACTGAACTATTGAGGCTATGATGAAGAGACTCAAGAAAGTTTTACAGGTAGAAAAGATAACAAAACACAAAAGAAATGTTTGAATTTACAACCTCAGAGTGAGATGAAACACCTAAAACAAACAGCTAAATTACTTTAATTCATTTCACCGTTAAGTAGAAGCACACAATCGAACACGTCTTAAACAAATCAATCCAAACCTGACGAGCTTTTCCACGTACAAACCTGCAGTGTACGAGAACGTTCGACAGCAAATCTCAGCACTGTTGAACGCAACCAGCTCCTTCTTCCTCGTGTTTAAGAAAGAGAGCTCGCTTGTGCTCAGGGTCTATAAATACACCAGCAGTGTCCATTTCCAGACAAGGGTGGGTGTGTGGGGGTGGATTCAGGGAGAACACCTAACATGCTGTGGGCTGTGGCTGTGGGGAGAGTGTAACCCCCCCCGACATCAATGTCTCTGTGTTTCACTCAGCATAAGTAAGTGGTCTTTGAGAGAAGAGCCGGCTGAGCCTGGACCTCCTCACCACATAAGAATGCATTCAGCTTAAATGCATTAAAGTGCCTTAATGCTGCTCTGACCACAGCAGACAAACAGGAATATACTCCTAAACAACATACTCAAATTAATGATATTTTTACATTTAGAGTTGGCTACAAGATTCAGTGAGCTATGGCAGCACACACAGAATAAATCGTGCCACAGCGTCAGTCCAAACTGAAATATCTCAGCGGAAGATTTGGATGAATCGTCATGGATTTGCAGATTTTCTTTGTTTAATATCATCGCAAACTGAAGATTATTTTTGTTTTTGTTTTGTACAGTTGGGAAACATTTATTTATTAGACTAAAACAAATGACAAACACATGATTAACTTACAGAAAAAAACATAAATTATACAGTTGCAACCCTAAAATTAAAAATACAGTTCACTATGATTGTGCCTTCATGATTATGTGTCAATTAAACTGAATTAATTAAAAACAGATCTTTTTTGGGGTTGTAGGTCAGACAAGAAAGGCAATTTGAATACATCGTCTTGGATTGTGGGAGATTGTGATTGTCATTTTATGGATCAATAAATCATCTAAGAAAATTATCTATAATGCTAATCAATCATAAAACTAATGGTGGTCATGAATGCTAAAGTCAATATACATTTACATTTACAGATAGCTATGATCTAATGTGCTAGGACAGTGATTCTCAAACTGAGCTCCCTCCAGTGGTACGCAGAGCTTCTAAATCTGTGTATAGCTCACAATTTATGCTGCAAAACAGAGGCAGGAAGAAGTTTAATTTGGTTTGTGTCCGATGGTTTGAGAGAGAGAGTGCTGGCTTCACAACCAAACACACCCACAGCAACTCACTTCATTAAAATCACCAGACGAAAAAGAACAGAGTGTAAAAATAACTTTAAAAAACAATAAAACACAACAAAGTGCCACTGAGTTTGTGGAGCCTGCATTAAAGGCCTATCCAAGATTCTTGTCGATATTCGGAGATGATCGTTCCTTCTCGAAATACACAGGTATCTTCTTACAGAGATTTGTTTAAAGGTTGTAATAAAGCCGCTGATCCTCTGGCCAAAGGACTTAGCACACATTCCACACAAGGGTTCAACAATGCAGCTGTGCACATAGTGTAGCTCTGCGAGGAATCAAACTGCTCACGATCCAGACCTGCACTGAAAACACACTCATCTCCCCAACGTCTATGCATGTTAGTTTATAATAGGGATAATGACATTTCCTTACATAGACGTGACCAACTTTCCTTTCACTCCTTCCCGTTACAAAGAAAGGTGGTTGCGTCTGTTGTTTTGCTGCGCACTGTCACACATGATTTCTCTAAATATCCCAGCAGTTGGTAGCCTAACGCGCCAACAGTTAGAAGAAGTATTGAGCAACTTGCAATCAGTGTGTTTACCAACCGGCTCCAAGAATAGCTGACAGAAATGTATACTCTCAGAGGAGAGAGAGGAGGTGAGAGGGAGGGAAACAGTAGAAGTAGTGGAAACAATCTCACTGCTATGAGAACAGAGTGGCCAGTGTAACAGCCTATATATGACCTACACAGCCTGGTTCTCCGGGTGAAAGGGACCCTATGGCCCTCCTCACCGTCTCATACAACACTGTAACAGTGTTAGCCTGCCTGCTCCTGGAGCTGAACTCATGACCCGCAGTCATGGTGGGGATGTAAACACTCAGAGGGGTTCAATGCTGTGAGTCAAACAGAAAATCTCGAGGAGTGCTGCACCGTTACTTAAAATGGTTGATGAGGGTCTGTTCCTGTATTTATGGACCACTGTGGACAAACTTTCAGAAGTCCTGTAAATAGAGACTCTGTAATTACTCTGACTGTAAGGCGCTGACTAAATGAACCCACTGAATCAGAGCTAAAACATCCGAGAACAAGACAACAAGTCTACTGAAATTCAAGGAGCTCTGACTGTAGTCTGGCACAGGCGAACGCTGACGTCAGTGTGCTACCGTGCTCATACTGACAGCTGTCATGCCGGTGTTTGGCAGGTAAAATATTTATATACATCAAACACAACGTACAGTGAGGCTAACGGGAATGTTGTTAGTTTTGCAGGTATAAACCAAGATATTGAACAAACTATACTTTGACCTGATCATACAGATGTCTTGTGATGATTTCTAAACTATAAAGAAAAAAAAAAGATTTAAACATTTTCAGACAAACATCTCTCAAGCTAGCGTCTGTCGCTCAACAGGTTCAAAACATGTTTGAATGTTATTGTTTTGTGTTTGGTGTTAAATTATTGAAATATATCATCACATTGCTCATGTTAAAACACTAAAACTTTAACATCATAAACAATATAAACAACTGAAATATAGCTACCCTGTGCGCCTCTTGGACCACATGTCATGAATCGTCACAATGGAGCCACAGCTCTCTATCCTACTCACAATGCCACAGTTAAGAGCTCAGCTGAACTACATATTTGACCTAACATGTATAACATTGGTATTCCCCTTTAAACAACTTGTTTATTACGTCAATTGTTCTAAATTTCCTGTCAATACACCAGATAGGTGTTAAGATACTTCACAAAAACCACAAAGGTCAACTTCATGGCGGCTCTACAGGAAGAGTCGGTAGGATCTATCCTCTGGGGATCAAAATGTCAATCAATGAAACAACTGCTAAGATATCTGAATCTGCACCAAAGTGGTCAATTGACCAACCGACAGGCAGAGACTGAAAATACAAAGGCTGGAGACAAAACAAGAGAAACAATCAAAGCATCGACATCTTGAAATATTCAAATCCATTAAAAAAGAAGTTTGGCTTCTTTTGAGGCATGTCTTTGTTACACAGCTTCACTAAACTATGTGGCTCTCGAGTCCCAGCAAAGCTGCATGTGAACAGAGTAAATTAAAAACAGGCTCGGCTCACATGTTGCTGCTTATATCATGTTCTCGCTCGCTTGCTGTTACAATCTTGCAAGGATAATTTACATGCAGCCTCCAACACTGTTTTGCATCGTCATCATCCCTGAATCAATCATCACACCAGCAGAATAACTCTACTGTCTGGATATTAGTATTTAGTATTTTAGTTTGCAAGTGTCACGCTTCATCTGCTTTGATTATCAAATTAAGGAAGACATGACGGGGAATATGAAAAGCAGTATATGACTTGGAACAGTGCTCATATTCATGTTCATGAGCAGCACCTGGCGGGGTTAACAACCACGCTGAGACAGCTGTCCTCTGTGTTGTTGATGCTCCAGGCTGCTGGGGACGACCATCCAGGCGCAGTGACACGAAGCCCTGCTTCTTTCACAGCTGAGCCTGGCCAGGCCATAAAAAGGCAACCGATGCACACTTGTCTCATTCCCCCATGGAAGAGGGCCAGCACGAGGCTACGAGCAGCAACAACACTTAGATAAGGTCACAGTGTGGGAATGGATCTTGGTATGTTGATACCAGTGTTTCATCTGAGTAATCCACATTTGGTTGCAGAAGTCATGTCAACAATGATCTGCCCAGACGAGGTACATTTACCCAAGTACTGTACTGCAGTAGCACGTACTTTTAAGCATTTAAATTTGATATAATCTGAGAACTGCTGCATGCAATACATACTAATCAAAGACTTCACACAACCAGAGAGCAAACTTTGTTTGCTACCTACTTTGTTACCTAACATTAGCCATTAACCTGATATCAACGTTGCCATTATGACTTTATGTTTCTACAAACAGCAGATACGTTGAATCGTATTTTAAAATGTTCCTGTGTCACATGGCGCCACATGGCTGTTATCAGCTGAATTATTGTGTTAAATCCTTTATGTTTATGTGGTTAACGTCTGGTTAAGTTTAGCCAAAGATAAATCTGTTTAGGGTTAAGAAAAGATCATAGTTTGGGTCAAAAAAAATGTTTTTGTTGCCAGAAAAAACAGGTTAGATAAAGTGGCCAATAATCTCATTAATAAAAAGTAACTAATACCTCAACATTTCTCGTTATAAAGAGAACTAAGAGTTCAGCTTGTCACATGTCTCTGACAAACTCAGTGAACCTTTAATTAGCAGGTCAAGTAAAACCTGACTGAGCCCTGTAGTCTGGATACTGCAGAGTAACCACAGCAGCAGATTACTCGCAGTGCAGTGAGTATATTTTAATGCCAACCTAAAGGTTTGCTTCATATTCATGTCTCAGGCTGGAATAAGTAATGTGCTCCTTCATGTGGCCCTTGCATTCCCGTCATTCCTGCTCCTGTAACAAGAGTTACAGTTACAAGTTATAATAAACATTTGCATCTTTCATAAAACCCGAGGAGCTCCTCGGTGAGGCCTCGGTCATGTCCAAAGCCATGTTTGGTGATGATAATATCCAGCTCAGATACGAAGCTAGGCCTGACGCCGCACATGAAGATGTCAGTTGAAGCTACAACTGTTTAGCAACTTGTGTCTTCATCAACTTTAAGCACGACGAAGCGTCTCTATTTAAACATGTACGTTCACGTCCCGTGAGTACCGTGTTTAGAGTAACGTACAGTCAACGTAACGAACATATAACGCCACATTTTACCGCCTAAACAACATTAAAAAACAAAGTCACGTCATGTTGACACGAAGCGCCTTAACGTTATTTTTTCTATCGGACATAACATATACGTTACAGCGACTGTCAATCTGCCCTCCGCTTTTTGGGAGAGATAACGAGCTTCAAAAACAACCGGACTTAACTATTAAGAAAACTTACCGGTTCTTGTCTTCACCCAAATGCCAAACGTTCACGTCTTTTTAACGAGTGTGGCGTGTTAACGGCGAAGAAATTGAGCTGAAATTAAAGTTTGATGCCGCGGAGCTGCTCGGCCTCGTCTGTCTGCGCCATGATACCGCGTACTGTGATGAATGGTGCCTTCATGGACTAGTCGGAAATATCAAACTCAACACGCAGATGGTCCCACGCAGTAGAAAATATCTCCGGGCAGGGATAGACAACAACGCTGGAATACGTGCTCAGCTTTAATTACCAAACGTTTACCCCATTGCATATCTCTGACAGCTTTAGTTACGAGTTACATTTCACTGCTTTTCTGTTAAATACATTATAGTTCCGAATTTGGTGATTTTCCAAGCAGAAGCTTACAGGGAGTCCTTGAATGCAGCATTTTAAACTCATACATTGGGCAGCTCTCAATAAAAACAGTTAAGCGCATGGATTTTTTTTCCCTGGTCATTTTAGGAAGAATTCTCTGACTGTATCATGTTTTTTTCTCAGTTAGTGTTTTTCCTCTTCTTGTTCTTTTAGCACTTTGGTTGCATTGCAGACTTTTCTAATGCAGGACGAAGCTGTTCTGTGCCTTTGTCCTACCAGATTTTACAACATTTAATGATTAATATCAATTATATTCCAGATGATATACCTAGTTTGGGAACCGGTGGTTTAGAGCTTGTTTTGGTACATGCACAACTGGTGGTAAACAACCTCCCTCTAGTGGTTTGTGGAAGAATGTCTGACCCTCTAACCCTGTTTGTACCTCATCAGTTAGAGGAGATGGCCAGTCAGCGGCGTCTATTGGTGCAGCCTTTATTCCCGATGCTGCATCACTGGGCTCTTCTGAGGTGGGGGAGGCGACAGGAGGATCGCTTAATGTTGCTGTAGTGGAGCTCACAGGTGCGCAGCAGTGCAGCGCCTGCAAAGGTGGCAAACATACCCCAAAATCTTATAGAAAAAGCAGCTTTGTAAATATCACGAGTAAGAAATGCATTCAAGACAGTCCTAATTAGATAGAGAAGACAACAACAGTAATACTTTATCAACACCCCCCCCTCTCTCTTCTCACTGATTAGACTCTACCTGCTCTCTGGCGGGAAGGTCAGTTATTTTTGACAATAATAATGCGAGAAATGACCAAAACTCTCCGGTCAGTGTCCAGAGAAAGGAGAAAAGAGAAGAAGGGGAGGGTAAAAACCCGACAAAGATAGAGGTACAGTAAAGATAATGTCATTAAAAATTATTTGTCCGTTGCTGTTACGATAGTAACTTTGAGACTGAAGCGGTTTGATACTCGATAAATAGCGTTAGCTTGTTTTAATGTCAGTTAGTGTGATGGAGGGGCCTAACTGCTGCTATGGAACATAATGATGTAGGTAACTACTCCGACTTTACATTTATCAGGGGGATTTCTGAAGGTTATTTTTATTGACATGTTGAAATGTTATTCCTCTTCCACACCTTCATACATTGGAGTTGTAAACTCAGTTTTTTGTTGTGTTACAGTTCATGTTGTCAGAAGTGTGTTTGTAGTGTTAAACTTCACATCAATTGATGTCAATACTTAATAACTTAGCATTCCCGTATGATATATTATACTGTGATAATATACAGCATTTTACTGCTTTCTTTACAGGACAGTAATGTTCACGTGAGGTGAAAGCTTTGCAGTCACTGCACTGTGTGAGAAGGAAAAATTATTTCATGCTAATTTGCATATTCATTTTTCTTTCAGAAAGATCAAATCCATCTGAGAGCTCCAATTAGAATGTGAATGGTTCTGTGTTCCGAAGATGTTTACATATAAAAGCGAGAGACACAGATCAGCACTCAGCACTCGGATGACCTTTGAAGAGGAAGGACTGACCTGTAGCTGGTTTGACAAATTGACTCTTCACTCCACTTTTTCTGAACGGCATTGTCTTGGGGAAGGAGCACATGTGTTTTCCTGCATCAGTCTTTTAGGCAAGTAACTTTTCCAGATTACGTTTAAAATAAGAAGGAGGTCCATCTGTTGAGGTGCAACTGAACTCTTAAAATGATGGCTTTAAACTTTGCCTCACTTTCTTCACCTGTGTTTTCTTAGTTCTTTCACAAAAGCAGTGAGAAGAAAACATTATTTCTTGTAAATCTGTTGAATAGTATATATGAATATAATAAGCAGGAGACACAACTGAAACTTATTTCATGTTAATTTGCTGAATATGACTGAAACTTAGCACTTATTCTGTACTGTATCATGTTGTACACATGCGTACACATGAGTACACATGCTCTCTTAGCTAAATAACTTTAGCAGGTTACATTCCCAGTAAGCAGGAGGTAGATATTTTGAGTTGCAACTGTGCTCACACAATGATATCCAAACCAAGTAAATACAAGGCTACAAGGCTTCCTTTCCTCTCTGTTAAGACTAGTTACAAATAACTTCAGACATAATTAGCAGAGGTCACAATATGCCAGCAGAGTGAAAATTGTTGGTGTTACATCTTGCATTTTTAATACAAGAGGGGAGTCAGATTTTGACGGGTGTAAATTGTGACCCGTCAAAATCTGACTCCCCTTCTATTTTCCTATCTGTGAACACTAGTTACAAATAACTTTACAAATGAGTAGCAGAGGTCACAATATGCCAGCAGAGTGAAAATTGTTGGTGTTACATCTTGCTTTTTTAATATTAGAGGGGAGTCAGATTTTGATGGGTGTAAAATGTGACCCGTCAAAATCTGACTCACCTCCTATTTTCCTCTCTGTGAACACTAGTTACAAATAACTTCAGACATAAGTAGCAGAGGTCACAATATGCCAGCAGAGTGAAAATTGTTGGTGTTACATCTTGCATTTTTAATATAAGAGGGGAGTCAGATTTTGACAGGTGTAAAATGTGACCCGTCAAAATCTGACTGACCTCCTATTTTCCTATCTGTGAACACTAGTTACAAATAACTTTACAAATGAGTAGCAGAGGTCACAATATGCCAGCATAGTGAAAATTGTTGGTGTTACATCTTGCATTTTTAATATAAGAGGGGAGTCAGATTTTGACGGGTGTAAATTGTGACCCGTCAAAATCTGACTCCCCTCCTATTTTCCTCTCTGTTCACACTAGTCACAAATAACTTTACAAATGAGTAGCAGAGGTCACAATATGCCAGCAGAGTGAAAATTGTTGGTGTTACATCTTGCATTTTTAATACAAGAGGGGAGTCAGATTTTGACGGGTGTAAATTGTGACCCGTCAAAATCTGACTCCCCTTCTATTTTCCTATCTGTGAACACTAGTTACAAATAACTTTACAAATGAGTAGCAGAGGTCACAATATGCCAGCAGAGTGAAAATTGTTGGTGTTACATCTTGCGTTTTTAATATTAGAGGGGAGTCAGATTTACACGGGTGTAAAATGTGACCCATCAAAATCTGACTCCCCTCCTATTTTCCTCTCTGTGAACACTAGTCACAAATAACTTTACAAATGAGTAGCAGAGGTCACAATATGCCAGCATAGTGAAAATTGTTGGTGTTACATCTTGCATTTTTAATATAAGAGGGGAGTCAGATTTTGACGGGTGTAAAATGTGACCCATCAAAATCTGACTCCCCTCCTATTTTCCTCTCTGTGAACACTAGTCACAAATAACTTAACAAATGAGTAGCAGAGGTCACAATATGCCAGCAGAGTGAAAATTGTTGGTGTTACATCTTGCATTTTTTATATAAGAGGGGAGTCAGATTTTGACGGGTGTAAATTGTGACCCGTCAAAATCTGACTCACCTCCTATTTTCCTCTCTGTTCACACTAGTCACAAATAACTTAACAAATGAGTAGCAGAGGTCACAATATGCCAGCAGAGTGAAAATTGTTGGTGTTACATCTTGCGTTTTTAATATAAGAGGGGAGTCAGATTTTGACGGGTGTAAAATGTGACCCGTCAAAATCTGACTCCCCTTCTATTTTCCTCTCTGTGAACACTAGTTACAAATAACTTCAGACATAAGTAGCAGAGGTCACAATATACCAGCAGAGTGAAAATTGTTGGTGTTACATCTTGCGTTTTTAATATAAGAGGGGAGTCAGATTTACACGGGTGTAAAATGTGACCCGTCAAAATCTGACTCCCCTCCTATTTTCCTCTCTGTGAACACTAGTTACAAATAACTTCAGACATAAGTAGCAGAGGTCACAATATGCCAGCAGAGTGAAAATTGTTGGTGTTACATCTTGCATTTTTAATATAAGAGGGGAGTCAGATTTTGACGGGTGTAAAATGTGACCCGTCAAAATCTGACTCCCCTCCTATTTTCCTCTCTGTGAACACTAGTTACAAATAACTTCAGACATAAGTAGCAGAGGTCACAATATGCCAGCAGAGTGAAAATTGTTGGTGTTACATCTTGCATTTTTAATATAAGAGGGGAGTCAGATTTTGACAGGTGTAAATTGTGACCTGTCAAAATCGGACTCCCCTCCTATTTTCCTATCTGTGAACACTAGTTACAAATAACTTTACAAATGAGTAGCAGAGGTCACAATATGCCAGCAGAGTGAAAATTGTTGGTGTTACATCTTGCATTTTTAATATAAGAGGGGAGTCAGATTTTGATGGGTGTAAAATGTGACCCGTCAAAATCTGACTCCCCTCCTATTTTCCTCTCTGTGAACACTAGTTACAAATAACTTTACAAATGAGTAGCAGAGGTCACAATATGCCAGCAGAGTGAAAATTGTTGGTGTTACATCTTGCATTTTTAATATAAGAGGGGAGTCAGATTTTGACAGGTGTAAATTGTGACCTGTCAAAATCGGACTCCCCTCCTATTTTCCTCTCTGTGAACACTAGTTACAAATAACTTTACAAATGAGTAGCAGAGGTCACAATATGCCAGCAGAGTGAAAATTGTTGGTGTTACATCTTGCATTTTTAATATAAGAGGGGAGTCAGATTTTGACAGGTGTAAATTGTGACCTGTCAAAATCGGACTCCCCTCCTATTTTCCTATCTGTGAACACTAGTTACAAATAACTTCAGACATAAGTAGCAGAGGTCACAATATGCCAGCAGAGTGAAAATTGTTGGTGTTACATCTTACATTTTTAATATAAGAGGGGAGTCAGATTTTGACGGGTGTAAAATGTGACCCGTCAAAATCTGACTCCCCTTCTATTTTCCTCTCTGTGAACACTAGTTACAAATAACTTCAGACATAAGTAGCAGAGGTCACAATATGCCAGCAGAGTGAAAATTGTTGGTGTTACATCTTGCGTTTTTAATATAAGAGGGGAGTCAGATTTACACGGGTGTAAAATGTGACCCGTCAAAATCTGACTCCCCTCCTATTTTCCTCTCTGTGAACACTAGTTACAAATAACTTCAGACATAAGTAGCAGAGGTCACAATATGCCAGCAGAGTGAAAATTGTTGGTGTTACATCTTGCATTTTTAATATAAGAGGGGAGTCAGATTTTGACAGGTGTAAATTGTGACCTGTCAAAATCGGACTCCCCTTCTATTTTCCTATCTGTGAACACTAGTTACAAATAACTTTACAAATGAGTAGCAGAGGTCACAATATGCCAGCAGAGTGAAAATTGTTGGTGTTACATCTTGCATTTTTAATATAAGAGGGGAGTCAGATTTTGATGGGTGTAAAATGTGACCCGTCAAAATCTGACTCCCCTCCTATTTTCCTCTCTGTGAACACTAGTTACAAATAACTTTACAAATGAGTAGCAGAGGTCACAATATGCCAGCAGAGTGAAAATTGTTGGTGTTACATCTTGCATTTTTAATATAAGAGGGGAGTCAGATTTTGACAGGTGTAAATTGTGACCTGTCAAAATCGGACTCCCCTCCTATTTTCCTATCTGTGAACACTAGTTACAAATAACTTCAGACATAAGTAGCAGAGGTCACAATATGCCAGCAGAGTGAAAATTGTTGGTGTTACATCTTACATTTTTAATATAAGAGGGGAGTCAGATTTTGACGGGTGTAAAATGTGACCCGTCAAAATCTGACTCCCCTCCTATTTTCCTATCTGTGAACACTAGTGACAAATAACTTTACAAATGAGTAGCAAAGGTCACAATATGCCAGGAGAGTGAAAATTGTTGGTGTTACATCTTGCATTTTTAATATAAGAGGGGAGTCAGATTTTGACAGGTGTAAATTGTGACCCGTCAAAATCTGACTCCCCTTCTATTTTCCTATCTGTGAACACTAGTTACAAATAACTTCAGACATAAGTAGCAGAGGTCACAATATGCCAGCAGAGTGAAAATTGTTGGTGTTACATCTTGCATTTTTAATATAAGAGGGGAGTCAGATTTTGACGGGTGTAAATTGTGACCCGTCAAAATCTGACTCACCTCCTATTTTCCTCTCTGTGAACACTAGATACAAATAACTTCAGACATAAGTAGCAGAGGTCACAATATGCCAGCAGAGTGAAAATTGTTGGTGTTACATTTTGCATTTTTAATATAAGAGGGGAGTCAGATTTTGACGGGTGTAAAATGTGACCCGTCAAAATCTGACTCCCCTCCTATTTTCCTATCTGTGAACACTAGATACAAATAACTTCAGACATAAGTAGCAGAGGTCACAATATGCCAGCAGAGTGAAAATTGTTGGTGTTACATCTTGCGTTTTTAATATAAGAGGGGAGTCAGATTTTGACAGGTGTAAATTGTGACCCGTCAAAATCTGACTCCCCTCCTATTTTCCTCTCTGTTCACACTAGTCACAAATAACTTAACAAATGAGTAGCAGAGGTCACAATATGCCAGCAGAGTGAAAATTGTTGGTGTTACATCTTGCATTTTTAATATAAGAGGGGAGTCAGATTTTGACGGGTGTAAATTGTGACCCGTCAAAATCTGACTCACCTCCTATTTTCCTCTCTGTGAACACTAGATACAAATAACTTCAGACATAAGTAGCAGAGGTCACAATATGCCAGCAGAGTGAAAATTGTTGGTGTTACATCTTGCATTTTTAATATAAGAGGGGAGTCAGATTTTGACGGGTGTAAAATTGTGACCCGTCAAAATCTGACTCCCCTTCTATTTTCCTCTCTGTGAACACTAGTTACAAATAACTTCAGACATAAGTAGCAGAGGTCACAATATGCCAGCAGAGTGAAAATTGTTGGTGTTACATCTTGCGTTTTTAATATAAGAGGGGAGTCAGATTTTGACGGGTGTAAAATGTGACCCGTCAAAATCTGACTCCCCTTCTATTTTCCTCTCTGTGAACACTAGTTACAAATAACTTCAGACATAAGTAGCAGAGGTCACAATATACCAGCAGAGTGAAAATTGTTGGTGTTACATCTTGCGTTTTTAATATAAGAGGGGAGTCAGATTTACACGGGTGTAAAATGTGACCCGTCAAAATCTGACTCCCCTCCTATTTTCCTCTCTGTGAACACTAGTTACAAATAACTTCAGACATAAGTAGCAGAGGTCACAATATGCCAGCAGAGTGAAAATTGTTGGTGTTACATCTTGCATTTTTAATATAAGAGGGGAGTCAGATTTTGACAGGTGTAAATTGTGACCTGTCAAAATCGGACTCCCCTTCTATTTTCCTATCTGTGAACACTAGTTACAAATAACTTTACAAATGAGTAGCAGAGGTCACAATATGCCAGCAGAGTGAAAATTGTTGGTGTTACATCTTGCATTTTTAATATAAGAGGGGAGTCAGATTTTGACAGGTGTAAAATGTGACCCGTCAAAATCTGACTTCCCTCCTATTTTCCTCTCTGTGAACACTAGTTACAAATAACTTCAGACATAAGTAGCAGAGGTCACAATATGCCAGCAGAGTGAAAATTGTTGGTGTTACATCTTGCATTTTTAATATAAGAGGGGAGTCAGATTTTGACAGGTGTAAATTGTGACCTGTCAAAATCGGACTCCCCTCCTATTTCCTATCTGTGAACACTAGTTACAAATAACTTTACAATGAGTAGCAGAGGTCACAATATGCCAGCAGAGTGAAAATTGTTGGTGTTACATCTTGCATTTTTAATATAAGAGGGGAGTCAGATTTTGATGGGTGTAAAATGTGACCCGTCAAAATCTGACTCCCCTCCTATTTTCCTCTCTGTGAACACTAGTTACAAATAACTTTACAAATGAGTAGCAGAGGTCACAATATGCCAGCATAGTGAAAATTGTTGGTGTTACATCTTGCATTTTTAATATAAGAGGGGAGTCAGATTTTGACAGGTGTAAATTGTGACCTGTCAAAATCGGACTCCCCTCCTATTTTCCTATCTGTGAACACTAGTTACAAATAACTTCAGACATAAGTAGCAGAGGTCACAATATGCCAGCAGAGTGAAAATTGTTGGTGTTACATCTTGCGTTTTTAATATAAGAGGGGAGTCAGATTTTGACGGGTGTAAAATGTGACCCGTCAAAATCTGACTCCCCTCCTATTTTCCTATCTGTGAACACTAGTGACAAATAACTTTACAAATGAGTAGCAAAGGTCACAATATGCCAGGAGAGTGAAAATTGTTGGTGTTACATCTTGCATTTTTAATATAAGAGGGGAGTCAGATTTTGACAGGTGTAAATTGTGACCCGTCAAAATCTGACTCCCCTTCTATTTTCCTATCTGTGAACACTAGTCACAAATAACTTTACAAATGAGTAGCAGAGGTCACAATATGCCAGCAGAGTGAAAATTGTTGGTGTTACATCTTGCATTTTTAATATAAGAGGGGAGTCAGATTTTGACAGGTGTAAATTGTGACCCGTCAAAATCTGACTCCCCTTCTATTTTCCTATCTGTGAACACTAGTTACAAATAACTTTACAAATGAGTAGCAGAGGTCACAATATGCCAGCAGAGTGAAAATTGTTGGTGTTACATCTTGCGTTTTTAATATAAGAGGGGAGTCAGATTTTGACGGGTGTAAAATGTGACCCGTCAAAATCTGACTTCCCTCCTATTTTCCTCTCTGTGAACACTAGTTACAAATAACTTCAGACATAAGTAGCAGAGGTCACAATATGCCAGCAGAGTGAAAATTGTTGGTGTTACATCTTGCATTTTTAATATAAGAGGGGAGTCAGATTTTGACGGGTGTAAAATGTGACCCGTCAAAATCTGACTCCCCTCCTATTTTCCTATCTGTGAACACTAGTTACAAATAACTTCAGACATAAGTGGCAGAGGTCACAATATGCCAGCAAAGTGAAAATTGTTGGTGTTACATCTTGCATTTTTAATATTAGAGGGGAGTCAGATTTTGACGGGTGTAAAATGTGACCCGTCAAAATCTGACTCCCCTCCTATTTTCCTCTCTGTGAACACTAGATACAAATAACTTCAGACATAAGTAGCAGAGGTCACAATATGCCAGCAGAGTGAAAATTGTTGGTGTTACATCTTGCATTTTTAATATAAGAGGGGAGTCAGATTTTGACGGGTGTAAAATGTGACCCGTCAAAATCTGACTCCCCTCCTATTTTCCTATCTGTGAACACTAGATACAAATAACTTCAGACATAAGTAGCAGAGGTCACAATATGCCAGCAGAGTGAAAATTGTTGGTGTTACATCTTGCGTTTTTAATATAAGAGGGGAGTCAGATTTTGACAGGTGTAAAATGTGACCCGTCAAAATCTGACTTCCCTCCTATTTTCCTCTCTGTGAACACTAGTTACAAATAACTTCAGACATAAGTAGCAGAGGTCACAATATGCCAGCAGAGTGAAAATTGTTGGTGTTACATCTTGCGTTTTTAATATAAGAGGGGAGTCAGATTTTGACGGGTGTAAAATGTGACCCGTCAAAATCTGACTCCCCTCCTATTTTCCTCTCTGTGAAAACTAGTGACAAATAACTTTACAAATGAGTAGCAAAGGTCACAATATGCCAGCAGAGTGAAAATTGTTGGTGTTACATCTTGCATTTTTAATATAAGAGGGGAGTCAGATTTTGACGGGTGTAAAATGTGACCCGTCAAAATCTGACTCCCCTCCTATTTTCCTCTCTGTGAACACTAGTTACAAATAACTTCAGACATAAGTAGCAGAGGTCACAATATACCAGCAGAGTGAAAATTGTTGGTGTTACATCTTGCATTTTTAATATAAGAGGGGAGTCAGATTTTGACGGGTGTAAATTGTGACCCGTCAAAATCTGACTCCCCTCCTATTTTCCTATCTGTGAACACTAGATACAAATAACTTCAGACATAAGTAGCAAAGGTCACAATATGCCAGCAAAGTGAAAATTGTTGGTGTTACATCTTGCATTTTTAATATAAGAGGGGACTCAGATTTTGACGGGTGTAAAATGTGACCCGTCAAAATCTGACTCACCTCCTATTTTCCTCTCTGTGAACACTAGATACAAATAACTTCAGACATAAGTAGCAGAGGTCACAATATGCCAGCAGAGTGAAAATTGTTGGTGTTACATCTTGCATTTTTAATATAAGAGGGGAGTCAGATTTTGACGGGTGTAAAATGTGACCCGTCAAAATCTGACTCCCCTTCTATTTTCCTCTCTGTGAACACTAGTTACAAATAACTTTACAAATGAGTAGCAGAGGTCACAATATGCCAGCAGAGTGAAAATTGTTGGTGTTACATCTTGCATTTTTAATATAAGAGGGGAGTCAGATTTTGACGGGTGTAAAATGTGACCCGTCAAAATCTGACTCCCCTCCTATTTTCCTATCTGTGAACACTAGATACAAATAACTTCAGACATAAGTAGCAGAGGTCACAATATGCCAGCAGAGTGAAAATTGTTGGTGTTACATCTTGCGTTTTTAATATAAGAGGGGAGTCAGATTTTGACAGGTGTAAAATGTGACCCGTCAAAATCTGACTCCCCTCCTATTTTCCTCTCTGTGAACACTAGATACAAATAACTTCAGACATAAGTAGCAGAGGTCACAATATGCCAGCAGAGTGAAAATTGTTGGTGTTACATCTTGCATTTTTAATATAAGAGGGGAGTCAGATTTTGACAGGTGTAAAATGTGACCCGTCAAAATCTGACTCCCCTCCTATTTTCCTCTCTGTGAACACTAGTTACAAATAACTTCAGACATAAGTAGCAGAGGTCACAATATGCCAGCAGAGTGAAAATTGTTGGTGTTACATCTTGCATTTTTAATATAAGAGGGGAGTCAGATTTTGACGGGTGTAAAATGTGACCCGTCAAAATCTGACTCCCCTCCTATTTTCCTCTCTGTGAACACTAGTTACAAATAACTTCAGACATAAGTAGCAGAGGTCACAATATGCCAGCAGAGTGAAAATTGTTGGTGTTACATCTTGCATTTTTAATATAAGAGGGGAGTCCGATTTTGACAGGTGTAAATTGTGACCTGTCAAAATCGGACTCCCCTCCTATTTTCCTATCTGTGAACACTAGTTACAAAAACTTTACAAATGAGTAGCAGAGGTCACAATATGCCAGCAGAGTGAAAATTGTTGGTGTTACATCTTGCATTTTTAATATAAGAGGGGAGTCAGATTTTGACGGGTGTAAATTGTGACCCGTAAAAATCTGACTCACCTCCTATTTTCCTCTCTGTGAACACTAGTTACAAATAACTTCAGACATAAGTAGCAGAGGTCACAATATGCCAGCAGAGTGAAAATTGTTGGTGTTACATCTTGCGTTTTTAGTATAAGAGGGGAGTCAGATTTTGACGGGTGTAAAATGTGACCCGTCAAAATCTGACTCCCCTCCTATTTTCCTATCTGTGAACACTAGTGACAAATAACTTTACAAATGAGTAGCAAAGGTCACAATATGCCAGGAGAGTGAAAATTGTTGGTGTTACATCTTGCATTTTTAATATTAGAGGGGAGTCAGATTTTGATGGGTGTAAAATGTGACCCGTCAAAATCTGACCCCTTCTATTTTCCTATCTGTGAACACTAGTTACAAATAACTTTACAAATGAGTAGCAGAGGTCACAATATGCCAGCAGAGTGAAAATTGTTGGTGTTACATCTTGCATTTTTAATATAAGAGGGGAGTCAGATTTTGACAGGTGTAAATTGTGACCCGTCAAAATCTGACTCCCCTTCTATTTTCCTATCTGTGAACACTAGTTACAAATAACTTTACAAATGAGTAGCAGAGGTCGCAATATGCCAGCAGAGTGAAAATTGTTGGTGTTACATCTTGCGTTTTTAATATAAGAGGGGAGTCAGATTTTGACGGGTGTAAAATGTGACCCGTCAAAATCTGACTTCCCTCCTATTTTCCTCTCTGTGAACACTAGTTACAAATAACTTCAGACATAAGTAGCAGAGGTCACAATATGCCAGCAGAGTGAATATTGTTGGTGTTACATCTTGCGTTTTTAATATAAGAGGGGAGTCAGATTTTGACGGGTGTAAAATGTGACCCGTCAAAATCTGACTCCCCTCCTATTTTCCTATCTGTAAACACTAGACACAAATAACTTCAGACATAAGTAGCAGAGGTCACAATATGCCAGCAAAGTGAAAATTGTTGGTGTTACATCTTGCATTTTTAATATTAGAGGGGAGTCAGATTTTGACGGGTGTAAAATGTGACCCGTCAAAATCTGACTCCCCTCCTATTTTCCTCTCTGTGAAAACTAGTGACAAATAACTTTACAAATGAGTAGCAAAGGTCACAATATGCCAGCAGAGTGAAAATTGTTGGTGTTACATCTTGCATTTTTAATATAAGAGGGGAGTCAGATTTTGACGGGTGTAAAATGTGACCCGTCAAAATCTGACTCCCCTCCTATTTTCCTCTCTGTGAACACTAGTTACAAATAACTTCAGACATAAGTAGCAGAGGTCACAATATGCCAGCAGAGTGAAAATTGTTGGTGTTACATCTTGCGTTTTTAGTATAAGAGGGGAGTCAGATTTTGACGAGTGTAAAATGTGACCCGTCAAAATCTGACTCCCCTCCTATTTTCCTATCTGTGAACACTAGTTACAATTAACTTCAGACATAAATAGCAGAGGTCACAATATGCCAGCAGAGTGAAAATTGTTGGTGTTACATCTTGCATTTTTAATATAAGAGGGGAGTCAGATTTTGACGGGTGTAAATTGTGACCCGTCAAAATCTGACTCCCCTCCTATTTTCCTCTCTGTGAACACTAGATACAAATAACTTCAGACATAAGTAGCATAGGTCACAATATGCCAGCAGAGTGAAAATTGTTGGTGTTACATCTTGCATTTTTAGTATAAGAGGGGAGTCAGATTTTGACGGGTGTAAAATGTGACCCGTCAAAATCTGACTCCCCTCCTATTTTCCTATCTGTGAACACTAGATACAAATAACTTCAGACATAAGTAGCAAAGGTCACAATATGCCAGCAAAGTGAAAATTGTTGGTGTTACATCTTGCATTTATTAGAGGGGACTCAGATTTTGACGGGTGTAAAATGTGACCCGTCAAAATCTGACTCACCTCCTATTTTCCTCTCTGTGAACACTAGATACAAATAACTTCAGACATAAGTAGCAGAGGTCACAATATGCCAGCAGAGTGAAAATTGTTGGTGTTACATCTTGCATTTTTAATATAAGAGGGGAGTCAGATTTTGACAGGTGTAAATTGTGACCCGTCAAAATCTGACTCCCCTTCTATTTTCCTATCTGTGAACACTAGTTACAAATAACTTTACAAATGAGTAGCAGAGGTCACAATATGCCAGCAGAGTGAAAATTGTTGGTGTTACATCTTGCATTTTTAATATAAGAGGGGAGTCAGATTTTGACGGGTGTAAAATGTGACCCGTCAAAATCTGACTCCCCTCCTATTTTCCTATCTGTGAACACTAGATACAAATAACTTCAGACATAAGTAGCAGAGGTCACAATATGCCAGCAGAGTGAAAATTGTTGGTGTTACATCTTGCATTTTTAATATAAGAGGGGAGTCAGATTTTGACAGGTGTAAAATGTGACCCGTCAAAATCTGACTCCCCTCCTATTTTCCTCTCTGTGAACACTAGATACAAATAACTTCAGACATAAGTAGCAGAGGTCACAATATGCCAGCAGAGTGAAAATTGTTGGTGTTACATCTTGCATTTTTAATATTAGAGGGGAGTCAGATTTTGACGGGTGTAAATTGTGACCCGTCAAAATCTGACTCACCTCCTATTTTCCTCTCTGTGAACACTAGTTACAAATAACTTCAGACATAAGTAGCAGAGGTCACAATATGCCAGCAGAGTGAAAACTGTTGGTGTTACATCTTGCATTTTTAATATAAGAGGGGAGTCAGATTTTGACAGGTGTAAAATGTGACCCGTCAAAATCTGACTCCCCTCCTATTTTCCTCTCTGTGAACACTAGTTACAAATAACTTCAGACATAAGTAGCAGAGGTCACAATATGCCAGCAGAGTGAAAATTGTTGGTGTTACATCTTGCATTTTTAATATAAGAGGGGAGTCAGATTTTGACGGGTGTAAAATGTGACCCGTCAAAATCTGACTCCCCTCCTATTTTCCTCTCTGTGAACACTAGTTACAAATAACTTCAGACATAAGTAGCAGAGGTCACAATATGCCAGCAGAGTGAAAATTGTTGGTGTTACATCTTGCATTTTTAATATAAGAGGGGAGTCCGATTTTGACAGGTGTAAATTGTGACCTGTCAAAATCGGACTCCCCTCCTATTTTCCTATCTGTGAACACTAGTTACAAAAACTTTACAAATGAGTAGCAGAGGTCACAATATGCCAGCAGAGTGAAAATTGTTGGTGTTACATCTTGCATTTTTAATATAAGAGGGGAGTCAGATTTTGACGGGTGTAAATTGTGACCCGTAAAAATCTGACTCACCTCCTATTTTCCTCTCTGTGAACACTAGTTACAAATAACTTCAGACATAAGTAGCAGAGGTCACAATATGCCAGCAGAGTGAAAATTGTTGGTGTTACATCTTGCATTTTTAATATAAGAGGGGAGTCAGATTTTGATGGGTGTAAAATGTGACCCCTCAAAATCTGACTCCCCTCCTATTTTCCTCTCTGTGAACACTAGTTACAAATAACTTTACAAATGAGTAGCAGAGGTCACAATATACCAGCAGAGTGAAAATTGTTGGTGTTACATCTTGCATTTTTAATATAAGAGGGGAGTCAGATTTTGACGGGTGTAAAATGTGACCCGTCAAAATCTGACTCCCCTCCTATTTTCCTCTCTGTGAACACTAGTTACAAATAACTTCAGACATAAGTAGCAGAGGTCACAATATGCCAGCAGAGTGAAAATTGTTGGTGTTACATCTTGCGTTTTTAGTATAAGAGGGGAGTCAGATTTTGACGGGTGTAAAATGTGACCCGTCAAAATCTGACTCCCCTCCTATTTTCCTATCTGTGAACACTAGTGACAAATAACTTTACAAATGAGTAGCAAAGGTCACAATATGCCAGGAGAGTGAAAATTGTTGGTGTTACATCTTGCATTTTTAATATTAGAGGGGAGTCAGATTTTGATGGGTGTAAAATGTGACCCGTCAAAATCTGACCCCTTCTATTTTCCTATCTGTGAACACTAGTTACAAATAACTTTACAAATGAGTAGCAGAGGTCACAATATGCCAGCAGAGTGAAAATTGTTGGTGTTACATCTTGCATTTTTAATATAAGAGGGGAGTCAGATTTTGACAGGTGTAAATTGTGACCCGTCAAAATCTGACTCCCCTTCTATTTTCCTATCTGTGAACACTAGTTACAAATAACTTTACAAATGAGTAGCAGAGGTCGCAATATGCCAGCAGAGTGAAAATTGTTGGTGTTACATCTTGCGTTTTTAATATAAGAGGGGAGTCAGATTTTGACGGGTTGTAAAATGTGACCCGTCAAAATCTGACTTCCCTCCTATTTTCCTCTCTGTGAACACTAGTTACAAATAACTTCAGACATAAGTAGCAGAGGTCACAATATGCCAGCAGAGTGAATATTGTTGGTGTTACATCTTGCGTTTTTAATATAAGAGGGGAGTCAGATTTTGACGGGTGTAAAATGTGACCCGTCAAAATCTGACTCCCCTCCTATTTTCCTATCTGTAAACACTAGACACAAATAACTTCAGACATAAGTGGCAGAGGTCACAATATGCCAGCAAAGTGAAAATTGTTGGTGTTACATCTTGCATTTTTAATATTAGAGGGGAGTCAGATTTTGACGGGTGTAAAATGTGACCCGTCAAAATCTGACTCCCCTCCTATTTTCCTCTCTGTGAAAACTAGTGACAAATAACTTTACAAATGAGTAGCAAAGGTCACAATATGCCAGCAGAGTGAAAATTGTTGGTGTTACATCTTGCATTTTTAATATAAGAGGGGAGTCAGATTTTGACGGGTGTAAAATGTGACCCGTCAAAATCTGACTCCCCTCCTATTTTCCTCTCTGTGAACACTAGTTACAAATAACTTCAGACATAAGTAGCAGAGGTCACAATATGCCAGCAGAGTGAAAATTGTTGGTGTTACATCTTGCGTTTTTAGTATAAGAGGGGAGTCAGATTTTGACGAGTGTAAAATGTGACCCGTCAAAATCTGACTCCCCTCCTATTTTCCTATCTGTGAACACTAGTTACAATTAACTTCAGACATAAATAGCAGAGGTCACAATATGCCAGCAGAGTGAAAATTGTTGGTGTTACATCTTGCATTTTTAATATAAGAGGGGAGTCAGATTTTGACGGGTGTAAATTGTGACCCGTCAAAATCTGACTCCCCTCCTATTTTCCTCTCTGTGAACACTAGATACAAATAACTTCAGACATAAGTAGCATAGGTCACAATATGCCAGCAGAGTGAAAATTGTTGGTGTTACATCTTGCATTTTTAGTATAAGAGGGGAGTCAGATTTTGACGGGTGTAAAATGTGACCCGTCAAAATCTGACTCCCCTCCTATTTTCCTCTCTGTGAACACTAGTTACAAATAACTTTACAAATGAGTAGCAGAGGTCACAATATGCCAGCAGAGTGAAAATTGTTGGTGTTACATCTTGCATTTTTAATATACTTCTGTGCTCGCCATGGATTGTCCATAACGAACACCATGTTCAAACACAAGGGTGTCCATATGTGCACGTGGCACCAGGACACCCTCGGCCGTAGTTCGATGATCGACTTTGTGGTTGTGTCGTCGGATTTGCGGCCATGTGTTTTGGACACTCGGGTGAAGAGAGGGGCGGAGCTGTCAACTGATCACCACCTGGTGGTGAGTTGGCTCCGATGGTGGGGGAGGACGGCGGTCAGACCTGGCAGACCCAAACGTTCTGTGCGGGTTTGCTGGGAACGTCTGGCTGAATCCCCTGTCAGAAAGAGCTTCAACTCTCACCTCCGGGAGAGCTTCACTCATGTCCCGGGGGAGGTGGGGGACATTGAGTCCGAATGGACCTTGTTCTCTGCCTCCATTGTCGAGGCAGCCAACCGGAGCTGTGGCCGCAAGGTGGTCGGTGCCTGTCGCGGCGGCAAACCCCGAACCCGCTGGTGGACACCGGTGGTTAGGGATGCCGTCAAGCTGAAGAAGGAGGCCCACAGAACCTTTTTGGCCTGTGGGACCCTTGAAGCAGCTGACGGGTATCGACATGCCAAGCGGAACACAGCTTCTGCGGTTGCAGAGGCAAAAACTCGGGCGTGGGAGGAGTTTGGTGAGGCCATGGAGAAGGACTTTCGAATGGCTTCGAGGAGGTTCTGGACCACCATCCGGAGGCTCAGGCGGGGGAAGCAGTGCACTGTCAACACTGTGTTCAGTGGGGGCAGGGGGCTGCTGACCTCGACTGGGGATGTCCTGGGTCGGTGGAAGGAATACTTCGAAGACCTCCTCAATCCCACCAGCACGTCTTCCACTGAGGAAGCGGAGTCTGGGGACCCTGTGGTGGGCTCGCCAATCTCTGGGGCCGAAGTCGCCAAGGTAGTCAAAAAGCTCCTCGGTGGCAGGGCCCCGGGGGTGGATGAGATCCGCCCGGAGTTCCTCAAAGCTTTGGATGTTGTGGGGCTGTCTTGGTTGACACGTCTCTGCAACATCGCGTGGACATCGGGGGCAGTGCCTCTGGACTGGCAGACCGGGGTAGTGGTTCCCCTCTTCAAAAAGGGGGACCGGAGGGTGTGTTCCAACTATAGGGGGATCACACTTCTCAGCCTTCCTGGGAAGGTCTTTTCGGGGGTCCTGGAGAGGAGGGTCCGCAAGATTGTCGAACCTCGGATTCAGGAGGAGCAGTGTGGTTTTCGTCCTGGTCGTGAAACTGTGGACCAGCTCTATACCCTTAGCACGGTCCTGGAGGGTGCATGGGAGTTTGCCCAACCAGTCTACATGTGCTTTGTGGACTTGGAGAAGGCATTCGACCATGTCCCCCGGGAAACCCTGTGGGGGGTGCTCCGGGAGGATGGGGTCCCGGACCCGTTAATACGGGCTGTCCGGTCCCTGTACTCTCAGTGTCAGAGCCTGGTCCGCATCGCCGGCAGTAAGTCGGACTTGTTTCCTGTGAGAGTTGGACTCCGCCAGGGCTGCCCTTTGTCACTGATTCTGTTCATAACCTTTATGGACAGAATTTCTAGGCGCAGTCAGGGCGATGAGGGGCTACGATTCTGTTCATAACCTTTATGGACAGAATCTTGAGTCAGATTTTGACGGGTCACAATCTGACTCCCCTCCTATTTTCCTCTCTGTGAACACTAGATAGAAATAACTTCAGACATAAGTAGGAGAGGTCACAATATGCCAGCAGAGTGAAAATTGTTGGTGTTACATCTTGCGTTTTTAATATAGGAGGGGAGTCAGATTTTGACGGGTGTAAATTGTGACCCGTCAAAATCTGACTCCCCTTCTATTTTCCTATCTGTGAACACTAGTTACAAATAACTTTACAAATGAGTAGCAGAGGTCACAATATGCCAGCAGAGTGAAAATTCTTAGTGTTACATCTTGCATTTTTAATATAAGAGGGGAGTCAGATTCTGACAGATGTAAATTATCACCCAACTCTGACCTTGGTGATGTGACAGCATGGACAGCCTCACCTGAAATGTCTCCTCTGCACCTGATATAAAATAATATCAGTAAATAATATTTTAGTGTACTGTGTAGACCTACTCTATTTGGAAAATGTCACTTTTGTTATATTATATAAATAAATACATTATATAAATAAAACTGAGTTGAAAATTGAAAAACTGAATGATGCCCTGGTAGTTAAGGATTAGTTAACTTTGTGAAATGAGAAACAAACTACGTAGCATATTTACACATGTAGAAATATGTTTAGAGGCACATAAACCTGGAAAGTGACTAAATCTGGTGGGCTAGAAGCTTCTGAAACGCTTCCAGTGGGGTTTGAAGTCGCTGCAGGATGGACTGAAACAGTGTTGCAGCTCCGACATGACGGAGACGTGTCTGGTGGAGTTTCATGGTGAGCTTCACATCAGCTCTTCTGTGGGCAATGGTTGAATTCATTATTTGTTAACCCTGATTCAGCAGGATTTAGTGAGAAACATCATGTTTGTGTTCAAAGAGATTTGAATTGTCTGAAACTTAAACAACAATTAAATTAAATTAAAGACAATTTTGGTGGCAGTGTTGGAGAATAAGACATGCTCTGATAAATCTACAAAGCTTCAGAAATAGCCACAAAGACGAGCAAGACGGAAAGCTATTTGCAAACTAGCTAAAGTTACTGCCTCCTCAATGGCAGGTTAATTATCAGGGGCAACCATCAACAGACACAGGCCAGTAAAATTCATGGATAGTTGCATATAGAACTTATGTCTTCTCAGAGTTTCATAAACGTCTGTCCCATTTTGTCTTAAAAAGTTAATTCAGTTTTCGGGCAATGCTGCATTTGCAAATATCAGATCAGCGAGACAAGCTCATAATTCAAAACTCTGAGCCTGAATTTATGAAATCCCTCCAGTCCCACTGCATGCCTTGGAGTGTTGGACATTCTCTCTCATCTTCTCATTAAAAGTAAAACCATGCATCATTAACATTTCCCTTCTCCCACTGCTCACATTTAGAAAACAACCATTTGCTCGAAGGGATATTCACAACATAATCTTTGTGCAAATAAACTTTCTACATGAAGTTACAGTAAACTGTAGTAGGCTATTTCTTATTCCACTAAATTCTCCACCCTTTACTCACAAACTGCTTTAGTATGCTCACCTTGCTTTTCCCTTCACTTCACGTACAGCTTATTCAGGCCTATTCAGAATGCTGAAGGTTATATTGTGTTATGAGTGTTGTGTTTTGTTGAGCTCTTTTATAGGTCTAGATATGACATTTTGGTCTTTTTGGCCTCCCAAAGCAAGATAAATGAATATACATGTTCCCCTGTGTGGCATGGTTTATATTTCATTGATCTCTTTTGTCAGTTGAGTTATGGCACTTTGGTTGACTTTTGACTTTGTCTTGTATTTAGTTGCAGTTGGTGTCCATCTTCTTTGCCTCATGCATGTTATTTCATCTGGCCAAACCAGCATGTGGCATTTAGTCAGGTGCTATTGTTGAGTCACCGTGTTTAGTTGTTGTTCTCTTGAGCGATTATATTACCTTCTTTTCAGTTTATAGGTTCTGTGTTGAGAACAATCACAGAAACACTGGACATGTAAGTGTGTAAGTGTTTATGTATTTGCAAATTAATACAAGTAATTAAAACAAATGAACTTTAAATACAAGGAGGTTATTCTGTCAATGAAATATACCCATTCTCAATACAACAACAAAAACTTACTGGAAAAAAACATACATACCTCTTCCTGATTGTGAATATATTAAATATTAGTGAAAATATTATTAAAACATTATAAACATTCCTTTTTTTATTCATACTTTGCATTTTATAGTGACCTCAGTGCATCATTGATAAACTGCAGCTCTAACCTCTGTACACGTGGATAGTATTTCCACGTGACATCACGGTGAACAAACTCAAGCTTGCATTGCTTTCCACAGTATTTCTGTAGTAAAACATGTAGACCTCCATCAGTAAAGGACATTTCTTTCATTCCAATATTAATGGATATTCTATATACAAGATTACTAATTACTCTCCATTAGGTTACTAGCCGGTTTTTGCTGTTGAGGAAATAAACCAAGGACAGCTAGCTCTACCTCAGCAGCAAGTGAATGAAGCTAGAGGACTGTTACAAGGTTTTATGAAGAGATCATCACTTACTCACTTTATTGATGATTTATTTGAATAAAATCTGTTAACAACATTGTATCTCAGCCTCAACAAACAAAACTGTCACAAAATGTGAAATTGGCTTTTAAATTCAAATTCTTGCCGCATGAATTAATGAAGTCACCCATCAGCCGCTCTGCACCAGTTTTAACCAGCAGAACACTGACAGGATCTCCTTTAAGGGGATCACAATGTTTAATTCAATAAACTGCTTAACATTCAGTCCTTGGAGGACACGTGTACATCTATCTACCTTTTTTCCTGCTCACCCCTCAGAGGGAGATAATGAGGAGGAGGAAGAAAGAGACCCTGTCTTGGAATGTAAAATAAAGAGTGAAATACGCGCTGTGGTGCAATTAAGAGTGACCTACTGATGAACTTTGTCTGGCCTCTTTGAGTCCCTCAGGCAGTGTAGATGTGCACGTGTTCCAAAGGGGTCACGGTGACATTGCACAAATGTATTTTTAGCTTTATTTTACAGACAGCTGAAGAGTGACAGGAATGTGCAGATGGGGAATGATCGATCCATAGGTCGGATTTGAATGCTGGGCTCAAGGCAGCAAGGGGGAGGAATCTTTTCAGGTGATGTAAACACAGTTATAAAGATTTTTCTGTACACTGGAAGAAGTTAAAAAAAACAGAAATAATAACTAATAACTCACCTGAGCAGTGATCAGTGAACTAAAAAAAAAAAAAAAATGAATATATACATCAGTTCAGTCACTAGATGGAGACATTTTATAGTTTTTCATGCCTCGGCCTCACTTGTGCCTGTTGACCAATAGCTTCCAGGACCAAAATAATACCCCCCTATTAATTTATAATGGAACAGAACTTGGCACTATGGTGCTCCTGGGTATCTCTGACTAAACTGCACTGGCTGTAAACAAAATTTTCTTCCATAAAACAATACATTTAGAAGGGTTGTGCCAACGCTGTAACACAGTTTTACAGGCCATCTATGACTGTAGATTCTGCTGCATGTAGTAACAGTAAAGGCTTATTAACATTTTCATGCTATACTTCATGATTATGTTGGACCTGCGCCTTGTAAATCCATTATTTAACAGTCAGCTTGCATGTAAAGTCTTTTTAAAGTAGCTACTCTGCAGTTTCACCACTAAAACCTCGAAACACTAGAAAAACGCTAAATGTAAGCTGCAACACTCTTGGACTGAAATGATTTGGCCAAACTGTCAAACATTTGGAAATGTAGATATGTTTTATTCACATACATGTAGAAACATGTTTCAAAACTCGTTCAGCTTATGTATGTACTACTACTACTACTTTATTTTGTGAATCTCCCATGTTTACATTAAATATTACATGGGACAGATGTGTCAATCATATTTCATATTACTTTACTTTCAGTCTGAGTCATCGTGTTAGCAAGCTAACGTCAATTAACTGGCAGATACTTTTGAAGTGCTTCATATTTATTTATTTATTTGTTATAAATGGACTATTGTGTAAGTAAATGTTGAGCAGCATAAGTGATGAGATGCTCTCTGTATTATTTCTCTGGAAAACAGTCTATTATTGTAATAAATAAGTCCATTAATCAGACTTCATGGCCAGGTTGGTGTTTTTTATGAATATGACCTGAAATTCATTCTTATCTTTAGTGATTAAATTTGTTGAAATGAACACTTAGAAATGGACCGACGTAAATAATTCAAATGGAATATTCTGCAGTCACCTCCGAGCACTCTATGAAGTAGATTTTAAAGAGCATAATTCATCAGTCGGTCAATCAATCAGTCATTCCCATATTATCTCTCTGCCACGGGCGTAAAAGCAGACAAACATTCAGTTTATAAAACCCTCTCATGGCGTAGCAGCAAATCGACTGGACAGCAATTACATCCATAAACCCTGATACATTAAGAAACATCTGTTGTTGTTATGCTGTATTTAAGGACA
The DNA here is from genome assembly GCA_014281875.1 of Nibea albiflora. Taxonomy (NCBI): domain Eukaryota; kingdom Metazoa; phylum Chordata; class Actinopteri; family Sciaenidae; genus Nibea; species Nibea albiflora. The sequence goes on from CM024793.1 coordinate 1,054,383, forward strand.
CTGCACAGTCACCGTGTAAATTATTTATATGACAGACTGCAGCTTTGAATGTCAATAAATCTCCCTGGAGACAGAAAGCGAAAAAGAAAGCCCTGATAGGGAAAGTTTGATCAATAGAGACAAAGAGCTCTGGCCTGAGATAAGTGAAGTGGAATAAAAGAGAAAAAATGAACACAGAGTTGCTGATAAAGGCAGAAAAATAAAGTAAAGTTGCAGAAGTTTGGATTCAGTAACAAAGCTGTGTGTCACGTGCACAGCTCTGCATGTTCTACCTGGACACGGAGTTATATAATGCATGATAACAGCCATCTTGTTTTGTGCTACAGTATCAAAGGTCAAGATGTGCTTTGGTTAATTGAATTCCAAATGTATTGTTGCACAGCGGTTCCTCTCCATGGGGTGACAGCTTTGAAGGGCTTGATAATAAGGCACCCAGGGCTTGTTGAATAAGTAGGTGTATTATTTGTGGATCTGGGTGTCGGGGAGAAGCAAAACACTCCATAACGGCATAAAATATTGAACAAGTTCATCTGTTTTTCTGTTTTTTTTGTACTTAGCTGTATCACACTGAGAGGTAGGATGCTGCTAAGGCTTGGTCAGCAAAGCCTTGCCTGGATAAATAAAGGTTTTAATATGTAAAGTCATTATTATTCATGCATTCATATTTTTACTTGCAGCATTATTTATGATTGTCTACAGTGCTTGCAAAATACACCTGACTTTGGAGTATTGGATTACTGGAGTATTTCTGTTCAGCATACACTGGGAGTTGAATATTTTCATACTGGGACCTCAACAATTTATTTGTCGACCATAATTAGATCTTAGAAGAACGACTAATACACTCTTTTCCCTAAAGCAAAATCAAAACATAATTTTTTTGATTTAACCGTTGCTTCATGACTCCCCATCGCAACCTCTGACACGTGCAACTCAGCCCGCCGTGTGTTTTACACATGTCTCCTAACACCTCGGAGTTTGTGTTTACAACTTAATGTCTTGCAGCTGCCGTAATGTTTATCATGTAGTGATGGAGACGTGGTCGGAGCAGTGTAATGGGCTCCCCTGTTGCTCAAAGGTGATCCAAACATGAGCCACATTTTATTTGTTGTTCCACGTCGCCATAGGCCAGCCGTGCTGTCAACCGTGTCATAAAGAGCATCTTTCAATCAGGCGTCACCCTGTGTGTGTGTGCGCGCATTAGAATCCCGGCGCAGACTGAAAATCCCAGTGTTAAACATTCGTTGGGTTGTCGCTTTTATTTCCAGCGAGTCACACGCGATACAAGGTTCATGCCAAATTACACATCGAGGCCATCTCATCTCTTGTGTTCTTTAACGCACTCTCTCCTCCTCTTCATCCAGTCCAGCGTTTACAAGCCCTGGTGAGATTACAAGCAAAAAATTGGACTCATGTTCAGTCATCTGCGCGTCTTCATCATTATCTTGATCATCTTTCTCGCTGTTGCTGAGCAATCCTGCCAAGTGAAAACAAAATTACACAGCACAATCCCGAATCCTGTTAGCTGTCAGCGATGTGATTGAAATGCAGATGATTGAAATGTGTTTGTGTGTGTGTGTGTGTATGCTTCTCATAAACATGCACATCCTCTGCACTCATCCATCTTGGTCGTGCTGTGCTTGCAGTTGCATATTTATCTTATATGTAAGAGAGTTTTTTCTGTCTTTCTGTTGCTGATGCATTCTCAGGAGGAAAAATACTTTAGAGCTGGTTTATTGTGATTAATAATTTCTGAAGGCACGGATTTCTGCTTGCCTGGTTCTCACAGCCTACATGATAATATGCAGTCTAATTCAATCATGAGGTACTCAGGAGTGGGGACACTACTTGTGGATATTACCTCTGTTGGCACATCTGCATTTGCTGAGTGCACACTTAGAGAAATATAGTTGAGATTTGCAATATCTTTCCGCATTTACGGTCAAATTATCTGACATGCCTTCTTACTCTTTCGAACTGAATGTGACCATGATAGTTCCTGCTGCCGTTACAGAGGCCATCAAAGTGCCTAAATGGAAGATTAGAAGTCATTTATCCTCCTGAAAAATATATTGTTTGGAGATTCCTTGAAAGCGTTTTTCCAAGACATCAGCGAAATCTTTCCGCGGTTTCATTTATTACACCAGTCTCCGGGAATAAACAGTTACTTCTTCCGCGACTGCTGAGGACTCTTCACATATCCATCTGCTAGTTTAGTTTGCCCCCAAACGCGACATAATTAATCATGCTGTCACACAATCCATGCATGAGTGCTCGATGGCCCGCGGCTACGAGGCACAGAGTGACACAGTCACAAAAAAAAAAAAGCAGAGGATGCTAATTACTACTTATGTGTAAAAACTGTTCTTGAAAGTGTATGAAGAGTGTCGGAGCACGCGTTAATCATCTTTTATGTAATCATTCCTTAGTCCGCTTTAATCAGTCGGTCAGCTGCCCTCAAAGATGTCACACTCTCTAAAAAAGTAAAAGAAAGAAGCTCAAGAAATGAATTGTTCGTCTCAACTTCTCGTTCTAACCGTGCTCATTACACGCCGTTAATTAGGTCTCCAGGACTAATATGATTCATCTAGTTAAAATAAACAAGCTGCCCAAATCCAACAACATGTTAAACAGAAATTCACTAAGTGTTTGAACTGAAACAGAGACGCAGATGCGGTGACACAAGCATGTGGCAGCGACTGAAAGAAATAATATGCTATATTTGGCTTTACTGTATGTTTGTGTATTTCAATCCTCTGTGACTGATCCCTCACCAGCACCCACCCAAATAATCTTTAGATATAAGAGGTCGACCAAAAGAGCAGCTAATAGCGGGGGAAAAAAAGCTGTTTTCTCAAGTTCCCCTCATTCCTCATCGCGCTGCCTCCCTCGCTGTTAGCATGGAGGAAGAGACACCAACATTGCTGCGTTCCTGCTGACAAAACTGTTCATTTTGGTACTGTCTGTGGAAAATAATAAGACATTAAACCCTGGGAGGGCTGGAGAGCCTTATGTTCCTTGCAGTCTGTCTTTTGAAAGAGCGGCTTTGCCTCCTTCTTACCAAAGGCGCTTAGATTTGGGGGCTCCTGCCTCCTGCCAGATCTCTGAGGCAGCTGTGTTATTATGGATGGAGATTACAGAGTGTTGGTGGGCAGAAGACGACCTCAGCTGATTATTAGAGAAACAAAGAGCGCTGCCTGCTGCAGGGTGGCCTGCTGAATTCCTGCTTCGACCACAATAATTCTACAAATCTGTAAGAATTCTCTCATAAAATGGTTAAATGTGGGGCCCCGGGGTCTCCACAAATCAAAGAACCGGTTCAATATTAGATTTTTACAGATAATAGGAGCTTTTATTGTGAGGAGGATCTTTGACTTTGAAGTTAAAGAAGAGGGCGAACGCTGTGCTGAAGCAGCCTGTGAATAAGTAACCTTATTCAACAGTACGGTGTGTAGTTAACCACATACGTTTAGACAAGGAGTTGGTAAATTATATATAAAGTCACTTTATTATCTAGTCACAAACTACTGATTACTGATTGCAGAAGTTATTTCACTTTTTTAGTAACTCTCATTGGTTGTCCACTTCACCCCAAAACTATATGTGGAAAGATCGATTGCATTCCCCTCACAATCACGCCACGCCGCATCCGCGTATGACAAACACAGCATTGTGGACAATGACATTACATTAACTGAAAATGTTACATAATCATTTATATTTGTAGTTAAAGTGAAGTTTTAAAAGAGTATTCACAGAAAAAGACTTGCGCTAGCAGTAAGCTTGTCTTTGTGTACAGCAGAAGTTGGGTAAATGACTTGTTTTAGTATTAGTATTAACCTTATCATCATCTGTCTTTTGTTACCTCTCTTTCCAAGGAGGAAAGAGGAGGCCTGCTGCTCTTAACTGGTGTGCAGGTCTGAGATGTAAAGCTTCTTAATTATTAAAGTATTCTGGCAGAATTTTTAGTTGAACCTCAGCACCAGCCCATATTTTAAACACTGCGTCTCTCTCTGTCAACATTGCACCAAACGGGACTGTAAGTGGAGCAAGAGATGCGCAGGTATGTCTGAATCTCATGCCATACATGAATCATGTTCAAAGCAATACTATTACGTTGGGATATTCTCAGCGTATATATGGGATCAAAGGAGGCTTGTTGTATTGACATAAGATTATGCATCAATCCACGATGGTTGGTCTTGCATACATGATAGTAACTTCGCAGGTTTGTAACCGGGCAGTCGAGCCCATAGTAGATTTGGACGTTTAAGTCCTCTTTTATGGTGCGGTAAGTTTAATAATGAAAGAATCACAGTGGTACAGTGGTTAGCATTGCATCAGGAAGATCTCTGGACTCAGCTGAGGCCTGTTCTCCCAGTATCTATGTATCCACAGCCCAAAGACATGCAGGTTAACTCTAAATTGTTCATAGTTGTGAGGTGAGGCATGAATGGTTGTTTGCCTCAGCCCTGCCTCTTTGCCCAATGTCAGCTGGGATCAGAATGTCAGCTGTTCCAGGTGAAGTTGGAAAAAAAAGATTTCCTCATCTGATGAGACAAATATAGGTGGATAAAGGTGTATTCTGGTGTATTCTTCTCATGTTCAAAACGTTAATTTGTTTTTAAAAAGCGTTTTTGGCTGACAGAAACATATCATTTCTACACAAAGCTATAGTTTTAGCCTTGAATTTTTCTTTTCTCTGAGTTGTTGTGACTGCGTGACCAATCTTTTAAACACATCAAAAAAGGGCTATAATTTAAATGTGTTTGTGATGGCAGAGCGGAATGAAAACAATCTATTTTCCCCATATCTTTAAGACTGACAAATAAGATATCCAAGGCAATTAGGCAAGCTGCTGAACCTGTTCGCTGCTTGTGTGATTATTTTCTGCTTTCTTGTACACTTCGTGAAACAGAGAGCGTTCTCAGATTCTCAGACAACAGACAAGGCTGTATTTATCTGCACAGAAACAAATCTCATGCTATTCCCTCCATAGCCAAACATCCTATCATTCTGCCTGAGTGATTTCATGCTTGGGGAAGCTGAATAAGAAGGCAGAATATATCAGGTAGGAAAGGACAGAAGGACCTCAGGGGTGGGAGCACCTTCTAAACCACAGACAAACTGATTCACTCTGTCCACATTTAGCACAAGTATCTTATATATATTTCTTATATTTTTATTGCTCGCATGGCTGGTAGATCTCAAATTGTCTTTATAGCACTTCAGTATATGCTTGAATGGATCCAGGAGCCATTTCACTCACTTACACACAACTTGAAACTGAAAACTGAAAATTACAGTTGGATGCTTGGTAGGAGAGTGAATTTCACAATGGCATTTACTGTTTATCAATTAAACAATGAATCTGGTAAGAGGCCTAAAGGATGTGACATGTTTCATGTTCCTGACCCTTTGCTAATCAAATATTGATTCTTTTTCCTTTTGCTCATATCACCTCCCCTAACTCTAATTTCTGCATGGAGTTCTGGGTTCAGTTGCCGTGGTGACTAGATCACATTTCCTCCTGCGAAATGAAAACAAGCTCATTTACTGTGTCATCTCCGGGCTTTCTGCACATGCTCAATACACGGCTATGAATGTCTTAAATTACTAACACACCTATCGGACCATAAATAAGTAGCCTGGAGCAGGTCTCCCATGGGCTTTGGGCTTTTGTGGCTCATGAAGATCAGAATAAGCCTCCATATCAACAGTCAGAGTCTTCAAGGATTTAATGGAAATATATAAATGTCCGCTGTGTAAGAGCTAGGACTATTTATTGTCAGGAATGGAATAAAATATTCATTAGTATGTTTTCATTAGTGTATAATCACCTGAAATCAAGAATCGTGTTTTCGTTGTCTTATAATGAGCGCTTTATATCTGCAGTGAGAGTGGGTCCTCTTTCACAGAGTCCGCCATGTTGAACCGCCATTTTTCTACAGTAGCCCAGAGCAGACAAACCAAACGCTGATCTAGATATGACCTTTTGCTTTTAATGTGAATTTTCTGTGTTTTCTCGTCTCATGGATCATAGCTAGTTAGGACGTCCACGATAAACACTATAATTGTTAGTATTATCATCAATAAACCCTCCTCTTGCTGGTAAATGACCGCAAAAATAGGTTCTGCTTGATGTTTCTGCCTCTTAAATGGAGGGTTTTCCTTGCCACAGTTGCCAAGTGCTTGCTCATGGTGGGAATCGTGACATCTCTGTAAACAATATTATAAAGAATACAGTCTAGATCTGCTCTGTATGGAAAGTGTCATGAAATAAGATTTGTTATCATTTAGCGCTATATAATACATTTGAAAAATGGCAGTGTCATATGTGAAAGCCACAGGATAGCCAATGCCAGTCATCATCATTCTCTGGGGGATCATCAATGTCTGTACATAATTTCATTGCAATCCATCTTCTAGCTGTTCAGATGTTTCAGCCTGGTCAACCAACCACCGACCAACAAACCGATGCTCCTCATGCCTCTAAAACATCAGACAAAAGCAATCTTCCTTCCTTCAATTAATCCATCCACTTATTCAGTCTTTGCTTCCACTCAGCCATTAATGTATCCATTTAAGATTATTGAAATAACTCCAGAGTCCTTTCTCCATGCAGACACTCACCAGCTACATTTTTCCACAGAATCAGTCCTCCCAATCTGTTCCAACTCACCACCCGATGGTAAACAGTTGACCAGACACTCACCTGCAAGCAGGAATGACACACAATGAGGATTCAGTCATTTCTTCCATACCAAGAGCTTCCTGGCTGACTGTGGCCTGTAAACACACTGCAGCTGTCAGAACAGAAACAGCAGCAGCGTCTCACAGACCTCAGGCTTAGGAGGGTAAAATCCGAACAAGCATGAGTGACAAGTTGATACATAGAGCTAAAATGTCACAAATATTAAAGGTTTTCCCACAGCTCCATCTGAGCGCAATGCAAAGTATTGAAATACAGCAACAGGGATGTCATAATACAACTGTAAAAGCAAGGCTACATCCAACAAGGTAGCAGCAGGTCTAATGTTTTACCATGTTTACCTCTAGTTTTGTGACTATTTGGTTATAGACTAAACTATTTCAATCTGATGATGCCACTTGGAAAGTGGAAAGTAAAGTTATTATAATTCATTCTGTGGGTGGAGGGAACCACAAATGCCAACCTCATTTTGCTTCGAGGAAAGGTCTGGAGATCACCAGAGTTATCAGAATTAATACTCTGTGGGCCATGGGCACCTGTGGCAAATTTAATGGAAATCCATCCAATAGTTGTCGAGACATTTCACTCAAAACCCAAAATGTCAAACTGATGGTGGCACCATATATAAAGTAAGAGGACCACTAAAGTAGACAACTGTGTGGCCGTGGTGGTCTGTACAACGTTTCAAGGAAATCCATCGAATAGTTGTAGAAATAGTTTAGTATGGACAAAACGGTGGACTTGTTGCTCTGCAAACAAGTTTCACAGAGAAATAATCTACTGGGCCTTCAGTTTTATTGCTGATTTTCAACACAACTACAACCCTGTCAGCAATGCCTTTCTTTAATTTCTCATTAAATGTTACTTTCACACTTAATTATCTAAATGTTTGCACTTGTCACTAAAAAAAAAAAAAAAGTTAAGATACTGAAAGAAACAAAGAATATTTTTTATGAAAATATAACAGTTTTACATGACACACTGAACCATTAAAAAAGATATATTGAAATGATCTTTATGCACCTCGCTGTCTTTTAACTTCCAACTTTCAAAGCAAAGCCTTTCTTCCACGCCTCTCTCTCCATCTAAAAGCCAGAGAATAGATCAAAGACATCATTGATCCTCTCTGCCTTCATTTGCCTTCAGATGTGAAGAGCAGCTCTCTGCTACAATAATCTACACTCTACTGTAGTTACTGTAATCATCTGTGGGAGTGTGTTTGTTTTAGCTTTTATTGATAAAAGACAACAATGACTTTGGGAGTTTGGATTAATGTTCACCTTACCAACAGGTAGAAAGAAATGACAGCAGAGATATACTGTTTGCTGAGGAGGTTAAAGTAAACACACTATTAACTATTATTACACTATTACAGACTATTAAAATGTTCTATAAGCATCAAACAGATTAATACAGATTAATAAAGGGTTAATAAAGAGTTCAACTTTTTTCTGATGTCTGCACGTTCAGTATTAAACTGCAAACAGGATGAGATTAGCTAACACAAATGTAAAAATGTCAAGCTGCAATTTTACGGTTACACATTGTTATTATGTTTTGCCGATGGAAGTCACTGCTCACGGGTGCTGCATGTAAAGAAATAGTCCCACACGCAACTCCCAGTCAAACCACAACTTGTCCTTTGTACGTGTCTGCGTGTGTGTAGATTAAATGCATCATACAGTGTGTGATTTTAGACCCTGGGGAGAGCAGGCCACGGAGCTAAGTGCCTAATATCTCCACTTCCATACCTCATAGCGCTCACGTCCATTCAGACCAAACGGCAACCTCCGTGGTTGGGAAATGAAGCCAATGTGGAAGTGCCAAAAACTTGAGCGTCCTTCCGGGAGGTGGAAGAGGCAGTACAGCCAACAAGCTTCAAAGCCGTCAGTGCGCTGTCCATTCTTTATACTGTCAGTGATTCTGACATGTTTCCCAAAATGCTGGGCTTCTCCTTTAAAAGTTCAATCTCAATCCTCGTCGGGTTTGTTTCACTCCATTATTGCGTCACCAGATTACTCTTGAAGTCAGCGTTTTACCTGGGAGGTTTAAACATGACATTGAAATGATCTCATTATCCAGCTGAGCTACATTTTCCACATTTTCTCATTTCCAACATGTAAAACCAGAGTGTCTGCAGGTCCTGAAAATGATTGATTTTAGTTTCCTCAATCAAGGGTAGTCTTCGAGTTAAATCTTAAATTTAATTCACAAAAGTCTGTGATATTTTCTCAAGCCTGCTGCAGTAATGCTGGTTACAAAATGTTTCTCTGTGTAACATTGAGAAAACCCTCGTGAATACCTTTCACCTTTCAGTATTAAATGAACTGCACTCAGCAACTCTGTAGACACAAAGCAAATTAATTTCTAATTTTTATTGGTTAACCCAATCTGTCCGTGTTCTACTACTTATCCAGGTCCAGGTCATGTTAATTTAGTTAATGAATTCATTAGGAATCACTGCTCAGACCCCTCCTGGTTTTGCATCATTCTGCGGTCAGTATGATTGTCAAACATCGTACATTCTATGTTGCATTGAAAACCTCTTTAAAAGTCATAAACTTAAAGGAACACTGAGTGAAGAACCTCTAAAAACTCACGCCAAGTGAGCTATATATCAGAGACAGAGATGATTTGTTGCCTGTCTTGTTGCATATTGAGCAAGTTGAACGATGGTCCATGTAAAAGGGGATGCTGCCCTATAATTCTGTGCTTTTTATTGAGGCTTTGTGTTTTGACCTGTTAAGCAAATCATAAGAATATTTTAATTAGAAGAAGCATTAGAGCATTTACAGTACATGTCCTGGGACTGATGTGCACGACAGCTTCCACCTGGACTCCATCACTCTTCGGGGCCCACGCTTGACAGAACCTCAATTAAATGCCTCATCTTAGTGACATTCAGGGCGTGTTTGAATGAGATATCGCTCTGTGCACATTTCACCTGGACACAGAATAATTACGCTGATCCTTATCCATACCACGGAGAATGTCATTCTCTTTTGTCACTGCGCTGTGTGCTCAGCCTTATTGAAAAACATTGTGACATGGCACCATAAGTATGTTAAGCTCCCGTTGGGGGGGGGGGAAATAGCTTGTGTGTGTATTTATTTCATTGTAAATCCTACAGGCTGTGATCATTACTTCATCTGTTGTATTGTCGCTTCAGAGCAGCATCAATCAAATCCTGCTTACACAATTTAAGGCTGTTACTAATGAGCTTAACTATGAGTCAAAATAGAAATATTTTTCACGTTGCCCCACAGCTGAGAAGGGAAATCTTTGATTAACACGCCGTGACAATGAAGCACACACACACACACACACACACACAATGATACCCCCCCCCCCCCCCCATCAGAAATCCCGCCATCTTGGCCCTCAGGAGTGCTTTGGAAGTGCTGATGTTGATTAGCATAGCTTTGAGTGAGCCAACCCTTTGTCATGGGTTTGCCACAATGAATCAAGTTCAACATCTGCAGCCACCGGGCTGTCCCTACAGAAAGATTTGCCACAGATGAAGTTGATTTGCATATCAAACCAAGGACCTCATGTGGCACAACCTCCCCTCATTTGCTGTGAAAAAATATGCCTGCACCTTCTACAAAAAATTATCAATGTGACCGCCACTCCCCTCTTCATTTATTTATGGCTTATAGGAGGAATTCCTAATGACAGCAGACAGAAATGTTTTAAATCTGCGAGTGTCTGAGACGAGCTCTCTCAGCAGTTGTCTTGATTTTGCCATTAATTCACACACTTAAAGCACTTTTTTGTAGCCTTGGTGCTCTGAATTATTTAGAGACGGAAACACTTTTATACCAGAGACACTATTTTGTGTTCTTTCTAACTGGGCTTCATGAATAATTAACGAAGAGAATAAAACTGCAGTTAAATCAGAGCCGTTTAATCAATGTTTTATTCTGTTTAACTTGTTGAACGTGGACATTTGAACGCCAACTATCAACTGTGCCTGGTTGAAGAAAGAAATATTTTTTATTTGATGCCGCTGTAATATTTTCAGCTGCTGTAGCCTCAGTTCACATTCCTCTGTTTTATTATTCTGCTGACTGCCTGTGTGTTTTTCATCTGTCTCCTTCAGTATATATTAGTCACCTTAAACTCATATGTATATATAATGGTGTGATGTGTAATAATAGTAGGAGTAGTTGGATTAGACGTTGGATGCTGTTTGTGACACAATAATTAAGCAATATTAGATGAGAGGTGTGCTTTAATGTCAATATTAGCATGACATTGAGCGTCACTGAAGTGCCAATATTGACATTAACGCACACCCTCTCATGTAATATTCGATTATTCAGCAATAAGCTACTTAAGTTGAATATACAATCAAAAGATTTTTATATTTTGGTGCAATTTGTTCTCAAAACATTTTCCGCTCTGATCTTTGTTTCCATGGAAATACACGTCATCTGGTTAATATCCCCTAATATTTACAGCTGATGGACGGTATGATCCAGACATTTCCAATAACTCCACAGCGCTTTGAACTCCAAAAGTCAAAATGTGTTGAAACATAGATGTAATCATTTTCAAAATTCACAACATGTTTTTTTAGCTCACAAAATATTCAAGATTCAGTCCAGATTAGTCACTCAACTGCTCTCCGACATGCTGCACATAAACAAGGTACACACCTGTATTAACGAGGTACACACCTGTATTAACGAGGTACACACTTGTATTAACAGCACCATAAAATCCAGAATAGTCATTAAAGAAAGCTGAAATTTGAAAGTCAGATGTATTACTTTATTAAAGTTCACTTCCAGTGTTTGTCGGGTTGGAACTACTACTTGTATAACAGAAGACAGATTGTAAGTTAACAAGGAACCATTATTTGTCTGATTACTGGGCATCCTTGGACATTAACCTCGAAATAATACAATGGCATGAGGAGGACCTGCTTCACCCTGGGTCTATTTCCACCCACCATTAAACTGTTAAATTGCTAGTGTTGGCAGCACCGGAGGGAATCATTGTCATTTTGTTTTGACGTCCAAGCAGTAACTCGTGAATACAGGTAGCAGTCAACCTGTATACGTTAACAAGGCCGCGGGGCAAACGGAGCGAGCAAATCAGTATCAGCTGCAGCACACAGAGTAATGTGTGCTCAAATGTGAGTCAAATGTAATTGACTCTTTTGAAAACCCACAGCCAGAAACAATTTGTTATTCGCCTGTTAATCAGGGCTGGCTAAGAAGTGTAGATCCAATCTTCAGGAACAGGAAACACAGGAGACTTCACATCCAAACTTTGAGGGAAGTGTGGAGGGTGGAGGGAGAAGATTAGCTCTCAATTATCGAAGCTATCTCGGAACAGCAGCCCACCAACGTGGACAACGTAGCATTTACGCTCTGGTTTAAACTCAATTAAGGAAGAGAGTCAACCAAGATCTGGTTAAACTCAATATGACTTCGTAATTAGATAGGGATGAAATCATTTTCTGAAGCTTTAGTCGTCACAGGGTTTATTGCATTACTTTGATTAATGGTCAAGTTGGTAAAAACGTAATTAAGGGATGAGGTGCAGAAAGTTCACATATAGTTCAATGTAATATAGCAGAAAAGTCAAGTCAATTAAGGTTTTTTTCTTCCTTGTCATGGTCTTTTGCTCATCTCCGCAGCCTTGATCATAAAATAAGCACATTTGAACGTTCAATTACTCAAATTATTAGATACGAGAAATTAATTTGAATTAAATCCTCAGAGGATCAGCTACTAGAGATGTATTTGCTTTGATTATTAGCGTCCCAACAGATACATTAAAGCAATTTCACATCCCAGATTACACTTATTTACATCAACAAACAGTTGCAAGGTGAGAGACTGCATGTAAAATAAACCCATACAGTATATCAGCTTTAAAGGATCATTTGTTGACACTGTATGCAGCTTCACAAATTGGCCTCCCTCTCTCTCTTTCTCACCCTGCGTGTTTCTTTCCCACACAGACAAACACATAGTTAAACCCTCATCATTACGGGTCGTAAACAGTCAGGCATCGCAATCAAGCGCGATGGGAGATCGTCAGTGGGAGCAGCGAGACCTGGCAGTCACAGGTGGTTGAGCTCGGGGGAGACTTATCACAGGAGACACTCTGACCTGCAGGGACCAGCCGCGTTAGTCAAACCTGAGAAAAACAAGCCCAGTGGTCGTCATGTTTCTTCTTTTTTTGTTTTGTTTGTGCAAACATGAGTCAGATCAAGGGTGGAGGGGGGTGATGGAGAGCAGGAGGTGGAGGGGTGGAGGTGGTGGTAGGGTGGGGGGTGGGGGTTGCTTGTTGGCAAATTGAGTATTTCTCCTGATTGTTTTCTTTCATTTGACTGACTTCTATAGCATATATGTGATGCAATAATTCACCTGGGGGCAAATGTTATTCATTAAGTCCTTGTACATTACTGCACATGCATGCCCATTTATGTCACAATGCACATGCGACATGTTCATGCACTTAACAGTCTCGGCCCACATTACACACACAGGCACACACACAAAGATGCACACATACACAAACATACACCCAAGTGTTTTTGTGCGTAAACACACTTGAGAGACGGAGCAAGACGGAGACGAATCAGCCGAGGACGGAGACAAGTTGCATTTATCTTCTCCTTCTTGCATGCTAGGCTGCTGCTGCTGCTGCTGCTGCTGCTGCGTGTGGGTGTGTTAGTCCCCTTGGATGAGCACACACACGGCTGAGGATGCTGCTGGGAGCATGAGTTCTGACCGAGAGGAGTATGACATGGTCTGTCAGAGAGCTGTGACCCTAATTGTTGACCTTTGCCTCCACAACAGCACACTGTTGGATCAGGACACCTGTCAGGATTACCTCTTCCTGCTGTCCGGCCATAGCTCTGACCGCAAAGAACTGGGTAAGGACTATAATTAACTCCTGATCTATATTCTGTGTTAGCCAGTGGCTTCCCTGGTGTGCTTTGTAAGTCTAAGGCTAATTTTAAAAAGGTCTTCGATTGCAATGCTTTACTATTGTGTGTGTGTGTGTGTGTGTGTGTGTGTGTGTGTGTGTGTGTAAATGTCAGAGATATGCGAGCTGCATTAAACATGTGGTTTTACTTCTTTTCCCTTTTGTGTACCACATGCACGGCACAGATGGGTGCTCAGACAGAGCTTCGATTGAGCCATTAATAGATGCCTTAATGAGGTTTTGCGACCCCAGGGCAACAGGGAGCAATAGGTGTATAAAACAAACTCACATTGACTCCCCCAGTTTGCTCCAGAGAGCAGAGAGCTTCTATACCGTTAATAGATAAGCCTTAAGGCTGACTAATGCCAGCTGATGCTGTCCTCACCACTCAGGCGTGCAAAGAAAAGAGATGAGAAACAAACAAACCTTTTGCAGAAATGCATGTTGCCCTGCCTGGGTGAGCAGCTAATACGTACAACAGTAAATGCAAAATGAAGTTGTGTCAAAGTTTTAACGTCCTGAATTAGAGTTTTGACTTATTCATGAGGAGTGATGCTGCAGCCTCGCACAGCTGTTGCTTTGGCACTTTTAGTGAGCTTCTAACTACTTTAAAGGAATAATAACCCGCCCTCGCCGTCTCTCTTTTCAAATGTATTGTTAATGGAGCAGCGGCTCTGCTGTGGGTTCTGGCAGACGCCGTGTTCTTCAAGTTTTGTTGTGGTGTGAATTCTGGTTGCAAACATTGGCTGAAGCAGAAGAAATTAGGAATGCAGAGAGCGCTGCCCAAGATATGACCGAAGGCTGTGTGAAGAATTGCAGCTTTATAGATTTAAAACAGCAGGCTTCACTGAGCTCTAGCAGTGTAAAGATTTTAAGATAGCTGCGCTTAAACAATGCTTCAGAGAAAATGCCGCTATTTTTATCTGGAAAAGTGGATTGAGAAAACAAATGCAGCATGTGATCTGTTGCATATTAGACACCATAACTGTAATCTATAATTGCACTGCTAATACATCTAATATCTGTTTCCTCTTAAAAGACTTCATTCTGTGTCCATGAGCACTGTTTTTTGTTGCCACTGAATGCTCGACTGAGAAATCAGTCTTCAGCTGTGCCGGCAGGTGCACAGGAAAGAAGAAATATCATTTGTGGCTGTTTTTCAAGGATGGGTTCCCGTTCACGGAGTGCACGTCACACCAATCCTGACCAAATCCACTGTCACCTCACATCATTCTCAGCGGAAGAATTGAACGTACATCAAAGTGCCAGTGGCGTCCACTACTCAGCTGTGGGGACAGTAAATGCCATTGCATGTTACGTGGCCATTGATATGAATTATTTCTGCCACATGGGAGCTAAAGACAAGCTGCTTCTCATAATGTAGGTTGGGGGCTGTATGAAATGTCTCCTCGTATATATTTTCTTTGGTATAATGCATGAATCCCCACAGAGAGCAATATGTGGTTGTAGCAAGAGCCGTGTTCAACAAACAGGAGGTGAGAAATTGAAACAAACAGTTTGTGAGTGCAGGTGAAGAAATATTAATATTCGCTTCAAAAGAGAGACAAAGTCCTGAGTAACATCTGGAATAACCTCTGCTCCACTAGTTTCTGTAACAAACTGTCATAATGCATTTTATTATTTTCTATTAGGAGTTGAAATCGATAATTAAAACGATAATTAAACATAAAATATTTCATAATTTAAAGTCATTGTTACTTGGTTTCATAAATATATACATATAAACATATGCACGATTTATTAAGGCTAAACCACTGACAGAGCAGAGTGTTGATCGTAGGTTTTCCGCTTTGAACGTGGATCATCGGCAGAGCTGAGGTGGGCCACCTGTAATGGCATTTATCTGACCCCACTGTTAATTAAGCATAACTTTAATCATTCATTTAATTTGAACAGGTGAGTTGTATAAAAATTCACCCTCAGAACAGGCAGTAAGGTGAAAACACATCTTTTATGAGGCATACGGGCAGGAATGGAGACATGTAACTGTCTGGGATGAGGCAGAACAAATCCAGGTGGAGGGTGGCATAGGGAATGCCAGGTATGAGAGCTGGCTGACAGGCCTGGTTGATGGTGAGATGGGTAGGCAGGTAGGCGGATAATCCTGAGAGAGAGAAAACAGGTGTAAACCTCAGACAGAAAGACAGGTTGGCAGGCGACTAATCAACTCAACACACAGGTAAACTAGCTGCGTACACGAGAGCAGCACAGACTAACAGCGAGTGGCGCTGTGATCCAGAGAGGACTGGCAGTTTGTGCAGAGCTCTTGTGGGCAGGCAGGGAGATGACTGGATGGCAGACCGGTGTGCTGAAACAAGGAAGAAATGGTGAGGCATGGCTGAGGCCACCAACACTCTCTTCTAGTGTCATCATTTTTCCTTGGTCGTACCGAGCCCCAAAGAAGAGCGGCAAGAGTTGAAGCCAATTTGACATTGTGGCTGCCCCCATGAGAAACTCTCTCAGAATTTGATCCATTCAGTCCAATAAGAGCCTAGAAGAGCCAGTTAAATCATTTTATCCCCATTAAAGCTAGCCGAGGGCTGAACGAGAAGTTAGCCGGCTTGGCTGACGCAAGTCTCTGGTGCACTCAGCCCACGATGCAGAAGCACATGCTGAAGATCTGAGTCATTTTTGCCTGTTACCTCTACATTTTCTTGGCTTTATGTCTCACTGAACAGCTTCCACAGAATAAAAAGGAACCAGCTGCATCCACTTCTCCCTAATACATCCACCGTTTGTACCAAAGTTTGGCCCAGATTATCTGATAATGTGACGGGTTTACAGATCCAGTCTTAAACCCACTGAACTGACTTCAGACTCATTGGTAATCCCAAATATGTTATATATGATATTTAGAAGGTACAGTCTGAATGACCACATTAGCCAGCGAGAGAGATAAATCCACAGGGAGATCAGGACAGCAGCTTGTTGCTGTACCGGTGACGGAGGAAAAGCTTGTTGATACTGTATGTGGCAAAAGCTCCCGATATAATCCATCTTCTAAGAATAATAACCTTAAACCTTAAATCTTCTTTCCCAGTGATGTCACATGAGGTGGTGCATTGCTTCTTAATCTTAATAAAATCCCAAAGTGTGTGATGCACCATTATTTTCAAATTTTGTAGTGTGTGTGTGTGTGTGGTGTGTTTGTGTTTGAGATTAGAAGGAATAACGTCTGTGAAGTGTGTGATGAACCCCCAGTTTTCAAGGAGAATAGGATTTCAAAACTCCCGTAGTCTGAGCCCGGCTTTAGCGCTGTCCGTCCTGCTGTTATTACAGACTGTCTGAACTGGCCCGCTGCCTCTCAACTCGCTCATGGACTCACCACTTTCGTCAAGCTGTGATGTTTAACCCACGCTGATCTTTGGTTTAAGGGATTGGAAGTTTGTTTAAGGCTCTCGTACTGTCTCTACGTTTGCAACTTACAACATATCTTTTCCTAAATC
This sequence comes from Nibea albiflora, assembly GCA_014281875.1. NCBI lineage: Eukaryota > Metazoa > Chordata > Actinopteri > Sciaenidae > Nibea > Nibea albiflora. Next base: position 1,071,513 of record CM024793.1, read on the forward strand.
TAACCACGGCCGTTGCACAACATCAAACAAAGTCATTCTTGTTACCATGATGATGGTCACCTGATTGGGTCTACAAAGGTTACCTGATTATTGTTACCGTGACAACAAAGGTCACAAAGGGCATCTAAATACAGCAAAGAACTCCAAGGAGAGTGTCTCTTTTTGGAAAATCGGGCCTACAGAGCAGTGAGCTTTTGTTATTAGGAGAACTGTCATCTTGACAAATGGGCTTTTGGCTCAGTGGAATTTTTTTTTTTTTTAACTATTGGGGAATTTCAGAATAGAGACACAACACTGAGTTCCCAAGAGTCTGCAAGGTGCTCAAATAACATAAAGTTGAAAGCAATCAGCACAAAGTCAGACTAACTGTTTCCGCAGACGTCTATGATCAATATATATCGCGGCAACCCTTCTGTGAATCCTCTCATCTGTTTGTAATTTTCATTTCTCTCTCTCTCTCTTCTTAATATCAGCTGTTAGGGAGATTTCAGAATCTAAAATCCATTGCTTTAATTCGCTCCATTTTTGCCTCCATAAGACTCCAAAAGAGCAGATTACATTAGGGAACATACAGCTGATTGAATGTATCTATCAGGCTCACAGCAGCAGCAGCAGAGTCATTCACCAGAGCGAATCTGTCAAGTCTGTGAACTCCCCGCTGCTGGCTGAGTATCCCCTCACTACTTTCGAATCGATTATGATAAAATAAGAACGTCTAATTAGAAAGGCTGGGACTTTAATTCCCCTGTCCTGATGCAGCTGGCAGATAAAAAACACAGTTTTTATCGACCAATTTGTTGAGTCTTGAGTTGACTCGATTGTGTTCCAATCGAGGTTCGATATGTCGCTGCGCCAGCCTCCACCTGCTGTACAGGTGAAAGTCAACACGTGGCTTTTTTTTTCCACAAGAGCTTGAATCAGCATGTAATATTTTTCCCGCCGATCAACCTCAGCCATTGATATTCGCTTCCGAGCGTTGACACGGGTTTCTAAACATATCCTTTAAGCCCGTGTAGCTCCTGAATGGCGGGATGTTCTAACAACCCCCTCCTCCACGCACACACACACACACACACACACACACCACTCAGCATCATTACAGATTCCACTTTCATTATCAGCTGCAGCTTCAGGTGTGGCGACTATTTGTGTGGGTAGTTGAATTGACAGAGGCTTCATTTTTTGGATCATTATTTCTCGCATCTCGTCTCATCTCATCTGAGTTTATTAAACAAGACCTTGGCTGGCAGAGGACATTAGCATCAGCGGATCATTCATTTTGTTCCCACTGGTCTGCTCCTCTCTCTCTCTCTCTCTCTCTCTCTCTCTCTCTCTCTCTCTCTCTCTCTCTCTCTCTCTCTCTCTCTCTCTGTGTCCGTGGTATTTGCAGGGACTGATGGTGCATTGCAGGTTGAATCCAAAACAGAAAAACAAGAACATCAAATTAACTGCACTGTGGAGATTAGAACCCTCAGCCTGAACCACTGTGCCTTTCAATAATTCATACCCACTGTCTACTGTCTCTGTGTTTTATTGATACAACATTTCACTGTAGACCACAAAAGAACACTGGAGACACTGTCTGCTCCTGTTGTGGAAGATAACACGTGGAAAAATGTCTGTCTCAGCTGTCATTAAAAGACCAAACACCAGCCCTCAAAGGCCCGCGCCACGATAGCTGTAATCATTAGAATAATAAAACACGTTTTTATAGCATTCACCCAAACAAAGGTGAGCAAAAAATAGATCCAAAATACAGCATTATGTATGTATTCATCCAGGTTTCATCCCTTTACAAGTGGGAAGGTATAAGCTTATGTAATGTAGGAGTGTTTTGAAGACACTGGGGGTTGAAATCAAACAGACACGGCAGAGTGGGGTCAGTGAGCCAGTTTAGTGGGAGGAGGAAATAATGGCCGCCCGAGTGGAACACATTTTTCATTAAAATGAATGTACTAAAGACAAAAGTCAAACAGTGACTTGAATACCAATCAGCTCTTCTGTAAGCAGTCTGTGAACGGCATTATAAATCGGGGAACGCCTTCATCTCTCTTCTTCTCTGAAGGCTGTGCGTTTCCTTCTCCCCTCCACCCAACACACACATTTTAATTTTGAAGCTCAGTGGCACCCAGGATGTTCCCGAAGGTGCTAATTTCTAGTGATGTTATCTTCTCCCAAGAACTATTGTGAATGTGAATCCATCTCCATGAATAAATAATAACAAAAAGTCCTTCATCCCAGACTCAATAGCACAGACGATGTCTGTTAAAGTGTTTCACAGGGCGGTGTGACTCTCTGCAGGATTTTCTCCAAAAGAAGAAGAAGAAGAGGAATTAATGACAAAATAGTTAGGAGGATGAGTAATGTAAAAACCTGCCGTGTGTTACCCGGACCAGTGCATTGGGCGAGGCCTCTGCTGAGCTATTGAGCAGTAACATTGGTTTATTGATTACAGAATCAGGCCCCAAGCGAGCAGAGCGGTGAGAGCCTCGCAGAAGATGAGGAGGAACACAACAGAGCATGAGAGAATTTTTTTTTTTTTCTGTCTTCTCCTCTGGAGCATAGAATTACACCAGAATTTGGTCCTGGAACACAACAATTGACCTCTCGCAACATCCCATCCCCCTTAGTTACCGTTGCTACGCATGTCAAGCTTTCTGTTGACATACAACGCAGCAGTTTATAGTAATACTGGGGGCGGAGGGATGTACCACTCGAAATAGTAATTTGTTAAACAATAGGTCCTTGATTTCAGACAGAGGTTGACGAAAGCAGACTTCTCCTTTTCCAGCCGGCAACCACCAATTTTGGTGGTTAGTGGCTTGTTTGACGATTCGCTGGCAGGGTTCGTCATCTTTAGCTAGCTGATTAAGGTAAAATTAGCTCCATCAGTTGGTTTAAAACGCCATCAGCTCCTGACGTTAATGCTTAAAGCTGACGAATTCTCAAAGAGAGACTCCTAATTGCTGGTCTTAAAAGACCAGTAGGATTTAATGGGATCTACGAGGTGTAGTCATTGATTGCAACCTCACTGCTTCATCCTCTCCTTCTTGGGCTGAAGGGTAAAGAATGGTGCCCATGAAACCTCTAAAAATGTGCTATGGTCTAGAAACATAGTGGTTCAAAATGCATATTATAATCCATTTATGCCATATTCTGTAAATCCTACGCACTGGACCTTTAAGGAAGGTTGCATCAGAGAGTCATGAGAGCGATAAGGAGACTGTCTGAGCGGAAATAGGGTTTCAGTTATTTGAAAAAGGTGTATCCAACTCCAATTAAGAGCATTCATTCTTTCTAAAAAAGCAAAAAACTCTCCATCTGATGCTGTGTCCATTGGCCTTTTCTAATACAGTGCTCCTACATTCACCATCCATTCTTCCGCTCATGTTATTTTGGCTTTGGAAAGGCTAAATAAGAAAGTCTCTGAACTCTTTATATACCAGCTATCACTCACACTCACAGCTCACTTTCGTGGAAGCTGAGGCGGAGCAATAAAGTTCTTTTCCATCTTTTGTTTTGCCTCATTTGACTTCCTCATGTCACTGGTGTCAAGCTGCTTCTCATCTCCCTCGTTTCTAACGAAGCCCCGTGCACCTCTTCTGTCTCGTGGTTTCACTGGCTGGGCTTGGTTTTGTCATAATGGCTGTTGAGCTGTCTGTCACGGTAAAAGCTTTAGGCCTCTGGGGCCGACACTCCTGTCACGCTCGCGGGGCTGATGGTGTAGAATCAGACATCGAGCCTGTACACTTCATCACACGATTTAATGTGCAGGCTTACAGGGTATTACCGCTAAATGACTGAACAATAAAAATACTTTACTGAAAAGAATCACAACGGTGATTAGTCGACATAACACTGGTCAGACAAGATACTTAGTGCCAAATGTGACATTTAAATGTCTTCTCTTACTGTAAAAAGTCAAAAAAATATTCAGTTTAATATCAAATGTGACAAAGAATAACCAAAACCAATGAAGATAAAGAATGTAAACAAAGAATACTGAAAAGATTCTGTCGCTCAAATAACTGGACAGAAAATTTAAAACTGTTATCTCAGAAAGTTATTTTATGCTGTCCTCTTTGTCAGTTGTGATTACTGCAGCTCTTCTGTGATTTGTGAACTTTAAAATCATCATTTAAATAGACACTTTAGCTTTAAACTAACTTCCTATAGGGACAACCAAAGTGTCCAATTATAGTGCATCATAATTCATGGGGTCATTTGTGTCAGAGGCTTGTCTAAGACCAACACATTCTCGCTCCCAACTCGTCAAATATTGCAGCTGGTCATTGCCCCTAGGCTTAAAAATATGACACTGTGGGTATGCCCCTAGCATCATCTCAGTCTGGACAAGTTAGCAAAAATAAATATGCAACGTCCAATTAGACTACTGAAGTAAAGCTTGAGTGTTTAAGGTGAAACTTGGTTGGTTAGCTTCAGGCACAAAGGCTACTTGGATAGGTGTGAGTGTTGGTTTGATCTAGCGGTCAAAGGAGGCAAATAAGGGGAGAAAACACTGATTCGGGGCGACGTTTCATCATCTGCCCAACACCTTTCACCATCACCTCCACACATAGGCTGACCGCCTTATATAAGCGTGTCTGCTCAAGTAATTGGGTGTCATCCACAAATATCCACACACATAAATATACCATACATATTTATTCCAACCATTACTAGAATCTAAAGAAAGACCACTCAAAGATGAGATTTATTTTTGTGAAGATTTATTTACCTTATTTTTAGTTACACAGAGGAAGCTGTCCCTGTGTTTTGACTTTACCAACAGCCAGAAAGTAATTTAATTCAGTAACAGTCGAGTTTATAGTTACTGTAAGGATAAGAGTAACCAGTGTTACACTAGCATTAAAGTCTGAGTAAAGAAAGGATAAATATGTGTTCTGTGTTCTGTTTGTCAGACCAAAGAAGAAAGTGTTATTAAACACAGCAACACAGCAAATTTGAATGATTGAAAATATTGACAAGTTTATGAAATTAGGTGTCAAAATCAGGTAAAAATGAATTCTCAGCTCCAGGACTGTGGGGGCATGTCCATTGAAGGTGCTGAAGCCACGCCAACTTGTATGAGTGGTCAAACGACCATTTTGAAACGACTGAAATGTGTCGGATGAATTCAGAAAATGACATGACTAACTTTGAAACTCTGAGCTGAGATGAATTCATCTCTATCTCTCTGCTCAGAGCGGCCTTAGCATGTCATCGAGCCATCCTTTAAGGACCGCCCACAAAATCCTGAGACTGAAAACTGGTGAAAAACTGTTTGAAACTCCACATTTCAGTAATATATCATTCAAAGTCTTTTCACATGTTTTCAGCAACTATTTTCCAAAATATTTAATGAATTTTGAAATAATTGCCTTTACACTAAGAATAAATATCTCCTAGAACAAATAAAAAGTAAATAATCACCCAGGTTAGATCTTTTTTACGTGGTGTTCAAAATATATAAATATGTCCTGTAAATCTAATACAATGCAGCGTAATAACCTATAATAAAGTGTATAATAAACTGTATTAAGTTTTTGTTTAGACTTTTCCAGGTGTGTGTGAGGTGTTTATTTGCTATATCGTACTGAAAGGTTTTTCTGGTTTTCTTTTCACTGTGAAATTTTCAACTCTACATGACTCCAAACTCTCCAGGTCTTGTTGGTCAAAGTAGCAGAAAGAGTAAAATATGAATGGATGAATGGATTATTTATTTTCCTGTTATACAGCTGAAAATTCCACGGCACACAATAACACCACATATACTGCTGCAAAACACGGGCAGACAGTAAACTCACAGAAACACAATACAAAAACGAATTTTCAAATCAAAAGTGTCAGTTTCATAAAGCCTTTTCATTTTTTTCAGCATCTTCCAACAAAGAACAGCCTCTTTCTTAGATCACGATGGACAGCGTGAAAAGGCATTTTCATTTTCTATTTCATTTACCTCGCACAAATCCAATCCTGTTTTACAATACAGACATCACATCCTGTTTCCACATGTAGATATCAAACCTTATTTGGGGCACACAGGGATCTGTGCAGATTAAATTCCTCCAGGGAAGATTAGTTTTGATTAAACCATACCAATGCATCCCCTATAACTGAAGTGATTTAGTGAAATAGTGCGATTATTCTCACGTATAGAGAGCGTGTGTGTGAGAATAACACACGTCAGGACTGACAATAAGTCAGTCAATCAACAGCTGGATGTGTAAGGTGTTCATGTGTTGCCTGTGGCTGAAACATGTGAGACTAAAATTGTAACTAACCACAGGCTATTGCAAGCTAATGAGGAGGAGGAGGAGGAGGAGGAGGTCTACTATATTAAAACTTTACTCACTAATTAGATAGAAACACTGCATGCATGAAAGGCTAAATTAAATACAAATATCAATGCTTAAAGGACAAACCAAGGGTGTAATATGAATTCAACGCTGTGTTGTTTTGTACAACGATGCCAACAGGGGACTGAGTTCTGCTGCCAGGCGTTGTGACAATGATTGAAGATGATTTAAATTATTTTAAGGTTCAGTCAAAGGGGAAGAGCCCCAATTTATATATTAGTTGATAAGATAACATTCCATTTTTAGGTTGCACTCTTTTGTGTCTTGTGTTCCTGAGATTGCCAGAAAATGTGTTAGTCACAGTGCACCTAGAACATATGGTGCCTTAGGCCCTCCATCAGTTCAGACTGTATCATTCCCATTTCCTGGAATCTCTGCTGCTTCCTATATTTTGTGTTTTCACTTATACTGCCATTAACAACCCCCTGAGGAAACATGACCCACAAGAAGTACAATCAGGCAGATGTGGGGGGGAGGGAGGAGGGACAAATTGAATAACAATCTCATGACAAAAGACTAGGAGGCAAGGAAAGTGTGTCTACATGTGCGAACTAGATTTGCGAGGATGTCAATATGTGTGTGCAAATGTGTGCTAGCAGGGTCATGAAGTACGCACAACTGGGTGATCATGTTTCATTAAAACTAAATACAGAATTAGATTGCGCAGAAAAGGAGGAAAATAGAGGTGCAATTTGAGGTTTGTTGTGACATTTCATCCCCTTATTATATTACCGCCCTCTGCAAAACAGGCACTGCCTGCTCTAAAATGATGTTACCTAAGCTGACAAGAATTGATGGAATGACCTTACAGCTTGTCCACCGGCGGAAAATTGCTCCGTGGTTTTCACCCTGAAACACCGGAGATGTGAAAACAGCCGTGAGTCTCTGTTGCATTTCTATCACTCATGTTACATCAGTGGGAAAAAACATCGGATTGTGGAGAGATGAGAGAATTCTTGGAAAAAACTTATAGAAAAAAAGGTTCCTGTGAGCTATATACAGTAAAATATGTGACAGATTGAACTTTTGACATATAGCCAGCAAGTAGCTGTAATCACCTCGTACACACACTCTGGGGGGCATGTTCCATTATTCATCAACAGACGCATCCATTTAATTTGCATATTTCATTTGTCTGTTAGATGCAGTAATAAATATCCAGATATGGATTGTATTCTATAACAAAATTACTTGAATTTCATTAATTCTGAGTCAGAGGAGCGAGAAAACGTGACAAGAAAATGCAAATAGTTAAAATGCAAAACTTTTCTGAAACATGAAAACGGATTTGCAAACAGGTGAGATCCATCCAACCTTTGTAGCTGGGAAATGAAATCAATATGGAAGTGCCAAAAACTGCAGTTCCTCGAACGCTCACTTGAAGCTGGCTCCAGAAGTGAGTCAGGTCTCCATAAGTCCCCATGTTCAAATGTCCAACTTCACAGCAGAAATAAATGGTTGTTTACAGCCTGATATAAAAAACAGTATTTGGTCTCTATAGCAACTGTACTGAGGGTGGATTTATATACAACTCCCCTGTTCGGATTATATTAAGGCTTAAAGTTATACAGAATTAACAGCCTGGGTATGAATCACAGATATGACGTCCATCTATGGTTCCAACTTGTGAGTTAAACTTTTTAAAGTCTCTGTGAAGGAAAGTGGAAGTGAAACTGTAACGTTAAAGAAAGGTAATAAATGTCTCTTGTAAATGAAAGGTTGAAATAATGAGAAATAAAACTCCTTTTCGAAGTTCGTCGTATTCACACATTCCTTTTAAGGTACACGTGGGAAACTTGAATATTGTACTGCGGTGCTCCAGGTAGCAAGCCGTAAAAAAAATTCAATCATCCCTGATTGATCAGTAACTGAAAGTTACTGAAGTTACTGTACAGTGGAAATCTGGAGGGACACTGATCAATAGTTCAAGACTTCAGAAATAAAGTAACATTGTGTAGAAGTTTTGAAGTATTTTTGCAGTTTAGCGACCCCCAGTTTCAGAGTGCAATGCCATCATCATAAATATGGATAGTTGTAAACGTATTTGTTATTATTATATTACTTAAGATCAAAATATGTGAGTCCACAACTTTGCTAACAGCCAAACATCAAGCAAGTGCAACAACACAAGACATAGCAGCCAGCTAATTTCTTTCGAATAAGTCAGTCCCAGATTTACGCTTGTCTGGTGGCCTCTTGCTTGCACTTTTCCTATCCTCCGCCAACATCCTCTTTGGTCTTTTCACCTCTACCATTATGTCCACAGAGACCGTTGAGCCTGGTTATATTGCCCACTTGCCCAGCTCCGGTTCTGGCATGACACTGGCTCCACTCCTTGTCAGAATTCAGCTAAAAACACATGTAACACAAACAACAACGCTCCCCTGGACCTCAGAGCCCACAGTCACATTACGACATTAGCTAACAGTAGCTACAGTTTTACTGACTTTATTGGTGTACGACTCTCGTCTGTACCTGGACCAAAAAAGTTACATAGACGTATGGGGCACAGAGTGGGAATGACAGACACCAATCACCAGATTGCACATCAGTGTAGCATCAAAATGATTTATGGGTTGTTAAATGGGTTATTTTATGGTAGAAAAGTTAGACAATGTTGCTTTAAGTCTGTAATGTTATGTGACATTATGCTCACTGGAACATTTCTATGTATTCATATCACATCTGACACAAAAGTGTGTTTGAAGGAGTGCCTGTCGTATTGTGTAACACAAATTCACTAGCACGGACCACACCATCAACAAGACACGTTAGAATTATTATTCAAATCAAATTTTATTCGTATAGCCCAAAGTCACAAACACGTTTTGCCTCGAAGGGCCTTACAATCTGTACAGGGAGTGACACCCTCTGACCCAATGGATGTCACGTGTACAGAAGAATCAAAATGACAAATTAATGATTGCGGACGAAGAATGATCTTGTGAAGTTCTTGGGTCTGATGCTGCGGTGTGGGGGAAGCGTCGGTAGGGAATCCGTTGTAGCAACCGGGCAGGATGGACCCCCTGACAGGCCCTAGGAAAGAGAGAAGACAAGGTGAAAGAAATGGGGTGGGTGGGAAGGGCGTGCGGAATACGAGCGTGAACGGAACCACGGGGTTAAGGAGGGTATTTATAGGACTGTCGGAAGTGGCGCTGTTGAGGTGTGGTCCGGCTCCTGAAACTCCGCTTTAAGCTCCAATTCACTAGCACGGACCACACCATCAACAAGACACGTTAGAATTATTATTTGAATCAAATTTTATTCGTATAGCCCAAAGTCACGAACACGTTTTGCCTCGAAGGGCCTTACAATCTGTACAGGGAGTGACACCCTCTGACCCAATGGATGTCACGTGTACAGAAGAATCAAAATGACAAATTAATGATTGCGGACGAAGAATGATCTTGTGAAGTTCTTGGGTCTGATGCTACGGTGTGGGGGAAGTGTCGGTAGGGAATCCGTTGTAGCAACCGGGCAGGATGGACCCCCAAAACCGCTCCCAGCTACTTGGAATGAGACAGTGTGGATCTGAACACTTGAGTATCGATCGAATTCAGTGGTGATCAGGGATGGGTTGAGACTCAAGGACAGAATTCGAATGACTTAAGAAACCAAATATTTATGACAGTGTTGGAGCGACTTGAAGTATATCGAACGTGTGGCATATAGTGGGTCTGGCAAGAATTTTGAGTAGCTTTTGAATAAACGCTCTCTAGGAAGTGAGGTTAACAGAGAGTGACAAGAAGTTAATGCTGCTAAGTTAACTAGACTGTGCGAGATGGCCAGGGTTAGAGACCAAGTGATGGAAGAGTTATATTAAACTGAAAACAGCAGTTGTTGATGACGAAGCACATGGGTTAGGTTTTATGGTTTGGACCTGAGAAGAGAATGGATGAGAACGGTAAGAACCACAGCGATGGAATGATCGAGACGTAGTATGTGATGATCGAATTGGTGTGCAACGGAGTGCCATATTAGGATGGACGATGTGGGTGGACAACGTGGACGAGCATTGTAGCGACTTGTCAATTAGAGCATGAGGACAGACTGCTAAAGCCTTGAGGCGGAATAGTCGGAATATGGAATGGCTTTGGCTATTATGGGGTAGATTCAAAGACGGGAAGCAACTTAGCTTTTACTTGCAAACGTTAGGAACCCCCAAAAATGGACAGATGGGGCAGCATCTTCATGGGTGAATGCTGCGTGAGTAAGACGTGTCAGTACTAGCATTGAGTGCGGGAACCGATGTTAGCTTGCTATGGATTTTGAGCAAACGCTGTGGACACTAACATCTCGGAGATGGGAGGCCAGGTAACTACTATGGTTGAACGGCGGATTAACGTTTACGCTTAGTCGTTTAGGTTTTACACTTTTATCTCAAGCGACTTTCAGGGAAAGGGACAACCAAGGTATCGTGCGATAAGGAAACGTGGTGCTGTGATGATTAAATCTGGCATGTATTAGTTATATACGTGGAAAGGGACACCCCTGTTCTGGTAGGAACTAGTAGAACAGTCTACCAGCGTGGAACGACGGACGAGAAAGTTTGGAGTGCGCTGATGCATGGCTGTGGGCCCCGGCATCCCGGTGCCAGATAACCTCGCCACGGTCGGCTGCTGTGGTTGCTGCAGGTGGCACTGGCATCCCGGTGCCAGGTGCCCCTGCCGTGGTGACCTGTTGTGATTGCTGCAGGTAGGAGGCAGGTGGTGCCGGCATCCCGGGGCCATATGCCCCTGCTGCAGTCAGCTGCTGTGGTTGCTTCAGGTGGTGCCGGAATCCCGGTGCCGGACGCCCCCACTGCATTCTGCTGCTGTCATTGCTGTGAGTGGGCAGCAGGTGGTACTGGCAACCCGGTGCCAGACGCTCTCGCCGCGGTCAGCTGCTGTGGTTGCTGCAGGTGGCACTGGCATCCCGGTGCCAGGTGCTCCTGCCATGGTGACCTGTTGTGATTGCTGCAGGTAGGCAGCAGGTGGTGCCGGCATCCCGATGCCGGACGTCCCCACTGCGGTCTGCTGCTGTTGTTGCTGCAAGTGGGCGGCAGGTAGCGCAGGCATCCCGGTGCCAGGTGCCCCTGCCGCAGTGACCTGTTGTGGTTGCTGCCGTTGGCAGCAGGTGGTGCCAGCAAATCTCTGTGCCAGATGTCCCCACTGCGGTCTGCTGCTGTCGTTGCTGCAGTTGGGCAGCAGGTGGCGCAAGTATCCCGGTGCCATGCGCCCTTCGTCGCGGCTGGCTGCTGTCGTTGCTGCAGGTGGGCAACAGGTGGCGCTGGCATCCCGGTGCCAGGTGCCTATGTTTATTGCCTTGGTTGCAACTACTGTGTCTGACGTGGCTTTGAATTTAGAAGGGTTGCTTACTCGGAAGTGAAGTGAGTGGCACGTTCGGTTCATTTGTTCTGAACGAGTTAGCGGTTTAGCATGTTACAGTGCTAAGAGACGGGTTAGCTGTTCAGGCTGCGTCAGAGGAAATAAGCTTGTTTACGATTTATTTATTTATTTATTTTTTTAAAGTAACTGTGTAAGTTGCGAATGATGAATCGACGGTGACAACTCACAATCGTACGTGTTACTTTCATGTTTTGGCACTGAGGGACGGGCTAGCTGTTCAGGTTGACTGCTGTTCAGGCTGACTGATGCTTGATCCTGAATGTATTAAAAGGTTGTGTATACGTTGCTGCGTCAGAGGAAATAGGCTTGTTTACGAACCTGACCGCGTGATCCTGATCAGTCTTTAGTCAACTATGAATCAGTTAAGTTAGTATGGAGAAACCTGTGCACTTCCGACTACTGTTAGGTAGGTTTCTTGGTGCAGGCGCAGTACTGAAATGAAATCTGGAGCCAAGTCTGTGATGTGAGGTTACGGTTTGATGACGATTTTTTGGAAATGAATAACGATTTTTTTAAGTAACTGAGTAAGTTGGATATGAAGAGTCAATGGTGACGATACACGATTGTTACGGAGCTGTGCAGCGGGTGGCGCCAGCATCCCGGTGCCAGACACCACCGCTACGGACAGTTGCTGACGTTGCTGCGAGTGGGCGGCAGGTGGCACTGGCATCCCGGTGCCAGGCACGCCTAGCCTATATTTATTGCCTTGGTTGCAATAACTGTGTTTGTCATGGCCTTGAGTTGAGAATGGTTGCTTACTCGGAAGTGAAGTGAGCGGCACGTTTAGTTCAGTTGTTCTGAACGAGTTAGCAGTTCAGCATGAGAGACGGGTTAGCTGTTCAGGTTGACTGCTGCTTCAGCCTGAATGTATTAAAGGTTGTGTATATGTTGCTGTGTCAGGGGAAATAGGCTTTATGAACCTATGTTGACCGCGTGACCCTGATCAGTCTTTAACCAACTACAAGCCGATTAAGTTAGTTTGAAGAAAGTAGTGCGCTTCCAACTGCTGTTTGGGTAAGTTCCTTAGTGCAGGCGCGGTACTAAAATGAAATCTGGAGATAAGTCTGCAATGCGAGGCAACGGTTTGATAACGATTTTTTTTTTTTTAAATAATGGGTAGGTTGCATATGAAGAGTCGATGGTAACTCTACACGATCATTACAGAGCACAGCACTGCCTTATTTGCATGCATACGTGTTAGTTTAACTGTTACGAGCAAGTTAGCGGTTTAGTGAATTACAGCGCTAAGAGATGGGTTAGCAGCTCAGGTTGACTGATACTCAAGCCTAAAAGTATTAGAAAATCGTCTGTGTTCGTTTGGGTAGGTTTCTTTGACACAGACATGGTACTGAGTGTGGAGATAAGTCTACAAAGTGAGGTGACTATTGATCACGTTTTGAAGGCAACTGGGTAAATTGCATCAACGATGACTTGACTTTACGGAGCAAAGCACTACCTCTAATTTACGTGCGTGTGCGCGCGTGGATGAGTGCGTGCGCACGTACGTGGGCGGCTTGTCGGCCTCTTGATGGAAAGTGAATTAGCCGTTAAACAGCGGAGGGATATGGTGCGTGGTGACGTCACGTGCGTGCATACGCGCGGACGTGTGTGAGGGGCTTGTAGCCAACCTCTTAGTAGAAAGTGATTTGACCCTTAAACGATAGGAACGCCGAACACATTTGATTGTATTGTTGACCCTGCACATGACGAATAAACCAGAAAACTTGAATGACTTGACGACGGAAGACTACGTAATGACGTCACGCATGAGTGTTCGTACCTGTGTAGATGAGGGGTGAGAGGTGGTGACCTTTGACGGCGAATGCGTGGCGACGTCACTCGGCACGTGAATTGTTGGCGGAACTAAGACCATGACGCGCCAAGCGTTAAGTTTTAATCTATCCCCTTGTAGTAAACAATTTCTGCAAGGAGTGATTTGTGAAGAATACTTATCTGTTAGACATGGCGAATGCTGAGCGTAGTGCCGCTGCCACTGGTTGCCGTTGTGATGTGGGGCCGGTGTATTTGGGATAATGGCGACGTGCCGGAGTTGTTTCCGGAGGCGGTGAGTTGGAGAACAGGAACGATGGACTGTCGTTGGATGTCTCGTCTCTCGTTCTGAAGACGGCGGTGCACTGGGAGGCGTGATGAATTCAACAGGTGGATTAAAGTGGTCTTGCATGTTGCCGAGATGAACCGGGCTGGATGCGGCCCGTCAAACAGACTGAGCGGATGCTCACTGGACTGACTCACTTCTTGATCGGCTTTTGGGTTATGGGAAGAGGCGCCTCGTGGACGCAGGCTGAGGAGAAGTTTTCAGCTTCTGTTGCTGGATCTGCTGGCGTGTGTCGATGGAAACTTCAGATGTGGTCGTCCTGGTTTCGTCTGATGATCCTCCGATGGAAAGTGGGGCGAAGTTCAAGTTCACGATAAAGTGAGTGAATGAATGAACGTTGTTCGTAGACGTGTACTAGCGTGTTTATCTTAGTGTGCGCGAGGTCGTGTGGCGTGTTTCCCGGTCGCGTGCGGAATACGAGCGTGAACGGAACCACGGCATTAAGGAGGGTATTTATAGGACTGTCGGAAGTGGCGCTGTTGAGGTGTGGTCCGGCTCCTGAAACTCCGCTTTAAGCTCCAACACAAAACACATCTGTTTTCCGATAATTAATACCAAATTACAAAGTTACTTCAAGAACTCTAAAGAAATGATCAACAATTAATTACAAAGTAAATAAAATATTCCCAATCAGCATTGCTGTAGACGCTTAATGGTCCCCATGTCTTGAAAATAACTGGTGTGCATATGTATCACCGGGTAGATTACGTCTTTAATATTAATCATTCTCCCTTGCAGAACAATTAGGCATACCCGTGTGACATTAACATTACAACAGGTGAAACATGTTGGGAGAGGGACAGGAATGAGACACCACAATTTACAAGCTATCAGTAATGACCTGGGGGTCACTTATGGAAATGTCTCTATGTAAATAAGTTTTACAGATGGTAATTCATCCCCTGGTAGATCATAGCCCCCTTCTTTGACAAGCTAATCCCCAGCCAAGCGTGTAATTAAGAACAGAGTTGGGCGCACTGGGAATGCAGTGCATGCGTGTGACATGACAGCGAAGCGGCAGTCTGCGCCGTCAGTGTGGAAACTAATCACCTGTCACCGACTGTTACTGACCAGACACAGTCACTAATGCATTCGATGAGCCAGGTTCAGATGAAGACAGAGAAGAGAGGCATTACTAAGAGATGAACGGAGCATTATTATTACATTTTACCGCTGACAGAACACACACGCACACAGAGGATGTGTCATCTGCATAAGACTGCGGCAAACTGTGGATATGTCAAAATGTTACACGAAGGCCGGCGGGAATAGTCAAGGTTTGCAGCCGCAGGCATAAGCCACCCTTTACGATATCACTGCATTACCATGCCATAATGTCTTCATTGCAGCAGACATGGCTCTCCCACCTGAGGGTTTGTTTCTGAGAATCTAATCAGTGGTCCACTTTTGGTGCCACATTATAATATTATGATCAGCCTCTCCTTTACCTTTCTACTACACAGCCATATTGACAGGTTAAATAAAACTATGCTGACTTGGGAATGTGGCCATCTTGGTTATTTTTGTACATTTGTTGGTTTGATTACAGCGACTGTAAATGATGATTTTAGAGACAGAAGTGGTCGCCCCTGACGATGATGAATCACCTGAAGCTTCCCTCGGCTTAACGGAGCTTTACGCTGAGTTTCAGCTGATTGTCTTGCAGACTTTACTGTTCTGGTTCACTCTCGCTCTCATAGTGTCATTTTAGTCTGCAGCAGGCAGCTGTTTTCGGTGAAAAAAAAAGCTATAAACACCCACAGAAAACTACCTGATCAGCACAAAAGAGCAGACGCTTACAGTTAGAGACGAGCAGCGAGGGGAACAGCATTCATGAGCTGAAGAGCTGGCGGAGAGTGTGAACAGAGTTAAGAGAGTGAATGTTGAACTTGCATGCATCAGGTGGTTAGAAACACAGCTCCAAATCAATGATGATGTTGCTGTAGAGTGTGTGCTAATAAATGTGACACATCAGTTTAAAATCAGAATCAGATTCATGTTCATTGCCAAGTATTTTGCCATGGTGTATTTTGTACTATGAAGATAGTTCAAGAAAAATCTTAATATAGATGAAAGCAAAGCAAGTACTGCAAACATTGATAGGAAAATAGAAGACTGACAATGACATTTAATAAGACGTAAGAATTATTATAATAAAACTATATATTATATAAGATAATGTGTTTGTTATGATAATGTTTATTTATATTCAAACAAATAAAGTTTTCTTGAAAATGAATTAAATCTTACATGTTTTAGACTTCTTATGTACATACACAGACATATTCATACATACATACATAAATACATGAATGTGCCCATACATATATGTAGTTTATGTTTTAATAATGACTTTGCAATCTGGACATATCAGCACAGCTCAGTATAAAACAGTGCTCAAAACAATTACAGTCAAATCCTATCTGGAGAATACATTTGTATTATTATATTTTGGGTTTGTCTGTCCTTTTTTTAATTAATGTTATTGTTTATGACATTGCACCACATTACACCAGTCTCAGGAGTCTCTCACAATTTGGACAGCAGTCTCAAGAGACACTGCTGAACATCTGCTGTTTGTTATAAGACAGTTAAACACTTCATTATTTGAAGAAACCCCTGATAAACAACTAATGATCTGGGTATTATATATATTCATTGCAAATATCCTTATTAGTAAAAATAAGAGAGATAGTGTTAATGGAGTTTGAGTGCTTTTAAAAGCGGTGGTACTTTTTTGGACACTTGGGGGCAGTGCAACAGTGATTTATACACAAAGTTGACATATTATCGCCTCATAAAGTTGATGGCAGTTTGATTAGTGCCATTACTTTTGCAGCCACCTACATATACCATACAGACTGTCAGCTTTAAGTGGTCTGATAATGCTCTCCGTTTTCTAATACAGCTGACAATGATTGACTTCCCCCTTTCAAGGTAACCCTTCATGTACTGTAAATCCACTGTGGACCCATTATGTTGAGTGGGCTCCACATACCAACAGGTTCTACATGGTAATGAGTCCGCGTCCAAAATCTAATCCAATGCAGAAATTATACATTAGATAGGAAGGTGTTCCTAAAGCCACAGAGGCCCCTGTGGCATCAGGCCAAGAGCAAAGCGAGTGAGTGTGTCAGTGTTGGAGAGCTGCCCTGCATTCAGAGTGGAGCAGGTCAGTCTGAGAGAGGAAATGGAAACACTCTCCCCGGACTGCTCAAACCACTTGAAGGAGAAGTCCTGTAATATCCGGCCCTCTGCCTGACTTGATCAGGAACTGATATGTCCCTCTGCGACTCAGCAAAGAGCTTCTGTGCTTTATCAGGTTTAAGACTTAAAAAAAAAAAATCCTATCCTTGAGCTTTATACCTAACTGTTTACTAAGCCCCACCCCTCTTATTACTGTAGCTCTGCCTGTCAGGGTTTCTATTCTTGGACATCATATTGCAGTTTACAGGTGAAAGACCTCCCACTGCACTGCGACTAGCTATGTGTAATTAAGTTCATGTTAATCTTCATTCATAATTAGACTTCCATCCTGTACTATCCCTTTTTCTCAAATACATAACAACTACGTTTGGCACTTAAATTATATTTTGATGCTGATACTATTGTTTTTTTAAGATGAGTAACTCTTTGGATGTATGGCTTGGAATATCATCATGACCCAGCACTTGGAGTACATCAGAACTGGGATTGTAGAAATATTAAAGACTTCCTGGTAAATCAAAATATTATGCCAATGTGCACGCAACAGTGCATCTGCGACTACATTTATTTTGCCCAACCTTCAACCTTTGATTATATACTCGACCAATTATCAACATAAAAATGTTGGACACAATTTTTAAGTACACTTTGAGCCTCTTAGAGAAATAACTAAATGTTCTCCCAGCGCCGTTTTAAAAACACAGCACGTCCAGCCGTGAAGCCGAAATTGAAAACTAAACTTATTAAACATCAGCCCAACCTCATTCAGCAGGGCCACCAAAGAAGCTAAATTGGCACAAGACCCAATAATAACCAGTGACCTCCCCAAATGCAACAACTCCTGCTGAGCTGATGGAACAGGAAATACACGTCGTGCCAAAACTTTTGCATGCAGTATGACGGACCACCCCTCACCCCATGAACCAAATATTTACTATTTACTGTGGCTTTTGCAAACTCACATTTGGACAGGCTGATATTTAAGCGGGCCCAAACCAGCCTGTCAATAGAGCCTGTTAAGGTGTTCTACCCACGGCTCAGTATAAATTACCACATCTTCCACAAAAAAACCTGCACAGCCCTAAAACCCACGCAACTTCCTTCATTAACCTCTGAAATGTGACTGGTGCATTTCACAGCAGGACTGTGTGAGAGTGTAGACCTGACGGTGTCACGAAAATATTCATTTCTCTGGCTTTTTTTTTTTTTTTTTTACAAAGAACTCTCAAGAAGATTAAACTTGTTGACAGTATTGATCAACACTCTGGAATAACCACAATCTCCCGTCCTCAGGAGAGGAAAGAAATCATCACTGCGTTCGCCTGTGTGTGGAATCTGTTTCACTAACCAAGAAAGAGAGAGAGAGAGAGAGAGAGGACAAACTCGATGAAGAGGGCTCAGCAATACCATTTTCAAACATGTATGACACTTCTAGAGTTTTATGCTTTTCGAGGGAAATGTTATAGAATCACTGAGTGAAGGACTCAGCATCCCCCACAAAAACATCATGTTCTCCCAAATAAGTGCAAGTCAGAGTACCTGAGAGCTTCAAATGTCCTCGACCTGCTGAGTACATTCATTTTCACCCCAGTGTCCAAGTGGCGTTTTTATACAGTTTATACCCAAATTTGAGCATCTGAGAAGTCAGAAATGAATCAAGCATAACATTCAACCACTAAAACTAATTCTTCTGTTCAGGAATGGAAGTAAACAACTAGGATTTGACATATTAATCAAGAAATAATAATAATGTGCTATGTTAATTTAGGGCAGCTGTGGCATAAACTTTACATTGGGTGGTGGTCTAATAAAGTTTCTGAGAGTTTTAAGTTGTTGTTCCAACAATCCCTTCAGACCTTTCATCTTCTTCCTCAAAGCTAGATAACTTTGGGAAACCTCAAAGGAGCATGTGCATCGTGAGGTTTGAGCAAATGAACATGGGTATTTAAGTTGACTTAATTTAGCGATTTGATCTGCACGAACCAAAACCTGGTTGTTGGTACTCGTTGTTCTATCCTGTTGTTCGAGGACTTGCGTGTTCACACAACCGAGATGTCAAATTCGACCTTTGATCACTCACTTTATTATTTTATAGATCCGAGCCACAGATAGGAACTGGCTCGATTACAGAGTTCGCAGTGATTGTACTCAGTGAGTAAACTGTAGGATATCTACTGTACCGACACAGTGCACTTAACAAATAAAAACAACCTGCCTGAGATGCAGAGCTCACAGTCAATAATCAGACGCTCCAGCAGGCTGGCTCACTGGAGGTATTGGATACAGAGGAGCAGCATTTGGAGTTTAATTACAGCTTCTTGTAACCTGACAGTGTTCCACATCTCTAGACGCAGGAACATCATTTTCGGCCGGAATTGTTTTTTTTGTTTTTTTGTACCTACAACATGATCACAAGCTGTTTGAATTTACCTGAATTTGCATTGTGAAGGAAATGCCTCTAGAAACCAGTTAATATATCTGTCAGAGACGGATCCTCTCTTTGTTCTTTCAGCAGCTCTGAATGAAAAACAGATCAGCTGTCACAGAGAATGCAAACTTTTTTACCTTACGAGACTTTTTTCTTCTGAAAGCCACTTCCCTATCAGCCAGAGCTGTGACGTATTGACCCGTATTTGCATGCTGTCTGATCTTACACCATCTAGCTTTACTCGGCCACCAGCCAGGTCTTTTTTTTAAAAATATCATCTCCTTCAGCTGGAAATCCCAGACAAGCCTCCGCTCTGACTCAAAGGAAGCTTCAAATCTAAATTAAGCATGCAGTCAGTCAGTTCGCCAGTAATGTGTGGATGTGTGAACATGTAACAAAACTAAATCAATCAAACTGAGTAACTTAGAGAGGAGAGGAGAGAGAGAGACTGACTGCTCAGGAGCCTGGATACAAGTGAGCAGTCACACCAACCCAGATGTCAGACATCACACCTAATGAGCCACTCCCTGGATCAGGAAATTGGTCTTGAGGCGTATCGGTCCTGTCCCGAAGTCTTTGCACGTGGCGGTGTGCTAAAAGAAAGCAGCTGATTCTCCCATCAGGTCAGCATAACGTAACATGTGGCGATCAGGAGCCAGGATAAAGTTATTTTTCATTAGTTTACGCAGCGAAACTGACATGATCAAATTAGTCCCGAGGCCACTTTGCCCTTTGTCTTTGCCTCATGTGTAAAAATAGATCTGTGAGAATACGTATTGAAAAGGTCACGCCATCCCTGAAATAAGAGAAAGTAGTGAAAGTCCTAGAGATATTTTTTAAAGTAATTAACACAATCAATCGCGGTCCTCCTACAGCCCGAGCTCCACTTCCTTTTGAACTCTGCTTAGATTTTTCTCGCTGGGGCCATCGGCCACAAGCAGATCCAATGTGTTGTTGAGACATAAGAGGACAGGAGGCTCCTGATGTATGCTTCCTTAGAAAGATGAATTGTGTGCTGAGTGCATCCCGGTGAGGACTGAACCGGTTGGATGTACCAGAGCATTTCTTTTTTTATTAAAGTTATGTATGTATTCAGGCCGCTGCTTTCAGCGTCAACCATCTCAAAAAGAATGAAATGCCATAAAGCAATAAAACTAAGATTTAAAGACCATTTGAAAGAAGACAAGAAAATACACTCAACTCTACATTACAAAGCACTGAAAAATGTGCCTCGAACATGAAGGTGGTGCTATATTTAGTCCACATCAAGAAAATCTAGTTTGACCACTCAAAGAGGGATCTGTGTACCGGGACTGTCTGGTTTGTGGACAAGGATTAAGGGCACTAGTTTGGTTGAGTGATTCCACATGGCACAAAACACAGACAAGGCTGAACAAGCACACATGATGTGCCAATAAATGTTTAATCATTTCGTGGAAAGGGAAAGCTGCAACCCTGGGAATAGGAATACATTTTAGGTAGGACATATCGGATCATTTCTTCTTTTCTCCTTTCCCGTAGCTTTAAAAGCACAATGTGCCAAGGCACTCTGACATTTTCATGGTGAAGAGAATGATAAGGAGAGGATGAGCCACAAGAGCTTCCCCTCAAGAGTATGTTTACTTTATAGCTCCTGTGCAAGAGGGAAGGAACTGCAATGAGGGAAAAAATGGTTTGTCTGTTCCTGGAAAAACACACAAAAAAAACACAGCACCGCTTTGCCCACACTGACAGGAGATTGCTGATCGTTGTGGATTCAGTAGAATAAAGAGGTTTAAAACCAGATGTAATTTGATTTGTTCTAGAAAGTAAAACAGATTAATTGTTTTTGTTGGCTAAAGCCGTGTTAAACATTTTTGGATTAAGACGAATGGATTTGTGGATTTAAGCACCTCTGGAGTCCAGCTGAAACAAAAATAGATCTTAAAAATAAGATTGAGCTCGTAACATTTTGGTGTCTTCTCAGAAGTGGACAAAATGTTCTTTGCAGGGAGAGGCGAGCAGGTTTGGACGTCATTGCCTTGACCTAGAAAGAGAGTGTCAAAGGAAAACGCCGCAAACATCCTGGAGAGAAAACATCATGGGAGTAATGATCAAGGATGGGTAAACTCAGAGAGCTGAGAAACTCCCCTAACAGAGACCTGAAGTCTGGCAAAAGAAGAGTTTGCATCACCAATGCGGCAATCAATGATTTACGTAATGTCAAATTAAAATCTGTCATTTTAAATGTTTGCTCTGGTGTGACAGGATTAATCTGGACATGTGCACAGTGTTTGTTACTTAGTATGGCTCACAGGTTGCTTTCATGTGTTCTTTTGTTTGCCCCTGTGCAATTATTGTGTCTGGATTTGGCTTTTTATCAGTGATCCTCAACAAACGGACTACTGGAGCGCACCTCCTGCCAGCACATTCAGTTCATGATGCGTCTCGCTGAGCCTTTTGTCTATCAGCATGCAGTCGAGACTTTTCCTCCACATTACACATCTTTGTGACGCAGATTTCTCCATCATGTCAGCCACATAAACAAGATTTTGGAAAAGAATGGATTCAGGAAACACTTTTTTCCCCCCACGCGGTGACAAATTAGTTCTAAAACAAATTACACTCCACTCCTTTTTAATGAGTTGAAGTAAAGTGATCTTAAACTTCATCTTTGCACAGAAAGATGTTCATTTATTGCAAATATTGTCCACAAACTTGTGCTTCTCCTTTGCCAAGATAATCCATCCACCCGACAGGTGTGGCATATCAAGATGCTGATTAAACAGCATGACTGTGGCCAAAAAAAAGGCCACTCCAAAATGCGCTGTCTTATCTTGAAAAAGACATTTATTAGACCCTGAACTACTATTTCACATAAAAGCAGTGTTTTTTTTCCCAGGAGGACAAAGTCATGACCCGCCCTTCCTCAGAGAAGGGCAGGTAAACCTTTTACAAGTAGACTTAGATCTTTTACTTCAGCTCCTGAAAAATATGAGCAAAAAAAACATTTTGTTGAGTGTGATGAAACTAGAAACAGGCTTAAATTTGTAAAAAGTGTTGAGCTTTTTACCTTGTAACAGGGATTTAGTAGCAGAAGCTGCCTCTGCTTATTAAAAATCTCTCTTGGCTCCCCATCTGAAGCCATCCAGGGTCTTTCATGATCAATGTATCGCCTTCAAAAAGTCTGATCTGACCATGGAATAAGCTTACACCTCACCTCAAGCCTCGGTGTAATGCTAATGATTGGGTGTAATGCAAACACTGGGTAAGCTGCGTGAAAAGCGATGTCCTCATCTGCAATTAAAGCAATCGTGAGAAAACTGGAATAAACCTTTGGTAGTGAAGGTTCGAGGTTGTGTTTAATACTGCATGAGATCGACCTGTACGTGCACGGGTCGAGCACGGGGGAAACTCTCTGACACGATGCCCCTCGATCTGCCCTCAACATCAGAGCATCTCTTCATCTTCTTAACATCTTCACACCGCACTCTGTCTGCTGGGAGGTTAGGTAGCGAGAACTCAGAGGTAAAAGCTAAAATTACAAGTCGTGCAAATCCAGATTAAAGAATCAAAGAAAAGTGCAAAAAACATTATATTGGATATTAACACAGATGAATCAGTGTGAAGGCAGAACTTTTCTCTGAGGGGTCAGGAGGTGATTAATATTAATATTCCTTGTTTGTATTTTGTAAAATATTGGATCATTTTATCTTTCTGATATTTTGTTGGGTTATTTTAAGGAGCCATGTGTAATTCCTGACCACATGCTCCACAAAAATAAGACTATTTCAACTGCTTCCACACACGATGCGATGAAACACATAATGAACCTTGAAATGTCCTCAATAATGTCCAGCGAACTTTCCAGATTCTTAATATTGCCAAGTGATTACAACATGACCACAGGATCATTTGTCTTCATTGGCTCGGGTAGCCGAACCCACTTCTAACGTTACAGCAGTATACACCAAAAATAATCCGATTTTGCTGTGATTTGATTGGAATAAATGAATCATCAGGATGCCACGATGACTGTACAGTATCAAGATGGCCATTTGTCTGAATTCGGACTTTGTCAGGTCTGTTCACAAGACGACAGGCTGGACAAAGTTTTGTGTCAATCAGTTTTAAGTTGAAACTTTATCAATCACGTCGAAACACTTGAAATGACTGTTAACTTAGTTCACAGTGAAATGCAGCCGATACCTGGAACAACATTTCAGCACTTATCTGGTTCTTGCTAACTTTTTCCCAAGCGTCTCCTTTTTTCGTCTGGTCTCTGTTAAAATAGTATCACCACAGCTGCAGACTGCTGCTGTACACAGGATAACAAGTGAGAGTGAAGATGAAACCACTTTTTAATCCCAAAAGGGAAAAAAAAAAAAACTCTTCTCCTGCCGGTAAACAGCTCCTGATCAGAGCAAAATCAGGCATCACTCTGGGTATATACTCCTCAAGAAGCTCTGGCTCTGCCTCTGGATGTCTCGTCTACAGCTCCCCCGAGCTGCAGAGGCCAGAGCCCTCCTTCAGTTTTAGAGTGCAATACCACTGTTGTAAATATAGACAGCTTTACACGTGTATTTGGTATTATTATATTACTTATGATGAAAAACTAGCAAGTCAACAACTTTGCCAACAGCCAAACATCAGTCAAGTGCAACAGCACACGACACAGCAGCCAGCTAATAGTCTTCCAGCCTTCACTCTCTCCTTTTTCTCTTCTCGGCTTAACATCCCCTTCGGTCTTTTCTCCTCTGTCATTACATCCATAGAGGCGGCTAAGCCTAGTTACATTGCTCGCTTGCCCGGCTCCTATTCTGGCATGATACCGATTTCTCCTCTCCCCGCCAGCATTCCCCTGCATCATGGTACTGAAAACCTTCTCTGCTTCCCAGTGGTCCAAAACGCCTGTGGTACAAACACTAAGACTCTCTGAGCTCCCAGTCCGGGCAGCCTGACTAACAAACTGAGCTAATGTTACCTAGCAGCTATAATTCACAGCAGTTTACTTTACTGCCCATTGGGAAACTCCGTAAATCACAGACACAGGACACCAGGGGAAAACATTTCCTCCATACAATAAGACAAATTTCACCAAAATCAGTGAAATAGTTGGTGGTGTGTGACTTTGTTTCATACGTGTGACCTTACTTCTTACAGTTACATATACAATGCCAGGACAGAGCAACGTTTACCTGATTATACGTCAGCATAGCATCAACTGTGTGTATTTTGCAAACAAATACACTTAGGTACTTACCAGATACACCTCAGCGAAATGTTTTCTCCTTGCTTCATTGAAGACTGTTGGATTATAGTGTATCTTGTGCTACGTAGAATGTAGTTATTTCTCTGTTTGGCCTCTTGGTTTGACATTTACCCCTAATGCTCCCTAATCAGTGTTAATCCACTTATGTTAGTCAGCTACAGATGCTGGGGTTACTGCTCCAGAAGGAACAGCTTCATCCAGCTATCCATTCTGTAAATTCTGTCTGCTGGTTCTGGCACATTTATAAGTGAGCCTTGTTTTTTGACTGAGCTCACCCATCTCATATCTGAGTGTTTTTGGTTGCTTGCCCAGTTTCCCCCAGGCTTGGAAACCACCTGGGCGGCATGGCAGAGTTCCATGGCACCACAGTCCCCTTTTTTCTCCGCACAACTAGTTTGGACAAAGAATATATTTTGTCTGTACTCACTATGGTGGCGCCTTTGATGCCATCTTCAGTGTCCTCGTTGTTGCAGGAATGCAATGTGTTCATAATCATCTGCAAGACAGAGAACGCCAAGTCCAGAAAGGATATATATAGCATTGAGAACAATGCATCAATACATCGCCAAAGAAGAGCTCTACCAGGACCTGACCAAGGAGCAGGCAGATTACTGCCTCTCACACATGAAGTCCTACCTTGGCCGCAAGGACCAGGAGCTGCTGTCAGCTTTCGACTTTGCTGATTTCACCTGCTGGCTCTTCATCATCATCAGCCAACCTCCTCTCATGCTTCTATTGGTTCACCTCCGGGTGTAGCCATCAGCAAATGCTTGCTACATCAAATGGGATACTACGTGGCTTTAGGCCTCAACAACAACAATGATTCATGGACCATAGGAACTATGCAAGACACTGGCCCCTGAGTCTTTGACCATAGGGATTCATGGCCCTCGAGCATATTGCCTCAGGTTCCAGAGTCATGTCATGACCCTCATTACTTTGCGCTGCACGGGGGAACTCCCTCTGACATTTCAGGCCTTTTTTCTTTGCCGTCTTCAGGGGCAAACCCTGCTGCTGTCCTTTGCATTTATAATCAGGGAGCTTGGTCACATGTTGAGGCTGACATTGTTCTTCCACTGACTGTATCCACCTCTCAGAGCCGAACGCTGTATACTCACAATGGCGGGTGGCTGGACACAAGTCCCCATGGCTGCTTAGTAGAAGTGGTGGTGGACGAAGTAAGATCCTTTACCTCGGTTTAAAAAAAAAGTGCTGTTTTGGTTCGCTCCCATTGTTTTCATCCATTCACAGCAGCATGAAGCTGATTTCTCTGATAGTGCCGATAGGCTCTGTAAAAGCTCTGTAAAAAGTATGTGGCTCCATATATAATGGATCATTTAGCAGCTAAAGAGCCTGATATTTCCCTTCAGCAGTTGATAAAGACTAAAAGAGAACTAAAAGGACAGTGAATATTGGATTGTATTTCTCTGGTGCCCAGAAACGTGATTCCAATTCGTAATATGTCAATGCTGAGGTTTTTTAATGGCCGTAATCATGCTTTACGAAGTTGAAATTTTGACCTTTAATTGTCCCGCTGTAATTGGCCAAACCAATGTGGTTTTCAGGAGGAAATGTGCAGGTTTTGTCTGCATCATCTGGACGCACGAGCATCTATCCATGTCCAAATTTAGGCTGCTTATGTCCACAAGATCGCTGTCATCCTTTTACATGTAACCAATACAAGATGATTCATGTTCAGCAGTTTTTTTTTAAATCTCAGGTACATACTGGCCTTTATTTGGCGAACACTCATCAGCAGTCTACCTTCAGCTGAGGCATCACTATCCTTCTGCTTACACCCATCAATGTCCCATCAAGGGCCTGTCCAGCCACTGTCAGCCGATTGTCAAGCTGCTCGCCCCTTATAAACCAATCTGTCATGCATTGTTAATGTTTAAAGGATATTGTTGTGTTTGCTGTTTTCAGCAGCTACATCACAGGAAACTGTACGATGTGAATTGACTACAAGATCGCTGGATTGTGGGTACATGTTTCCTTTGATATTACTTTTTTTTGTGTCTATTTTTAAAGACATGAAAGAATAATTGGACAGCGCTGTAAGTCAACATCGCATTAAGCTTCTTAGCAGGATGAACAGTTTGTTGAAGCAGTTGGTAATAATATTTCATCCAGCGTTGGGTGTCAGACAGACAGACTGATGCAGGTTTTTACTGGAGTTAATCTTTGACACAAAGGAGTTATTTCATTAACACCTGTTACTCACACGTTCCACATTGCATGGATCAAAAATATATGTGTGAATGCTAGAAATGCACCTAACATGATACATGAAAACTGTGGTTGACTAGGTGAGGTTTAGGGAAAGATGGATTAGATTAAAATACTTAGTAGGGTTAAGGAAACATGATCGAAACTCTAATGAAAAGTCATGAAATACTGTATGTTTGAAAATAGCTGCTGAAAACATGTGAAAAGACTTTAAATGTTATAGTAATGAAATGTGGAGTTAGAGGCTCAAACAGTTTTTCACCAGTTTCCAGTCTCAGGATTTTGTGGGCGGTCCTTAAGGGACGGCTCGATGACACGCTGAGGCCACCCTGAGCAGAGACATAGAGATGAATTCATCTGACTCAGAGTGTTTCAAAGTTAGTCATGTCAATTTCTGAACTCATCTGACATGTTTCAGTTGCTTCAAAACGTCTGCTTGAGTGCTCCCATTAGTGGGCGTGGCTTCAGCATCTTCAGAGGACACGCCCCCACAGTTCTGGAGCTGAGAATTTTTACCTGATTTTGACACCTGATTTCAGAAACTTGTCAATATTTTTAATCATTCAAATTTGCCCGAGTGGTTAAAAACACGTTCTTCTTTGGACTGATAAACTCAGAACACATATTCTTACTTTACACTGACTTTAAAGTCACCTGATTTCCTCTCATCATAACCTCGACCTGACTTTTGCTTTTGGTACGCTTGCTCTGTCTTAAAACCTTGGAGATGTCCCGATTGCACAAAAGATAAAATATGGATCAAGGACAGGCTAATATATCAGTTTTAAAACATTCTGCAGGAGTGTTTCAGGAGTGATACATAATCAATTAGGTACTAGTGTGTAACCGTTAGCAAAGAAGCCCTCTCTTGTTCTTTCTTATCCCCGAACACACTTTCTAGGCTTACGTTTTTGAACGCTCGCCAACTGCACCATCTCATACATGTGTGCGGCGCTCCAAATGCAATTAATATGTATTTATTGTGTCAGTGTTGCACATCCAATTGATTTCAAGGTGCTCCTGCAGTCGGAGCCTCTGGTCGTAGCAGCATCCTCTGCGGACTCACAGCCTGTTGAGGAACTGATGCTAATCTAGATAGAGGGAAGACTGGGGGGGTTGCACTTTCTTCCCCTCACCCCTCCTCCGCTCTCACTCTCTCTCTCTCTCTGTTGAAGATTGTACTGATTGTGCTGCAATATGTCGCATGACCATGGCCAGGACTGCAGACTGAGGTGCAATTTCTCCCATGCTTATTAAATCAAGGGTGTGTGCCTCTTGAAGCAGTGTGTGGATGTACATGTGTTCATCACAGCCAAGCTTACCGCGAGCTCTCTTGACACAGAACAAAAGAACAGGCTTGCATGTGTTGCTCATCAAAAAAAAGACTCCCTTTTGATCCCTCGTGACGCATTTGCTTAATCTTGTTCTATGTATTAAAAAAAATAAAACAACTCTTTGAATGTGTTATCTGGACATCTATTCAAAGAAAAGCTTTGATATTTATGAGGATGCCCTCATGTATATTCATGCTCCTAAAGTTATGGACATTTCTTTTGCTGCATTGCCTGTGTTTTAAGGGAGCAAGTAAATATTTCTTTACTTGGTTTTTCGCCCTTTTTACTGTGTGTTCAGTCGCAACAGTGCTTCCCGCAACAGAGGTTGAAGTAGCTTGCGGGTGTTTTAGCACAAGCAGATTGAAGTGAGACGGCTATTGAGTTTGTTTGACTGTTCGCTGGGCTGAGTGAGGGATCTGCCCCTAGACATTTGCACTACAGTATCCTGCTGACTTGCTTTGCTTGCTCACACTGCCATAGAAACAGGGTTCCTGAGTGCAGTGGAGGCTCATTCTGTTCAGGAGCAAGCAAGGGAGAGGATCGGAGGAGGAGGAGAGAGTGAGGTGGGGGGAAGTGAGAGAGAGAGAGAAAGAGGAGAGAAAAAAAGAAGAGACACTGAGAGAGGAAAAAGAGAAACAGAGGGAGGGAGAAGTGAGAGAGAGAGGGGGAGAGTGAGGGATCAAGAGAAGAAAAGTGAGAGACACTGTCACTGGTGAGTACATAGCTGTCACAGCAGATTGAATCAGTGGTTCAAATCGGATGCTTTGAGCGTCTTTTTTTTTCTTTCTTTTGTTCGCTTTTGACGATTGATTTCTCTGGCTTGGTTTCACTGCTGCTGCTGAGATGCCGTGAAGCTGGTTGCAGGTTGTCAGTTTGTTTGTTGGGATGTGAGAGGGTGAGACGCATGGCGCTTTTCTCTCTCTCTCTCAGATGCAGAGCAGTAGTGGCTTTTTATTTGTTAATCACTCATTAATGCCGTTGTAACCTTTCAATTGGTAATCTTTGACTAACAGTGTGTATTTACTTTTGAATAATACATGCTGAGATAAAAAAAAAAAACGACTTCTCCTTTTTTTGGCAGCCATCCCGACTATATCATACTCTTCTCTATCATTTATGAAGCACCGTGTTAATATTTGATTAGACTGGATGTCTGCAGCTGCACTTTCCGCCTCTATCTTACACACCTCTGCTCCATTATATTGCTGTCTGAACCTTGGTGAAATTGGCGAGGTATTGACTTGTCCTTTCCACAGCCTTTTTATCAATTATTGAACAACTGAACTAATGCTTCATGTTCTGTACACCACCTGTATGGCAGGGGTGAAGAGATGTACTCAACTGCATAGCGTAAAAAATGTGAAGTCAGGTCACAGCTTTGTGTGTTTTCTATTTGTGTCTCTGTCTGCTTGTGTTTGTACACGCTTATGTCACTTTTTTTTTTGCCCCCCGCCCCTCTCGCGCTCTCGCTTTTTGCTGGGTTTGATCAACGTGCATCATGACACTTTGATGAAGCGACAGAGCTGTGGGGGCTAATAGGACAAGAGATGAAGCAGGATGCCCTGCAAACTCGTGTCTCGGCTGTGAGGAAATTGCGTTATTCAGATCATCGTCGTCTGCCACGTTGTCACTTAGGCTTTAAAGTACTTCAGGTGTGATGATGTGCAAAGAATTCTGCTTTATGTTCAACAGGAAGTGGAATTAGAAATGCATGCTGCAAAAAAAAAAGAAAAAAAGTACCACCTGTTATGTCGAGCTGAGTGTTAATCCTGTCAGTGTTTATGTTTATCTCTGCGGTTCACTTGGATCCCCTGCCTCCCTCACTCACCTGTTCCCACTGTGCAGTTATATATTTTCACCTCCCCCTCCAGCAGCAGCAGCAGCAGCAGCAGCAGCAGCTTTGGGAGAAGGTTGAATTAAACAAATCCAGCCAGCCTTATCAGTTTTCTGCTGGCTCCTGCCATGACTGGACCCTTGTGGCCCCTCCTGGCTGACCGTGTGTGTATTTGTGGATGTGTGCGTCGGTTTACATGGTTACAAAGTGTGACCGAGTGCATCTGCGTGTGTGTTTGTGTGTGTGTGTGTGTGTGTAGTAAGCGGTATTGACATGATTGTGTGTGATCAGGATAGCCTCGGGGGTCGTTTGCTTTTCTTTGTGAGCGGATTCAGGGATTCTGGCATTTGTCTTCTTTCCTCTCTCTCCCGTGACATATTTTATGACTTCTTGTTAAAATGTCACTCACTAAGGCTGGACTGTAAAATGTCCCTGCACGGGGAGCTCAGTGTGTGAACAATAGTGCACAGCGGTGTGATAATTCTGATAAAGCACACAGCTGGGAATGCACAGCTGCAGGATTGGGTGAGATAATGCCGAGCCCTCTGACGGCCCCTTCCAGGCACAATTTGTTTCAATGCAATATAAATTTGGGCTCATTTTTTGACAGCCCTGTGGCCTGGATCAATAACTCAGCCCCGGCCGCGCATGAGAGGAAACAATATTGCTCTTATACACAAGAGGACATGCTTTACTGACAATGATTGCACTTGTTAAGTGGAGGCACAGGAAGCTCATGTTTATGACCAAATGATACATCTCTGCTTTGTTAGACAAAGAAAGAGCTCATAAATTAAAGCTGCTGAAATGCAAATAGTGGTTTAGCGAGTATGGATTGGTTCTGATCGCTGGTTCCATCTCCAAAGTCGGTAAAATACCAATATTTGTTCAGCTTTGAGGCCAACAAATCCCTCATTAACTCTTTAATTCACAACTTCTCTCTGTCTGACACAAAAACTCCACACAGCCGTTAACAAGACTGACTGAATGAACACGTCTGACCGCTTTAACTCAAGTTAAACTGCTTCCAAAGCGTGGAAACACCTCAGCTAAGGATACTCACCACAAGTCAGGGAACAAGTCCCTGCTTAAATATTTAACTCCTGTCCATCATGTCAAAGTCAGAACTTGTGACAGTTTTGATAACTTGAACAGTGCTCAGCCTTGGTTTACTGCCGGTGTCACACTGTGTTCTGCAACCCATCAGATTCTGTGACCTGTAGCGCCGCAGCGGCAACAGCTTTACCTTTATCTAATGTTAATTGCAGCATGCATGCAGAAAACCTGATTTATTTAGTTGATATTTGCAGAATAATTAAGTAGAATTATTGTTATTGCCACTGTGCTGCTTCTGAAGCTGTAGCACACAGTGAGAAGCCAGCATTTTCCCTCTCAGCAAAAAGAAAAATGAGCCAGGACGGGGTTAATGAATGTCAAAGAGCAGCGACCAAACATGGTGGAAGCCCTAAACCCATTAGATATGATACAGAGTGAATTAAAAAGAGTAGTTTTCTTTAATTAGGATGCCAAAGGCTGCGAGTAATGATTATTTCCCTTCTGGATTAATCACTTGTTCTATAAAATGTTTGTTTTCACTCCTCACATTCATCCTGTGACCACAGGAGCTGTCAGACAGGTGACAGAAGACGAAATCAAACCGAAGCTTCACAACTGAAAAGATGGAACGAGATTTGTCAGTTTGTCTTTGAAAGATTGCATAAAAAAATGAATCAATAATCAAAGTAGTTGCTGATTATTTTTGTATTTCAGCTCTAAAGATTTCGTTTCCCTCCAATCAAATGTGATTCAGCTTCCATGAAATGCTCTCAAACCACATCCCAGGTAAAACTTTAATCCGGCTTCTCAACAAATGTCGGTACTGTTCCATGATTACACTTTCTATCAAAACTTGCAAGGAATAAATCATTTTTTTCCCCCATTATTACTTCTTACTTTAACTCACGCTGCGGCATTATACCAAACACTTTCATTACAACCTCATGCTGCACCATGAACACTGTGATCTTTCTCAGTACAGCAACCAGCAGATGTAATACGAAAAACACCCTAAAGGCACTCGTTGACTCTGTGTTTGTCCGGTATAAATTGAGGTTTCTTCAAACGGTCGGAGGACAGCTTCTGCGTTGCGTTACGTTAGGTTACGTTCCCAGAATGTTTTGCAGGACAGAAAAGTCTGTTTGGGAGCTGAACTAAACATGTAAAGAGGCCTCACATAAAATATAGGAAACAGTGATTATTTAACTGCTTCTCTGTTAATGCAAAGTGTTGTAATAATGTACTTTACACCACTGCCATATACAATGTAGAGAGCTTCTCAGCTGCATCCCTGCTGCACAATCAATAATCATTTATCAGTATCTGATGGATCACGTCAACACCGCTGCAGAGTGGAGAAATGAGTGGATTCATCTGGTACACCCTCGCAGGTAAGCTGCGTCGCTGAGCAGTGCTGGGGTTGTTTTTTTTCTTTTTGTCCCGATAACGCTCGGCTCATGATGAAACGATTTGTGTTATCAGCTGTGCTACAATGCATCATGAGGCGACTGGCTTCTGAGCATGTGGGTCCCCAAATGTCAGGCCTCGGTTGATTCATCAGACTCGGAGTGATGGATGCATCATTTCCTCGTGCTGACTTGTTTGTTTGCTGCCATCATTCACAGCCCTAAGGCCGAAAGGTCGGGTCACACCAAGGTCCTGCCCCCGCCCCAAAATAAATCTGATGTGGTGGCATTATTTTTACTGTATGGGGGTTGATGTGAAAAATAAACTAGGATGCAAAGACTGAAAACAGAGAGTTCTTCAAATTTCCCAAAATGTCTATTATTCTACTATTATTACTATTATTACTACTACTATTACTATTACTATTATTCTAACTATTCCTTTAAAGGGCCAAGATTTAAGAGCCTTTATTTATAGAATCTAATATTCATAATTATGTTTTCATTGGTGTGTAATCATGTTGTATAATGTTATAATAATGTTTTTGTTACCTTAGAATGAGCCTTTTATATCTTCAGACGTTTCTACAGGAGCCCAGACCGGACAAACCAAACACTCAACTACACCACTGGATGCCGCTAAATCGTACACACTGATCCTTTCAAATTCTACAAACAATCAAATATTATTAGTATTGTCTAACGTACAAATATTTACTGCCTCACTCTGTCTTTTAAACAAACTCTATTTAATATCCATTGCTCTTCCAGCCTCTGGTAAACAATCAAACATTTTTAATAGGCTCTCGAGAATGCCAAAACATATTTCCATTTCAATTATGTTTCTCCCACATATTTTTCCTAAACCTAATCAGAGACATTAAGAAGCTATAGCTTCTTCCCACTCCCTCCACACATCACTCACATCCCCTCCGTACACATGACGGCGGAGCTGCTAGTCATGTGTATTCGTCGTGATTAACAGCGCAATATTTCAGGGCAATGAAGCATTTTGAGTGGAGCAAAAGCTTTCATGGTGCAATACCAGGCGCTTATAACTTCTGTCTGTAATGGATGTAGCACATCCATTTAAAATCCCTGGTGATGAAAATTACTGAGACTGAAAATGAGCTTAAGCTATTTTTACAGGGGGGGGCAGCATGCAGCCTGTTTCTTTTACTGTGATACCGCTTGAAATTAAAACATCCATACGGTGTCATACAGGAAGTACGGCACAAATCGATAAAGGTTCTCCACCCTTGTAATGTTGTAAATTGTCTGCCTTTATTATTTGATAGCATCACGCCCTCCACCTGCTCCGCTGGTCTCATGAGTTCTTGCATTATAGAGATTCTAACGCCGTCTGGTTTATGATATTTTTTTCCCTCCACATCTCATATAAAACAAATCATAGGACTTCATATTAGATATAATATTTATAGTCCCCTGTACGGTAAAAATTCATTAACCAGAGAGTGATGGTGCAGACTCTGTGAGACAAGGATGTGGAGGATGATGGATCAGGCAGGATGCAGATGTACCGCACGTGAGGTGGCTGAGGAATGGCGCGTTACGTTTTTAACTCAAGCTGAATGAGGGCAATGATGAGGTGACGCAAGGTCGGGGGGGCTCGCATGAAGATGGGCAGGTTGGGTGTGTAGGAACTGCATCCATACTGGACAATTCTGCACCAATGCCAGTGTTCAGTGTCAGTACAGGTGGTAGTTTGTCCTTTTTACGGGTGTGGGGGACAGCGCAAAGGATGTACAAGGCAGACCTTGTAGTATTAGTATTGTATTGGTCTAGGGTTGTTTTTTGCCACAAATGCCACGATTGGATTAAACCCACTAGAACATGAATGCAAACCAACGTGAAACAGGGTTGCCAGAACTTAATGACACAGCACCGCTCCCTTTGACGCACGCCACATGCCAAATATTGTGTGGGCAGATGGCTCTTTCTGTAAATGTCCTGCCATGTCTGCATGCATAATGCTGTAAAGTACACAACACCTACCGTATGTCTGAATACCAGTAAAACATTGCTTTAACATGCAGACACCTGCGATGTTGCAGTGTTGTTGAAATGGCAGGAAATACTTTAAAACTTTTGCTTCTTCTAACATAGTTTACATAAATTGCACTGCACATATACGTAAAGATAAAGCTGGGAATCATACATATGTCATCAGTCTCAATACTTTCAGACCTGTGGTTTGTCCTGAAAATGCCTTTAGCCTGTTAATAGTTTCATATAGTTTCCTACCTTTTAAAGTGGTAAAAGGTCAGTCATTTCTTAAAACAGCTGGACACTGTAGTTTAAGGTAAACACTACTAAAACAGGAGGAAATACTGCATTTGTTGGGGACTATTTTTAGCAGCGGATTAATACCCATGTGTCTTTCCGGCAGCAGGATGGTATATGTGGGTGTGACCCACAATAAACCACCTTAAGCTCATTGTAAAGAGGGAACATGTCACCCGGTGCAACAGAATAACAATGGAGCTCTGCGGCACAGAGGAAGAGCGTATACCACTTTAAATACACAGACAGTGTTTGTTAATAGAAGCAGTTCATTGCTGGTTTTGGTCTGTTTATGGTATTTTCTGACAAAAAGTAAAATGTAGACTACATCCAGACTTTAACCAACGCTGCAAATCTGAGATGTTTTACATCACGGTTTACCAGAGATGGCATCTTCTCTTTCTGCTTTTGAGGGGGCAGTTATGTGAAAAGAAGCTTCGCACATAGCTGATGTTTCAAGACAAATCTGCAGCGTCTCATGGGTAACACAACTGAGAGACGATGAGGGTGTTTTTACACAAGAAAATCTTGCTCAACACAGCTTGAAATACTGATGGAAATCTTTTATTTACATTGTATGCACAGAATTTAGAAAATCTTGTTGTAGTTTAACTTTAAGGTTTAGCGTGTGATTAAATGAGCTGCTTTTGACCATCCAGCGGTCCAACACATCTTCAAACTAAGCTTTTTTCTACAATAAATCACATTCTCATGCAACAGAAGTTGCTGCAAATGATGGCGGCGAAATGTCCAAAAGCAGTTAATAAAAATAAGACAAAAACTTGGAGATAGATGGTTTAATTTAGCCCAAATAATGTAGCAAGTCAATGTTCATTAGAAGTCTGCCTCAGGAAAGTCACAATTCATTTTAAGTGCTAATGAGTAATTGGTCGATTTTGGAGTATATCTCTCATTAATAATGTAAATTGCTACAGAAATTCAACAGTGTGAACGTCTTCCACTGTTTTTTTGAATGTTTATTTTCTATAACAAGCCTGTGAAGCTCTGCAATCTCTTTCAACATTTACTCTTTGCAAACAGGCCCCATGAGCAAAGGCAACCTGGCACACTGAAGGCTGCGCGACAGAGATAGGGGCTCCTGGTCAACAAGCAGGTTAATTGTGTGATAGGACCAGATGCTAATACTGGACTGAACTCCGCGATCACAGCAGCGGCGCGGGCTCCCTCGTGGCTTCCGATTGGCCGCCTGAACACAGCATTCAAATGACATTTGACACCGCGGGAAGTGTGCTCACGCCAAAATACATTAAATATTGTAATGAGCTTAATATTTGAAGTTTCCTGGATAGGTGACGGCGAGTTTTTTGAACCGTTTGGAGGATTAGAAAACATGGAGGGGGAAGAGAGACTGCACTTTGATTAACTTCACACTTGTGGAGGAGATAACAGCTTTCTGAGAGTCTCCTGGGTGGATTATTGAGTGTGAACGCTGGCACATTGTATGAGTCCTCTGAAGTCCATTAGCAAACTCAACTCATTACATAGCGAGACAGTGGGAGCACTAAGGCACAGAGAATGCACTTTTTTTCGGGTGGCGAAAAATTGATTTAAAGCGAGTTGTTTTCTAAAAACATCGATATGAATCAGTCAGAAGGATGGTGATAACATTCAGTCACTGTAATATGATCGATGCTTAAGTCAAGGATGTCCATGACATCAGGAAAGATGTCATGGACAGGTGTTCCACGTGTCACATCAGCTTTGCCTTCAGCTGACAGATGGTGTGTGATATAAACAAGTTTTAGGGACTTGAGAATAACCACGGCAAACAGTAATTTCACTGCTCTCCAGCAAGTGGTTGCTGTTGTTTTCTCTAAATGGTGAAAGTGTGAGATGACATTGCGGTGATGGGTTTCAAACCCTCCGTGCAGCGCTCACATCCTCGGAAATGCCATCGCATGGACGGGCCTTTAAGGAGCGGTTAAAAAGGTCTTATGCGGCATGCTGTTTGATGAGAAGATCGATGCCACTCTCCTGTCTATCGGTGAAATATGAAGATGATGAAGCTGATTAGCTTAGCTTAGCATAAAGACTAGAAGGCTCACCCTAACAGCACCTGTAAAGTTCACAAATGAACATGTTCTATATGGATTAAACAGACATAACCTGTTAATTAGTGAATTTTAGAGGTGCTGCTAGGTGGCTTTTGTTACTGCCGGGCTAGCTGTTTCCCCTTGATTTAAGTCTTTGTGCTAAGCTAAGATAAAAAAAAAAGCTGCTGGCTGTGGCTGTTTGAGAGTGCTATCGATCTTCTCATCTCTCTCCACCAGAAAGTGAGTAAGCATATTTTCCCCAAATGTCACCTACTCTTTAAAAAAAAGGACAGATTCCTCATCTGAGCTAGGATAAACAACACACCTACTATTAAACCTGGGATTGACGGAGGCTTTGAGTAAAGGTGAATGTGTTTATTATGCTGCTGCAAAAGTCTGTCCTCAGATGGCCTGCATCCTTCAGCTGTCACTAGCTTTGAACATTTTCACAATGACACTTTCCTGGACAAGGACATCTCTGTTGCATATTTTGGTCAAACCAAAAAAAAAAAAGAAGAAAAAAACCACCCGGCTCTGCCAGACAGCTCTAAAATATTTGAACATATTTCCACTTGACAGTATATCTTGGCCTCGCAAGTTGGAACTGCCAAGCGGACTGAATGATTGAGCTGACAAACAAGAACAAATGGTTTTAAGGGGATATTACAGAGAAGGTGCACCCCCCCCCTCCACCCCTCCTCCCAGATCTTTTGTCTGTACTGTTGCATTTGACGTAGTACCCAATATTCAGGGTTTTTTCTTTTTTCGCTTAAGGCTGCTGCTGAGTTCACAAAATGGAAAACAGTTATCTGTTGTGTCTTTAAAGGTTCTGTCTCCTTTATCTTTATTGCCAACACGACAGGGTACTGAGTGCAAGTTTACCCTGTAATAAAATACGACTTTTAGTAAGCTGGAAAGAAACAATCTTCATCCATCTCATTGCAATCATTAAAAAGTGTTTTCATCCTCTATTTCTGCACACAGATTTGAAACTGGAGCAATCAGCGATGACTAATATGTCTATAAATATTTAAAATAAGGATAATTACTAAGGAATGCTTCTGTGAGGCTAATGTAGAAAATGTCCCTGTAACATCTTTTCCCCACCTTGGTGGATAATGTTTCTCTCCACAGCCTCAAATTCATCTTCACACCTCCTACCTCATCTGCTAGGGCCTAAACTCCTCTTCGGATGTGGTGGGGCTTTAGGATTTGAGGATCTGGGGGGATTAAGGGATTTTCTGATTGCTCTGAAAAAGACACCATGGGATACAGGAATCCAAAAATGGCTGAGGTACCCACATCAAGATTAGAGGGTATTATTCCCCCCTCCCTTAGGGAAAGATGACAGGAAAGCCACTACTGACAGCTTTGAAACAAGTGTTTCTTTCGGGACACATTTACAATTTAAGGAGACTGTAGTGAACTATAAAAACCTTTTTTATGCTGGTAATCAGTCGATGAACTTTTCCAGTTTCATCGCTTGCTGTCTAAAATAAACTTTTCCTGAAACAGTTTTAATTTTCTCAGCTGCACATGATCCTCTTACGCTTAATATCTCGCCCGAAATTACAGACTGAATCCATCCCATACCACTGATGCAAGAAGAAAAAGTAGATATAGATAGTATCTGTCGCTGCTGCCGGGTGATAAACAACCCCTGTTGGGAAGAAAGATTTTAATTTGTCAAAATATTTAAATCTGTCACAAGGAATAAAAATGAAATCTCAAGAGACAAGTCAGAAAAAGTTCAACTTTCTTTCCTGTCATACGTCTTCGGTCGCTTACGGTTCGCATGTTTTTCGCGGCTCCTCTTTTTTTCCTGCGGAAATATCAGATGTCATGTGTGGCAGGCGCAGAGCATGAGTAATTGTAGGGCTATGGGTGCAGACCAGCACCAGCACTCACCGCCATCCTTAGACATCATCGGCCTGTAGGTAATGAGGCCAGCAGTGCGCGCCACAGCAGTCCTTCGTTCGTTATTGATCACTGAGGGTAGTTATGAATGAATGTGGTGCTGGATCTTATTTTTCACATTTTTTAGAGTTATTGATATTTTCCTGAACGTTACAGCGTAAAGAGAGAAAGCAAGAGTGTAATATAATTTTAATGGGACAGAACTATGGCCAGTCTGAGGCAGAGGAGGGCAGGTCATGACTTTGCCCTCCTGGGAGAAAACAAGGTAAGGTCTGTAAAGCCGTAGTTCAATGCCTAATTGATTTCTTTCTTTCAAGGTGAAGCTGCACATTTTTAGGGAGATGAATCGGAGGTACACCTGTGTCACAGTCACGCTGTTTAATCAGCGTCTTGATATGCTCCACCTGACAGGTGGATGGATTACCTCTGCAAAGGAGAAGTGCTCATTAACACAGGTTTTAACACATTTGTAGATGAAATTTGAGAGATATAAATATTTTGTTTGCACAGAAGAAGTCTTGGTTTGAATGGTTGTCCAAGGTTTGAATCCGACCTGTGGCTCTTTCCCGCATGCCATGAACCCGTAGTTCATGCTCTATGTCAAATACATAGACAAAGGAAAGCAAATGCTAGTTGACCCCTGCATGGCACAGTCATTTAAGTGAAATGTTTAGTGTTATTACACAGAAAAAAACAAAGCGTCTTCTCATTTCTTGTTCCCAACCAAGGTTCTGTCAGTTGAAAACTGTCACCTGCAGATCTTATGAGCTGTAGCTACACTTGAACATGTTAGTTAGATTTATGTTTGATGTTAGCATCATTTAGTGTAATTCTCTAAACCAGGGGCCTTCCCTGTCACACGTAAATAAATAAAAGCGTCTCATTTCGAGCCCACAACTACAGGTCTGTCAGCTGAAAAGACTAACTGAAAAGAGTCTGACTTGTTAATGTTTCAAGTTGTTTCGATGTAAAGCTGTATAAAGTGTACGCATATATAACGTTATGCTTTAACACTGAAGCTAAAGCAACCTGGGAAAAGTCTGAGCAGCTGATCCTCCAAGTGAGGAAAGCTAATGCTAGTTGACCCAAGTATGGTGCAGTAGGATCGTAAATGTATTTTACCGTAAAAGCATTTGATTGGTTGGACGGAAACATACTTACATACAAACACAGTGGTTAGAATTTGTTTTGTGTATGTATTTTTTCTCTGGCAACAAAGAAGAAATGGAAACATATACAGTGAGACCTCCAGGAGAAATTGCATTACCCTCCCTTTCCATAATAACTTTTCCACAGTCCCTCATGTGACAATAAAATCACTGCCTTCACCTCGGTATAAAGCCTACAGTGTGTCCCCAGTCCCCATCACACTGCAGGCTCCAGTTTGTGTAAAGTAATTTACTCACCACAAACAGCTTTTTGACATCTCTCTCACCTGTGTGTATTATCTTCCGTGGAGTGGACTTTTCCTGCTCGGGATGAGTCAATTCATAACAGCAAACAGAGAGAGTGCATAGTCTCTCTAATGACCGGGTTACTATGGAAACCAGGTTAGATTTGAAAGTACTTGATAAGAAGAGAGAGAGAGCACGAGGAAGAGAGAAAAGCCCTCAGGCTTCACTTTGCTCTCTGACTCAACTTCACAACAAACCCTGATTAAATTTGTGCGGCATCAGAAACACCTGATCACGTCTGGCCCGGCTCATGTTTTCAGGTTGGTTGCGTGAATGAGATCCTCATGACTGTAACAGACAACGATCTGACTGAAACATGCAAAGCGGCAGCGGGGGTAGAGCGGCCACCGGTTGCTTGCTGCAGAGCTCGACATGATTCGCTCGTGTTGGAAAGGGTAAGCGTGCCACAGCATTTTTTTTTTGAGAGGACTGGAGCTGTCACTGCAATCACGCAAGTCACCCAGCTCAGGGGTCAATACCTGGACGTTTCATTTATTTCATATATTTTTAAAGGAACAACCTGTCTTTCACACAGCGGTGCCTCACTTCCTTGCCCTAAAACCCACCTGAAAGAGCTTTACAGTGAGATTGATTCACCCCCCCAAAGCATTGATTTTGTTTTCAGCATGAAAGGATAAAAAAAGAGCCTTTTGATTGACTGCAGGATAGTGATAGTCCACTCTTGCACGGTGCGGGTGTGATCATTAATTGTGTGCTAAACCCTGAGGTCAGTCTAGTCTCACGCTGTCAGGCTAGGTTGTGTCCAGAGGGAGTAATATGTTCACACAGCTCTGCTCCATTACCCATCTGTCTGGAGAGGAAGAACAATGGCTTTTCTATCACTCTCTGTCTTTCTCACATTCATGCTCTCTCACTGCATCATTATCTCTCTGCATATAGTATGTCTCGTGTTTTTGGAACACTAAAGGCAGCATTTCGCTTCCAAGAGTTCTATTTTTGCAGTCATTATGGCTAGAAACGACTTACTGTACGGGAGGCATCGTAGCGATGGAGCTCTCTCATTAACCTTATCCAACTATAGTAGACTTGTGACAGGTGTACGATTCAGATCCAGCTGCTCTTATCATCATAAGTAACAAACAATCGCAGTTTCATCTTCTTTTTATACCTCCATCAATTGTTGCATCTGTCACACAAAGTGTAAAACGTGAGT
Organism: Nibea albiflora; assembly: GCA_014281875.1. Taxonomy (NCBI): domain Eukaryota; kingdom Metazoa; phylum Chordata; class Actinopteri; family Sciaenidae; genus Nibea; species Nibea albiflora. Next base: position 1,113,023 of record CM024793.1, read on the forward strand.
CAGTTAATTATCTGCGATGCAGAGGCGTCATTTCAGCGCGACGATGTGAACAAAAGGTCATCGCACAAACACTCCCCGTTATGACACGAGAGTCTGCTCACAAGCAGGCTTGGCACAAACTGTTCGCAAACTGTGAGATTCGCCTCGAGCAAAGATGCCACTACGAGGTGACTGGAACAGGTGCATGCCGACAAAAAACAACAGGAAGTTGGTTATTGTAGTTTGATCGCGGCGGTGCAGCAGAGGCTACGACGCACAGAGGCTTTTAAGGAACCCTGAGTGCTGCAATTTGCATAAAAAATGGCACTTTGTGGAGTCAAATCCGAACACACCAAGACCTGATGCACGTGTATTTAGATTCAGAGTGACGTATGCTTTCAAAGGATGCCATTAACCCAAATACAGCTCGGGAGTAAACATCCATAAATCCACTTAGAAATAATAGACAACATATGCTTGCTCATAACTCCAGAGCGTGCCTGAGAATCGTCCTGTTTTCTTCCATATCAAAGGAAATCAGTGATAGTTTACCACATATTCATGGGTGCACTGGGTGCTAATAGCTAACTTGGCATGTTTTTAATGGCGCCATTTTGCTAAAATGTGGCTCAAGGTGTAGCCCAAAGCACAACTCACTTACTGCTGACATCCAACCAAGCTATTATGGGACTGCTAGGTGCAAAAGAATAAAAATACAAGTGACAAAATTCATTAATATAAACCCTTTTCATTATTTTTCTGACATTACTGAGGTCTCAAGTTTTGTTGGGCGGGGCCCCACAAGTGTCAGACTTGACTTTAGTAGACACTTCACTTTAAAAGGTGCTGCTGCAGTGGAAAAACAAATGGAAGTTACATACTCACATACAAATTTCCTGACCTGTCAACGTATTTCGTAGCGAAAGTCTGTCACCACGGGCACTCGTGTATTGGTGTGCCGCGCAGGGTCTGCTTCAATTTGCTGTGACGGCAGATGAAGACTCTGCGAGCGACAGTCCAGTCAAGGCCGAAAGCCTTTGTGGAGAGCTGTGTGAAATCTCAGATGACATAGAGAGACCGGGGCTGTGGACAGCTGAGAAATCCTCCCCAGGCATAAATCCCCCAGACTTGAAATCCTGTCCACCACTTGGCTAAGCTATAAATTCGCCTTAGTGGACAGTTCATTTAGTCTGAATTTTGAAGATGAAATCTCTTCATTTGTCCCAAAAAAGCGGTCAACTAAGGACAGTTTAGATAGTTTGTCATCCACCTATTCAGGAAATGAGTGTGACATTTAATAGTATTTAACATCAAAAACCAGTAGTCAAATTTACTGCATACTTTCATTTCTATGCTATTTTATACTTACATTTCAGAGGAGACATTGCACTTTATACTCTGTTATACTTATATTAACTTTGCACATTATGAATTTACATAAAAACGTGTATTTATATAAAATCTGATGCACTGATACAGATTGAGGTACTCATAGGTGGATAAAATCATTAATCACCCTTGTTCTAAAATAATAGTCCCATTTTATGACACAAGAGCGATTCTGCTGCACGAGTATGCATAAGTAAACATGAGTAAGTATACATGAGTACTTTTACTACTGAATAGGCACCCATATACTTAAAGTAAGAAAAAAAAGGTAAAAGTACCACTACAGAGATGTAAAAAGTACCTCAAATTGTACTTATTAAGCATTTAAGTAGATGTACTTTGTTACACTGTGCCTCCACTGATAACATTGTGCTTGAACACTTGGAGATAATGAATACTCAACTTTTCCTCAGTAGTATTACTTCTTTTGGCTCAGTAATTCTCCCACCTCCGGCTGCAAGGTCTGTCATTATCTGATTTTCCAGAAATAATAAATTACAAGTATTCGGTCTCACTTGCAGATTTCAGCGCTCGTCTGTGTTCATATTTTGTGAGAAATGGTTGAGCCAGGTAAATATTAGAAAAGAGCCGCTTCCCTGTGCCTCTAAGCAGCAGCCTTCTGAGTGCGATGCGGAGACGGGGATCCTCTGAGCCACTGAGACGCCGACTTATTGTAGATAAATTCGAGTAATCAGTGCATGTGGAAAACAGCACTCGGGCAAAATGTAAGGGAATTGAATTCAATCACGGCTGCAAAAAAAAGAAGTGTGGAGAATATTCCATGTATCAGGTGGTGAAATATAATTACTTTAAATCAAAAACTGAGTGACTTTGGCAAGTGTCCCGAACGCAAAAAGCTTAGAGATACAGGACTGCATGTTTTCTGTGTTCGCCTCTGTGAATCCTCGCAGAGTGCTCGTCAGCATTCCTGGTACGTCTCCAGGCCTTTGTGTGCCGCCTGTTCCCCAGGAAGCATACTCAAAACGCCGGAAAATAAATGAGTTTGAGTGTGCCCGGCTTTTATCTGTTTCATGGTAAAATTCCAAGAGGAAGACTCTTGACACTCGGCTCTATTCCCACGAGTATTTCTTTTTCCAAATTAAAATAGACTCCATTGTTTGATTTGTGTCAGACTATAATTACTTTTACCCACACAGGAAGCCTCATGTCATAGAAAATGACCTGCGTGTATGTGTATGTGCATGGCTGCATACCTTACTCACTATTTACATTAATATGCTTCCCTTATTCCTCGGCTGAACTCAAGACTAATGGAGGTTGCTTTAATATTTATGAAGCACATCTCCCAGTATACTTGGCTCACTGTCTTTAGTCTTAGTCTAAAACTACTGATATAGCTACCATGCCACTTGAAAAATCATGTTCTAATAGCTTGTCGCTCTCTCTCTCTTTTCCCTGTCTCACCCTGGTAATCACCATCTGTTTGTCCATATTGTGTGATCCTGTTTCTGGTCCCCGTGGTTCGTCACCAGACGCTACTTCTGGCCTCCTGCTCGGCGTGTTTGTGGTCTGTGGCCTGGCTTTGTTCGGCCTTCTTACATTCGTCTCCTGGAAGCTCTGCTGTGTGCCTTGGCGGACTAAGGCCCATTTCCCCAGCCCTTCCCTCAGCCCGGCCTGTGGCCCAGAGCACCGCCCGCTCCAGTCGCCTCCCCTGCTGCCCAGTCCCCAGCAGCAGCCGCCGGTCACCATGGCGACAGAGAAGGTGAAGGACCCCATGGGCTCGATGGGCTTCCTGGAGGCAGCAGTGAAGATAAGCCATACATCTCCGGACATCCCCACTGATGTGCAGCTGTCCATGAGGGAGCACTTCCTGCGCCGCACGCAACGCATGCAGAGGCAAACCACTGAGCCGACGTCTTCGACTCGGTTAGTCATGTACATGTGCACGTGGGTGTGCAACTGATAAAACACAAGAATGTTTGATGCGGTTATTCATGTGTAAATAGGCTTAGGGGTACATACATGCATGCATGCACCATCAGAAGAGCTTAAGACACAACATCATGTGGCACAGGAGGTCTATTAATGCGACATGAAGTAAAAGGATAAAATGTAAATCAGGGAAAAAAACCTCAGTGCTATTGTATTTTCAAAGAGCAGCAGGCGGCACATACCCTCAGCAAACTAATGAAAGTAGAAATCTTCGATCTAAGCAATTTGGTATGTACAGAGGTAATTATAATAAATGCTGTAGATGTGTTGCTCTCTGCCTCAGAGGCACCTCTTCGCAGGTCATTATGGTAAGGCTAATTATATGTGATGGCTTCTTCATGAGAATTAATGAAATAGAGGGGGGGGGGGGCATTTGCCTGAGAAAATACGGGAACATTTTCACCACGTTAATACGTGAACATCAGTAGTCAATTCTGCTTATCAAGCAGCTAAAAAGCACATCTCTTTGTCCTCTTTGGACTAAAGCAACTAAAAACAGTCCATTTCAGGTCCTGACACAGCAAATTATCAGTCACTCCCAGGTCCTCATTTGGTCCTCACTGGGCTGTCACTGGGCTCTTTTGTTCTTGTTGCTATCTCATGAATTTACTGCCGTTTTATCTTGACTTTGCTTTTATATTCCACCTACTCCTTTTTTCTGCCACTCTTCATGCAAAACACGAGACACAGTCCCAGTGGAAAGCGGCAAGAAAACAGTGTCAGATGCAAATCGGACATATTCTTAATTGATATTCAGAGTGTGTGAATAGTAGGCTATTTTTCGAAGGGTAATTGTCGTCATGCATTTTTTAAAAACACTATAAATATAGGTCACATGCAGGTCACTATTTGCCCTCGCAGAGAAAATCATCTAGCTGTTGCCTGTTGTCTTTGAGCAGTTGTAGGTTTAATAGAAAATGTGATGTGACATGCGAGAGCTAGTTGTTTAGGTCAGCTTTGAATGCGTCCCTTCAAGCCAAAACCTCCTTGGACTTTCTCTGCTCATCTTCACTACAGCTCTTTAAAACAAACCATTCCCTGTCACTCTTTCTTTCTTTCCTTCTTTCATTCTCCCTGTCTGTCACGTCCCTGCAGGCACAATTCATTCAAAAGACACCTGCCCAGGCAGATGCAGGTAGGGAGTCTAGACCTGGGAAATGACTATGTGGTGGACAAAGACGAAAAGCCCACCAGCATCGGCCGCATCCAGCCAGAGCTCTACCAGCAGAAGGCCCTGGAAACGGAGGATTCATCCAAGAATGGCAGCAGCAAAAACTGTGGCTCGATTAACTTCTCTCTCAAGTACGACTATGAAAACGAGGCCCTCCTAGTCAACATCATCAAGGCGGTGGATCTACCTGCCAAGGACTTATGCGGCACATCCGACCCTTACGTGAAGATCTACCTGCTGCCGGACCGCAAGAAGTTCCAGACTCGCGTCCACCGGAAGACGCTCAACCCAACATTCAGCGAGAGCTTCCAGTTTCCCGTGCCTTACGATGAGCTGGCAGTCAGGAAGCTCCATATGAGCGTCTTTGACTTTGACCGGTTTTCACGGCACGACATGATCGGGGAGGTGGTGCTGGACAACTTGTTTGAGACATCGGACCTCTCCAGGGAGACGAACATATGGAGGGACATCCAATACGCCACCAGTGTAAGAATCGATTCGCTTCTTCTGTTATGCAGTATACATTTTCAATCCATACATGAGTAACAGGGTCAAAGCTACCAACGAGCGCTATGAGGTCATGTCCTTTTCTTGAAATGTGGGGGTAGGGTTCGATCGGGCACACCCTTTCTGTAAGATAAAGGAATTCTTTGCAGGAAACCTCTCGCAGATTGCAATAACAGAATGACAAAAAAAAGGTGTGAAAATCTGCCATAAATTGGGAGAAAATGGGGGGTTGGCAAGTTCGAGTTGGCAGAGCAGGTTAGCTCAGGGACAGGTCTGGAGTGGCCAAACAAAGCAGGACGTTTGTGGTTGGTCCAAAAGAAACCAGATCTGGAGGTGGTTCATTTGGCAGTGAGAGTTAAGAAGGCAACAGGTGCAGACTCTCTACAGAAGCTCAACAAAGTCAACACCAGTGCTGCTGGAGTACTGAACACACATTTGGCATGTCCAAAATGTACTGTAATATCATAACTCAGAATCATTATGTTTGTTGTTACCTTACATGCGGGTCCTCTTCCACTGAGTCCGCCGTGAGGAGCCGCCATTTTTCTACAATAGCCTAGAATGGACAAACTAAACACTGCCTCTAGATCAGGCGTGTCCAAACTGTTCCACAAAGGGCCGGTGTGGCTGCAGGTTTTCCTTCCAACCAAGCAGCAGCACACCAGACTCATTTAATCAACTGATCTCAGTCTTCAGAGAGATTGGTCAAACTGTGTGCTCTTGGTTGGTTGGAACAAAAACCTGCAGCCACACTGGCCCTTTGTGGAACAGTTTGGACACCCCTGCTCTAGATAAACTTTCATGTGTGGCTACTGCAGGTTCTCCTCATTCATGCTAGGCAGAAGAGGGGGAGGCGATGGGGTCCTTGTTGTTATCATACTTTGCTGTGATTGGCCCTCATTGTTTCAGAGGAGATGAGATCACTGGCTAAAAGAGTGAATTAATAACCAAATCACCACATGCTCTGATCTATATTTAACCAGCTCATTTACACTTTTCACTGTTGCATGTGCATTAACTAAATTTGGTGTGTGTGTGTGTGTGTGTGTGCACGAGATCTTCCGCTTTGTGCTGCGTGGTGTTGATTTAAAGAAAAAGATCTGTATTTTTGCTGTTTTTAGCCAATAAACAAATAAAGTATTCAGTATTCCTCCACCTGAATCTTCTGTCTGTCAGTGTGGAGAGAAAGAAGCATCTTCATGTGGGGAATTAAAACTTCAAACACAAATTAACAGAGAACTCAATAATAAGAAAATGAAAAAATCCAAACAATAAGAAAAGATTCAGAGACCTTTTAAGTGTCTGATGGAAGTCAGGAGTGCATTGAGGGGATTAAAAACCTGGCTGCAACCCTGTAATTTGATTCAAATGACTAGAAATATACATCAAACCAGCCAGTGCATTAGCACAAATCAGTTTTTTATTCTACATAAATATTTGTCACTTATGAAAATACATACATACATATTTCTGACTCACTGCTTACTCGTGCAATTATGTGTCTGTTGGCTTTGTTACTTGTTGAAGATGTCCAGGGGGGCATTTTCTGGAGTTAGTCTCTGGCACCATGTTAGGGACCTTTTGAGCTTAGAGCGCCTCATCACTTTATCGCCTCCGCAGAGGCCTCGTACCTGACAGTTTTGTTGAACTTGAGCTTCTTCAAGGATTGTTCAATAATCTCGATGTTATTGCTTAAGAGGCAGAAAAGCAGGCGGCCCTCTCTCCTTTGGCACACAAACTTTATTGAACCACCAAATGATTTTATGACAAAATCCCTCGCTCACATTAAATTCAAGATTGGCAACATAAAAAATGCACAGATGGTGTGGCTCAGTGGAAACCAAAAAAAAAAAGAAAAAAAAAAGCAAACATGAAGTGTGTAATGTAAGTCTTGGGTAACATTAAGACACTTGAAGACCGCTGTGCAGTTTAATGAGTTGCAAAGACACCGGTATTGAGCAGAGGGAGGGATGGCGAAAGAAAAGAGTGAGCGACTTTCTTCAGTTCATAGATCAAGGAGAGATATTTATCCATAACACCGATTTCTACAAGGATTAGTGAGATAAAGAGTCTGCAGGCGACTAGTGGTGATTTCGGACCATTCCTCATGTGTGTTCGATCTGAATAAACTATTTTGGGAAGGGCGAATGAATTCAGGAGATGATTTATCAGGTGGAAGGCGGCTAAAAAACAACAGCTAATCAATCTTTGTTTTAGGGCCTCCATAGTCTGTAATAAATAAAGCATTGTAAATGCAAATACAATAAAAGACTAATAAGAATTGACTTGACAGTCAACTTTAAAGCAGACGAAAGAGTCTACAGCCATGCGCTGCTAGATCCAAATGCTAATGTTATAAATGTCTGTACATTATTTCACGGTAATCCATCAAATAGTTATATTACATACTTCAGTCTGGACCAAAGTGGTGCGCTGACCCAATGACCGATCAACAGACGTAGCCGTCCCGGAGCCTATGACGCTGGTGTGGCTAAATCATGATTAATGCAGTACAGATGATACTGACTGGCACCAAAACAGCCCGTGTTGTTTCTACAAGGACAATCAAAGTGTCACTTCATGCTTTTACAACACTTGACATCTCTGCCGCGCTCTCACATTACGGCCGAGCGTTCACACCCTTCAAAAACGAAATCCCTCACTTCCACGCCGGCAGAAGGAGAAAGCCGAATCGCAGCTGTGTGTGTGTGTTTGTGTGTGTGTGTGTGTGTGTGAAGAGAGACGTTAAGACTGCAGGACGTGTTGAGATTTGCCAATCAGCGGGCTTCTCACCAAGCTCATTCAGAGAGATTAGGGGTCTGTGCGACCCTAATACTGTTTAAAGGATGGGGCTAAGAACTCACAGGAGACAGTCCGATAACAGGACTTTCATTCCACTTGAGACTTTATTAGCTCAGCAGGGACTCATACAGGACTGTCTCTGCACAAGTGAAAGCTAATATTTTAGTAGGTGGACATGTTGTGCTTGGCAAGCATTTGTCTCAGAAGCAATTTGGAGTCTAGAAAACATTTGTACACAAGAGATCTTGGTGTTAGAAGTCTAAAAAACCTTTTTTTGCTAACAGTCATTTCACTTGATTGTGGGTAATTAGGCTACATTATGCTGAAGTTGCTGAGTTGCAAACTTAATGTCCTCTCTTTTGTTTTAATTTGATGATGATCGTCATCTGCAAACATGATCAGAATGATCTTTTTGATAATGCAATCAAAGCTACAGTGAGAATAATGAATCGTGGAGTTTATCAGGAGGTCAGTCATAATTTAGCATTGTTTTGTAGTTTAGGTCTACAAAAACTTGCATGTGTTTGTCCATGAGAGCTTATAATGACCAACAGCAAACAATCTTTGCCAGGCTTTGAAGGGTAGCCCAAAATATTGTAGCTGTGCTGCACCATCCACTTTTATTTAACCGCCTCTGTCAGAGCTTTGTGTAGCAGTAGTATAGTTGTACGTCATGTTTTTGGCCCATTAGCGCCTCAGCTAATAATATATGAGCAGCAAACTTGTTAGCTCACAGCTCGTCAATAAAAGCCTCAAAAGAATACAATTAAATTGGTGTGACCAGGCCTTGGCCGGGTGCTGGTGTATTGAATTTAAGACAGAGCCAAGCTAGCTTATTTCCACCCCTTGTTTCCCTATGCTAAGCTAAGCTAATCATCTCCTGCCCTTAATGCACAAACATGAGAGAGAGGGGGTCTCCCATCTAAATCTCTGCAACAAAGCGCATTAGGCAGACCTTATGATTTTTATTGTCCCGTTCTGCTAAAATGTCGACTATGCAACTCCTTGCACCGTGCTTTTTACGACAATAACCATTTGTCTTTTAAACGCAGCTCACAATACGCCGGCATCCCTCCTGTACCTGTAATTATCAAACAACAGGCTCACAATGCGGCTCTTCCTCAAGCCAAAAATGCAAATAGAAGTAGAGGAAGTTTATTATTTTGTATCATATTATATGTTTTTCTCACCTTTATGTCTAATCTGTCCCCCAATTAGTTAGTTTTCTATTCTCTCTTGTTGAATCTGATTTTATTACCTGTGGGAACAAGAGGCCACCGTGAACTTTACCGTACTGTTTGAGAAGGATAACAAATGACACAGCTGTACATTAATTTGTTTCATTTACCGAACAGCAGACTATAAATAAAATATAGCATTGATCCCAGAAACAGACCTGGAGGATGAGGCGGTTATTATACATCACTGTGGATCAAAGCATCAGTGTTGAATGTAAATGTGAAATGGATTTTTCATGTGTGTGTGTGTGTGTTCCCACAGGAAAGCGTTGACCTCGGAGAGATCATGTTTTCACTATGCTACCTGCCAACCGCGGGCAGACTCACACTTACTGTCATCAAGTGCAGGAACCTCAAAGCCATGGACATCACTGGATACTCAGGTGTGGTGTGTGTGTGTGTGTGTGTGTGTGTGTGTGTGTGTGTGTGTGTGTGTGTGTGTGTGTGTGTGTGTGTGTGTGTGTTTGTGTGATTCACTTACAGCTGCAATGGCTCAAAAATGAATGATCCACTCTATGAATAACCGACTGTAAGCCTGTCAGATAAAGTGAACAAACAGCGGCGAGCCATCTCTACAGCTGCCTCTGTTTATTTCAGCAGCATTAACATTCAACACTTGCAATATTAAGACACTGTCAGCAAATAGTTGCAGGCGGGCTATTTATGTTAATCGACTGCTCTTCCACTTTCCCATTCCACGTTTCTCTTACAATACTGATATCGCTTGTAAAATGTGACATTTATTGGGCATTAAACGGCAGGTTCAGGTGTAATTCAAAGTGAATGTGGTATTTTCCCTGCCCGTGTTTAATGACATTTCACAAATTTTTAATCCCCCGAGTTTTTAGGACGTTTAGCTGTCTGCCATTATTTCAGTCTCTGCGTCGTAAAAAAAACGTAGCTATCCAATTGTGCCTTCAAGCATATTGGGCTGCAAAGGTAAGCACTCTTGTTTGTTGTTAATAGATTTAGGCCAGCTTACATCTGACATCTGAAAACGGAGCATAATGGATCATACGAGGCGACTTGCCTGAAGGATGGAGACTGAAATCAGCATTCATCGGGAAGCTTTTTTCTCGGTCACGCTGCTTAAGCCATCCACGACCCTCCCATCTTTTTTGTTTACACAAGGCGTCGACTCACCTACGTTTATGTGCTTACCGAGAATCCAAAAAAAACCCACACACACTCTGAGTGGTGATCTTCACAGACATCTTTGAAGATGTTTTGGTAGTCAGGACAAACATGATAAAAGCTCCACTCTCTCTGTTAATAATCCCACAAGCCTGATCTCCATGCTAAGTATTTCTCTGGCAGTTTCCTGAATAAGATGGATAACTTAGAGTGTCCAGGTACGATGATGCTTTCCGGGTTCTCTGTCCTTGTTGTCCTTGTCACTGATTAGATCCCTATGTCAAAGTGTCACTCATATGTGACGGAAGACGTTTGAAAAAGAAGAAGACGAGCATAAAAAAGAACACTCTGAATCCAACCTACAATGAGGCCATCATCTTTGACATCCCTCCAGACAGTATGGACCACGTCAGCCTGCACATCTCTGTCATGGACTACGACTTGTACGTACAAACCAAAAAAACATCTAACTTAAATGACTGACTCAGTATTGTGTTCTTGTTGAATGTTGCAGTTCTGTTCTTGTTATTTGAATGTACGTGTTTGCACAGTTGTGTAGATAAGAGCACGATTTTGTGACATCGCAACTAGTTTGGAGACGATCAAATCACGGACTCTCTAGAAAGAGTGGGCGGCGTATGTGTGACGTCACTCGCCATCCTGCCTAAAAATCGTGGATCACTGGTGGACCTGAGGCAGGCCGAATGACGCTGTTAGTTAAATTGGCCACGCTCTTAATCCTGAATAACTTTAAGCCTTAATATAATCTGAACAGGTGAGTTGTATATAAATTCACCCTCAGTACAGTTGTCATGAACAGGGACATTAGCTATAGAGACCAAAACTGTTTTTTGTACCAGGCTGTAAACATGTTTATTTCTGCTGTGATTTGAACATGGGGACTTATTGAGACTGAGTAAGCGTCAGATGGACGTTTGAGCAACTGCTGTCTTTGGCTTCACAGTCACCGAGGTTGCCACTTGGAATCAATACACGTGTGTGAAGCTTGGAACCTCCTGCACACACTGACTTTTAAGGAGCAGCCATCTCGCGGTCACTAGTTAAACTTTTAAAATGAAATTTTGCACATTTATTGATTCTGCTATTTTCAACAAGGGCAAAGAAATAATCGATTTAAGACTTTTTAACTTGGAAAATCAGGCCATTTTTTCATATATCTATTATTGAAAGCCGAGGATTTTTATATCTCTGAAGGGAGATCGTTTGAGTTTGATTACCCCTCATTTTCAAATTAAAGTCAGATACATTGTAGTTTATCAGAAACAAAGTCATGTACTACCTTTTATGTGAAGCTATAACAGGAAAGGGGGAAAGTGTATGCAGTGCAGTGCAGCTGACAGAATGAGACCATGCAAGTTAAAGGTCAGACTGTGAGTGTTTTTTTTTTTTACTGTGTAGAAGAGGAGCGGATAGCAAACACAACCTCTTGTGCTTTCTTTACCGTCGGCTCTGATGCTGAAGGATTAATTCACTTTTTGCTAATAATCCTGGGATTAAGTCAAGGGGGAAAAAAACTACTGCTTTCATTTACACTTCAGACATTTTTAGGGAAGCAAAGATCTCCTTTGATGACCGTCTAGAGATGAGTCAATTCTCGTGTCACAGAGTCAGTCGGCTGCAGACTCGCTGTATCAATCGACAGGATGTCCAGATTCAGATCCGTGTCTCCTTTCATTACAAAATGCCCTTCCTGCAAATTATAAGCAGCAATTTGATGTATGAGGTGTCGCATCAGGTTATGTCATATGTGTTCATACAGTACGTGTGTTGTCCCCACAGGGTAGGTCATAATGAGATCATTGGTGTGATGAGGGTTGGATGCAACGCCGAGGGACTTGGCAGGGACCACTGGAACGAAATGCTGGCTTATCCACGTAAGCCCATTGCACACTGGCACCCCCTGCTGGAGTCCAAGAAATCTGAGAAGGAGGTAGGTTTAAGGCTGGGTTCCAAGTATTCAGTGCGTGTTCATTATTTAGGATTAAAAATAAAAAACTGGGAGGGTAATTCTCAAGTCACCGTTTGAAGACTCTGTCTCTGAGGTTTTGGAAGGTGGGGGATGCAGGTAAACTGAGAAATGGTGGCAGTTTTGTAGTTTGGCCTGTTCACAAACGCCATCAGCATTTGCAGAAGCAGCGGCGGTGCCTGACAAACAGCTCATGGAGGGATTTTTAAGGTAGAGTTGAATCAAAGTCGCCCAAATCTGAAGACAAAGACACTAAATGTCCATCACAAATAAACGTCTATAAATAAGAAACCTAGGGGAAAAAAAGATGGTCCTTATAAGTTCAGAACTGGGCACACAATCTTTATGTTTTTGAGATTTTGTCAGTATCAAAGTAAAACAGTGATACCATCTGGATTAAATGGTTACACTGCAGACATGAACTGTTAATAGTTAACTCAGAATACTTTTAATGGGTCCAACATGTCAAAATACAAACGAAGAACTTGTTGAATCCTGACATCCAGACATAAATTAAGTAGAACTGGATACCTCTGTTAACTCGAATGTGGATAAATGTGTGATTGCATCACAAGTCTCTTCTACTTTTATTATTGAACCAAAATGGATCAAATTCTGACAGTGACACTTAATTTTTCACTGCGTGGCACTCAAAAAACTCAGCATTGTTGTTTTCACTGCACTGTTTGGCCACTATGTCCAGCACACTTTCCGATGGTTTGATCCAAGGCAGCACACTTTCTGTTTACATCCCCAGAGACGCTGTGGGAATTTTAATGCAGAGCATAATTATCCTCCGAATAGAAGCGAAGCAAAAAATAAAGGCTAGATATTTTTGCTGTTGTTGTTACTTCAATATTTAAAGACCAACGACACCTTGTCAGATATGAATTATTAAATCTGTTCTTTGTTCTCTTGAGCCTAACAAACTAAATATTTAGAGAGGTTTAAAAATGTATCCATTCATATTGGAATAAGAAGCTCCTGGAATGTCGACACTCCTTGCATTGTGTTGAAAGTGCCCTGACAGTGACGTTGCTGGAATAATAATCAGCCCAGGCGTTATAAATCATTTTTCCTTTTGTCTGTCCGTGCTGCAGTGGAAGGCAAGAACAGCCAGCTTTGACAGCCAAGGCTCCTGCCCCTCACCCAGGCCCCCTGCCAGTCCCTGAGCAGAGCCACCTGTGACCCAGCAGCCCACATAGGGGGTTTCCTCTCTCCTGTTGATCTACTTCCTGTCTGTCTGATTGAGGAGAAACACAACCCTACTGTCTCCCCCCCCTCTCTCTCTCTCTGTCCTTCCCTTCCTCAAGTCTAGTCCCAGAGCACTCCTAAGAACTGATCTAGGACCATCGTCAGTCAGTTAGTTGTGTGAAAGCGCAGTCTTTTCGGGTTAAAAGTTTTTGGGTCACTGATTTGAAATGTGGGTGTTGTGATGACCCAGAGCTGCCCTTGTTGTCCTCAGAAGAAATTGGCTGGACGTTCTAGCCTGCAGACATTTAAAATTGAGCTGTCCGAGCCGAGGTGAACGGATCTCTGCATCCTCACAGGAGGCTTTTTACGAAAAGCTGAAGATTCAGCTTTGTGCTGCTGAGACTCTTTGATGGGAAAACCCTTCCTGAGAGCAGCGGAGGTTTCACAAAGAGAAGCTGAGGACGCGGCCCGGGGTGAAGAAAAAGGGACGATCTTAGAGGGGATCTGAAGCAATTTGAAAACTCTACAGCTCTCTCATTGAATTTCACAGTTCTGTATTAGCATAGAAACGATGCTGAACTGTAGCATTTTGGAACTGTTCGATGTAAAACTGCTCTGTTAGTTATCGTTATTGTTCGTGAGTAGCAAAACTGAAACGAATATCAAAGATCCGGCTCCGTCCACCGTACTTCCAGTTTCATCAAAAAGCATAAGCAATTATCCGAGAAGGTTGGATCAGGCCGAAACTAAAATATTCTTGCCGATTTGTAGCTTTTGTGTGTTGTCACGAGCAGCCAAGACGACGAGTTTTATGTCACGAAAGAAGAAGAAACACCAGAATTATTGGTATTCATCCGAGCGCAAATTGGCTGCAGAGTTATAACTGATTTCTCTGATTTCTTACCTGGTAAAAGTTATTTAAAAAAAAAAAAACAACAACCTGAGAAGAAAAGCTTTTGACAGAAACAAGCTTCTTAGTCAAGCGAGCTCCGGAGGTTTCTGTAAACAGGGAAGCTGTGAGCACACTTTACACACCCTTACCTCCTTCTCTCTGTTTGATGTTTGCTTTTCTTCCGAATGAAAACTCAAGTCAAACACACACAAAAACTCCTTCAGACTCACGCGCTGTTTCAAAGAGCACTTCTTTGTCTCCTCTTGTTCTTTTTCCCTGAACGGGTTTTCGGTGGATGTGTATAGTTTCATGTAAAGCTGTAGCCTATGTATGTTTTTTGTTTTTGTTTTTTCTAAAACAGAAAATCATAAAAGATATAACGAGATGTATCGAGTCAAAAAAAAAAAAAAAAAGCAATAAAAAAAAAAACACATAACTGACATTTTGAATATATGTAGCCTCGTTGGTGGTGATGATTGAGAAAAAACTAAACTCTGAAAAAAGGTGAACATATTCGTCTTTTGAACTTGATGTGTATCCTGCCATTTATCACGCTGTTGTACAAGGATAACGTGTATTTGAAACTGGCCATCGATCCGCAGCGTGGTAAATGGATTATCTTTGATGATATTTGATGTGATTAAGAAAAAGAATACAGCACCACTTCTATCAGTTTTCTTTATATCGGGTAAAAAATGCACAATATTCCAGTTAAGGCCAAGATTACTGTCCTAAAGTCTTTAATTGTTCAGGTGGTAAATGAACAGATTATGTATTATGAAGGTTCAGAATAGCTTTGTGGAGTCACAGGGCCACTCAACAGGTCGTATTTGACCACCTGCACCTCCGTATCAGCCTTCTGCTGTGTGTAGTGAGGATAAAACATACAAACAATTTGGTTTCTGTTCACATCATTGTCCTCCAGTAGAAGTAGTTTTGTTTCCGAGCATTGAGTCGCGGATGCACAGACGGGGGCAAGATGTGACGAATGACTGAGGGCTTATGAGAGGATCAAATTGAGAGGTAGTTTTTGAAGCCATGCGATGCATAAATGGGAAACATGGTGTGACATTGTTCTACATCCCATAAAAAAATCCTTCGTTTCAGTTCAGTGCATAATTAGTTGTTAGCATGTAGCGTTCTGGCCAGAGCAATAAGATGGTGGATAGTTTTGCACAGGAAGCGAGAGGAAGGCGGCCCACACTGCATCCAAACTAAACACAATCTTTAACTAAATGTCCACACAAAACTACAAAAGGAAATACAAATTAATGTTTTTATCCACTACAGTTATGGATTTATGGTGTTTGATTCAATCAAGGTAAACTGATGGTGGCACAAATTCCCCATTCAGGCGCTATGGAGACGCACACAACGTAATCAAATAGTAGAAAACATGCAGAGAGCACATCTGGAATTAATGTGTTTCACAAATTAAAGGTCCAGTGTTATACAAAATATACAGATATACAAAATATGTATATCATATGTATACCATATACAAAATATGGCAGAAATCAAATATAATATCCATCATTAGTGTATGATGCTGCTGGTCCTCTTCTATGGAGCCCGCCATGTTGAACCACCATGTTTCTACAGTAGCTCAAACACTGACTCTAGATTCGGCATCTTTCACATATTATGTGACCTCCGTAGTTTCTCCTTCAGACTTAAAATGGGAGGATAAGCTGAGATGATTGTAATCAACAACTAGACCACTAGATGCCACTAAATCCTGCACACTGGAGCTTTAATTTGGGGAACAGTCTCCTTCGTCTCCATGTGCCTGAATCACGATTTATTCGTTAAGTCTGTTTCCATTGCACTTTGTTGTGTCTTTTCCACCACAGCTCTTTTGTTTTCGATGTTTGTCGGACATTTATCACTATCTGCAGGATCCAGCTTAGTGCAGCTTGCGTTATTACGACTTATCGTTTCTACTGCAACACAAATATATATAAAGCACAAGCTATCATGACATCAGGGCAGCAAGTTTTCAGACCCGCTGCTGCAGGCACGTCTATAGGTTTCAATGAAAAATATTACTAAGATCATTGTTAAAAGAATAAAACACGATAAATGTGTTTCTATTAAGATTATTTTCTTCCAGTTTCAGGTTTACCCTCCAGTCGCAGTAGTTCTGTGGTTCTGTAATTGGCCCGCACAGATACCGTCAGTCCATTTGGGCCAGGAAATGTTAAGCCGACATGATACGAGGCTGGAAAGCTGTCAGGAGACATGCACAGATAATATTTGGAAAAGCTTGTACAGATAATTTCTTTTCGATACAAGGACAATTTATTGAATAGCATCCGTATTATCTCAACAGCGGCCCGCAGCATCTTTAATCTGATCTGTGACAATGTTCTTGGCATTACGACCGGTCTAGACTGCTGGTGTCTCACTCAGCTAACAAAAAAAAAAGACAAAGTAAGACAAGTTTGGCCTGTACAATGAACAAGCTATATATCATGGAGTTTGTGAAAATGTCAGGGGGGACCAGACATGAAGACATGAACAGATGCATTCAGCAGACCCTTCCAGATCTGTTTTATCCATTTCCGTCGGAGGGGGGCTAAGTTTACTCAGAGCGAGACGTTTAGTAGCTCAGTGTGTGTGCGAGGGGCTGAGACGACAGCGCGGGGGCAGCTGATGCGTGGACAGGTCAGCGTCTACAGAGCTGTGGCATTTCTCTAATTGGCACTTGTTATGGCGAGAATGAGTCAGCACACCATTGTTTGCGCTCGACGCAATCCATCAAAGCATCAACACTTCTTACACGAGGGCGACAGTTTGAGTCGCTGCTCTCTTTCACATAGCTGCTCTGAACGGCATCACTCATAGATTTATAATATCTGTGCAAAACTCGAGGCAAGTGGTCGAAATGACATTTCTGTTCCTCCTTTTTTCTCTCAGATGTGTGCTTTACGACTGTCGTGTGTTTTCATAGTGAGATGACATGTTAAATCAATTGCCTCAGTTTATGGACTGTTTCAAGCCCTTCTAGCTTTGCCTAATATTGTAACGTTTCTTGATATGATCTTGTAATCCCTTCCAACTGTTATGACAGCACTGAATTTCCAATATTTTTTATTGAACATTTTGTATTTGTAATAATAGAAATGTTTGAAAAAATGTTCTGGTGATCGATATAAACAAAAAAGTCTATTATGAGTTCCTTTTTAGATTTTAGATAATCAAGACTCACAATAACAAGTGACCCCAGTGTGTAATAAAGTCAATTGATAATAGCATACAGTATTTGCGGCACAAATTGTCTTTTTTTTTTTTCTTGTTTTGATGAGTGAAAATCAACAGGATAAAAAAATATATAAAAAGTTTTGTTTTTTTTCTCTCCGACGGGATGTGATGTTATCGGTTCTGTGACATTTTCTTTTCTTTGATTAAAGGATTTATGCAAAACGTGTTGGGCGCTGTGTATTTTGTGGCATGCACACACACACACACACACATCAGAAATCACACATATAGCCTAATGACGGCACAGCCAGTGGCTTAACAAGCAGGAACGGGCAGAGGAGGAAATGAGATTTCGTCTGAAGTTAAATGAGGGGTGGGTGCACACAATGCATAGTGAGACTTGACAGCCTCTAATAGACAGAGCGGCATTTTCACACACGCACAAAAGAAGATCAAATTGGCATATAAAAGTCCAAAAACAAAAAAAAAAAGTGTGTGATGTGACGTCTGATCTGAATCAAATCTACCGTGAATAAAAGGTACGCAGGCTACTGAGAGACTTTGGCGCGTAACTTGAGCAAATTTACTGCTCCTATTTTTCATCCTCGCCTTTGAAAACATGATACCACTTCCCCGCTGTCAGACCAAGAGTTTCCTCTTCATGGTCAGTCTGTAAATGATTTGGTAGCCGTCATCCCAGCCGTAGAGCTGTTTCTCCTCTGGGTTGTATTTCAGACTGGCGTGGGAGCCATACCTCCTGGGAAAGTAGAGCAAAGGAGCCTCTTCGTTGATCACCACGTCGTTGACAGTCAAACACACATTGAATTCTGGGCCGGCTGGCCGGGCGGGTGTTGTAGACGACGTAGACGGTTCCACAGACTACAAAAGCCGCCTCTGCATTTTCCCGCGGGCATCTGGTGTCCCAGATTTCTTCTATATCGAGCGTGGCAGGGTCCATCTTTGCGAGGTTGATGTTTGGTTCACTGTCGCTGGCGGCGTACAGCAACCAGAGGCCTTCGTCGTCGGCTGCGAGATCTGCAACAATTTCCGGGTTGAGGGTGTAAACAGTAGCGTGGCTCTCCACCGGGAACATGGCAATGTCTGTCACCAAGCCGCTCAGGAGGTCGTATCTGACCACCTGCAGGTCCATATCGGCCTCGTGCTGTATGTAGTACAAATATCCGTTATAAACAGCGCTGCCAGGGCCGCTCCACTCTGATGGAAGCCTGATCTGTCTGCTGCCGGCGACACCGACAGAGCTGGAGAAGTCATGTACGGAGTTGAACTGGGAGACGCTGTCTCCCGATGTTCCATTAAAGACATAAACCCTGGACGACCTCGGGTCTCGGGTCCACATGCCTTTGGGACTGCCCACTCTCTTCAGGATCTTCACTGATCGGATGGAGGAGATGATTTCCACGCAGTCTGAAGCGAGACAGAAGACAAAGAGAAGGATGTTTTTGTGATTTAAAGTGAATGATCATGAGAGATAACGTTCACAGTTGGCTGTTTGCTGAACTGTTGCTTCACCTCGGGATTCTCTCAGATTACGTAACAATCCCATATGGCAGGCGAGCGTTCGGTCTTGGTCTCGAGAACAGTCTCAAAACCACATTTTGGAGGTCTTGTTCTCGGAATTGAAACATTTTATTTGGTCACGTCTCAGACAAAGAAGACCACATCACACATCACATCAGATTTCTTTGTTAACATCATTACTCTGTGTGGACGTAAAACTTCCTGCTTCCAATGCAACCAGTAACTCATTTCTAAATTGAATTTTTTTGTTGCTCTTTAAAGGCCGTCACCTCACCCCGGCACCCGGCCCACTTTCACGTGAACTCCAAGAAAGTGTGAAATAAGAGGAGAAGCTGTGGCTGTCCGCGGGGAGATGCCGGCCACATCTTCTGCAGTAAAACTTGATTACCTAAACCACAAAGAATTCATCTGCAAACTAGTGTCCAAAAAAAAAACAACACACAGCTGTATATTCAGCCTCGCTCACAGATTTGGTGAATATTACCTTAGTAGGCTGTATCCTGCAGAGTCTTGGCCTTGTCTTGGTCTTGACCATAACTTTTTTTTTTAACCTGCTGGTCTCAGTTTAGGTGGTTTTGACTGCAACACTGTGATCAGTTTTTTTTTTTTTTTTTTGCAGTTATGAACAAGTTGAAGGGAACAAAACAAACGTAGCTACTGATACGAGCTGCAGATCGTATTGACGGTTTAGCAGCTCAGTGATAGGATGCAAAGTTAATCCTTTGATCGAAGAACCAGATATTTCATAAACCCAGTGTGAATCTCTTTTTATGTTGGCATGAAACTCTCCGATGTGTGTAAAATGAATGGGAGATAATTGAGCCTAGCACTGACATTAGCTCAATGAGCTGGTTGAAAAACGGCGACTAATTCTACTGATTCAAAAACCAAAACAGTCTTAAATCTGCAGTTAACGGCCATATCGTACACATTGTGCTAAATGACTGAGACTTATCTGCCTGTCCCGGGAAAAAAGCCAGCACACTTATTGGTTGATGATCCATGTAGGAGGTTCTTGTGCTGCAGTGCAGAGCTGGTACTGGTAATACTGCATGTAACATAAGAAAACCCTGTGTGACTTAAACAGTATGTTTTCATTTTTATTCTTATAAAAGATCTCCATCTCTTTGGGATACAGAGCAGCTTTATGTTTAAGAAAGCAGGCCCCGTTCTGATCATTACCATGGTAACCAAGGTCAGAGGGTAGTGCTGTGTCACTCCCCACACGCAACAGGTAGGTACATATAACGAAGAGTCAGATAACAGCATCGGACCACTAAAGGTGAACATGTTTCCTCGTTTGTAGACTAATGACCGATGAGTATGACCATTTAGGGTCAGAGAGTCGATAGATCACCGTCCTGGGAGCTTATAGATGAGTCAGAGAGGACCGGCCTTGACAAGTGTATTGATTAAAGAGATCTCGGACTCCTGTGCAACCTGTGAACTGGCGATTGATGACACACGGATTTCTTTATTAAAGTTGGGCAGAGAGAAAAGCATGCAAGCAGACAACAACTAAAACTGTTCTTACAGAAAGGTTTGCTCATGTGGGATCGCGTTGTTCACGGTAAGAAGCAGAGAGAAGAAAAATAGATTTTAACCCCGCCTGACCATCCGAGAGGTCAAGAACAAACTCAAAAACAACAAAAGTGGGTCAAAATCACAGAACTTCAATATGATAGCATACGGCTGTGCCTCTCTCTCTCGCTCCTCTGTGTTTTCCTGTTGTTTGTTTAATGTTACATATTTGTTCCCAGTCTGTCACTCTCTGTGTTGCATCTGCCAGGCCTGACCTCCTGGTTCTTCTCGCCTGTCAATCTACTGAAGCACCTGCAGCTGATCAACTCATCAACTGTGCAGTATAAAACCCTCCATCCGACTCATCCATCCAGACTGTGCCAGATTGTTTAGTCTCCATGCAGCACAGACATTATGGCCAAAAACTTTGCTACCTAGTTTTTGTGTGTTCTGCGTGCGTGCATGTTCATGTTCATCATCATCATCATCATCACCTAATCCTTGTCCTGATCTCCTGTTGAAGTCCTGATGAAGCAGGTTAGAGTTATATGGGGTTAAGGAGAGTTGAGTTCAGTGCAATCAGAAATTTGGCTACCAAATCGTACACATTGTGCCTCCAGTGTGATTTACGAGGGCTCTATTCACAGAACATGATAGAAATGGAGTATAACGTATAAACATGGTCGCGGCCCGACATCTTGAACTCTAGATGTGGAGTTTCATGTTTGCTGCAAGTGAACGAAAGAGTGAGGTGAGGGTGTTGCAGTCCGCAACTACAATGCTAGATGCCACTAAATCCTGCACCCTGGTCCACTAACATATAAATTCTATGGACATTTTATCCTTTTTATTGTTTATTCAGTCATGAATATTTAATGCAGGGAAGGATTGTAGATTTTTTAAAGCCTCCTCAGGGGAGTCGTATGTTGAGGCCACATTCAGATGCTGCATCTCAAATCGCACAGTTATTATAAAAACTCACAGGTGTTAACTTAATAATTATAATTTAATTTAGATTTTCCTCCTCCTCTGTCACAGTTCCATTAGTGGACTCATTCCTCCCATTTAGCGAGCATCAATCAGCCTACAGCAGTCACTCTCCAAATTAAGGTAAATTCAAAGTAGTCAGGGCGGAAATTAGACACACACAGACTCATGAGAGGAAGGTTTAGTTCAGCACAGACCACACGAGGATGCTTCCTGTGGAAAAAAAGGAATTGAGATTAATACGCAGCTCTCACTGAAACAGACAAAAAAAGGATGTCCCACTGACGTGTCCGGGGGCGAAATTAGCATTATGCTCACAAATCAGAAAAATGGGTCCCCCTACAATGCGGTAAAAGTTCGTTTTGGGTCACTTCACAGCGTTCACAATGCCTCACTGTGTGCGCAGAGCTCCCTCCTGCCGAACATGAGCTTGGGAGAGTAACACCACGGCTTCAGGGCAGCTTCCTGTCCCTCCTCTCTGCAGAGACACAGCTCCAGATAGACACAGAAAGAAATAAAGAAGCCTTTGCACCTCATTGTACATCATCAACTCTATTATGTGGACTTGCATTATGATTCAGAGCGTTTATGTGCTATTGATCGTCTTATTAACTCAAGAATAATAAAGAAATCAATATTTTTTTCAGCTTTGAAGATGAAGAGATGGAATTTAGCTTTCGGAAGTGCACAAATATGGATTTGTTTTTCTTTAATGTGCACATTCAGTGTTCGATAGAATCAAAATGATTTCACAACTTTCCACATCATGCTTCGAAATGGTTCTAACAAGTCTCTGTATATCCAGAGAGTAAATGACTCAGCATTGTCTGTAGTAGCACACCTCGGGATCTGAAGATTATAAAGACAAATACGGTGCCTCGAACAGCACAAGCAGGGGGAGTAGCTCTGCAGAAATAAATGAGTTACATCAAGCCACATTTCTCCTGGAAAACATGACTGCCCACTGACTCAAAGCACTCAGTTAAATGACTTGTAACAGCGCTGCGTTTGTTTCCTATTTTCCAGTGGTATAGCTTTTCATAGACAGCGACTCTGCAAAAAAGGGGCGGTATAGTGCTTGGTGTGATGTGGAATGCTAAATTTAACTATGCATCCTTTACTGTAGGTTCTGTCAGTGCCATGAATGAAAATGAGAGATCAAAAGCAGCCAGCAAAGGACATTTGGCAGAAGTGTGTGTGTGTGTGTGTGTGTGTGTGTGTGTGTGTGTGTGTGTGTGTGTGTGTGTGTTGTGTGTGTGTGTGTGTGTGTGTGTGTGTGTGTGCTTCCCTGCAACTCACCAGAGACCCTGGAGTACAGCTCCTCCCAGTCTTCTTCCTCCTCTTCTCCTCTGTTCTCCTCCAGCCCCCAGGCTCCCTGCTCCACCACCTTGTCCGCCTTATTCGCACAGGCCCGGGGAGAAGTCTGAGTCTCCACATATTCCATCTCTCGCTCCACCCGGTCCACTTGGACCACCGTTCCTTCTATGTCTTTCTGCAGCAAGCTGTGCTCATTCTTCAGTCCGTCCATGGCCTCAGCGGTCAGCTTTTTAAAATCCTTCATCTCCGTGTGGAAGCGAATGGATTGCTCGTGCCAGAATTGCATTCGGTCCTGACCAGATGTGGGCAGAGCAAAACAAGCGTTATATAAACTGAGACAAACTGTCC
The DNA here is from genome assembly GCA_014281875.1 of Nibea albiflora. Taxonomy (NCBI): domain Eukaryota; kingdom Metazoa; phylum Chordata; class Actinopteri; family Sciaenidae; genus Nibea; species Nibea albiflora. Next base: position 1,136,185 of record CM024793.1, read on the forward strand.
AACCGGCAACCTTAAACAGCCATGGCAGCACGCTGATGATCACAGTTTAGTGTGTTAGCATGTTAACATTTCCTAATGAGCACTAAAAATGCACAGCTGACACTGACGTGAATGTCATTTTGCAGGCATTTGTTTGTAAATGTTCATGGTCCCCAGATGATGCATCTTAAAAACCAACTGCTCATCACCAAATGGCAGACAGACAGCATCTAGCTGGTGAACTGTTGGATGATGGGTGATGATGTCCTTTCTGCTGTTCCCAAGGGGCCAAAAATAATTGTAGGCTTAATTTTTACAACCAAATATGTTCAAAACTAATGACCAGCCGCCTCCGGCGCAACTTATGTTTGGGGCTAATTAGCAATGGTAGCAAGAACGTGATAAACGTACTTGGAAATCATCACCACTATAGCTTCATTAATACTGTGAGCAGGTTATAGCAGCCCATATCACATCTGTGTCTGCTGCTGCATGGCTGCGAACTAGTCTTGCTGGCAACCACAATAAATCTGAGACCGTAAAATATCTATCAGAGTGTTATCACCACCGCCAAATAGAACAGAGCACTGAGTTTCTCAGTGTGTGATTGACACAGTCAGGGTGACGGGTAAATTATTCGGAGAGGGAGAGAGATGTAATAACGGACGGCTTCTCCGCTGTCTCTCTCTCCCGCCTCCGTTTCATTTTCTCATCTTGCTTGCTGTGGGCCTGTGGTCAAATGGAAATGAAAAGTTCAATGAAGACTCGCTGATGAATTTTTTTTGCCATGTTCACATCAATGCAGAAGTTGAGCCAACATATTGAAATTGTGACCGGAGGGAAGCCACAGGGGGGCGAAAAGAGAGCAGGGTTTAGCTGTAAATAGACAATTCATTTCATGTGGATAACAGCTGTAAGTGTGTCATTTTTGCATTGCAACTGTACGGCTGAAGAGAAGGAGAAACCCTCTGTAAGTGTACCCTCAAAGAATAGATTAAAAGAACCATTTAAATGAGAGAGCGCTGAAATTACTGCCTGAGGTTGCCAGACATGTAATCCTGCATTTCATATTACACCTTAAACCAACAAAAGTCTTCCCTTCACACAAACTTTGCCGTCTTATAACCTCCTATTTTAAAACACAATACTCAACTCCAAGTAATTTAATCCCTTCCCACGGGCTCTTTGTTGTAACACAACTTAATTCCACCTTTTGCAGAAGACATCTTTATCAGCCTGCTGGGATGTTGGATGCCATGGCAGCAGAGGTTGTGCTTGTACTCATTACCAACATTACCAACGTGTCATTGTCTTAAACGCTAAAAGAAACTGTAATGTTGTTGGACAGAAACTGTGCATTGCGTGCATCGAGTGATATTCCCCCAGAGGCCCCTGCAAAGTTGATGAGCTGGGCAGACATTGCATTAATTGGATTGCATTCGTTAAAAACACATAAAAAGGAGGAGGAGGAGGCAGGAACTGGAATTTCTAATTTTTTAATGAGTTCATTGAGAGCAAGTACAGAAAATTGACCAATTAACAGTCATTTGAAATGGTATTGCTTCTTACCTCGATAGCCAACAACCTGTTCTCCAGATAATCCATCAGCCCCTGGTAGTAATACTGGGCTCCAGTCAAAGTCCAGGCAGTGGAAACAAGGAGGAATAACACCGGCTTCATTGTGAGCCGATCAATAGGTCAGCTGAGTTTCTTTGTCTGTCCAGGTTTTAGAGGATTCTTCAGGTTTCCCTCCTTGCAGAAGTGTCCTTAAGAGCTTCACACGGCCTATAAATGCTTGTGTACAGTCTAACTACATGTGCAAAGAGGTGAGAAGCATAGAGAGAGTAAGAGGCCGCTCTGAGAGTTCCCAATTCTTTCACTGCCCTCACTTGGCTGGAATGTTTTCACAAACTCTCAGGGAGGAGCCTTGTGCCTCTTACCCCTCTCTGTCCTCAAAAAAGTGAATGTGCTGCACTCGCGCTGTGTATGTGTGAGTGTTTGTTGCGCATGTTGTACACACTGTCTCAGGCGTGTAAACTGGGGATTACAGCGCCGACAGAACACAACGAAACAGTTCTGTTGACCGGTGGTGGAGGAAAGTAAAAGAGCCTAATAACACACTGTAAAAATAAGTTCTGCACTGTAAATGTCACTTCAGTTAAGTATGTATAAACATGAAAATGAAAGTACTAAAAGTATGCACAGATATGGCCCCTGTGGCTGATATACTAATATTTCATCATGTAAAAGCAGCATTTTATCGTTGTGGTCTGTTTGAGGTGGAGTTAGTTTAACTAATGTTCATTTTTCATTCTGGATTAATTTCTAAATTTAATATTAATATAATTAATTGATTCATTCTTGAGAAATGGTGATAAATATTGTCATAAATCAAAATTATAAAAATAAAAGAAAGAAAGTGTGAGAATTTGCAGCTTTTTCTTAAGTTTTGATGAAAAATCATCAGATAATGGACTCATTATTTCTGCTGCACTTGAACAAAGTTGATTACTGAAATTTATAACACCATATTTAAAACCTGCCGTGCAAATTTGTAAAGTAACAAGTATAAGTAAAGTAAATGTACTTAGTTATATTCCACCACTACTGATCTGTAACTTAATCTAACTCTTTTAATCTTTTTAGTGAGTCAGGACTTCATAATTGACTACAGTCGTATTATTCCTGGAAGAAATCACCCCAGATGCTGCAATGAAATGAATTATGGTGCCATTCGTTTTAAAATTACGGTATTGGGTTTACAAAAAGATGACATTGTTTTCAAAAGTTAAATATTAAGCCCTTATTGTCGTGAATATAGTGCACATTATTGTTGCAGTGGAGAAAGCATTACTAAGCGCCTGCACAGAGGGGCGTGCCTCTTACAGCTGTAGCCATAAAACTGTTATGTGTTTGAAATGATGATAAAATACTGTGCAGTGTAGGATTGATCTGATGATGCTGGAGCCTGGAACAGATTGACGTCCTGTCACAGGAAGCGTTTCAAACTTTATTGTGTTTTTTGGGACAACATATAAAGTTTTACATCCCTGAGGTTGCATAGTGACACCGTGTTTGTTTATCTGCGTATTTCTGTGTGTGCTCGTAGACCCCCCCCCCCCCACCCTCTCTCTCTTTAGTGAACCTGCTGTGGTGGCTTTGTGTGTAATATGCTGCAGGTGAGTCTCTCTGATTGGCTGCGGCAATGATCGAGCGAGTGAATAGGCAACACAGGAAGCTGATTGGCCTCCTGCCAGCTCCTGCAGGCTCCTCTCTCTCCACTTGTACCGAGCCAACACTGTAAATAGTATCATCCAAGAATCTATATCAGCGCTGGGATCTGTGGGAGTGTTTTTGTTTAATCTCCAGTTTCTCTAAGCTATGTAAGAGATTTGTATTGTTGTTGTTCACTCTTTGTTCTGAGAAGGTGACTTTCAGGTTGATGAATTTAGTTTAGTTTCGTTTGTTTGCCCACCTCGAAGCCAAAGTATCCGTTCAGCTCTTTTTTGCTGTTGTTTATTTCTCATGTTATGCGCACAGTAAAAGCTGATATCACATTTTATTTGTGTGTATGCTAAATGAAACTGTACTTTTTCTCTTGATTGGGACATCACGATTGTTTCTATAGCCAAAGAAAAAGCTCCTATGAAAATGTTATGATATGATAAATAAAAAACAAAGTAAAAGATGTAGAATACGCTGGAGTGTGCGAGTCAAAGTAATATCAAGATTCAACAGAACAAAAAGTTATTTAAAAGTTAAGAGGAAAAAACACTTTTTCTGTCAAACAAGAGTCAGACATTTATGCCTTCTCTGCTTCTTACGCTTCATCTGCCTTATTGGTTCGAGAATATAGCTCCCCTCTCGCACTGACAGCTAGAATTAGTCAATAACACTTCATTGCTATTTGGAAGGAGATTGCATTGCTCTGATGTGAGTGGACAGGGATCATTAGTGCTGGGGCAACAGTGGATGACGGTTTGATTACACAGGCAATCACACTGACTGACAGCGTTTGACCTTTCACCCCAGTGGGTCGAGGGAACAGTGGGACCTTTGTTCTTGGTAATAACTGTACATTGTATCTATTCAGTGTAAAAAAAAAAAGGGCAACAAATAAACAAACATTCTGATGTGAAATTCTATCAATAAATACCTGCTGTTTGTAACTCCATACTGCCCACAGAAAAGACCCCCCACCACTCCTACATACGAGCAACCCAGACCTAAACGAGACACAAAATGACTACCAATGTCTCTTTGTAGTCATTTTACATCCTTTTTTTTTTTTGCTTGTTTTGCACCTCTGCAGTCATTCTGTGTCTCATCTTGGTTGTTTTGTGGCTCCTTGTGGATGTTTGTCGATGTTTTGGGTGTATTTGTTGTTGTTTTGAGTCTCTTTGTAGTTATTTTTTTTGTCTTTGCGGCTGTTTTGTGTTTCTTTGTAGTCATTTTACATCTTTAAGTGTCATTTTGTGTCTAATTTTGGTTCTTTGTGGTAGTTTTCTGTGTCATTGAAGATGTTTTGTGTTTATTTGTCCTTATTTTGAGACTTTGTGGTCTTTTTGCATTTCTTTTTAGTCATTTTTCATCATTTCCTTTGTCCATTCAGACGTTACATTTTAAAATCAGTTAAAACACACACGCTTAAACTGAAAGTCACTGGCCAAAATGAAAACACATGCAATATTAAACATTATCTATAACAAATATTATAGACAACAAGCAAACAAGCACAACTACAGCAGACAGACAAATTTGGACATTCATTATGGTAAAGCTTTTGTATTTATTTCCTTAAAAAAGAACCAATTAATATTTCACCCAAACTCAGAAATTTTCTGACCGTAGCACATTTTTCAATGACTTTTAATGAAGCTCTGAACAAGTTCAATTAGGAACACTATATTTATGCCTCGTTCATTCAATTCTCTCTATGTGTGTCTCTCATTATTAATCCGCTGTCTGTGAGCGTTTACTCAGTTAAATTAACCAGATTTTGCCACAGTCTCCGTTAGCTAATCATGTCATTGCTGCCAAAATGTGTCCTCCCCTCTGCTGCCGTCAGCTGTCATTTCAGCGTGACCCTCCTCTGCCCCATTCGCCTCCAGTTTATCAGTGCCCTGCATGAGCTTAGCAGAAGTCCACGCTTCATCATGTCTCTTCATCTCTTCACCACCAGTGTCTGGACTCCATCAGGGAGGGTTTCCTAGACTCATCACCGCTTCACAGACCTCTCTAGATATGATGGAGGTTAATCACCATAGACTTCTCACATTCTCATCTTAATTGTGCATGTGTCAATAAATATGTCTTCCATCAAAATGATGATTGAATATGTGTCTTTGCAAATACAGAGGTGGCTTCTTCTATAGATGGATGGAGATGGAGTTTTACAAATTCAAGTAATTTCTTGCAGTATTATGTTTGCATTTTGTTTAATATAGTTATTTCAATAGAGTTTGGAGTCTTTCTACGAGTGGTCATTTGAAAAGGGTGTGCAAAACATGCATTTGCAAGAGAAGAGATGATGAGGATCAAGTGGATTCAGCCACCTTCTGACTCGGAGGTAGGATCGGAGGTCAGAGGGGTCCAATCAGCCTCTCCTCTTGTTTCACTGGTGTCACAACGGATCAAACTATGAACCACGAGGCCTTTAAGAAAGAAAGTGGTCAAAATAAGTCCCGGTCGAAGGCTTGCAGCTTGTTTTTGCATCATCATAGTTTGATTAAGGGTCGGTGCCAGATACTTCAGCAGCCTAATGACTGTGGTCTAATCATACCCTTTTTTTTGATTGTCTGCTGCCCACTATCATCTCAGCAAGTCCTGAACTGAACCACCTGCGTCTATATTTATACCCGCAGACGGCGGACCAGACTGCGAGTGTCGTCATGGTAACAGAGTGTCGTACAGCTGCTTTTAGAATCGAAATGGGCAACCTGGAGTTTGATCTAATCTGGAACACATTGCCTGTCTGGAGCCGGCAGGCGAGGGCATTGACAGGCCAATGACTGTAAAATTCTGTGTGTGTGTTTGTGTGTATTTTTATACCCCTTAGGCTTTGTTCAATCACACTTTGATTGATGTGAGTAATTACAGTTTTATCCCCCTTTTTTATTTTTTTATTTTGCTGAATCAATTTGAAGCACGCGTCTCATACAGCCTGCCACTCAGGGTGAATTTTTAATCTATTATTAATTACAAGCTTAATTGCACCATTGAGTAGTGGGATGTGATCAAAGGGCAGCGCATCATTCAGGATTCATTATGTTCTACTAAACCTCGGCATGTTGGAGCCTCATAACCTTTTAGCTCGAGGACGGTGAACAGTGAAGGGGTGTAACTGTTGCTCAGATGTTTGTTTGAAGGTGGTTCACATCGATTTGTTTTATTCAAAAGGGGGAAAGAAGACAGAAACAACCTGTGGTGAGCTTTTCTGTCACTGGATTGTGCATGAGTCATCCACAAGATGGCAGCATCTTTCTTTATGTGAAAAAGTGGTTTGAAAGAAGTAATATGACAATATAAAAATACTCTATTACAAATAAAAATCATGCATTTAAAATGTTAGTAACAGTACAGACCTATCCTCCAAAATGTACTTAAAGTAAAATCACTTGTTGACGGTATATTATTACATTTCACATCATAGATTGTTAATAAGGATTCATCAATGCTGTAAGCAGCATTTCACTCGTGGCTAGTTGAAACTATTTTTGGCAAGTTTAGTCCATTGGTTCCCAACCAAAGGCTTCAGGCCCCTTCGAAGGGTCAGCAGATAAATCAGAGGGTTTGTGAAATGATTAATGGTGAAGCAAAGAAGAAAAAACGAAGTCCTGCTGCAAAACTCTGCATTCATTTTTGGGGCTTTCCTCTATTATTTGCTTTTTCTGTGAAATATTTAATAATTGTACCTGTTTTAAATTATTTACATGAAACTATCTGAGATGTTTCTCTTTGGTGAAACTGCAAACACAACCGGACACAGTTTCTAACCAAGAGTGTTGGAAGCCATTCATTTGAAAAGTAATCTAGCAACTATAGCTGTGGAGTAAATGTAGTGGAGTAAAACGTTAAATATTTCTCTGCAGCGCTTGAGTAAATGTTCTTTTCTTTCCGCCTCTGACAGTCAATGCGTTTCTGTGTGGCTTCACTGCGGTTTGGATCAGAAATACGTCCCCTGTGGTGATATATTACTGCTTCTGTTTTGTTGAAATTGGCTTTACTTCTTCATTGTTTGGGGTCCCACAGATCCCACTGCGTTATGTGTAAAAAATTGCAAAATCAATTAACCTTTTTTTTCCCCTTTAAATACTTTTCTTCTAAAAACCAAAATATGTAGGAATGCATTTAAGTGATAACAATTCTCTTTGCAAACATATTTTACAAACTGTGTTTGCACACGAGAGTGACTGCTGTAAAATATGAAAGGCATGCAAGCACAATTCAAGCGGGTTTATTTGGGATTTGGGAGGCGTAGTGCTGCATAAAAAGTACTCAACAGCAATGACAGGTACAGGGCAAGTGTATTTAAACACAGTGTACAGACATCTGAAGCAATTCTCATAAAAGTCTGAGAAGTCATGAAGTACTGAGGCGATAAAACAATGTTAAGTATGTTTTTTTAAGTTGTTAAACAGAATCTGGGGCCTCCTGAGCACATTAGGGGTAAAATATCTACTTCAATATAAAAACCGAAATCAGAATACCCTTAAAAAGAAATGTTTCCCTTCATTAATATTCTCAGAGATGTATGAAGAAATGTCACAATATGTTACTTACAGTTAAATCAACTTTAATGCATCCATATTGCATTAAAGAAGGCAGTTTTAGAGAGTAATAAGTATTTATTACGTGTAGTATTTGTCAACAACTTATAAACTTCTGTTATGGATACATATTTCAGCCCATGGGTGCCCACAGGAGGAGCTACAGATATTGACGAATATATCCGCTTACATCTACATCATTGACTGTACAAACCATTCTTCACAAGTGTGACACCGTTATAACTTGAATTATGATTATGAATGTGTCTGTATCTGCATGCATATGTGAAGTCTTTCTGTGTGTGTGTGTGTGCGCGCCTGACAGAGTGCAGAGGATCTCATATAATCTCGTGTGTTTGCCTTCACACCAGGCGTCAGGAGCCACCCATAAAACCTCCTTTCCTCTGCAACTAAACAAAAAGCCAAACACCCATAAAGGCAACATTCTTTATTACCCCTTCGTATTGATTGAGAGAAAACTGAGCAGCCCGGTGCCAGGTCGTATAAAAGTGCAGACCGAATGGGTGAAGCAAACGTAAATCCTTTAGTCCCTTGTAAATAGCTTTAATACACTTGAGGCGCCAAATCACTTGACCTGTGTTAGCCCTGCTGTTTGGGGGCTTTCTGGCTGACTGAGCAGTGTGGAGCCAGCCCTTCTCCTCCCATTCTCTGGCTGTCAGTCCAGGTAATAGTCAAGGCCTTATTAGTGGCACACTTGCTCTGCCTGGCTTCAAGCTCTCATAGCATCTTCTGTATTTAATCAGCCTCCGAGAGCCACGTTTTCATTTACCTACGAGGCCTTTAACCGACTTTATTTCTTTTGATTTTCTTTTCACTTTATTGCAAGAATTTGGAGGGGGAAAAAGTTTCATTTGAAGTTCATAGCCGCGCTGGATCTCTGTGTTTGTGTTGTTGGCTACATAATCTTGGAAAGTTAACAGCTTAGTGTGACTACAAACCTACTTTTGGGAACATCCACAGAGCATCAGTGAGTCATACAACTACCGGGAATTGTGAAATGGTTTGAGGTGTTAGTTGTATCCAAGCCAGATTTCAGCGAGGTATGCATTATGTACACACATCAAGTATGCGCAACATACAGGTGTGTCTTGTTTTAATTTGTTGCATACGAGGGCTTATATTTTTTCAACATAATATCTTAAGTTAGCCCTGCTCTATAATGAAAAACTGTCTCTCAACTTGAATGTTCATTTCCCGCTGCCCTGACAGCAGACATGCACTTGCGCTTGGGTTGCTGAGCAAGAAGAGTGCCTGAGGGGCTGTGGACAGCTGCTCAGAGGGGTAAAACTCTTGACAAAAGCAGCATTTATCCATGGTGGGCGCTGCATGGGAGCTTGACCGCTGGAAAATAAAGACACAGTATGTGAGAGAATATCCAAGGAAATGGCGTCACAGCCAGTTGTCCCTGGACAGGAGCACGCCGCAGCTGTTGGCCATACTGCTTCTCGGTCTAGACGCTGCTCTTTCTCTCTCTCTCTCTGCTGTGCTGCAGCATGATGTTATACACATAAGCATGACTGAGCATCCACAAACAGTGCAAGTTCTCTGTCACGGCCAGGAAAGAGGTTCCAGCAAAGAACTATATTGAGTAGTTTAAAGGATAGGTTCACATTTTTCCAGCTCTCATGCCCATATGTGAATTAAAACAGTTCTTTCTTGCTCTGCAATCTTCTTTCCGGGAAAAGCTATATTCCTAAGTTCATCTTAAAGTGGCCACATGACAATGGTGACATGACAATGCAAAAAAAACATGTGATGGTGTTAAAGGAGTCATTCATAATAAGCTACAGAGAATTATCGCCTGAATCTGCAGCTTCTCTCTGGTTTACAGAGCTTTGCTTGGTTCACTCTCACAGCACTCGTAGAGTCGTTTTCGGTCGCAGCAGGCAAAGAAAGTTAGCGACTAACTGGTGAACAAAGTGTTATATATATAGCAGCTAAAGAGCCAGATATTTCCCCCTGGCTGCTAAAGACCACAGCGAATATTGGACTTGGCTGCGAGTGTGGCCAGAAACACAACAACCAACGATAATGTTGTTCTGTAACTGCTGGATATGTAAAAAGTTCTCCTTAACTTAAATGGTACGTCAGTGTTGGGCTCACAACTTGCCTAAAAAAGGCTCCAAAAAACAGTTATTGCAGCTTCAAGTTAAGATCAGATGCAAGCAGTCTGAGTTAAACAAATCAAATGACTTTCTGTCTTCCTCCATGTTTTACCCTGGATTGCGGGAATAGAGGGAATATGTAACTTTGGAAGAATCACTTGATCTGAGTCAGACTGCTGAAGCCTTATACTTTTTTCCTTTTAAATAAACACTGGAATATATTTTTAGTCAAGATCTTGTCCTCCATCTTTTCCATTAGAAACATATTGGGAACTGCACTGGAGGAATGATTACATGTACAGCCAGCAAACCTGAGGCACAGGAGTATTGTTTTAGACAATTGCAAACCTATCCAGTAAAGGTCCAGTGTGTAAGATTTATCTATTGTCAGGAATGGAAAGATCATCAAAAGAATAATAAGAATCTTTGTGTTTTAAAATGAGCTATTTATATCCACAGTGAGAGCGGGTCGTCCCATGTTGAACCACCATTTTTCTACAGTAGCCTAGAGCAGACAAACCAAACTCTGATCTAGATGTGGCCTTTCCTTGTGCACAGTCAGTTTTTCCTACATTCTTGGAAGCGGGCGAGGCGTGGGAGTGTTCATCTGGTTGCAATCTGCAGCTCCACTGCTAGGTGCCACTAAATCCCCCACGCTGGACCTTTAACAAGTATGGGAGATACAAGTTTGAACCTTTAACCACAGAGGTTTATTTTGGATCAGGTGTAGCAGCCGTCAGGAGTTTTAATCAACGCAGCACAGCTCCACATAATTGTCTGCCATCTAAAAAAAATCGTATTATATCGTCTACACACACTCTGCCAACCACTCCTCAAGCGTCACATGAGTGTGCGTCCCGAGCTTGTCTACATGACATGTTCCGGCATTGTTCTTGTTGCTGTTTCTGCCTCTGGAGCTGAGTGAGGAAACATAGCAGGAGGCGGTCTTGTGCATACCATTATCTCACAAAGCACTCATTACAGGAGTATCTCCCCATATCCTCTATACCAGCAAAACATGTCACCTCATGCTCTCCGCCTCATTCTGAACACCGCAGCACTCAAACCCAACACCTCTTTGGCACAGCGCTCCACTCTAACCATGACTCACTTGAGTGAAATGCCTCAAATGTTACAGTTGCCAAATTATGAAGTGAACAGAAATGTATGTATGGGGCTTGGCCTCCCCTTCCTGTAAGCAGAGGGAGGTGGTGGTGGTGGTGGTGGTGGTGGAGGCCGACTTGATGTAGGCCACTTGCAACCCACCTGCAAGCCCCCTTCAAGTCATGTTTTGCCACCATACATCATGAGTCCATATATTATTTTATTTACTGTCAACACCAGTGCAATAAAAATGAGGTAATAGTCTGCAGACGAGAACATTAAATTACAGTTATAATTGCTCGAGTTCATTATGGAGGCTCTGTGCAACATGCTCCAACACTGATTAGTGCATAAATACCAGATCCCCGTAGTTATCTTTGTGAAAATCACCACATTATCCGCTTTCACATTTTGTTGAATGATCAGAGTGCATATAAATGGGGCATACTTCTTTTATAAGGTAATTACATGTTTAGTGGCTCCACGTCTGGATTAGTGAAAGTATGAATGCATCCTAACCTGAGATTTATCCATACTTGCTCTGTAATTACAACACGACTCATATGAAAACCCTCCGATGCCTCAGCCCTGACATCCATTGCATCATGTTAAGGTTAAAACCTGTGATCACACCGATAAGCATGCTACAATTAGCTACAGTACGGTGCTGCAAGATGGAAACAATTTAGCAGTTCCTGGACTTGAGTTAGATGAAATCAAGTGTAGTAGGAAGCCCATTAGGTATTTGTTTATCAGGCTGTCATCTCGAGGTATGTCCTGAGAGTACTTTATCCGAAAACCAGTGTCACAATCAGAGCATCGCGGGCAGACTGGAGCGCGGCTCAGGAGAGATGGGCTTGTCAGCAGCTGTTTCAGTCTGTTGCACGGTGTGGAAAAGCTCTGTCATGGCCTACCTAATGGTAATTGTTTGGAGCAGTGAGAGCCCGTCTTGTCTGCATGCTGGTATCTGAAGGGTTTGGAGTGGAGACGACAGCAGTAGTAGTGGAGGAGGAGGGGGGGGATACTGATATATCAAATTTTTTCCAGATTTCCTCATCTTAGAAAAACAAGTTTATGTGGTGTTAGAAGACGTAAGGATGCATGTCAGCATGAGGGTGAATAAGGGACTGTATGAACGCTATTATTAGGAGGGTGGGGAGAGTTTATTCTTTTGTTTTCTCAAGATTTATTAGAAAAGATCAAATAGTTACAAATGAAGACTTTAATGTGTGTAATGGACCATAAATATTTAGAGCACTGACACCAAACTAGGACTTCTGGGTTCTGTTCCAAAAGTGAGATTACCTCATTCAAAACCAAACTGACATTTGTAATAAAGCAAATTTACAGCAACATTAACAATAAACTTGATCTATGATTGTTGTTTATTCAGTATTTTGTTTTGTTTTTTGGCATGCAAAACTTCATTTCCCACAAGCCCTACACCATCATGACAGTATAAAGAATGGAGAGTGCATGAGTTATAAGTTAATTCTGCATAACTTTAAGCCTTAGTATAACTTGAACAGGTGAGAAATTAGCTACAGAGACCAAAACTGTTTTTTGTACCAGGCTGTAAACTTCTGCTGTGAAGTTGGACATTTTACTACGGCTGCTTATGGAGACTGACTCTGTTCTGCAGCCAGCCTCAAGTGGCCGCTCAAGGAATTACAGTTTTTAGCAGTCCCACATTGGAGGTTGCTGCTTGGTTAAACATCACGGCTAGACAGAAGAAGTCAGTCCATGGGCGAGAGAGGAGATCCGAACAGTGCAGAAGCTTTGAGACAGCAAAGATTGCAGCTATTAAGTTTATTACGTAAGAGAATTTTATGCAAATGAAAGAAGAAGAAAGTTACGGTGACGCACACACTGCAGCACTTTTCATGTTTCATTTGTTTGCTCACAAATAATCCCAAAGGTTCCATTCATTCTAGTTTAAACTGGTTTACACCCTCTTAAATTCGTTAAATCATTGTGCTTAGCTAAGGATGATGAAATGAGTCAAACCAATTCAATGCATTATTCTGACATGTTGTGGAAGGCCTTGCTGTTTTTCTTTTCTTTTTTTTAAAGTGAAGCACAAGTTTCAGCACCCCTGTTCACCCTAACAATTTTCATACAGTCCCTATGATGGCAAGCAAGGTGAAGAAAGAGGAAAAAGTGGGAGACGAGGAGAAACAGAGGGAGGAAAAAGTGTCGGGAAGAGAGAGAGATGGCGTCTCAGACAGACTGTCTGGCTGCACCGGGATCTCCAGCACTCAGCGTCATATGATTCTGGGGTCAGAGGTTATCCCCACTGATGAATATCGGGCCGAGTCTCGTCTCCCTCACAAAAGAAAGGGAGTTGTTTTCACTCCCTGGGTCTGGAAAGTTTATTTCAGGAATCCATCTTGCCAGCACGAGACTGTAAACCTGTCTCAAGGCAGAAGAGTTACGTCCACAAATATTACACTTTTTTTCACGGTTTTATTGGCCTGCCAAAACATCTAGAGATGCTCTTTCTCATTCAAATGCATCCGTGGGTGTAATAGCACAGCAGTGGGCGAAAGAGGGTACATACAGTGAGTGTGTATATATCCTAGTGAAACATACATCCCTGGGATTTTGACAGGATTTGGAAGATTATAGTTTGCAGTCTGTGAACTGTGTGAAAGTACACTGGTGTTTTGTGTTTATCCTTTCATACTGAACGCCTCATCCCACGAGCCATCTTATTATATCCCTACGTATTAAGGTGGTAATACACCAGCTTTGTAGGCAATGCAGATGAGCAACAGTCCCAGCAACAGGGCAAAACAGTGAAAGGCACGGTTAAAATACTTTCATAATAAGTGATTTTTGTCCTCACAGTTTGTATCTTCATCTTTGGAGATCTTCCCACAGATGTGTAAACTCAATAATGAATAATCACAGGGCATTTCAAATAACACTGTCAGCAGGATTTCTACTAAAAGCTTCTGGGAGATTATAGTTGCCCAGGAGTGACAAGTGTGATATATGAGATCACACGTGAACAAATGGATGGCAGAAGTCTGGGCATTTATGAGACTGGATCAGTCTCCCCGCCAGGATATACACAATTATTTGACAGGACTTGATCTGAGTAATGAACAAAATAAGGCTCTCCCTGCAGAGAGAGAAAAGGTTGGTTTGACACCAACTGAGGTGTTTCAAAGGGTCAAGCTGCAGGAGAAGGAGCAGGCAGAGGTTTGAGTGAAAAGCATGAAAAGGTAGACACACCATCATCACCTATGAGTGGAGGCGAACGGATGAAACTGAGGTGGATGTTAGCGTGCTGATGAACCGTAAACCTCAAACCTGGCCTCGTCATTTGATGGATAGCAAAAAGAGAGAAAGGTTATAAGAGGATGGCATGAAAACCTCCACAAAACCTTGTTTTGTTGTCATGCTGTTTCCCATTAATCATAGAAATTAGATCAGGCAAAGCGATTAAATTTTTTTTGACTGCTTTCACATGATTCTGAGTCCATATTTAATCACTTATATAACCAATTAGAGGGCTTGCTCAAGAGCTTTTACACCATATCACACCATACTGATATTACACAAGGATAAACCTCTTTGCTTGCATCTGTCCTGACAAGTCTTAACAATTAGTCTGACTATTAGGTGGTGCACATGGAAAAACATACACAGAAACATACAGAAAAAAACAGCAGATAAAACAATTACAAAAGTGTGGTAATCACATTCATTTATCACAAAATATTAAAGCAAAAGTAAGAGCCTTAAAACAACAGAAATGCTGATCAACGCCTTAATTAACACACTATAAAAACACTTTCAAACAAACTGGATATTGCATTACCATTATCAAAGTCTGACATAAGCTCATTAAAATGAACATGAGCGCATGTCATGTTCTCCTGGCATTTAAAGATTAGTCTATTAGAGCCTCACACATATCGCAATGATGGGTATGTAACAAGCATTTCGTAATAAATTACACAAATGAGTGTGAATGACATTCAAAGGTAGGCAAGTTTTAAGACAAGACATTGATTTACTTTGTTTTATAACAGCATCTATGTTGGTTGCAAAAAACCTCAGTCAATAGTGAGGCAAATCTTTGGCCTGACATTAGCAGTATGAAGTCATACGAAAGTGATTAACATGAGATTTTGATGTATAAATAATGGTGTCATCTGCTTACAGATGAGTGCTAGACTTAAAAGAAGCTCTTCCCATGAATAAAGTGAAACACGGTGATCCAATGATAGATCCTTGGGGTACACCATTCTTTATGTTAACTCAACTGAATTTTACTGCCTGTAAATAAAAGACTGTTCTTACATCAACATTTAAAATGAATTAATTAGATCTTTAGACTTTAGTTAGATCAAGAAACTTAGCATCTGCCCTTCCAGAAGATGAAAATTCATAATCATCATCTAAACCCAAGTTTTTCGCCAAGTAGCAGTGACTCCAATCATGCACCACCTGCTTCATCACTCTGGGGCCCCTCAGCCTTCCATACTCTCTGGACTCACCCCTATCACTCTGGATTCAGGCCTTATCTTATCCACACCATCAACCTCAGACTCACCACACTCTCAGACATGAGGTACCAACCCACAACCAAGACCAGGTCTGCTATTTTTATTCCCAGGAGCCCCCCCCCCTGCTATCACTCGGGAAAAGATAATGAGGGCCCTTATTAGTGTCAATAGTGCTATTTAAGGTCTAATCATCTGTCATATGGAGAGGCATTTATTAGACTGGATGTCAGACATTTTCCATAACAACTGAGCTTAGCGATGCTGTTGCATGAGAAGGCCTGGGAAAGTACTGCTGCAACTGGAGGCTTGAGTAGTTGTACAGTGAAACAGTTTTAAAGGGATAGTTTGGAGAATATGCTTAGTTGCTTTATTGCAGTCAATAAGATTGATCACTTTTGTGTCTGCATGGTAAATATGATAACTTCCAGTCAGACGAAGGTTAGCTTAGCTTAACATAAAAACTGGAAACCGGGGCATCAGGTACATCTTCCCAGGGTTGAAGTGGAGGTGGATAGGGAGAGATGTGAGCCAAAGACACCCATGAGGTGAAAGAGACGGGTGTATGCACACGCAATAAGATCTTAGTTGTGCTAATGTGACCCTTTTACAGGAAAGCAAATTAACAGCTGTAGTGCTGGAGTCGTAGCAGTGTCTGTGACACCCAGCTCATGGAGGCAATTAAGGTACTT
Source organism: Nibea albiflora (assembly GCA_014281875.1). NCBI lineage: Eukaryota > Metazoa > Chordata > Actinopteri > Sciaenidae > Nibea > Nibea albiflora. The sequence continues at coordinate 1,152,372 of CM024793.1, forward strand.
TAAAACCCAGAGAGCCATACTCCGGCAATTTGCACTTTCTGTGTCATAACTCAGGTAAATCTAAACACATAGATGTGTGACTTGGACTTCCCGAGGATTTCAGGCTTGAATAAACGTCCATAAATCCGCTCATTAGAAAGAAGACATTCCCGACGACTCCAGAACTTGCCTGAGAAGCATCACGTTTCCTTCAACTAATGTTGTAATAACTCTCTGTACATCTGCAAATAGGAACCGCTAATTTTAGCATTCTTTTTGTGGTGCTAATTTGGCGAAATGTTAACAAACTTAAAACTCAGAGTTCAGCGCAGCATTGTGCCGTTTTCAGTCTTCATGCTAAGCTAAGATGTAGCTGTATCGAACGCACAGACATGAGAGAGGCATCAATCTTCTCAAAAACACATTCCCCAAAATGTCAAACTTTTCCTTTAACACACACAAACACCCACACAGTATGGCATGAGAGTAGTCAGACAAAACAGGTTCCAAATGAGCACAATAGGTCTTGGGTCTGCGTGTGCAATTGTCCCTAATTATGACAATGATTCAAGGGAGCTCCACATTCCAGTGCCTCTTATGGTTTTGCTGCTATGTATCTTGGAGCCTGTGGAGCCATTAACACGATACCAATCTCACCAATGGCTCCAGTTTGGGCCTCCCATGGGCTCCTGAATGCAACCTGTCCAGCTCGAGGGGATCCAAACATCCACCTTCCCTCCCTCCCCTCTCCAATCACACACTTTTCTCCCCAAGGAGGTGGGCATCAGGACAAACAATCAATGCCAATGACAGATCCACGTCAGACAGAGCATAATTATGGTAACAGCGTTCTGAGAGATACTGTGTCATTAAAACCCACCGTCTCCACTCCAACTACACCAGACTCTTTCCTGCTGCCTGTCCAGGCTGTAAGGTGTGTGTGTGTGTGTGTGTGTGTGTGTGTGTGTGTGTGTGTGTGTGTGTGTGCATGTGGGTTTGCTGTGTGTATTGGCACATGAATGTCAAGCTGGACCAGTGTTTCTAATGTGTCCCCATATAACTTTCTGTGTAATTGCACCAGAGGTTGCAGACTATACCCGTAAAGGTGCATGACAGATACATGAGACACATTAATTTTTTCGGGCCCATGCACGACTGAGGGAAGCCTCAAATGCTCTTGACAGCCGCAATTTGAGAACTAAATTGCTGAAAATACTTACATAGCTGCTGTCTGATTTTGAAACCATCCTCTCCCCAGACACCATTAATACTCAGAGGAAGATATGACACATTTGGTTTGTATGGGCTACAGAAAAGTGGTCATGGCAGGCAATTTGCACAGGTACATCAAGATAATATCCTGCACGCACTCCAGTTGCTGACACTCTGTGTGTTTCTCAATCTTCTAGGCAATAATTAAGTCGCTGAACCAAACAAGACAATTGTATCGTGGGAAAACAAAACCCAAGAACAAATAAATGTCAATTAAAATGTGTGTCTTTCAATTTGAAGCCCAGTGACGAATCAACGAGGCGACAGCTGAGTGATGAAATACAGCGTGAATCACACACCCCAACGCTCATTAGCAGACAGGCACTCAGCTCCAAACACTGTTTACAAAATACAGTAACAGTGACATCTGTTTTTTCATTTAAAGATTGTAGAAATATGGAAGTTTGAGGACGTTTCTGCAAGGGGAGTCTTTAATAGGTTGAAACAAAGAGTTAAGCGTACGGTAAAGGCCATTTTCAGATGCTGCTGGGACGCACTGTGGCGCGGCACAAGCAAGTGATAACTGTAATAAGTGTCTTTGTTAACATTCAATAATTACCTTGAGTCAGTTTATTAAGACGTCTTTTTGGTTGCCAGGTTTGTCGGAAAATCCTCCTTCCCATATCTTCAGTCGTAAATGTAAGAGGTCGTTAACAAAGGGTATCATATTTAGCACTTTTTAAATAAATTTTCATGTCTGTCAATTTTAAATATTAAATGCTTGATAAATGTTTGTCCGTCAAGCTGTTGTTGTAAGTGTTGACCACTTGGAGGCAGCAGAAACGAGCTGTGAACATCCACATTGTCACCTTTTAACTTGATATGGCAAACATAATGGCACATTGTTGCCTACGTATATATCCATCTGATACAGAGCAACATTATCGTTCATTCGAATCATGTCTCTTGATAATTGTGAGTCCAACATCCACTCTCTTTTTAACTCTGTTTTTGGTCTCCACCAGCTCCTGAGGGAAATAGCAGCTGTACTCTCCACAATGTTGACCAGTTACTGTGTCTGGCAGCCTTCTAGTGTTGTTTTCTTTGCCTGCTGTGACTGAAGACAACAATGTGAGATGAGTCTGACCCAAAACAGTAAAGTTGGAAAGCCAGAAAACCTGAAAACATGATAAAGCTCGGCAGAGCTGAATGGATACATGCTCGTCACTGTACTTTGCACAAACAGGTCATCATGCAATCCATGATCCAGGATAAAAATATTGATTATAACTGATTTAAATAGCTAGCTAAATAATGGTTTAATAAATGATTTATTTAACATTCATGTGGCAACCCTCTACCACAGCGTCCTTATTAGAAAGAGCCAGGACCAGGACAACTAATACATATAATATAAAAACCAGCAGGTAATGAGCTCCACTCAACAGCACTTTATCTTTCATCTTCTTCTCCACTTGGATAACAAGAGGCGACGGTATCACAGCAACAGGTTTGTTTAGGGCAGCCTCTGTATCAGCAGGACTTGGACTGCTCGGCTCTGTTTGGAGTAACTTAGGCTGCAGTGAAAAAATCTGTGGCATGCTAAAAACATAATATACAGGAGCCTGGGATCCCTAAGAGAGAGTCTGACTGTCTGTTCCTCTCTGCAGGTAGCCATGTTTGGAAGTGCTGACAAACAGAGAAGAAAGACAGAATGCATGGGGTCCGGGCCGGTGGCTGGCTACTCGCCAAAATGTCACGTCCTCTTCATATTTGGGCTCCAACTATGGTCACCTTTCATAACCATGCACGATTGTGTGCTAGACGTGATTTGATTTGACTTCTCAGCTTTAATATATTAAAAATATGTGGCATTATGTGGTCACATTCAGTCGTAGTCTCCCCTTGTTTTAGGGACGCCTGTACCTAGGGGATTTGCTTAAAGCCGTCACCCAATGAGTCAGTCACCAAGGTAGAGGAATCTCATAATTAAGGCCTCATTAAAGCTACACAGCCCAACTATGTTGGTTTACAGGGCAGACAGAAACTCACAGATTCACAATGGGGCCATTCATAATACCTCACTTCTCTGAAGGAAAAGAGAAAAAGCAGTTGCTCTTAGCATTTGGGCAGATGTAATTGCAATCACTCAGCTTGTCTGATGCTGATAATGGGGCGATGGGAAATTCCTGTCAGAGTCGTGGCGCAGGGTGGTTTCGCAACCACTTTGGCAGGCTCCATGTTCCACTGCAGGGCAGCGAATGCGTTACGGCATGCTCACATAGCTGTCATTAAACACATTTTGAAGAAAGAAAAAAAAAAACATAAGACAATCAAAACTCACAAGTGTGTGTTATTCTCTTGCTCCTTGAGCAATGAAAAGAGCAAATATTATGTAAACGTATATCGTCTGTCATCTCTGCACTGTTAAACATGTTGAAAGACATGAAAAAAAGGAAAAGTGAACTCACCTAATACACACTATAAATACTGGCTGAGCTATTTTCAACATCTTTATTTTCATTTGTCATTTTCAAAACACTTCTCCTGACTGGTAGTTTATGTGAAAATGAAGCTGTGGGACACATTAACTGGTACCTAAAAATGTTGGGCAGTAGAAATAAAAAAAAAAATAAAATAAAAAAATGTAATGTTTGTTTTCCAAATTTTGGGCATGCTTTTCAGCAAGCGGCCCATTCCTGTCTGTAAATGTGTGCTACAGTAGGTGGCTGAAATAGCACATGGGTGCAACGTTCTTGTGGTTGGTTCCTTGGGTACAGTATGTGACACTTGGCATCTCAGCAATGCTTCCATGAGAAGCCTCTATTATAAAGCATTCATGCAATGATGCTAACGAGCTCATTTTACTGGCTGGACAAGCATTTGTGCAATAAAGTCCGAGACCGTCTTATTAGTGCCTCGTGGGACCACCCAAGAAACAATATAGTGATATTAAAGATTTTCTAATAATCTCAGAGGAGAAGCAATAAAGTCCCATTTACTGTTGTGATGGACAACAGCTATTCGGCTTTAATTAAAGTGGAAACTTGAGGAATATAAAATGCATGAAAACCAGCGTGGATGAAAGGTAAGAGCCATTAGATTTAGTCCCCCGGACACGTGATCCTGAATGACACGCAGACGAGTGTCTCATTTCAAATAACAAGATGTTTTAGTAATATTTTACAGGTAGGTAACTGCAGCCATGAGTTTACTTGGCGGTCTGCCAGTGTTTTGCAAAGGTATTTGAGGTATTTTGGGTATTTTACAATTCAAATCATGCCTTGGAGTAACGTTAAGTTTTGATTAACTCCAGATGATGTTTTCATAAATAAATATAGAGATAGCAGGAAAAAAAGAAAGAAGAAGAAAGTCTGACAGGAATTTATTATTTCCCTCCCCTGAGCTGGTGATGATAACTTGTTTATGAACGAACGAGCATCGCTTACATTTTAAAAAGTTTAATTTCAAATTACAGCATAGTATGGGTAATAAAAAATAACAAAAGATATAATTTTATTCTTGCAATAATCTGTGGTTTCGACAGTCCATGAGAGTGTAAATCAACACGCGATTCATACAATTCCTCAAACATAAATACCATATCATATTTCAATGCTTTCCAAAGTTACTGGTGAATCAGTTATGATAAATTACAACATCTATATGTCGAGAAAAGAATAAAATACAGTAAAAAAACAGATGATACATGATGACACAAAAAAACAAAACAAAAATCCTTTACCGCTCTCTTACAGTCAAAAGATGTACACCGATTTTTAAAGTAGAGTAAAGGCGTATTCACGTTACCGCGGGAAAAACAGTTAATGCACTCATCCACACAGAGCCATTGCAACTACGAATACACAATAATGGAGGTCTGTGGTGCACTGAATGGAGCCGGGGCACTTGGAAAGTTCAAATTTGTTGAGCTTTGACCCGAGCTCCGCCAATCACTGCTGACCACTGCTTGAACTGAAAGGCTGGAAAACAAGTCACTTGTGTGTCTTTGAATTTTTCCAGAACTGCGCAACAGCAAATTATCCTCATCATATCAAGCTAAGGTGGTGCCATGGAGCATGGCAACACATGGTATGGTAAACACTGTGCCAAACAATGTGGAACAGTGTGAGACCCTTGTTTTTCTGTCGTAATGTGAATACGCCATAGGAATCTATGAAACTATGCTAGCAGCTCTACTTAAGCTGAATGATTCCTTGAGCTAAATGCTAACATGCTGATGTTTAGCAGGTATGATACCATTTTAATATAGCGTGTTAGCATGCCAACATTGTTTATGGTTCTTCTTGTGGGAACCAAATTTTACGGCAATCCGTCCGTTAGCTGTTGCGATATATTTTACTTAAAAAAAATCACAAAATGACAACCTCATGGTGAGGCAAGAGGAAACGTTGGATCACTAAATTCAGTAGGATTCAATCTCTTGGGGCCATGAACGTCTGTGCAAAATATCATGGCAATCCATCAAATAGTTTGTAGTCTGAGCCAAAAGTGGCAGACCGAACGCCATACAAGGCTTAAAAAAAAATTGCAGTAATAGTTAAGTTACACAACATGTAATTACATATGTGGGACGTCACTTTTCTAAGATCTTGTGAGGCCATATTCTGTCTATTGAGCATTTCCATTGTCCAGTGTACTCACAGTCTATGTACCATATAACATATATAAATGTGAGATTTAATCCATGGTAAAAAATAACTATAGTTCTTGAGTGTGTACATATTAGATCAAAAAATATAAACATGTCAGTATACATTAAACACACAACTGTTTTATGATCCCTAGCTCTTCCAACATCTACCCAGAGAACATTTAAAAACATTGATATTTGGTTTACCGCAAAGGTCTTCAACATCCATGAAAAATATACTGAAACAGACGTATTCACTGCTTTATTTTCAGGTTATTTTATTGGTGAAGCGACGGGCATCCAAGTTCCTCGGGGAAGTGGCAGTGCACTGTGAAAAACAAACTCAGTCCTTGAGTTCTTCACACTGTCCTTTCACCATCTTACAAGCAGTCAAGTCAATGTCAGCCTCACCTCCTTCCTTCAAACCCTCCCCCGTGTGGTTTGGTAGTGTGTGGTGGTGCTCATAAGCAGTCCATTGAAGAAGAAGAAGGAAAAAAAACATACATGGCAGCAGTGGATGGCTTGGATGATGCTCTGTTCATGTGTGAGGTTATACACCAAGCAGCATGCCCATAAAATCGGAGCCGTTCTGTATTGTAATGGAAGCGCCTGCTGCGTTATCCACAAATATGGAGGTGTACTGCCCAGCCTGCAGAGGAAAGCATACAACAGTGATGCAGAAAGATCGCACAAACACACCTGTTTTATATCTGTGTGTGTTTCTTAGTGTGCTGCTCACCTGTAGCTCCAGCAACCCCTGAACGCTGACAGTGAAGATCTTGCTGTTACTTTCTAATCCAACAATCATCTCCAGTGACCTGCAATCATATTAAAAAAATAATATAAATATTGGGTTTTTCAAGATTCATGTCAAAATTAGCATTTTTCAAAATCCTGCTTAAGTCAACCAAATGCAAAATGCCTTATTTTAAAGAAAGAGTTTCAAGAAGTGCACTCATTTGCTTTGTTAGTGAGCATTAGATATCTGTTTGAATAGAAGTTAGAATCAGCAGCTATTAGCTTAGCACAAATACAGTAAACAGGGGGGATCAGTTAGCCTAAAACAAAATCTGCCAATCAGCACAGTTTGTTGTTATTTGCCTGTCAGTGGGATTTTAATTGAGATGTTCATACTTCTGTGTCAGAACCCGGACGTTGCTGTTTTACTTCAGCTATTAATAGTTTGCTACATAATGACCCATAAATATGTGAAATATCATTTTCAGTTCAAGGCGATGCAGCTTAGCGGGCTTCAGAGGTGCTTGTTGGCAGATTACACTACCACTACTTTCTGCCAGTCTTTATGCTAAGCTAAATTATCCACATGCATTGCAGTCGTATCTTGGTATAAGTGTTTTTTTACCCCGAATTGTCAAACTATCTCTTTAACAGCTCAGTGCTTTCTGTGGAGATGGTGGTAACATCACTGCAGGATTTGAACCACAGAGCAAGAGCACTGGCTCCTGTTAAGTGGAAAATGCTACATTTTTATGGCAAATCAATCATGTTTGTCTTCACTCCAACTGCCATCACAATGAGCCTCATTTCACATTCTCTGCATTTTCATGTGTGGGAGGGCGAGACTGGCTGAGGCTTTGGCTCGAAAAAGCAAGAGCCAAGGACTCTTTTGGGTTAGGTAACCCATCATAATAATATTATTTATACGTTCCCCACATTGTACCAAGCAAGAAGGGAGGCTGTGGAGCTCTGCACAGTCCGGGAGAGACTTTAGGGAGCAATTTATTTCATTCTTTATGTAAATAGAAATTTTGAATTATTGGAAAGAGCTGTTCCCAACTGGATTTGGTAGCGCTGTATTAGATACTTCATTATCTGTCTCCCATATCCCAAACAAGGACATTTCACTGCTGTGCTGCTGAATATAACAGGCTGCCTGAAGTGTCAAAGGTGAGTCTATAAAGATTAGTTAGGCGACCGGGACGAGGGCTCTAAGTGAGAGGACATTTCCTTTAAAGACCTGCTCTGCTTTTATACAGGAAATGCCACACTGGTTCCACACAAAGTGTAACAGACAAAACCTTTAACAGCTCATAAATTCAGGCGAAAGTTGAGGTAGCATTAAACACCAATAAAATATCCCTGTTACACGTGGAAAGTAAACAATTTATCAAAACAAGAATGTCACGAATGCAAAGTGTGTTTTTTTTCTGACTCCTCAGGTTCAATTTGATTTACTTTTACTGGTTATAGGTAGTACAACTGACCAGCATGTGTTAAAGCCAGAACAAATCAGAACCACATGGATACAATCTATCGAGGTAACAAAGAATGTTAGATAGGGTGATTTGGATTCAGGCTCTGAGTTCTCCAGCACACGAGCACTTGTATCCTGGGTCTGATCACGTTTTTGGAGAGTCAGAGTTACTGTATGTGTTACGCATGTAAACACCACATCCTGGTTTCAGAAACCAGGATAGGTTTGTTTTTTGTTAAGGCCAGTTTGTGGCTGAGATGTTTAGTCAAGACAAAATTAACACAGATGATCAAAACCATGGTTCAGACTTCAAACCGGCACACTCATGCAAGTTTAAATGCACTCTACGGTACAGAATACCTACGTGTATCTGTGGCAGAGTGACTCGATGCAGATCAGCACCCGGACGTTATCCCTGGCCTTGAGCTGACTCTTGCTCCTCTTCACCTCATTGTGGTCTGTAAGGAGGCAAAATGTTCACAATGAAGATACTGCCTCACAAATGCATACCCACCTTAAACCCCTCCACTGAGCAGTGATTATCTGAACCTAGCTTAGCAACTGTAACTAGACACAGCAGGCCTGTCAAGCTTTGGATTTCTCCACATCCTGTAGCTGTTTACATGTGGCTGTAGTACTCTTTATGAGAAGTTCAGATGGAGGTGGATGTTTTTTAGACTTTCCAAACCAGAAACATGAGCAAAAGTGTCAGGAATGGATTAAACATTGTTTGCTTCCTACGGTGATAACCTTACCTCCTACTACTGCGCTACTTTGTGGGTTTGCAGCTTTTTAAAAGAAACTCTGTTAACACAACTAGAACATCCACTCATCCCACAGTAATATTTCCCCTCTGTGTGGATGCAATTCAGAGTTTAAGCTACAGTTAGTGGTTCTGTCCTGTCCTTTTCTTATATTTGGCAACATTCGCACTCCAGCAACTCCAGTTAATCTTTTTTACAGACTTCTTTTATAGGTTTGACATTCTAAGGCAGTGTTTTCAAGTTATCTGGCTACAACTGATAAAATCTTGTAGCAACAGTCGTCATTTCAGCTGACAAAACTGATGATCGTCTTCTAGAAAAGGGACGCGTGCTTTTGTCGGCCTCTGTTTTAAAATCATGGACACAATGTTTGGAAAAATGATTGATGTGAACAAAGAGGCGGTGGAGCTTGAACGTTCAATTAACTAAGAATTAAGCAGAGTCAGGACAGTTCTTTGACTGATTAAGACTCTTAAGGCTTTGATATCTGTACTGTAATACAGCATTTAAGAAGTTAGTGTGATTTACCAATGTGGACGTTTGCAGAAAACTGGTAGATCCCCGTGATGGGAGCTGTAAATCTCCCAGTAGACTGGTCCATTCCTGTCCCTCTGAGGAAGGCTCCTTTAGCTGGTGGCTGAAAGCACAAAAAACATTTAATTAACATTTTTTTTACATTTTAGAGTAATAATGCATTGATCCTCTCTTACACCCTTTTTCTGGGTGGTCAAAAGCTGTAGGCAGGTATTCAGTATCTTGCTCAAACTCGGTGATCATACGGTGAAATAAATCTGATGTTGCTGTTGCTTTGGCGAACTTGTGCGTAAAACGCAAATTTGTTAAATAGCAAACTGTTGAGGGGATGGAGAGGCCATGGCCAACTACAGTTTACCAGTTAGCCCCATGAGCTGTCACTATGTCACAAAGTTTATAGAAAGTTTATAGAAGCTTTCATCCTCTGCCCTCTTGTGTCCACCTTCATTGTCTTTCTCTTAATTTCTGATTGCAAAAACATCCAAAGCCATAGTAACATGCCTGTTCTACAACAGTGCTGTGTTAGCATGTTAAATAGTTAGGCGAAGCTTAATCCTCCCTCCTCCAGCCTTGTTAGCCCATCCCAACAAGGCATAGTTCTTCCACTACAGCATGCCGTTTCAAACAGTGTCTATTTCTGTCCTCCCCACACTTTATTCCAAGTCAGAGACAGAGTGCCTTTTGTATGCCGCCCAGAGAGTGATGTGTAGAATTAAAAAAGTAGATATTTTTGTCCAAAGAGCCAGTATGAGTCTCCGAGTGGCAGTGCATGCTTTGCCAGTGCCAGTTACCAGTGAGGGGATGATCCTCTCATAATTCCCCCACACGCAAACTAAGCGATGATTACCAAACACAGTTAAGACAGAGAAGCAAATGGATCAGAAACAAAGCATGTTACCATGCAGAGGAGGACTAGCCAAAACTTTTCTTTTTCAGCCATGCACAGGGAGTGAAGCTGAACCAGTTCATAAACATTTACTTGGTTTCAAACAAACATACTGTCTGAAAGTTTTGGAGCTCCACCAGAGTCTTCTTGTCGACCACCACAGGTCCCTTGAGCTTGCAGTGGAAAGCCTCTTCTATTCGTCGGTAGGAGGTCATCCCCTCCAGGGTGAGAAGAGCTGTAGGTTGCTGGCTGGGGCTGGTTTGTCTGTCCAGTGCTGCTGCTCTCCTCTCTGTAGCCTCTGATAGAAACACATCCAGGTTCACAGTGCAGAATGATTCAAACTATTCTTTCATCATAATGTGAAATACCAAAAAATTTAGCAGATAGCTGAATTTTTAACTGTATCTTGTACTTATCTATGCAAAATTTCTGACAGAACCACCATGAAACCCAAAGGAGAGCTGAAATGTATCTTTGCTGGAAAACCGACATGTTTCTACCTTTAATCATCTCTTTGAACTCCTGGAGAAGAACTTCCTGGGTCACTTCAGCCCCAGGAGAGCCAGGAGGTCCCTGTGGGCCAGGAGGACCTGGAGGACCAGGTGGGCCGGGCTGTGGAGGAGGACAGACATACAAAACATTGTCAAGCATCAAACTGAAAATCAATACTCAAGTTTGTCTTATTTACTAATTAGCATGGCAGGCACACAGTCCATCTACTGGCTTTACCAGGGGTCGTTTGCGCTTGCGACACTTTCCGGGGAAATTGCCAACGGGTCTTTTGACAAAGTCCATCCATGATCCCAGTGGATCCACTCTCTGGTTGTCAGGAACCTTCAGCAGAAACAACATCAAAATGAGCATTGACTGATATGAAATGGTGAATATCAAGAAAAAGTACAGTATAATCAGTAGTGATGTGGTGACGTGATGCCAAACTGTAAGGCAATTTATTAAATAGCTCATTTCAATGTACAAATTGCACAACACAGTGATGTAAATATGGATAAAATGTTTGTCCACTGTAGGAAAACAAGATTCAATAACAAGGAACAGACACAGACTTTTCTCTAAACTTTACTGTGCTCTCATTCAGCCTTAAAAATACTGCTATTTACCAGATTAAACATATATTTTATTTTAAAATTTATTTTGCACCATTATAGCACATAATGCAAAGAAAGCTAAAAAAAAAAGAGTGATTATTTCTTCCTTTAAACCATTGCTGGAAAATCTTGCCCTAAGATACAATTAAATGGTGCCAGACACCAAGGAAGGTCACACAGGAAAACCTGTTTCTTTTGCCCACTCTGGAAGAGCCTTTTCAATTTGCCGTCTAAGTTTAGGCACCATTCTCCTCCAAACACTTCACCTTGTGCTTATTTTTTTCATTCCGTATAATTCACTCAGGTGCCACGTCGGTTCATATTTGCCCAATAGTCTCTGATGAATGTAAACAAACCTTGTCAAGCGAATATTTTCAGCACATGAAAATTTCCATGAGCGCTGCGCTGAAAAATGAGTCTCCCTGTGTATGTGTGATGTAAATTCTGTGGATTGCAGACCTCAATTACTGTAGTTTATAACAACATGTCAAAACGGCCAACACTTTCTGCCTCGTCTGAAGACGTACTACTATTTTCTTTTATTAATCCTGCTTGTTTGGGTAGCGTAATGATGGAAAATTTAATAAACAAGATAACAAATGTATATACAACATGTGCACAGGGTGAGTTATGATCCGAGACTGTTTTTTAATCGTGTGTATGCTCGATCTTCTTATCTGAAGGAACTCATTTATAATAAATGACTGTATAGGAGACTGGGATCTGTTGGGCAGATAAGGAAAGCACTCGGAGAACTTCTAGAAGCAACATCTCTACGCTACAGCTGACGTGTTTTCATTTAGTTAAAATGTGAATTCCAATTACAGAATCTTACTCTAACCCTTCCCCAAAATGTCACGCACCCTGAGTTGAGATAGAAGAGGAGATAAAGACGAGCCATCGAGGTGAGCTGCCTGAAATGGAATTTGTTTAGGTTTGGCAGCGAGACACGGATCACTTATCTGCAAAACCAACATGCCCCTTTCTTCGCTGTCAAAGACTTGCCTCTACTTCCACCGCAACAAAGTAACTTCTTTTTTGTCTTTTCACTACACTGGAATAAAAATTGTTTTTTATATGTGGGCTCTGCAGCAGTCTCTCTCCCTCTGTCTCTCTGTGACTTTCTCTTCTTTCTGACAGCAGACAAAATAAACAACTTAACAGGCGCTGTGCCGGCTGCATGTTGAACCGCTCTGTTTTTGTTGTGATTTTGAGGCTTGGAAACAGATAAAAGGAAGACTGATTTGGTCAAGACAAGAATACTTTTACACAATTCTGTTTCCATAAGACTGGGAGCCTGTTGGATAAACTGCTTTTCTCTTTGCCATGTCAATAATTCGCAGTCATTAACATACCAACTTGGTAAGATTTATAGGAATAGTTTTGACAATTTGGGAAATACTTGAACTTGCAATAACTGGTTTTAAAGTCAGTCAGTTATTTACACATCCAGCAGTTCCGGAGCAACATTATAATTCTGATTTGTGTTTCTGGCCACCTGACAAATACACAGCAAGTCCTGTATTCTCCTAGTTTTTGCTACATTTTGGTCTCCACCACTTCCGGATGGAAATATGTGACTTATTTAGTGGCTAGATGGTGTTAAAAGCTGGTTTAAGGTTTATTTGCTTTCTTTCCGAGAGCTCAAATAGAAAATAGGGTTACAACTAATGGTTATTTTTATTATCAATCCATCTGTCGAACATTTTCTCGATTAATTCATTCGTTGTTTGGTCCACAAAATGTTGGAAAATTGTGGACAAAATGTTGAACGCTGAGGTGACGTCCGCAGTAGTCTTGTCGTAGTAGTAGTAGTAGTAGTTAATAGTGGAAAACCAGCCTGGTTAGCTGTTTCTAGTATTTATGCTAAGCTAAGCTAACCAGCTGCTAGGTGTTTAACAATACAGACGGTCAATTTTCCAAACTATTCAAAACATACCACTTGTGTAAGCTTGAACAAATATTAACATGTTGATGATGGGGGGGTGAGGTGGTGCTGGGATGGCACTAGTATTCCCCGCCTGTGGCACTCTGAGTATATTTCCACTGGAATTGGTAGTAAAAACTGTGAATCATCACCTCAGACACTCTATGACAGCTCGGTACGATATATAAAAAGACACCCACCCAATTATGAGATACTAATTCCAAAAAATGTCAGAGCTTCACATTTCTTCTTGTGTTTATACCGGTGTCATAGATCATTGTATTGCTTTTCTACAGATATTAAACAGCGCAAGTTGGCCCACACATGAGACTTAATTACACATCTTAGCCATTCCCTACATAATAAAAAAGACAGCATATTATTGCCAGGAAATCAGCCGTACTTGTTATCCTCTTTAACACACGCTATTGTAATTAAGCCATTAAAACCTTGCCCTCAAGGATTTTCTGTGCTCAAGGAAGAAAGGCTATGACCAAGTTAATTATTACCTTCATTTCTGAGTTTTAAAAAAATGACAAGCAAATCACTGTATAAATAATCAGCTTAGGGAATGCTCAACTCTTTCCATTAAACAGATTGTGTTTTTATTTTACGCATCTGCACTGTCGGAGCACAGCACACGCTTTGTGACAGCTGGGACGGCTCACACGGACTTGACAAAAAAAAAAATCTGATTCATTGTATGCAGGTGAGTCTCTGTCTCGACTCTGAACATCAAAGACTCCACACATGCAGACATGAAAACCATATTGCTTGATGGCACAGAAAAACCTGTCAGAGGCGTTCAATCTCTCACTTGCCACTATTGACTGTGGCGTAAAGTAAACTATGGATTCCCTGGCGTAGCTCTGTATCAGCACGTACAACTCGTGAACAAAGTGGGGAGGGAGCAGATCCAGGTATCAGTCTTGAGAGTTGATGAAGAACACCGGGCTCTGGCTTTGATCATCGCTGATGTGTGAGTGCCTCAAAGTGGCCTCGTCTGTCAGCAGGTGTGAGCGCACGCCTTTCCAGCACAGACTGAGAGAATGTGTCAGGTATTCTGTCTAAAGGTAAGAAACTTTAAATCTTCCAGACAGTGTTTATCCTCACTGATGGGGCTCTAAATCATGACACATCACTGAGGCTCAGAAGAATGGGATACATTGTGTCCAGAGTTTGGAAGAAGTATTCACACCCTTGTAAGTAAAAGTGCCAACATGGCGATGTTAATAAACTATAAAAGTAAAAATACTTGCTCTGTATTAAAATATACAGTATGACTTTGTTAGATTGTTACCATGGAGGCATCACTGTGTAAGAGGTATTACATCGTTGTAGGTGGGCAACAGGGAGTTAGATTTAAAAGAATACTTTTTGGGCAATGTGCCTTTCTGGCAACGATACCAGCAGCCCCATTAGCTTAGCTTAGCACAAAGACAGCTAGCCTGGCTCTGTCCAACAGTTTACAAAACCCTCAGAGCATTTGTCAGGCAACCAGCGGAGACTCCAGGAAGTTACCATGCTCTGCCAAGAAATAGTCCAGAACATAAATCCCTGTAAAGCTGTGATTTTTACACTTCTTCTTTGTGCAGATTAAACAAACGAGATACAACGTGTTAATCAGTGAGCTTTAAAGGTGCTGGCAAGGAGATTGTTTGGTTTGGATGGAGTCATGTTTCCTCCCGTGTACACTCTTCATGCTAAGCTAATAGCTTTATATTAACTGGGCGTATATCAGAGTGGTATCTATATTCTCTACACCTCAAAGTGACTAAACTTGTTTCACCATTCCTTTAACTTCTTCATATGCTGTCCAGTGGTTTTATAATAGTCCAGTGGTTTCCAACCTGGGGGTCAGGCCCCACCAAAGGGTCACATGATAAATTTGAGGGTTTGTGAGATGATTAATGGGGTACAGAAAAGAAATAACAAAGTTCTGCCACACAAATTTGTATTATTTCTTTGGAGTTCTCTCTAATATGTGCTTTGTTGTGAAATATTGTATAATTTTACCTCTTTTGGCCTTGAACAGGCAATTAAAATGAAACCTTCTGAGAAATTTAGAGGGGAAATATCTTCAGTGGAACCACTAACAACTCATAGACATCTGAAACATTTCAAGGGGCCCCAACTAGACAGAACTTTTTTTACAAGCCAGGAGGCTGGGAACATTGTTTTAATCTTTAACAATACATTGTGTTTTCTAACTGTAGTAAAAGTACCTAATATATGTAACTGAACCTGTCAATTACACTAAGTAGTACTTTTTAAAGTACTTTATTAGCCCAGTTAAAGAGTCAAAGTAACATAAAATGGAAATACAAATATCGTAAGTACAGTTATTTGAGTCAAGTACCCATGGCGCACGATAAAAGTGAACTTTGTTTTATTAACCTACAGCACAGTGGAGTTTGGAGTTTTTGGATCAATTAGTGAATCAGTTGTAATCATTTCTGATCATTCACAGAAGCCTCACTGGATTGTGTTACCCAGAAAAGAATGATTTGGGTCTATATGAATAATGCTCCTATGTGCACTGCTTTAAGTGTGTTTGTCATGTAGTTTGGGGAAAATTAGGTTGAATTTATTTGAAGCAATAAAATCGGAAAATATTTCCCTGGGGCAGCATGCCACCAAAAACACAAACACAACTGTTAAAACACGTCTCTGGGGTTGCAACCAGATACTGAAACTCTACTCCATCGTAGGCAGCTCCTGAATTCTTCTGTACAGTTAAACTTATCTTGTTTTCATTTACGTGTTATCTATCTTTCTACCTGTCCATACACCCTAGACGACATGAAACTTTTTGCAGCTGATTAAAAAAAAATGTTGCACATGCAGGTTTAAGGTTGGACAGGATGATGAAGAGGCTTCTATAATCCCTTGTTTTTACATCCCTGTACTGCTCCCTGTGCAGTCATCCATGCATGGATGGACGGGGCCGATCCCACCCCGGGAGGCAGGGATCCCCAGGCTGTGTGGGACGAGGGGATCCTGGTAACCTGTGTGCGTCCCAGTTGTCATGCATCCACCCATGTTCCCCACCGCTGCACTTCACAGACACAGATTGCCTTGAGGATTTATCGCCAAAGAGCTAAATACAGTTAGGCATGCAATGTTGACTCTGTTCTCTTCTCACTGTGTTATTACTCAATTGGCAAGCACCATGTGCAAAACATAATTACTCAATATACACTCTCTTCACACTATGAGGATGGTGCTATTAGTTCAGCAAATGTTGAAGCAGCACCGTTTGGAAGAGTAAATGAAACACAGTTATTATATAATGATATAGTTGAACATGCTTTTTATAATGTGGCCTGATTTTAACTTCACTGTTGTCCCAACAACGGTGTGTATGCATTTATTACGTGTGAGAGAAAGTGAATAAATTTGTGTTTATGCTTAAGAAATCACCAGAGACGATCTTGGCTTCCTCTTGATATAAAAAAGCTGAAAGAAACCTTGAGCGCTGTGTCACATCTGTTTTGTGTACGAATTATAGCTTTGAAATTGGAGTGAGTGCTCATTTTCCCTGTGGTAGGTAAAATGAGCTGTTGAAAAGCACCAGTGATCCTGATCCATCTCAGGTAAACAGGTTTTCGCCCTATAGTTTGACTGTAGGCAGAACATTTCAGGTGAGAAGTCATTAGATCCTCCTCCTTTTTATATGATTCATTTGTGGCTCTACATTGTGTTACATAAGTACACATTGCAAATGGTTAAGTTTTCTTTCCTTACTTTTATTATGCTTTTAATTTACCTGTGTTAGGTTGGGTTACAACATAGGAGTAGTTGGAGAAATATGATGCTGGGGTAGGGTAGGGTATTAAGTGAAACTGTTGTACATCATGTAAAGTTTGAAAACAACATATGATTGATGCCAGAAAACAATTTTGAAATGTTATTGGGAAAGGAATAGTTAGACATTTGGGAAAAACAACTTATTCACTTTCTTGCCAAGAGTTAGATGAGAAGATTGATACCATGCTCATAGTTGTACAGCCAATATAAGTCCAGCACCACACAGTTAGCTTAGCTTAGCATAAAAAACACTGGAAACAGACGGAAACAGCTAGCCTGGTTCTGTCCCAAGATAACAAAATGCATCTACCAGCACCAAAACCAAAGTATAAAACCAGCACATTTAGAACATGTATACCACTTTACCCCCTGATTTTGTTACCTCCGGATAGATCCCCGCTAGCAGTTTCCCTCTGTTTCCAGTCTTTATGCTAAGCTAAGCATCTCCTGGCTGTGACTTTGTTTTTACAGATCAGAGATTGTTTTTCATTTAACTATCCAAAAGAAAGTACTCTAGTTTTTTGGTATATATCATCTTTTATATGAACTATTTGCAGCACAGGAAATTGTAACACCAAACATTTAACAGTGTCAACATGTATTATTGTGATTTTATGCACATCACATGTATCTGAAATATCATCCTCCATTGTTAGTAACAAAACAAAATGATCATCTTACAGTGACTTGTCAGCGGTTGTGTACAGTTGTACTTGAAGCCACACTTGACCAATGTACTGTTAAGTGTAGCAATAATTCTAAAATCATGGTTTCAGGAACGTGACCCACACATGATAAGAATCAGGCAAGATTAAGGGATTTTCTATAAATCTGGCATCAATCTAAAGCCATTATAAATGGAACAAAATCCAAATATCCATGTCCGTGTGGTGAAAACATGACACTGTGTGGTTTATTTTACTCACCGATTTAAGATTCAGACAAAAGGCTGCTTATTATTTGTTTCTTTTTTCGCTCTCTTTCAGATATCTTCTTTCGGTTAAGTAACCTTTTTAGTCGTCTGACAAGTTGAAGGCAGAGTTTTCTGTCATGCAACACAGACTGTAGGTAGTTCACACCATCAGTAGCGTATGAAAGGTGAGTGCTCTCACAGTGGCGATGTTTCCTGTGGGACATGGGCTTGTCTCTCATGTGTAGGTTGATCCAAAAAGGTCCCACACACTGCTGCATTAATCATCACTGGGGATGAGAGAGAGGAAACAAAAACCCTCGCCTCGGGCTAAACCCAGCCATTACTCAACACGCCAGGCGTGATGTTTGACTTGACTCCCTCAATTACAGCCATCACAGATCCCTCACTGCTCTCGACAATGACAGATTCCTCTCATCTTCACGGAGTGGAGAGCAATAAGACTTACATACACGCACCTTTGACATTTCGCTCTGAAATCGTACAAACGTGATGATTCACAGTTGTTTGAAATGCACTTCAGTTATCATCTCATTAAAAAAAAAATTCCACTCATAAGCACAACTCCACACCTCACTATTGTGATCACTTTCAAATGGAAAATCTCCCGAGGAATGCAGTGTGCGACTGCACGCTGCCAACAGCCCACACACGGGATTGGTCAGATAGAAAACGAATGCCATCATAAGAACTGTTTCCACTGTTTCCACTGGGCACAAGGGAAAAACATGTAAATGTGGAGTGTAAATGTTTGGCTTGTTTGGGAACACAAATTTCTTGCCAAGACAGCTCTAACGGACATGTTGTTTTCTCTGGGACCTAACAGATCTCCTAATAGGATAAACTTACAAACTACACAAGAAAAGAAAACCGCTTTTCGTGGTGTGTGGCATGCCATTTTTTCTTTTTTCTTTTCCTGAACAGAACCCTGGATAGGGTGGCACTAACAAATACGACCACTTCCATAGATGTCAAGCTTGAAGCTCAGGTTCTCATCAGAGGTGACAATGTTTGGCAAAGACACTATCTGGCATAACAGTGCGTCTTAAGAGTGATTATGTCATTACCCTCTGATTGTGGGAGATGAGATGAAAAGAATGTTAGAGAGGGAGGCACAGGGGGCTAATCCTCACCGAGGTGTTCTCTTTCAGGACCCTTTCTATGGGGCTTTGTGAGGGGCTTACACGGCATGCTGCCCCAGTTTTCGGGGCCGCACCGCCCCTATCGGATGTCCCAGACACAGCGGAGTCAGTCTAGGCCTGTGAATGACAGAATCAATGGGCTGGGAACAACATCGCCATAGGTCTTTAAATATCTGCCCACCTAACTTTCCCAGGAGTTACATCATGGCAGTGGGCCTATAAGGGAACCTCTGGGGGAATTAGTGTTTGTGAAGACACCCGGCTCCCTGTGGGACAAGACAGAGGAGTGAAATCCCAATGGGGTGCAATCTTCAGCAGGCTTGAGGGTTGACACAAGGTCATCCTTCATAGCCTCTGCTTTTACAGGGCAAATCAAGTCAAATAAACACCACCAGGCCACAACCACCTACAATGTGTTCTTAAAGATACAAAGAGACCTCACTGCTTGGTTTCAAGGCGGTGAAAGTTACGGTTAGGATTCCAGTGACTGGCTGCTGGTAGGAGCTAGAAGGCTGGTATATAGGGCAGTGAGAGTTATATGAGAATGCCAACATAATGGGTGGGCTGAAAGCAAAACAAATAGCCTGTTGGAAAACCCTCGCAAATATGCAACACCAGCAATAAACCAATAAATAACAGAGTCAAGGGCCAACTGTTGCTCCTGAAAATGGAATTGCACCACTGTAATGCAGTTTTGGTCGAGGAGTACATTTCTAATGAAAACAACGTCGGTCTTCAGTTACAGATGGCTGTTTTTTCGCACTTGTTGTCATAGTAACAACTCTCTGCGGCTAACACAAACTCTAAATGTTTTATTCTTCAGTTATTGTGTTTATATCTTCCCTCTGCAGTGATGAGACATTTATAAACACCTTATCTCCCTCTGCCTGAGACATAAAACATCATTCGTTCACATGCTTCTGGAAAATTGGTGGCAGGCGCCCGCAGCGCGCGCTAATTGATGCATTGATCAGCCTTTAGATGTCCACATTCCTGGCATACCTCCGGAAGTCATCCATTTAGCGTTTCACACATTTTTGTCCGTCTCACTGTCTCAGGCTTGACCTAGAAGGGCACACCTGTCCTGTCTTAGCTTTTACCTTTGCCACGATGTATCTGCTCTGCATTACTGCCTGTGCTGACAAGAAACCCGCACATATCTTACATATCTGCAGGTTGCTCTAGTCTTTTCCAACATCATCATAGGGAAATAGCTCATAGATAATATACAATAAAAAATACATATAGAGTTGACGCTACCTTGACGCTGCCACCGACCTCTTCGCTGTTGGAGAGAGTAGCATTGAAGGCCTCTGTGTGTTGTGGTGTGGCCTCCTTTGGCCTCTTTCTCTCCTTCTTGGCATCCACCCCATCCAGAAGGACACACTGAGTCCAAAACACCACCACAGCCACCACGGCCAGAGGCCCAGCCCCACACCACATCTTCACACCGTTCTTCAATCAGCACCAGCAGTCCCTGCAGAAACAACCTGAAATCTTCTGCCTAGAGGACCGGTCTGCGTGATTGGATAGAAGCTGAAGATGCACCACAAAGCTCGCGAATGCAGAAAGTCCCAACGGGGGGAGAGGGAGACCAGAGGAATGCAGCTTCAGGGACTCCCTGTCCAAGAGACTGTCAGACTGACTGCTGCCGCCGTTGCTCCCCTCTTGATGAGCTCTCAGCCAGCGCAACGTTTTGCAGGGGCACTGTTAACTCCAGCCAGAAAGCCAGTAGGCTTACTCAACTATGAAATGTGTCAAGCAGAATGGTCCAAGGGAATGACAGATCGGCGCAGATCTGACAGCAAATAAACCCATTAGTGAGATTTTTCACGCTTTCTGCTCTGTTGGGGGGTGAGGTGTAGAGGAGGAAGAGGAGGAGGAGAGGGGGGTACAGGGGGCAAAAGAAGAGGCAGAGAGGAGGGGCGTCCCAAAGCTGAGGGTGGGCTAGAGATGGATGGCAATATTCCCCTTTTTCCCCCCCACTCTCTCTCTCTCCTGCTGTTTCTCACACTGGGCAGTGGATCCAGTCTCCAGCAAAGTTGTGTTGTGGCTGGAAAAGCTGCAAGATCCACAAAAGTTGGGCTTTCATCAAGAGATGGAGCTCAGTGTTTCTGTCGCACTGGCGGGGATGCAGCCCAGCAGGAGATGGATGAGGTCCAGATTTGATCTTTGTCGTCTCCTTGAAGTATAAACTGGATCCTCAGCCGCTATCACACACACAGACACACACACAGGTAGCAGCGTGCTCTTCTCCGTCTTGTCTTGACACAACTCAGGTGCTCCCTGCTAACTTTCCAACAAATCACCAAGTCCAAGACAAGACCACGTGCAGGTTTCACGTCAGAGAGCAGCGACTTGTCGCGTGGTGTAGGTCTCTTTCTGTCTGCTCCGTTACTGTCCCTCTGCTCTCAGTCGCTCTTTTGCTCTGACTGAGCTTACAGGAGGACTCACAGTGGAGTTTTATCATCACCCTTTCTCCCTCCCGCTTCTCTTTCTCCCCCTCTCCCACTCCCTCTCCCTGTCTCTCTCCCTCTCTCTCTTGCTGTTTCTCCTCTCCCTTGCCTCTGTTGGCAACCTCACTGGCTTATTCAGCTCTGTTTTATCTCATAGATGAAATGCTCGAGCTTGAAGAGGTTCTTTGGCAAGACAAGTTGTGTGTGAGTGATGTGTATAAAGTTGTGTATCTGTCTGAGAGTGTCTGTCATTTTGGCTCAATATTAGCCTTCTCTTCCAAAGCCCTGTGTTTAGATTGAAGGAAGACATGGAAATGCTCTTTTTATGACCTTAAGGCATTATCCTGTGTAATCTGCTGCTTGAAAACCTGCCAAAGAATCCTGACGGAGTAAAGTAAGGTTGTTTGTTTTATTCTGTGTTGATATTCTGGATGCTCTATTAGAAAAAAAAAATGAAGTAGGCTAATACTTATATTTCAAGTGGTGCAAATTGCAGGTTTCAATAAAAGACACGTGAACAAATTGTTGGTGTAGGTATTCCTACAATCAGCTCTTTCGTCTAAATTCAGCCCTCTCATACTCATTACGATAAATAGCATGCTATCTCATGAGTGTCTAACAACTTCACAACTTACATTTATAGACTGCTTGACTCCTCTGCTTGATGTTACTGTGTATTTTTAACCTTTAACACAGTGCCACCCAGAGGCAGCAGCCTGATGTACAAAGAGACTCACCAGTTCCCTTCGCAGCATGGCTTCATACTGGTGCCACCCCGCTTCCTGAATCCACTGGGACGTCTGTATGACAACGCAGCAGAGTCAAGCTCACCAGAGAAACGGAACGAAACCGGATGTTGGGTAATTTTGCCTGAAAAATAAAATACAATAAATTATAGTAGTGTTAGAACAAAAATAAATAAATAAAAAATCTCATGTATGCTTTTATACCCATATGTGTGTTTTCTGCATTATGCCCTAGTTTATCCCTAGTCACATTTTTCAACTATGTATTACTTTAATTACTTTTAGCCAACATTTTAGAGCACTTCATTACCTTTAGCACTTAGCCATGACTTTGAGTATACTTTACTTTTTAGTTAACCAGTAATCCATTAGTAATCCATTACTTTAGCTGTCTATTTAAACCACCATTTTTTAAAGTATTAAGTTATAAAGTACTATTTTTTATTATTTTAAGTTAACCAATTAAATCACTTATTCATTCCCTTAAGCACATGTCCATTACTAGTCTACTTTATTATTTAGTAACTTTTTTTTTTTACTTTCAGGTGAACTATTTACTACTTATCTATTTTATTACTTTTAGCAAACAAACCTTAAATATAATAGTAGTAGAGTAAATACAGGTGTTATTTAATTATTATCATTAGAAACACCTTCCGTGACTATTTCATGTGAGAATGTCTGCTGTGAAAAAAAAGGGTCTATTGCTTCTAGTTGTATTTTATATTGCAGCACTTGTTCAGGTGTTGCAGTACACTTAAATATGTAGACCTAAAAGCAAAAAACAAACAAACAAACAAACAAAAAAAAGCGAGTTTTATTGTGAAAGAACTGGCCGGAAGCAGGGTTAGGTAACAGAAGCCGCCGTAGCAAGGTTAGCAGCTAGCCAGCAGCAACCAGTCCAACTGACAGCTTGGGTGAATTAACGCTACCGGGAGCATCGAGCGAGTGTTTCCCGGCCGAGCCGCGTTTCATCAGCGGTGTTTTAAGACTGAGCCGTCCCCCATTCTCGAGTGGGAGTAGTTGTGGAGGAGCCACGTGTACAGGAAGGAACTGGAGTCTGACAGCTTGTCCTGACTGGAAGCTCCGTCCGCAGGTCAGTATGACCAGGAAGACCAGCTAACAGCAGCAGCCAGCTAGCCGTCTCTCATTACCGAAGTCGCGTGAACTTCCCCCGCGGTGTCGTTTTTGGTCGTCGTGCTTCACAGGTTGGTCGCTCTCTCCTTTACGTTGCTTTTATCTAGCCTGGACCAGCTTGAGCTAACCTCTAATATAATGTGTTGTTATTAGCCTGCTCGTGTTAGCCACTTAGCTGCGGTGTAAAATAATTCCAGTGACGTGACGAGGCTAAAATTCACGAGCTTAACCGTAAGTGACGTAAGGAAAGCGCTTAGATGCAGTTTGACGACGTAGCTCCGTGTAAGTAAATAACAATAATAACTGATAAACATGAGTAAATAACGATGTTGTCGTTGTATTACGTAGAGTTAAGGATACTACACACCTGAGGTGCGTTCACGTCTGCTCATTTGTGATATTAAACTAGCCAGTGAACCAACTCCAAGGTTGAATTTACTTTCATTTATTGTTCGTGTGGTTTTACGTTATTTATTTGTGCGTTTTGAAGGCTTTTGTTCGATCTATAATTTGTATGTGTTAAAAATATTCCCCCTTTCCTGAGTAGTGATGTTGACATGAACGGAATTTTCCTGTGGGCGTGTTGCATTCATGGAAAATCCCACTGGACGTAAACGCAGCTCAAGGCAGCTTTATAAAACTATAAAGGTGGTGGTGTGAATCATTATCTGGTCTAAGCTTATCTTAGTTTATAGCTCACTTAAAGTTCACTTAAATAATCCTTTTCTTCTACCCGTCTCTAGGTAATCATCATCATGGCTGTTTGGAGAAAATTGGCTGTGCCCCTGCTTCTCTGTGTTGTCCTCCAAACCATCACTGTGCACACACGACCGGCCAACATGTCGGCCTCTAAGGAGAAATCACCGCCCACCAAAGACGAGAACGAGATTCTCCCCCCGGACCACCTGAACGGGGTGAAGATGGAGATGGACGGCCACCTCAACAAGGACTTCCATCAGGAGGTTTTCCTGGGCAAAGAGATCGAGGAGTTCGAAGAGGACTCCGAGCCGAGGAGGAACAGGAAGAAGCTAATCGACATATTTACCAAGTAAGTTCATTGTGTTAAACTGAGTCAGGAGTTACAGCATTCCTGAGTTGCATTCTTGAACTCGGCTGCTGGTCAGGTTTTCTGGAAGAAGACGCAGAACTGTAAATGACAACCACTATCACTATCACGAGAGCTTAGACATGCTTTGGGTGTGTCCCGGCGCGGCTAACTTGTAATCACATCATTTTTTACTACAGGTAATTTAATAAAGTAGTTTAAGCCAACTGTGGAAGAAAACTTTCACTTTCAAAATATCTGAGAGGACCTGTTTTGCTGCCTAGGCAAATATTTCTCTGCACAGAAGTGGAGAAAGTGTTCAGATTCTTCTCTCGAGTAAAAATAGTACCATGGCTGACGGCCACACCGCTCTGAATGCAACCAATCTCGTCTGATCTTGGAAGCTAAGCAGGGTCAGGCTACACAGAAAATAAATAACAGTACAAAAGGAGTGTCAATAAGAAGTACCGAAAGCATCAAAAGTACTCTAGTCTTCCAACCAGTTTTACACCACATATTTTATACACACAGTTTTAGGATGCTAACCATTCATAGACATAGTCAGTTTGCAGTTCAGCATCTTGCTCAAAGACAACGTCCACATGCAGACTGGAGCTGGGGATCAAACCTCCCACCAATCTCTACCTCATGAGCTCATCTAATGATTTACGGTTATATAGTACATTATTACATTATTATTACTCATGCATTAATGTTTAAGCACCTTTTTCCCTTGTAGTGGTGAAGCTTATTTTGGACTATTTCATATAGAGCTGCAGCTAATGATTCTTTTCATTATGGATTAATCTGTTGCTTAGTTTCTTGATCAGTCCATTTATTCTGTATTATGAGAGTCACACCTCCAAGTCTGACGTCGGTGGAATGCTTCCTCCAGCTTGGGAGGGAGTTGCTGTCCCAAGCAAAGGAGCTGAAGTATCTCATGGTCTGGTTCACGAGTGATGGGAAAAAGGAGTGTCGGCGTGGTGTGGCGTCTGCAGTTGTACCTTTTGTGGGGAAGAGGGAGTTTAGACAGAAGGCCAAGCTCTTGATTTTCCAGTCCATCCATGTTCCAACTTCACCTATGGTCAAGAGCTTTGAGTAGTGACAATGAGAACATGGATACAAGCTGCTCAATTGAGCTTCCTCCATCAGGTGGCCTTAGAGACAGGGTTAGGTACTTGGTTACATCCCTTCAGTGTGCCTAGTATACAGTTACAAGGTACTGCGCCATTGTTAAAGCAGAGAATAATGACAGGGGGAAGGCAGCTGCACATTTAGAAGCTAATCCCTCTTCCTGACTTGATGAATGTCCTTTTTGGGGAGGAAAAATGCTCCACAAATCCTCACCACTCCTCCCTTACTTTACCTTAAATGGTAAAGAGATGTCGTTGTTAAAGGTGTAAGCTTGGCAGGTTTAAACACAAAACACCACACTGGACACAAGCCAGACAGATAATGCATCATATGGGTCGTTGAAGCTGGCAGTATATAATTAGCAGTTTAATGGAGCAGTGACCGTGTTAATGTTCAATAACTCAAGCTGAATTGCGACTCATGTCTCCCCCTCGCAGAGTTGATTACAACAAGGACAAGAGTGTGAGCGCCAAGGAGATGCAGCGCTGGATCATGGTGAAGACGGAGGAGCACTTCCAGGAGGCCATGGTGGAGAACAAGAACAGTTTCCGTGCCGTAGACCCAGACGGCGACGGTGAGAGAGAGCGCAGAAAATCACACCCACTTATGTCTGTTGTCCTGTCAAGCTCGTGGCCTATGGGTACACACAACACCTAAACTAACAATTCATGCTTTGTCCATAGGGCATGTGACGTGGGATGAATACAGAGTTAAATTTCTGGCCAGCAAAGGTTTCAATGAAAAGGAAATGGCTGAGAAAATAAAGAATAATGAAGATCTGAAACTGGATGAGGAAAGTAAGTATACAACTTTATGTTAGAATCTTTTCAAGAATATGCCAGACATCTGTTTGGGTAACAATATAACAGAGCCAAATTCTCTTTATCATCGCAGCTCAGGAGGTTTTGGAAAGCCTGAAGGACCGCTGGTTTCAGGCCGACACCCCTCCAGCCGACCAGGTGCTGAATGAGCAGGAGTTCCTGTCTTTCCTTCACCCGGAGCACAGCAGGGGCATGCTCAAGTACATGGTCAAGGAGATTGTGCGCGACTTAGGTACATTCTACTTACTCACCCAACAAATCACAAGCTTCAAGCTGCTGTAACGCAACACTGACACAGCAATCTTCTAGGCAAACAGAAGCTTATTTACACGTCCAACAGATACATGATCATGATCATGATCACATGATCAGATTGATGTACTGGATTTGTAATAAATGCAAGTCCAATATTGACTCAGCTGCCACTATGTTCACCTTATCTTTGCTAACCTTAATTATGTTGCTGGTGGACATAATACTGATGAGAGTGAACACAGGCTGTAAAATCATTTGGTCTATTTGGGTTTGATGTTCCACCGTCAGGATATTTAAGATGACACTCTGTGCTGCGTCTTTAAACATCGGCGTCTTCAGTGTTTACGTGCAGAGAGTGTTTTGCTCTTCACCTCATGTAGGTGACCTGGTTTAGTGTCACTGCATGCAAATGTTGCAGCTCAAGTTTGGCTGAGCCTGTATTGGACAGCTTATTTGGTTACGTAAACAACTTTCTTCTGGCCTGGGTTTTAGGTCACACAGTAGCCACAAACTAGCTCTGCAGTGTTATTGCTACATGTTGGCAGTCTTGCCTCAGATGGTGCAATTTAAAGTAGCTGGAAGTTACACAGTTACATCATGCCCTAGGGCTGCAAATAAATCATTTTCATTAGCGTTTAATCTGAAGAAGACTGACACTGATACTAGCTCAAGGTTGCATCTTTAAACATGGTCATTATCGGTCCTTGAAAGTTTGTAAATTTGGCATGAATAGACAGAAGTCAGTCATTAAAAGTGCTTGAATTTGTGCAAGACTAGAAGTGAAAGTTCTCCTGATATTCTTTTTACATAACACATTACTAATATAAGTAGGCTTGATTTATTATAAAGGTTTCACACGTATCAAGGGTAACGGTAATAACCTTTATGTGTCTCAAACGGTGTCCAAAGTCCTTGAATTTGATGTTTAAGAGGGCATGGAAACGCTGTTTTAAATAGCTTGTTTTGTCTAAAGCTGTAAACTCAAAGATGACAAGTTTACCACTGTTTTTACGACACTGTCACATTTTAGTAGCAGGAACAAGGAAGTTGTTTTCCTTCATTACAGCAGGTGTCTTGTGTGTTTCCCATAAATGATATCCATGTTGAACAAAGCTTAAAAAGATGAATGTTACCAGATACAGGGTAAATGACATGTTCATTGTGCTTTGCTGTAGACCAAGACGGCGATAAGAAGCTGACGCTGTCAGAGTTCATCTCTCTGCCTGTGGGCACCGTGGAGAACCAGCAGGCTCAGGACATCGACGACGACTGGGTCAGAGAGAGGAAGAAGGAGTTTGAGGAAGTCATTGATGCAAACCATGATGGCATCGTAACCATGGAGGAACTAGAGGTAAGAAGTCTGAGAAGTCCTGTTTGTTTCATAAAACACCGTCATTGATTTTCAGCCGTGCCGTCAACTCTCTTCTCCTCGTTCATCTGCAGGAGTACATGGACCCGATGAATGAGCACAACGCTCTGAACGAGGCCAGGCAGATGATCGCCGTCGCAGATGAAAACCAGAATCATAGTTTGGAGCTGGACGAGATTCTCAAGTATAGCGAATACTTCACGGGCAGCAAGCTCATGGATTACGCCAGAAATGTTCACGAGGAGTTCTGAAGACACATGCATCCTTCCCCCTTCTCATCCTACATCTGCTTCAGGGACAAGCCTAAAGGGGGGGGGGCGGGCACCTAACGATAGGATGACCTAGTGTGCAGTGCAGGCTCTTTCATTGCTGACTAAAATGAATAAATCCCTCCTTCAGCCCTGGACTGTCTGTCAGCCATCAAAGTCTGCCTTCTGTGTGCCATTGGACTTTCTTGACTTCTAAATGTCAGGCTTTTTTTCCATGAACGAGGCACCACCACCACCACCACGACAACAACTCCAAAATTTCTGTGTTGTGAAATGTGTGTATATGAGGAATTTTAACCCTGGCTAGAGTTTCTGTTTGTGGTGCAGCGGTGAGAGACTGCGCGACTAGGCGAGCTATTTGTTCTGCAGGATTTGTTGTTTTTAGCTGTATACTATGTAAATATTCACTGTCGTGTACCAATGCGCCTCTGTGAGAGAAAAAAGCCGAGAAAATAAATATTATGCTGCTGAAAGGAACCACCCTTACAGAGATATCATATCATTATAAGAAGACTCACTAAATACCACTTCATTTCCCAGAAGTCAGATGGCCATTTTGTCAGTAGCAGTGTACAATTCCACTTGTTTCCATAATAGATCATGTCTGTCCTCAAACAGGGTATTGATTTTGTAAAAATAAAAAGCTGTTTCAGTAAAGTGCAGTAATACTGCTTAGCAGAGACTTTCATTGATGATTTATTGTCAGACAAAATGTAGACAGATGAGCCTCTGATTGAAGGAGAAGCACAGGTGTCACTGCTGAAGTTAATGACTTAAACATAGTGTCTCCTTTGTTTGGTCTTGACTGAAAGCGATTGATCCTCTCTTTAAGAAGTGAAAGCAGATTAATCTGATTAATCTGAATGAGCTGCGTCTTTGAACATCACACAGGTTTGTACTTCTTTTTACTGCTCGTAGTAAGAGGCTGTTTAACTTTGAATGCTCTTTGTTAATCTGTACAACCTCACCTGTACCTTGTTTCAAATGCATGAACAAGCAATGGAATTACATTCCTCTGTTTTCTTTGAGGTTTTTTTGTTTTTGTTTTCAATGACCTGTGGCGTGTTCGGGTCCTACTACAGGCTTCTCTGTCCTCGGTCCTGTTTGGATTCTAAGATAAGATTTATGAAAGCGGAATGTGACACAGCTTTATGAAAAGTGTATTGCAGATATACTGGTAAACAATAAATATTTCTTATTAAATAGCTCCTGGATTTTTCTTTTCTTTGGTAATTTTAGGGCTGCAACTAATGTTTACTTTGATTACCTATAAGCAAAATGTCTAGTGAAAAATACAGATTTAAAACCAAAGTGTGTAACAGGTATTTAGTAGTGTAGTTGATTGATTCAGCTTCAAGTATTTGAAAGAGACATACTGTGCTATAAATATACACAGCTACCTCCCTCTACTGGATGAAACTTGGTTACTGCAGATGAATTTTACTATTGACTGACTTTGGAGGCAGCGTTCATCACCAACCAACCTTTCTCCCCGTCTGTATTCCTGCTCCCTGTGACTTGGAAAAAGATCCTTCACTTTGAATCAATGATTCCCCAATTCTGTTTTGAGCAGATTTTATTGCGTATATACGGTTTAAGGTTCATTGTGTGTTCTATGTAATGTAGCACTTCACAACACAGCAGGATTTTAAGAACAACCATCATTTCACCAAAACCAATGATTTGTTTAGAAGCGGTTACATACTGAACATCAATTCATATTTTTATAAATCATCTTTGTCAGATTTGATTATTCACAATTGAAAAAATGCGTCACTGAATTTAACAGTTGCACTCTAAATGGCTTTGATTTTTTTTTTCTCTTTATATGATAGTGTGAAAAACTCCAATCAGATTTTATGTGCACGCTTTACTTCACAGACATCACTTCACAAGACAAGAGCTTTTACATTTTCCCCAATATCTTAATTACTGAGTTTGTCATACAAATCAAACGCGACATTAATAATCCTCCTGCGAGCGGCTGCTGAAACTCAGCGAGGCTGCACTTTACGAACCTGTCCTGAATGCTACTCCATGTCAGACACATGCAACCTTAAGGTTAACTCTAAAACCGTTAAAAAAAACACAACAGTCCCGGATGCCACACCCTACTCTACGCTGAAACATACCGCATCATTTCAACGCGCTAAACAGGTAAATATAATCCAAGTCGATGTACTAAAACAGAACGTTTGAAGAACACAGTGACACATCATTGTACAGTACATAGCTTACTTTCTTCATTGTTTTTTTCATATTACAGATAAAACACACACACACATTACATTCATAAATGAAACATATAATGTATTCAGCTAACTTATCACGACGTGCCAACGTACTGAAGTTTAAAGTAAAAAACATTGTGTGTGTGTGTGTGTGTGTGTGTGTATATATATATATAAATGCAAGTTGCAAACAATTATTTGATGATTCTGACAATAATATCACTAATAATAATAATAATCCAGAGCAGCAAGTTTCAGTTTCTCCTCACACAATCTCAAATTAATCAAAAAGAAAAATGTAAGTCTTAACACGCTAAAAAATCAAAACACTGCAGTCTGTAAGTAGAATCTTCAGCTGTTTGGTCCCTTAAATTTAGGGACCGTATAAAAAGGGCTACAGTTCCTGCTCGTTTCAGCTTGGTTTAAGGGCGCTGACATCAACGTCGTGTGAAAGTCAACACTTTAACCTTGTACTTGTGCCATGTCAGCAAATCTCACCACCGCTCACGTACTTCCAGACTGCACTGTTCGTCTCTGTTAACATGCTGTACGCAACACAAAGAAAGTAGATTTAAAAGAAGTGACCGTGATAAAGTATAAATACATTCTGATTATTTGATCCGAAATAATCAGAGAAATAAGGAAATAAAAGTCGAGTTAAACAAGTCTAATCACAGTCACCTGTGACGAGCTTGTGCTCCTCTCTAGTCTCGGTCTCCATTTGGTCTTCATGCTTCAGTCTCAATCAGCCATCAGTCTTTACAGGTAGGGATACTGGTTGAGTTTTCGCTGGTAATTAGCACTGGCGTGGTGGAAAGGCTGCCCTCCCAGCTGCTGCTGCTGCTGGTTGCCGTACTGTCCCGGGGCAGACCCTCCTAAAGCCAGGCTGCCATTCTTCTGGAGCAGCGCCAGGGAGGAGTAAGCTCCGCTCGCCCTGCCGTGGCGGGACGAGCCGCCTTGCATCTGGTCCACAGCTTGGGACACAGAGGCGAGGGCGGCAGACGCCGGGTAGGCATATAGGTTCGGGGTCGAGCTGAAGAGGGTGTTGTAAGATGAGTGGGAGGGGACGGGAGGAGGGTATGTGATCTGTCGCCTCAGGGAACTGGAGCTTCCTGTTTGGTCGTTGGATGATGACATTACGGACTGCTGTACCTGAAACAACACAGAAGGTTGAGCATCACGCTGAATCCAACAGAACCCAGCATCTTTATGTGTTCAGTTTGAGTACAAACATCAGCTGCATTCAGACGCTGTTACCTGACTCAGGTTAAGAGGCTGAGATCTGCTGGATGCAGCCCGTTGATGGCGCTCAGTGTTGGAGTCTCCCGGCCGACTGGACTGCTGAGTTGACCCCTTCTTGGACTTACCAGAGCCACTTGTAGCTTGTTCTACTGGAACCAGACAGAACACTGTCAGAACTAAGAAGCCTAGATTACAATAAAGTGAACTGGATCTTCTAGATAAGCATGGTTGGATAGAATGAAGGACCTGGAGCAGCTGGGGCTTTGTGCGTTGTGCTCTCCCCTGGCTGGCTCTTCACAGAGGGCGTGATGATGGCCAGAGACTTGGCGGGCTGGGTGGTGGTCTTGGGGCTCAGGGGGCTGCTGGTGGAGGAGTCTGAGTCATGGGAGTCGTGTACCGTCACACAGCTGATCACGTTTGTCCTCTGGCCTGTTCCAGAGCTGCACGAGAAGAGGAGAAGAAATGAGCAAAAATCAAAAAGGCCCTGCAAACTCCACAGACAGGAAGTGAGCTCACCAGGCGGCGGGGAACTTCCTGTCATCCTCGTCTTCCGAGTCGCTGTGGATGGTGATGATGCTGACGGCGGGGCTAGGCGTGTCAGAGATGACGATGGGCTGAGACTGGTCACCGGCAAAACTCGGCGTGTTGTGGACTACAGTGGAGGCTGAATGCACTGAGGACACAGGCCTGCGGGGGACAAAGAGCTCGATCACTGCCTTCCATTTATGCTGCATTCCATTTACAGCTTGTACTGCTTCTTCAGTTCTTTGTCTTATCTGACAGGATACCTGGCTCTGCTCTCTGCGTGTCGAAGCTTCGACCTCTTGCCCTGTTGGGCTCTTGAGTGAGCTGCCCCTGAGTTGTGGCTTTGGGAGGCAGCGTGACGGCCAGCGCCAGAGTCCTGCTGGCTGCCGCCATCGTACTGGCTTCCATGACGACCCCTGTGAAAGGGAAGAACACGTTTGACTTGCTTATTTTAAGCCACATCGCTTCTATATGACTGATTGACTGAACACAGTCCCAGTTCAACTCACCTCCAGCCAGAAGCTGGTTGACTGTCGGAGACAGAGGCGCCCATGGGTGAGTCGGGCACTACGGCCTGGCTGGGATTGTGGATGGCCATGCCTGGCATCTGCTGCCATGTGGAAGGGATGAGAATCTGTTGTGTGCCTGCTGGCCAGCCCTGCTGCATGCACACACACATACATAAACACATTAAAAATGCACTTGGTCCAGTTTCATAAACTAAAAGAGAACATGTCGACCTGCAACAGGACAGGAGTCAGTTATTAAAAAGCATGACGAGCACATGCAGTTTGTCGTCAAACAAACATTCCCATCCCTGTCCCCCGCCCCACACACACACACGCACACACAGCTGAACAAAACTCAAGAGATGCCGCCGCATGGGCACCATCTGCATCTTGTTTCCAGACTGATCCCTGCGCAGAGAGAGCTGCATTTGTTACTGCTCAGGAGGAACTGTGATTTAAGAAGCAGTAAGCCAAAAAACAAACAAACATTTCACTCAGGTTCTGACGCAGAGCATGCACGTCACACAGTCCCCGTGCTGTGACACAGAAAAACAGAGAGGGTCCAGAAACATGACAGCCTGCCTGAAGGTGACAGGAATGTGTTAGTCTGAGATAAGGAAGGAAATAAACAAAGGCGTCAATGCTGCTCTCACTGCTACACTGACAATGGTGATGTGACACAGCATCAGTGCCGGGTGTCTTTTTTAAAAATCTACCACTGGGAGGCGCAACTGTCACACGTGGTACATGGAGGTTTAAATGTGACAATTTCGAGCCAGTCCTGAACAGATGACTTCACTTCTGTGAATTTCTATGAACTTCAGTGAATGACTTTGGATATTTGGATAGATATAACCATATATATAGATGTAACCATGTGAACACTGTGCACACCAAGCTTCACATATTCTTCTTAACTCTTTGAGAACCTGCATGAAAACTACTTCTTCGAACACTAAGGAGGGGAAAAAGGAGGACACGATAAGCCAAATGCCTGAAGCCTGAACAGTCGCACATGCATCAAATGCTCTGCTGCACGCCGCTGTCATACATGCGCAAGAAGGAAGTAGGAAGAAAGGAAGGAAGTAGGAAGAAAGGAAGAGATTTCAACCCAGGTGGCGGTTCAGGTTGTAATGATGGTGTTTTACCAGCATGGAGGCATTCTGATCCAGTAAGCCGCCAAGGCTTTTACCCAACTGACAGGCAACTGGCAGTCGGAGCGAGTCTAAACGTGGCATTCCCGCCACTGAGGCGTACAGGCTGCTTATCAGCAGAGGGTTGAGGGAGGCCTGGGAGGAGGTGTGAGGGTGAAAGGAGTGGAGGCATTAAGACATCCAAACAGACTTTGGAACATACCTGCTTCATTTTTTTTTACTGAATCCTAAAGGAGAGAAAGCCTTTGCTTTGGATCGAGGCTTTTCAGTTAGTGACCACAGCAGGACAAGAACACTGAGTGCTTAAGGCAGAGAGTGGAGGGTGTTGCAGAGGGTCCTACCTGTGCCAACATGCTGGGCTGGATGTGAAGAGACTGGGACGACTGGTTCTGAGGGACTAAAGGTACTGAGTTGTCCATCCTTACTGGGTAACCAGAGGGTTTATTGGATGTTTGAAGACCTGTAAGTAACACAGAGCCAGAGTCAGTGGCACAAGAGCAAAACACCGATGAGAAATTTCTTTTTCACTGAAGCAGC
Organism: Nibea albiflora; assembly: GCA_014281875.1. NCBI lineage: Eukaryota > Metazoa > Chordata > Actinopteri > Sciaenidae > Nibea > Nibea albiflora. The sequence goes on from CM024793.1 coordinate 1,186,962, forward strand.
ATGACACTAACATCTTCCCTTCTCACCCTGGATGGTGGGGGGACAAACTATGAGTGTTTGCTGGAAGGGTTCGGTCTGGGTGCAGAGCTGGGTGGGTCTGGTCTGCAGGGGAACACCCTGCTGGGTGAGACCGGGGATGTTTATGGTGGCCTGCTGGTAGAGGCCAGGCTGGTAGTTCAGCAATGGGACATTACTGCTGAGGGACAGAGACTGGCCTCCCGTAGAGGCCATCTGCAAGACACAACATGGAGAAACGTCAAGTTCATCAAGAAAGTCCAGAGGGTTCGTCTAACAAAGGATGTATGTGTAGGAACTGTCTGTACAAACTAGGAAACAGGTGTCAAACATGAGCACAGATAACGATAATGAGGGTAAATCTCATCCGTATGCACGAGGCTCATTTACAAGCATTACATACGCACAAGTCTCATTCTGTGTGTTCCTGCATAGTTAATATAATCCATCCAACCATCACTTGACTTAGAGACTGATAGATAACCTGCAACAAGTGAAAACTGGAAGAACAGGAAGATTGTTATGAAGAACAAAAGGACCCTGAGGCGGATCAGCGAGGATGCTCTCACCTGATTGTGCTGGTTTAGTTGGCTACTGAAGGTGACGGTGAGGTTGGTGGCTGCACTTGGGGTGTTGTTGCTGGCAAACATGTTTTTTCCATTTTCGAAGGCGCTGCACCTGCGTTTGCATATGTCCATGTTCTGGAAGCAGGACTTCACACTATGAAACAAAAATTTAAAAATCGTCAGGAACAGGAACACAGATGAGATGTTAAACCATTACTAATGATCAGATCAAAGCGTCTACAGCTGAGCATCAGCACCGTCCTGGACGTCCTGTCTTACTGTGAGCTGTGAGGGAAGTGCAGCAGGTGTGTCATGGTAACAAAGGGGTGGTTCAGAGTCTTCATGGGCGTTATCCGTTTGTCTGCGTCTAGTGTCAGCATCTTCTTCAGCAGGTCTATGAACTCCCGTCTGTCTGCCTTCTCTGCCAAGATGTCCGTCCCCTCCAGGTTTGTCATATTCACCTGCAGGCGGACACAAAGCGGGGGTTACACCCAAAGTGCTGTGCATACAGCTGGAGGAGGGGAGATAACCAGTTCCAGTAACAATATTAGGAGATCCTCACCTGCATCATATCATCCAGACAGTTGAAGATGTATTTTCTTGCCTCCTTTGACTTGATGCCCATCTCTGCTTCGTGCTCTGCAGGCGTCTGCAGAAAAATAGCCACAGCAGGACCTCAGTGCGTGTGCGCAGTACGTTTGCTTTATGATATAATGACTGTTGGTGTTTGTGTGTCCTCTGTGGAGTCACTCACTTTGAGTCTCCAGAGGGGGTAGCTCGAGTCGGGGCCTCTGTTGAAAAAGCGGCTGGTCTTGGTTCCTGCGCTCAGCAGGTACTCTGCTGGAAGGCCCTGCGTCTGTGAGATGTAACGAATCTGAGAGAGATGGAAAAAGTCAGTTACAAGCGTAAGACAAATATGAACTCTGTCAGTTTATACAGTTCATGCCTGAGGGGCTGAATATGTCAGCCTCTAAACGGAGGTTATGTTAGTTTACACATTAGATTCACGTGAAAAACATGTGAACCTGATATATCATATATCAACCATATCAGGTCAGGTTGTTTCGGTTTTTAAATCAAACATCTCATGTCTGACAAACTGCCAGTAACAGTAAAAACAGTTTGACACAGTCAAAGAGAAAATACTCAAACGCTGTTCAACATGGAGCAGCATCCAGTTAGGTATGCATAATAAGCTCAATACGTCAGTATTGAAGGACACACACAAAAAAGGAATAGTACATAATTCCCTTAAAACTACACTTGTTGTTTTTATGCTCCAGGTTTGGTACAGATTAAACAAACATAAAAGTGAGCTTTAAAGATGCTTGTGGGTGTTTTTTGTTACTTCTGGACAGAACCAGACTAGCTGTTTCCCCAAAAATCAGATGATTAATGACCAATTAAGAAAGAAAATGAATGACACTTGAGACAGTACATGAGAGTGCTGCAGATCACCTGATCATACTCTGAGGCACCCGGATAAAGAGGCCATCCCAGGAACAGCTCAGCAATGACGCATCCCAAAGACCACATGTCGATCGCTTCACAGAACGGAAGGCCCAGAATGATCTCCGGCGCTCTGCACGCACATCAAAAATTACAGTACATATTACAAACACAGTGAAGTGATCAGGACGTACTGTACAGTCCAGGCTAACACCCTTACCTGTAGTATCGAGACTGCAGGTAGGTGGAGCAAACCGCTTTGGACACGTGGCTGGCTGAGCCGAAATCGATGACTTTCACTCTGTACGGCTGCCTCAAAGGGTCCACTAACATAATGTTCTCAGGCTTCAGGTCGGCGTGGATCAGCCCCAAGCTTTTCAGCTTCATCAGCGCCGTGGCGACCTGCTGCAGAATAGGCCGGATACATTTGAGCAGCAGAGGGCTGAACTTGCTGTGCTTCAGGAAGTCGTAAAGGTTCTGCTCCAGCATCTCGAACACAAGGCACGTGTGGTTCTTGTGCTGGAAACACTCGTATGAGCGGACAAAGTTGAACTCGTCAGCGTTCTCTGTGCTCAGCCTGCTCAGGATGCTCACCTACGGGGAGGACGAAGAGGAAGAAAACATCAGCAAGCCCCCTTTTAGCCCCTTTGAGCTTTAAAATAAGAACAGCCTTTTGTCTATTCGCACTCATACTCATTCATACTCACTTCAATTTGACCTTGCCGAGCGTAAGAAGGGTGATTCTTCAAGATTTTAATCGCCACTATCTCATTTGTGCCCCTCTTCCAGCATTTTGCCACCTGGCCGAAGGTGCCGCGTCCCAGGAACTCGAGAACCTCATAGCTGTTGGACATGGAGCACAGAATCTCGTGCTGGACCAGCTGGTAGTCGCCCTCGCTGTGGGAGTTGCTGCTCTTTGTGGTTGAAGTGGAATGTGCTATGGACTGAGCCGTGGTGGTGCCCCCTCCACCACCGGTGCGGTTTGAGACCACGGGGGCCGACAGCTCCTCCAGGATCTGGACGCTGTCGCTGCTGTCCACCTCCTCGCTCTTCCGCTTCAAGCTGTACTGCTTGAGGTAGAGGTCGCATGGCTGGGAGGAGGACTCGGCATCCTTGACGCGACGGCTGGAGGAGGACGACGACGAAGAGGAGGAGGGAGGTCCGCGAAGGCTGCCTGTGCTGTCTGCCGCCCGCACCACCGTCTGCTCCCGGGAGCCGGCCGTCGGCGGGTGCACCTGGTTGGAGTTGTACACTGGGTTGAAGTTGGAGCCAGAAGTGGAGGGTGCAGCTCCCTGGGTGGGGCTCTGCTGGTAGTAACCATTGTCTCCCAGCTGGTTGGACACATCCCAGGCAGGGTTCTCTACTTTGAGCCTCTTTGAACGAGAGTAGGCACTGGAGGACACAGAGGGAGAGGAGAACACCTGGAGCTGCGACGCCATGTCTGTGGACGACATTGAAACAACCATCAGAAGGACGTCTAAACGCCTCTGAGACAAGACGACACAGAGATAAAAGTCATTTACCGATGATGATGCAGAAAAGATATAAACAGACCTGCAATGATAAGGTGATCAATTGATTAGTCTCTGGTTTGTTTTTGATGGTTGTCTATTACCAGGTCATAATTTCTATTTTTGTCTTCAACATCAGTTCCAGGGTTGGGAATCTTTGGCCCTGCTCGGTTTTCCTCAGATTATATTAGGGTCTCTAAAACACAGTAGTATACTGTAACCATGTTCCGTTACGGACACTTTACAAAGGAGGCAGGTTTATTCCTAATAAGATGATTATTTATCGCTGACTGTTGTTGAATCCTGAAGATAACCAGCTCCTGATCTGCACTTCTACTCCTAATATTTCCTGTTTCTACGATAGAAACTTATTTTAACTTCAATTCCAGCAATCTCTGTGAATTTCCAGTGCCCTCAGTGAGTGTCTAAAACAAATTAGTGGGATAGTGGATTAATGACGTAGAACGGTGTGGCTCACTGATGCGTTTCAAATATCAATAATGAAGGCCTATGACAGAGGAATAATAATATATTAGAGTTTAGCTATACAGGCAATAATGGGATCTTAGAGATTATTTAAAATATGACTTAATCTGTGGCTCAGATCATTCTTTATGTATAAACCATGAGAAAATAATGAAAAAACACCTGTGACCAACAGTCCAAAATCAAAGATATTCATTGTATAATCATATAAAAGACAGAAACACAGAAAATCTGCTGGAGCCAGTGACTAAATGTTGCTTTTCACCTGGAAAAATGCCTACAGAATATAAAATATATATACAATTTGTGACCAGTTTACCTGCTATGCCGCACCTACATCACACATCAGGGTGGGTCAGAGGTTTTTGGGTTTTGGTCCCCTGCACCTTCAAGTGTCTACGCACGCCACTGCAGGTAAAGGTAGCTGCTGTGTGACGTCCTTAAAGCTTCACCTGTCCATCAGTGACCGTACCTGTATTAGATGAATGTACACACACGTCGCCGATCTGACATTTAAGGCCTCATCATCATCTTTCCTCTTCTCTCCGGGCTCTGTGTGCTGCTGCAGCTGGAGCTGCTGCAGCTGATCAGCTGGGCTGCTAGCCGCCGCCGCTGCCTACTGGAGCTCTGCAGCAGGGTGGATGTAAAGCTACAGCTAACAGCTAACTACGAGTCATACCTGACTCTGAATCCGGAGTCACATCGCGCGTCAGGCGAGCCGAGCGTACATAATGTCCGCGGAGGTGTCGCACGGCATCATAGCGAGCGCTGTCGCCCCAGACAGAGCTCCATCATCGCGGACTGTCTGCTCGCCGTACTTCCTACCGTGACGACGTAGACGCCGGCGAGAGACGTGACGGACGTCAACGGGAGCAGCCATGAAGCCAAAGATCGTCTATGTTTGACTCTGTTCCACTTTGACTATATTTAAAGAGGTATCACTCGTTCGTTAAACACCGGACCTAAAGATGAATCAGTAACCAGCAGTGGAGGAATGTAACTACTGTAAGTACATTTACTCAAGTACTACTACAATTACTATACTATTCTGTTTAATGCTACTTTACACTGTTACTCCATTTAATTGGCAGGTGTAAATACTTTTTACATTAAAAACATGATGAGTTTATGAAATGAAACATATGATTCATAATATTTTTAATTCATGATATTGATAAAATAAATCAGTGTCTATTTAGCGCCCCTGCAAGTTATTAAAAGACCTCTCAGATGGTCTCACTTAAATATCTTTGATGCTCAAATACATGAAACATTGCACAGAAACAATAAACATTACAGAAAAGACGAAAACATTAATATACACTCAAAGAAATGTAGGATGTCTGCATTTCAAATACATAGAAAATTTCCATCCATTTGAATGACAAAGGTTTCATATGAGTATAATAGTAATAAGTTCAATGTGCTTCCTCTGCACAGTAGTGTAGTAGTAACCAGGTTTATGCATTCAATATTAATAAAGACAATTTGTCATTTTGAGTTTATTAGTACTATTACAAACAAATAGCTCACATCCCTGGTGCAAACAGGAATAAACATGAAATATAAAACATATACAAAAATATGGCAAATATATCACAATCCCACTGGACTAAAGTATCAATCTGCATATGTAAGTATAGCTCCATAATGTTATCATCATCATGTTACACTCATGATGAGCAGCAGTGTCCAGACTTCTGCAGAACAAGTAGTTTTACTTTTGATACTTTAAGTACATTTATTTTTGTACTTTGACAGGAGGACAGTGGAGTACTTTTACAATTAGGTACTTTTCTATAAGTAGAAATGAAATGAAGAACAATTTCAAATGTTCTGTTCGTGCCTGGATGATTGTACTGCAGGTGCATGTGCAGGGTTTATTGTGGAAGTCTGTTCTCAATAATTTGAAAGATCACTGACACAAAATCGACAGCAAGCACAGCAAACATTTATGGATCCATGAACCAGACAGAATAATGAAATAACTTTGTCATTATTGAACACCAAGGCCGCAAAGTTCAAGTCCATCAATATTCAGTGTTAACAAAGCTGAAACACTTCATTAAGCTTCCTGTTAAATGGTGTTTTAATAGACACAAGATTAATATTACATCTAAAGCATTTTTGAACAGTGTGCTTTTATTGCAAAGGGTTTACAGCGACAACATTGATATCATATTTTCTGGTTCCTTTAGTCTCCTGTGACAGTAAACTGAATATATTAAACTGAATATACAAGCAAACCGACCAAATGACCATTAAATTCATCAACACATGAGTCAACAATTCACACAAAACATGACATAGCACAGGATGGAGCAGGAAACCTCTAAAAGATGCAGGGCAGTGGAAAACACTGACCTAGCAGAAAGGATCTTTGGATGTATGCTGGAACAACAACAACAAAAAGAGCACTGTGTAATATAAGTCATAAAAGTAGGTGGTATTATATATATTAATAATTATTATATTGTATATTAATAACTTGCCTAGAGCAGCTAAATCAGTGCAGGATGCTTCATAGATGCAAATATATGCATCTGTAATGTTTTATTATACTATATTATTTATTATAATACTACCTCAGTTGCAGAACTGCAATGATTCAAAGCAGTGAGAAGTTCAAGTTCCAGTGCGACAGTGAAGTTACCTTGGAGACAGTGAAGGTAGCAGTATAAGTCCCTCACAGCCAGCAGTCACAGTCAGACAGCATATCACGCAAATAACAACCAGCAGCATGTTTCCGCTCTGCAGGAGCCTCCATGCAACTCGCAGTCTTATTTCTCGGGCTTCAGCTGACTTCTTCTCTCTGCGGGCAAGACAAACTTTGCCTGTCTGCATAAGTCCCAGCAGGAGGTCTTCGGGCAAACGCTTCAATGAGCCACCGAGCGTCGAGTTCGTCGCGAGGGTGTCGGGGATCCCCACCATGGCCAAGCTGCCCTTCCAGGAGACAGCTGAGGGCCTCTATGCGGCGTTTATCGGCGTCCCGATCGACACCGGCACCTCCAACAGACCTGGAGCCAGGTAGGGTCTCTGTCCACGGCTGCTGTTAGGAAGTGTGGAGGCGTTGCAGCTGACTGTGTGCATATGACAGACTTTGCATTACTCAATGCAATTTATGCAATTTGCAAGCAATTTATTCTTTATCTGACTCCAGATGTGAAAGAAAGGAAGAACTGTTTTTTAGATTTGTTCACGCCTGATTTGGCTTAAATTTGGTTACATTGTCATTTAAAAAAAGAATAATTATGACAATGAAATAAAACTGTTACGGAGCAGTGCATTTGTATGTATGTGTTGCCCCCCCCGGGCATCTTCACATGGTCAAATCTGGCCCTCATTTTGTAACAGAAGCACAGTCACAGCTATTATCGATCCTCAAGCCTCAAGTAAAAGTACTACACTTTAAAAACTTGATAACAAGTAAAATTCCTGCATTTAAAATCATTTAAAAGATAAAGTATGGAAGAATACGCAGGAAAATCAAAGTCATTGAGATAAATTCAAACGACAAGAAGAAGAAGAATATTTAAGTTTTTCTTAGTTGAGCATGACGCCAATTCGTATCTAAGTACTGAGATTTTTAAGTAAAAGCGCTAATTATGAAATATTGTATTACAACATATGATTATTATTACAATATTATAATTGGCGCATTCATATGTAAGCAGCATTTCATTGTTCTTCAACTTCAGAATACTGCTGAGTAACTATTTTACCTTTTATCTTTAGTTAACTAACTTTAAATATTAATTTTTGCTGGACTAAACGTACATTATTTCTCAAACATGGTGCAGCAGAAGTCTAAAGTGGAATCAAATGGAAATACTCAAGTAAACTGTACTGTAATAACAACAGTTTGCTTCACAGCTGCACTGAAATGAAATCTTTCCGTCACTGCAGGTTCGGTCCCAGGCAGATCAGAGTGGAATCTGCCATGCTGAGACTTTACAACAGCGGCACCAGGGCAGCGCCTTATGAGTCCATTATGGTGGCCGATATTGGGGATGTCAATGTGAACGTGTTCGACCTGAAGGACACCTGCAAACGCATCAGGGAGACCTACAGGAAGGTCGTGGCTACCGGCTGTATTCCTCTGACTATGGGTGAGAGTGACTCGACGTAATGTTTTCACCTCCCATGCAGACAGTAAAGAAGTCCAGTATGTTTTGATAATGACCAAAGCAAACTCTACAGTCTGTGCAATCGTTAGCCATTTAGATAGCCTTATAAACTTTAGCTCGGGTTCGATCAAAGGTCAGGCGTTATAAAGTTATTGGTGTCTGCAGGTGGCGATCACACAATTACATATCCAATCCTGCAAGCGGTTGCTGAGAAGTAAGTCATGCTACGTTTGTTGTTTATAGATGAGTGACTACCCATAATGAAGCCAAAAATGTTAATCTGAACTTTAAAAATTAACTTCCTGTTAACTGTTTCACACATTGTGCCTGATTCAGTGTATTATGTAATGATTTGTCAGGTATGGCCCAGTGGGTCTGATCCATGTGGATGCTCACGCAGACACCAGTGATACGGTTTTGGGGGAGAAGATTGGACACGGGACTCCGTTCAGACGTTGCGTGGAGGAAGGGCTGCTGGACTGCAAGAGAGTGGTCCAGATCGGCCTGCGGGGTACAGGCTACTCCCCCGATTCGTACGAATGGAGCCGGGCACAGGTACCTCTGGTCTTATAGATCACGTAATGTCTGGTCTGGCTGCACAGCCAAAGTAGCAGGAAACAGTTCAGTAATGGGGGAGGTTCTAAAAATAAGATCTAGCTCAGCAGCACTAATGTTTTGTAACGTTTTGTACATTTTGCAGGGTTTCCGTGTGGTACAAGTGGAAGAGTGTTGGTTCAAATCTCTCGCACCTCTGATGGCTGAGGTCAGGGCTCAGATGGGCAGCGGTCCAGTATATCTCAGTTTCGACATTGACGCTCTTGACCCGGGCTTTGCCCCCGGAACAGGCGCACCAGAGATAGCAGGGCTGACTCCCATACAGGTAAACATGGTGAAACAGACTTTAATCCCTCTGTCTAAACATAATTTACTCCACTTGTTCAACAGATGTAGTAAACTCTCATATACATGTAGGAGATTCATCAAGTTAAATGTACTTAATAAACTTATCAGCTACATAAATAATAACAGACTTTTGTTGCCTTGGTTGGCGTTAGGGAGTGGAGATCGTTCGGGGCTGTCGTGGTCTAAACCTTGTTGGGTGTGATCTAGTCGAGGTGTCTCCACCCTACGACACCACAGGTACTTCTCATATTTAATTCTCCGTACATGTGTATTTTCTTTTTAGTGTAACAATTATTAATTATATATAATATTTTTTCTTCAACAGGGAACACGGCGCTGACTGGCGCCAACCTTCTTTATGAAATGATGTGTGCCCTGCCCAAGGTTAAATATTATTAAAGACCGCACACATAAGAACAGTTAGTCAATAAAGAATACCTTAATGCCCAATGAGCTGAATAAACCAGTAAGCAAAAACAAACTCTGCAACAATTACAATGTAATGTTTTAATCAATAAACAGATTGCATTTTATTACAGCTATCAAAATGATAAATGCATATTGACGACTGAAACGTCAAACTGTGCGTCAACTGTGCATGTACATTTTGATATATTTTATATTTTTCTTAGCTTTTCACTTGCATAATCTCATTATCTATAGATGACTTGATTATGTACAATGTTTACAACTCACAGCACCAACAAAATTTGACTTTTGTAGTTCATGACAAAGAAACAAATAAATAAAGCACACCACGTTTCATCTCAGGTCTTTGTCATGTCACATTATTCTTGCCATTTGAACGGAGGCCTATTATGTTAGTCACATATACTGTACATCAGCAAACATTTATAGGTGACACAGTGGAACTGACATCAGTTTCAACATGTGGTGGTCACTGCGCTGTCCTTGCTCTGCATAAGAGTGTCTCACAGGAACGGCACCCGCAGACAGGATCCTGGTTCCTACATTAAAAGGTCTCTTCGACACATGTGATTCATTGCTGCAGTTGCTGATTGCAACCCCTCCTTTCACCCTCTCCTACGAGAGTTACGGTAACGAAAAACGTGAAAGTCCCTATCTAGTTCTAGTGTGTTAGTTTGTCCCTTCTGGGCTACTGTAAAAACATGGTAAACTCCGTGGAAGAGGACCCATAATATAAAATCATTCTAAGTTAACAAAAACACAACAGTTCTTATTTGAAGGTGATTATACACTAATTAAAAACATAATTTTGCATAGTCTATTCCACTTTATATATTTAAACGACCACAGTGTCAATCTTTAGCAAAAAAATAAAGATTCTTATCTTCAGGTGATTATACACTAATTAAAAACCTAATTATGCATATTTATACTCCACTTCTGAATCTGACACACTGGACCTTTAAAGTCTTCCAGCTTTACTGTTCATACTTCTGTGCTTTTACTCTGAAATGAGGACCTCACTGCAGTACTGATATTTTTACTCGTGTTAAAACACGCAAATACTTCCACTACTGCAGTATATGGCAGCGTGGACAGACTCGGCTTGACTTTACGGGGCTGTTTGTTTTTAAGAAGCAGGCACACGTCGGGAGTGTGTGGTCATGTACAGACCTAACATGCGTCTACTAGGCAGGGTTGCAGGGTTTATTGTGGAAGTCTGTTCTCAATAATTTGAAAGATCACTGGCACAAAATCGACAGCAAGCACAGCAAACATTTATGGATCCATGAACCAGACAGAATAATGAAATAACTTTGTCATTATTGAACACCGAGGCTGCAAAGTTCAAATCCATCAATATTCAGTGTTCACGAAGCTGAAACACTTCATTAAGCTTCCTGTTAAATGGTGTTTTAATAGACACAAGATTAATATTACATCTAAAGCATTGTGTTGTGCTTTTATTGCAAAGGGTTTACAGCGACGACATTGATATCATATTTTCTGGTTCCTTTAGTCTCCTGTGACAGTAAACTGAATATATTAAACTGAATATACAAGCAAACCGACCAAATGACCATTAAATTCATCAACACATGAGTCAACAATTCACACAAAATATGACATAGCACAGGATGGAGCAGGAAACCTCTAAAAGATGCAGGGCAGTGGAAAACACTGACCTAGCAGAAAGGATCTTTGGATGTATGCTGGAACAACAACAACAAAAAGAGCACTGTGTAATATAAGTAATAAAAGTAGGTGGTATTATATATATTAATAATTATTATATTGTATATTAATAACTTGCCTAGAGCAGCTAAATCAGTGCAGGATGCTTTATAGATGCAAATATATGCATCTGTAATGTTTTATTATACTATATTATTTATTATAATACTACCTCAGTTGCAGAACTGCAATGATTCAAAGCAGTGAGAAGTTCAAGTTCCAGTGCGACAGTGAAAGTTACGAGCTTCCTTGGAGACAGTGAAGGTAGCAGCATAAGTCCCTCACAGTCAGCAGTCACAGTCAGACAGCATATCACGCAAATAACAACCAGCAGCATGTTTCCGCTCTGCAGGAGCCTCCATGCAACTCGCAGTCTTATTTCTCGGGCTTCAGCTGACTTCTTCTCTCTGCGGGCAAGACAAACTTTGCCTGTCTGCATAAGTCCCAGCAGGAGGTCTTCGGGCAAACGCTTCAATGAGCCACCGAGCGCCGAGTTCGTAGCGAGGGTGTCGGGGATCCCCACCATGGCCAAGCTGCCCTTCCAGGAGACAGCTGAGGGCCTCTATGCGGCGTTTATCGGCGTCCCGATCGACACCGGCACCTCCAACAGACCTGGAGCCAGGTAGGGTCTCTGTCCACGGCTGCTGTTAGGAAGTGTGGAGGCGTTGCAGCTGACTGTGTGCATATGACAGACTTTGCATTACTCATTATGTCATGTTTGAGAAATGATCATGGGTTCAGATTTGTATCAACTTCCTGCAAGTTTAAGTATTCAGTTCATAAGAAGAATATTTAAGTTTTTCTTAGTTGAGGATGACGACAATTCGTATGTAAGTACTGAGATTTTTAAGTAAAATCACTTGTTAGTGTGGTTCTTTAACTTTAAAACACACTCCGGAGTTATGGAGCACGGGGAGGTAGTTCAGAAAAAACTCCAGTTTTCTTTCTTTTGAGATTTATTGGATGTTTCCTTTGAACAAGAAAATCATAAAAATCGAGTAATCCACAAAATCAAAATCACGATCACATATTACGCAACACACAACATGTCCCAACAGGAAGTGCGTAATCACTATCAATAATTAAGCATAATAGTATAATAAACAATAATAACACGATATACAAAATGGCTCTAACATAACCTGCCCCTAATTGTTAGGTTAACAACATATCAATTACCAAACACATAGAGCCATTGTCTAAACAATAAATCTTCCTTTTTTACACTTATATGATTTAAAGCACATAAATGTCTTCATCTTATTCAGTCTCTTTTAGTCTTCATGATGCCTCTTCCAAGAGACATATCTTGGTAATGGGTCTCTCTAATGTGCTTGTTTTCATCTGAACACAAACGCTGCGGACTGTTCCTTTTGTGTCTGGTAGTATCTTGACAATTTTTCCCATCAACCAGGAGTTTCGTGATGCAGAGGAGTCCACAATTAGAACAACATCTCCCACGCTGAAATTCCTCCTTGTTGTACTCCATTTCTGTCTCTCTTGTAGAAGAGGTAGGTACTCCACCTGCGCCAGAATAAATCTGCCATATATTGGATTTGTCTCCACCGGCGACGTGCATAGAGATCGTCCTTGGAGAAGACACCTGGGGGAATATTCGGCTGTGTTCTCATCACCAGCAGATGATTCGGGGTCAGAGCCTCCAGATCATTGGGGTCATTCGAGGTTGTTGTTATGGGTCTGTTGTTGATGATACTTTCCACTTCGCATAAGAGTGTCTGGAGACCTTCATCATCCAATACCCGCTGTTTCAACAGGGAACCTAGGACTTTCCTGACTTATTACTTTCCTGTTCTTATTTGACGTTCCCAAACACCTCCGTGGTGGGATGCAGCAGGAGTGTTAAATATCTATTTGACTCCTCTTCTTAGCATCGATTCTCGGATCTTGGGCTGGTCCAGGTCTTTTAGAGACTCCTTCAATTCCCTCTCAGCACCAACAAAATTAGTGCCATTATCAGACCGGAGAACAGACACTTGTCCTCTTCTGCTTAGAAAACGACGTAGTGCATTAATACATGAGCTGGTGTCGAGGGAGTGTGCCACCTGTATGTGAACCGCTCTACTAGTTAAACATGTGAAAAGCACACCATATCTTTTCACTTTGCTGCAACCTCTATGGACTTCAAATGGGCCGAAGAAATCCATGCCAGTGTTTGTGAAGGGTGGTTTATCTGGCAATAAGCGATCTTCTGGTAAATCTGACATTTTCTGTTCACCTGCCTTAGCGTGTAGCCTTCTGCATGTGCTACACTCTGAAATCATTCTTCGAATCGCTGAGCAGGCCTTTGGTATCCAAAACTTCTGTCTTAGTCTTGCAAGAATGTAATTTCTCACTGAGTGTCCTGTCTCTTCATGTATGTGACGGAGAATAAGCTTGGCAACCCAATCATCCTTGTATAGGATAGCCGGATGTCTGGCGTCCAATGGCATTGCAGATTGTCATAGCGGTCCTCCTACTCTTAGCACTCCATCTTTCAAACTTGGATCCAACTTAAAGATATGACTATCTTTCCTTACATGACCCTTTCCATCCAGCAGGGCTTTAAGGTCATTTGCATACTTTCCTTTCTGACATATGCGAATTAACTCCAACTCTGCCGCGTCGAGATCTTCAGTGGTGAGAACTTGTTTTTCAAGACTCTGCTTATACTTAAGCATCTCTTGCTGGAGCAAAGACTCTGCTTTAGATGAGTTGTCGTTGCATTTCTGTATTGTTTCTTGAAGCTCCTTTCTTTTCTGCTTCATGTTAAGCAGGATCTCTTTTAGGCGCATCAGCCAAGCTGTTGCTTTCTTGAGCTTGTGCCAGTTTGAGAAGTGGCATAAAAACTGAGTCATTGCATCCTGTGTTTGTATTAGAGACGCCTGGGCTGACCTTTTGACCTCTGTGTCATCTTCTTCTAGGTGAACAGGCTTGTCTGGGCGTTCAGGCCATTCATCTTCAGGCTTTAGCAGGAACTCTGGCCCCTGTATCCAGTTCTTACTCTGCAGCAGACTCTCAGCGCTTAACCCTCTTGACGCCTGATCTGCAGGGTTGTCCGCTGTACTCACGTACTTCCACTGAGATGGTTTTGTAGCTTCTTTGATGAATGTGACTCTGTTGGCTACGAACGTTTTATAGCGTGCAGCATCATTTTCAATATACTTAAGTACTGTCACACTGTCCGTCCAGAATCTTGACTCCTTCAGAGGTATCTGCAGCTCACACTGAAGCATCTTATCCATTTTCACAGCGATCACGGCCGCTGTCAACTCCATCCTGGGAATGGTGACAAGTTTAACCGGTGCCACTCTTGACTTCCCGATCATGAATGCAGTGAACTTCTGGTCCTTTTCATTAGTCAACAGGAGATAAGATACTGTAACATAGCCGTCGTTGCTGGCATCGGAAAAGTTGTGCAATTGCGCTGTTTTGGTGACACCAAATCCTGCAGGCTTGATGCACCTGCTTACACAAAAGGATGACAGCCTTTGTAAGTCTGATAGCCACCTTTTCCATTTCTTTGCTTGTTCTTCTGAGACATCATCATCCCAGGCTTTTTTCTCTTTGCAGAGTTCCCTCAGGAGCAGCTTTGCGGGAAGGACGAATGGTGCCAGGAATCCCAGAGGGTCGAAGGCTGAGCTTACAACTGACAAGATTCCTCTTCTTGTACATGGCTTTTGCTGTAATTTGATCTTAAGCTTGAACAAGTCAGAGTTTGTACACCATTGAATGCCTAGCGCCCTCTCTGAGGGTAGTTGATCATTATCCAGATCGAGATCTTTAACACCGGAAGCTCTCTCTTCTTCTGGAATCGACATTAGCAGTGCTCTGGAGTTGTTCATCCACTTGCTCAAATGAAATCCTCTACTGAGACACAATGTCCTCAAATCCTTGGCAAGTGCAACAGCACACTCATCCGATGACACTGAGCTTAGACAATCGTCCACGTAAAAAATTGTTCAGGACTGTCTCAGCTGCTTCAGATGCAGCCCACCCCTTTCTATCTTCGGTTGTCCTTCATAGTGCATATGAGGCGTAGCTGGGGGAGGATGTCGCTCCGAACAGGTGCACACACATTCTGTAATCCGCTGGCTCTAAGCTCAGGTCGCCGTCCGGCCACCATAGGAAACGCAGCAAATCTGAATCCTCTTTTGGTACCTTCACCTGGTAAAACACAGAGTCGATGTCTGCCATCATGCCCACCGTGTCCTGCCTGAATCTTGTCAGAACTCCAACAAGAGTGTTTGTGAGATCGGGGCCTTGAAGGAGTTTGTTGTTCAGTGATACTCCCTGATATGATGCAGTACAATCAAAAACAACTCGTAGTTTCTTCTTTTTGGGATGGTAGACCCCATGATGAGGAATAAACCACAGTCTCCCATCATCACGTTGTAGTTCCTCTTCTGGGACCTTAGTGGCATATCCTCTATTCACCAACTCTCTCATGAACCTGTTGTACTCATTGTGGAAGTCAGGATTTCTGTGAAACTTCCTTTTGAGACTTGTGAGGCGCTGCTCAGCTAGAGATCTGTTGTCAGGCATTTTTATTTCTTTGTCTTTCAGTGGTAACACAATGGCACAATAGTGACCATCGACTAACTGTGTGGATCCTTTGACTGAGTCGAGGAACTGATGGTCTTCCTGTGACATCTCAGACTTGTCATCATATCCTCTCTCTGGGAATCTGCATTGTACATCTGAGTCAGTAGATTTTCCACATTGGACACGGAAATGCGATTAACTGAGTGGCTCCGAACATCTTGGTTATCTGCAGCAGTGCCTCTGAGTGGGCCGTTGACAACCATCCGAGGGGTGTCCTTACTGCATAGGGCCCATCGCCTCTACTATTTATTATCTGCCGAGGCTCCATAGCTTTATAGACATCAGTGCCAATAAGCAGGCCAACTTCTGCTTCAATGTGCAAAAGGCGAACTTCGTGCAGATAAGGCCACGGGTCCACATCGCTCTTCAGAGGTATGTTGACTTTTTTCACTGGTATGCTTGATTGAGTGAACACTTGTGGAAGGTCTATGTAGTTCTCCTCTTCCAAACCACACACTTCCAGATCTGACAGGACATAGGTGTTTACCTTCTTCTCGGATCCCATGGTAGTGAGTAAGAGCTCAGCTTTCTTCCCTCGGAGATTAAGCTGATGCATAACTTCGTCAGTGCAGAAGGTTGCTGTGCTTCCTTGGTCTAAAAATGCGTAGACCTGCATTACTTTGTCACTTCTTTGGACTTTAGCTTTGCTGGTACAATGGGGAGAATACTTTCCCTATTACCTGCCCCAGTATGTCCTCTGCCTTCATGCTCTGCCTCTACAAAGGCACTAGTCACCTCACCAGTAACTTCTATGTTTCTATTTGCCTCCCTTTCTTGCAGAGCTGGAGCATCCTTTGTGATGTGCAAAACACTCGGATGTTTTCCTGAGCACTCCCTGCATTGCATCCTTTTGCGACAACTTTTACTCACACGAACCTTGTGTGAGACAGCCAAAACAAAGTCCTTTTGTTATCAGGAATCTGATTCTGTCCTAGGAGGGCTGCTCTTTTAATCTTCTCACAGAACTCTATGCATGCTCTTTTTACAGTACATGCAAGGACCTTGTAAGCATCGGCTGGTTTGACTGGACCATGTTCCTTCTGTAGTGACTGTTGAACACTATTCTGTCCTTCTTCTGGAGAGACAGTTGTAACAAACTACTCTTGTGGTTACCATCTCTTTAGGTGTGTTATCTGAGGGCTTCCTTCCTTGCCTTCAATACTGAGGTCCAAGATATCTCCGAACAGTGGAATCATTGATAACCACTCTGCTTGCCAGTTGATAAAGTCCACTACATCTTCTTCCTGATCTTGTTTGGGATCTCATATGCTTGATTTCTCCCATCGTTTCGTTAAGCTTAAAGGGTAGCTTTGATATGACAGCCTTCATATTACTAGGATTGTACATCTCCACCATGAAGTCCACAGTTACTCATTGTGTTTCTACAGCCTACTAGGAATAAAGCATATGCATGTAAGGCTTTCCCTGTCTTCAGCCTTTATCTGCGGCCATTCAAGAGCTTTCTTCATGAAAGCCGTGGCTATTCTCAGTTCGTTCCCATAGTGCTGCTGGGAGAAGGTCTCCTTGCCTCTTTGTAACCATCGTCTGGTCTCATGTGTTCACAGCTAAGAACGAGGTCACGTGGTTCTCCACTTGTAAACTGCTGCAGGTAAAGCAACCTGTCCTGTTCACTAGCAGTCTTACTCTCAATCGTTTGTTCAAATGCTCTTATGAGTGAGTGGTAACTTAGCGGATCTCCATAGAATATTGGAACATCCCTCCGTGGGAGTTGTGACATGCGTTGATGCTTCACTACATCTCTGTTATATCATTTGTTGCCGCTGCATTATCTTACAAATACCATCAGATGTGACTGCTTGCTGCAAGTGATTTGTAGGTGCTGCTGAGCTGGCTACTCCTTGGGTTGAGGCCCTGTCACGAACAGTAGCAGTATGAACTGGTTGCTGTAAGCCTACAGGTGCATGTGTGAGGTGCTGGGATTGAACATTACCAGGCTGAGGTGGCTGATGTTGTGCCCATAGGTGCAGTGATACTCACATGGGTATGTGATCCCTCATCCTCATCTTTAATTTGACAGATGTCCCTTCGGTCTGCTTATGCATGCGCTCTGATTCATAATATTCATTCATTCCATCTTGACCATCTCATACTCTGCATAAACCTTTATCTTGGCATCCTTGCAGCAATCTTGGTCTGTAGATCCAATTGTTCTTTGCGTGCTTTAAGCGTGCCTCCTCAATCTCATTCTTGTTTTTCTGCTTAAAAAGGCAGCTTGTGCTAGCAGTTCTTTGTGTTCTGCTTCCAGCTTTAACGAGTGGAACTTGTGTTGGAAACCTGTGATAAGCGACTTGCCAATGAGCCATCTTTTCTCCCTTTGGATGTGCGACTGATAATCTCTGAGATCCGTCACTTGGTTTTATAGCATCGTCACCCCCATTTCATCATTATTTTCTTCTTCGGGATAACTCATTATCTTATTCAATCCAGTCCTCTGTTTCTCTTGAACAAAGTTCTCAATTTCTTCACATTTATGTGTAAAACCAGTTCTCCTGGTCCTCTTTCGTATCTTAATTCTCAAAAAGAGTTAATAGCTCTGCATTAATCTCTTTAAATTGTCCATAGAACTTGCCAAAGATAAACAGTGCTTCTTCTTTAATTACTTCCACATTAGCTCTGTCTTTCTTTAGGATTTCAATATCCTTCTTTTTACGAGTAATCTGAGACAACTTGCCTTTTCTCTCATTCTTAAGGCCTGTTAATTTTTTCCTCCTACAGCCTTTGCCGTGGGCTTTGGTGCCCTCCTTTGGTCATCCGCCGCTTCTTCCATCGTTACAGTTGCGCTCTTAGTAAGTGTAGTATAACATTTTGCATTGACACGTAGCATAGCATTTCTGCACTAAAAACAGCTTGTATCCTTTGCTTCAATGTGACTTACAGTTTTCTTATGATTCAGTGTGTGCTTTGATTCCTTTGAAATTAACTATTATCCTTTTGCTCTAAGGGGGCATTTCGCTGATTTAAACGTATAAGCATGTAAGGTTCAAACATACACATAACGTATAATGGGTGAAGCACTTAAGGGACATACAAAACGGGTGAAATCTATAACGGTTACACAATGGGTGAAGTATTATGCTAATCTATATACTATGCTGACATTTGAAATGTCTACTGGTAACTGGAAACATTTTAGTCATTACTGGAAGTAGAACCCCTCCTCTGAGGCGATGTATGATTAAGTATGATTGAAGTACTGTATTTTGAAAACATGTAATACTCAAAAAAGTCAGACTGAGCGCAGAGTGTTGGATGAAGTGTACTACGTTAACCACACTGGTTTTTGATAGTATGTTGAGCACCTGATATTCAATATATAACCTATACTGAGTGTAACAGCACAAGAATAATGAAGTAGTGAACACTTGACCTCGGTATAACCTGGTATGAGGTGTATAAATATGTGATTCGTATTAGCACAAGGTATATTAAAACTTTTAGAAATGCCAGTACAAAGGTTCTGTGACATAATGGTGTAATACTTGGCATTAAAGGGACTTTTAAAAATACGGCAATGATAAAGGCCCCAAATCTAATAGTGTAATGAGTAATAAAAGTGGATATTTAAAAACAGCAAGAAGTGTGAAACACAACAAAACAGTGTAATTTGGAAAAGCAAAGAACAAAAGGAAACGTGGTGGGCCACAGTGGACTGTGGGTCAGGTGGCCCGACACGAGATACCATTAGGTTAATGGAAAAGTACCATGAATTCGACTTGGGCAAGTCCCCAGAAAGATGCACCTGGACCAATGAATTGCACCATGAGGTCAGAACGGAACTTGGACAATACTAGACTGGACAGTATTGCAGGAAAGGTGGGAGTTGGGAAATTTGCATACAGGTATATAAGAGAAAGCCCGAGTCAGCAGAGTCAGTCCATCCATGGGTGACTCGGGCTCTTGTTGTCTGTAAAGATAATAAAGAGTTCCTTCTACTGCCAATATCTCACGAGTCCTGTGTATTACTGCATGCTGAAGAAGAAAGCACCATTCGACCTAATTGGACCAGAAAATCAGGGGAGCTGCAGTACAAGATCAAAGCAGAAATTTGTGAGACAACATAAGCCTTAATGCACACAAACTGTCCTCTTGATTCACGACGACAGCTTCTCACCCTTCTAAAATACTTCTGCGGAAACTTCCAAGAGTTTTAACTTAAGGTGCGCTCTAAGAAACGGCCATCGCAACTTAATTGTGTGATGCTTCAGGATCAGCTGGGCGCTTGCTCTCGTTCGGCGCTGTAACGAAATCCTCTGGCTCACTTTGTGGCTTGTCCACATCCAGAACGTGCACCAAGCTTCTTCCGTCTTATTTCCTTCCTTCTTGTATAATCCTCTTCTTCTTTTGTCAAGGTATCTGTCCGTATGCGTTGTTCTCTCAACAAGCTTAGTTTTTAACTAATGTTAGTGTGGTTCTTTAACTTTAAAACACACTCCGGAGTTATGGAGCACGGGGAGGTAGTTGACGCGTGTCGGTTCAGAAAAAACTCCAGTTTTCTTTCTTTTGAGATTTATTGGATGTTTCCTTTGAAGAAGAAAATCATAAAAAACTGCAGTAATCCGTCCGTCCGTCCGTCCGTCCGTCTTCTTCCGCTTATCCGAGGGCGGGTCGCGGGGGCAGCAGCTTCAGCAGGGAGACCCAGACTTCCCTCTCCCCCAGCCACTTCGTCTAGCTCTCCCAGGGGGACCCCAAGCGTTCCCAGGCCAGCCGCGAGACATAGTCCCTCCAGCGTGTCCTGGGTCTTCCCCGGGGCCGCCTCCCGGAGGGACGTGCCCGGAACACCTCACCAGGGAGGCGTCCAGGAGGCATCCTCACTAGATGCCCGAGCCACCTCAACTGGCTCCTCTCGATGCGGAGGAGCAGCGGTTCTACTCTAAGCTCCTCGCGGATGGCCGAGCTTCTCACCCTATCTCTAAGGGAGAG